>JAQPPZ010017147.1:0-1222624 GCA_028583015.1 Wollemia nobilis | reverse complement strand
ATGAGAATCACTATATCATAACCATTTTTCTTAATATAGAGATTTGCATCTGAAGGACTTCTAATGAAACCATGCTGCACAAGGTGACTGTCTATCTTGATATACCATGCTCGAGGAGCTTGTTTTAGCCCATACAGTGATTTGATCAACTTGCACACTTTTTGTTCTTGCCCCTCAACCACATATCCTTCTGGTTGAGTCATGTATACTTATTCTTGTAATTCACCATTCAAGAAGGCACTTTTAACATCCATCTAATGCAATTTCCACCCAAACTGAGCTCCTATGGCACAAAGTACTCTAATGGTAGTCATTTTTGCAGTAGGGGCAAAAGTTTCTTCATAATCTATGCCTTCTTTCTAAGCATATCCCTTTGCAACAAGCCGGGCTTTATGCTTATCAATAGATCCATCTACCTTATACTTCACTTTGAATACCCATTTGCAGCCTATGGGTTTCTTTCCTATTGGCAGATCGACTAATTTCCAAGTATTATTTTTAAGAAGAGATTTATGTTCTACATCCATAGCCTGTTTCCACTATGGTTGATCAAGTGCAGATTGAACCGTTGTGGGTTCATTTGTATTTAATGTAGACATATAAAGTTTTTCTCCATCCTCATCTTCTTCCCTGTCATATTTGGTACTCACTGACAAATCATCAAAGTTTTGACAAAGTTCGTCAACCTCTGAAGTAGATTCTTCTGCTCTCTTCTGTTGAGTCATACTGCAAGTACATGGCCTATCAATAGATAGATATAGAAGGGATTTCAACTTAGCATCTCTCAAAGTGCTAGTATACCATTTTGGAACTTTTTGTTTTTACTTTGGGAGTTGAACCTCATTTTTAGGCTCTTCTTCATCTATGTATATAGTTGTGGATGTGTCTTTTGATGTAGGAGCTTCATAAAATACAACATCTCTACTTACATGTGTATTCTTGGTCTTAGGATCAATAAATCGATAACCTTTTGAGTACTCATCATAGCCAAGAAAGATACACTGCAAGGTTTTCTCATCCAGCTTCCTCCTTTTCTGTTTTGGAATGTGTATGAATGCTTTACATCCAAACACCTTCTGATGAGAAATGGAAGGTTTCTTATCACTCCATGCTCCTTGTGGAGTCTTACCTTGTAGATCTCTAGTGGGTGCTCTATTTAAGAGGTATGATGCTATGTTTACTGCTTCTGCCCAACATTGATCCTCAAGATGTGCTCCTTTTAGCATACATCGAACCATTTCCATAATGGAATGATTTCTTCTTTCTGCAACTCCATTCTGTTGAGGTGTATAGGCTGTAGTTAGTTGTCTTTTGATCCCATGTTCTTTAAGAAACTCTGAAAACTCTTCAGAGGTGTATTCCTCCCTCGATCTGAGCGGAGGGTTTTTATCAAACATCTCGACTCCTTCTCAACAAGCTTCTTGAACTGTTGGAAGTAGAGAAACGCTTCTGATTTCAATTGAAGAAAGAAAACCCACATCTTTCATGAGTAATCATCAACAAATAGTTGAAAATACTTTTTCCCACCATAACTGGTTGGCATAGGACCACACAGATCGGTATGTACCAGCTCTAAAGGTTTTGCAACTCGAGAGGAGCTTGCTTCAAAAGGCATTCGATGTTGCTTCCCTGCTAAGCAATCCGAGCAAACCGAAAAAATAGATGAGAGGGGTGGAAGACCTTTCACCATCCCATATTTGTGTAATTCAAGCAAATATCTAGAACTAAGATGCCCATAATGTCGATGCCAGAGAGAGGTGGCCTCTTTTGTAGTTGCAGCCAAAGCAACATGGGAAGTGGAAATAGCATCGAGAATAAACAAGCCATGTTTGTAAGATCTAGTTGCTACATGTTTACCATTGTGTGTGATAAAACATCTCTTCTGGCCATTGACAACTTGAAACACGACTTCCATGTTTCTATCCAACATTTGTGTAACTAAAAGTAGATTATTGGCTAAGACTGGAACATAGAGAACCTTTTCAATTTGACAATTACCATTAGGAAGAGACACAGAAATATCCCCTTCTCCTTTTACTTGATATACCTGATTGTCAGCAATTGTGACTGGCTTACCCTCTTTTTCCACAAACGTATCAAACCAGGATTTATCCCCAGTCATGTGTTTGCTAGCTCCTGAATCAATATACCATACAACATCTATCTGGGAAGACGAAGTATGAGTCATGAGCACCTTGTGTGCTCGTTCAAAGTCTGAGTCTGAATCGGACTCAGGAGAATGTGAGTCTAATTTGGATTCAACATAAGCAACATGGCCTTTATATTGCTTATGCTTATTGTATTTTTTCTTGTGCTTGCCCTTCTTTTGAGAACCTCTTTCATTTGGTTGCTTATTTTTGAACGAACATCTGTTGGTGTCATGGTTATTCATGTCACAAATTTTGCAATATTTTGTATCTTTTTGCTAATTGCTTCCCTTTTCCTTTGGAAGAAGCACCTCCTTTTTGAAACTGGCCTTGTTGTTTACCACTTTGTTGTGTGGAGAGAGCATTATCGGGCATGTCATCTTTCTGGACCTGAGTTGCCTCCTCAGTCTGAAGCAAGTTTACTAGTTCCACAAATGAGACTTGTCTACTAGAAACTTTGAGAGAGGTGATCAACATCTTGTAGGAACTTGGTAATGCTCTCAAGATAACAGAATTCAAGACATCATCATCGACAGGTTTTCCCATAGCATTCAATTTTGCTTTCAAATCTGCCACTCTGCATAGGAATATGTCAACTGTTTCTCTAGAACTCATATTGAGATTATGTAGTTGAGTTTGAATATGGAGAATAGTGGATTGATTCTTCCCTTCATATACTGTGAGCAAAGCATCCTAGGCTATCTTACTAGTTTTTGCATCACAAATATGAGGCTGCACCTCATCTGTGGTAGCAAGTAAGATAAATACAAAACTCTTCTGGTCTTTCTTATCCCAATCATCTTAATCCGTTCTTGTTGTTTGAGGACATTTTTTAGTGCCAGTCACTACATCCCATAAATCTTCCAACTGAAGTATGGCTTTCATCTTTGTCTTCCATGGAACAAAGTTAGGACCTTTCAAAAATTGGGAATCTAAGAGATACTTATGAATTGTGGCCATTATGAAGGTTCCTTATATCACCAATTGGTCTCCCTTTCTTTATACCTGCTAGATCGTTATATTGTAACCATTCAATATACACCCGCCCTTACGTGAGGGAAACTATAGGTATATAGGAATAGTATACTACTCAATATGTACTCGCCCTTACGAGAGGGAGACTATAAGTACATATGAGAAGCACAATATATTGAACATAGGCGATAATGAAAGGGCATCGTGTTGTTAATGAAACCTACCATAGAAAGTTTTATTCCGCATGCGTGGGGCATAACTTCCCCTAAACACTTTGGAAAAAAGAGCTTTCGTCAGGATTTACGCCTAACAACAATCATGATGTGGGTATGAAATGAGAAATAACAAAAACTGGTTTGCCTTATTTCTCCCTGACAATTTATAGAGAACAAGCTCAGACATCGTTGTTGCAGCTATATTAGGCAACAAATACAGTAGTCCAAAGCATGACAACATTACCTGTAAGTGTGGACTAGAGGTATCTCAAATACCGAACGCTGATGTGCAATAAATTGCACAAATAGGGTATAAATTTGGGGTCTTATATTTGTAATTTATGATTGGTAATGCAAGAAAATAGAATATTTATATGCAAAAAATAACAACCATAAATGCCCACAAATTTTAGCACCTATTTTTATTCTAGCAAAACAAAATTCTACCAAATAGCTTGATTTCCCCCCTTTATCTGACAATTTTGCAAATGAATATGTGAATAAACTCTCCCCCCATTCAAGTTGCAAATGAGACAAGAATTTGGGAAAAAAATACCTAAAAATAAGGTATGCAGCCGTCAAAACACCATGTGCAGGCGTCAACTATACTCCACCGTCAAAAAAAACATCCAGAGGCATCAACAGGCCTGTCCGTCGTCACTGGACCATGCTGGGTGTCAAAACACCATGCCCACCGTCACTGGGACATGTAGGGCATCAACAGCACATTTCGTCGTCATAGGGACATGCAGGGCATCAAATGACAGGTACCGTCGTCAAAAAAAATTCCCTGCAAGGATTGGAACAGGGAACCTTCTGCCAAACAATAACCTTACGGACCACCTGAGCCAAAGGGCCCAACGAGAAAGGTAAGGCACACGGTATGTATTGGCAACACTGGGGCCATAGAACTGAGGAAAAAAGAATTAATCCCACATGGCCTATGCGGCCATTATGGGGGGGTTTAAAAAATGTTGAAAGCATCTAATGCTTTCAGTTTCCTTCGGGCAACCACCCTATCCCCGTCCTTTTGCTTCCTTGTTTTTGAACCTTCCTCAAGCCATGAATCACCTTGATCTATGCTTCCATGTCCTACAAGTCATGTCTCTTGTCTATGTCAAGGTCTGTCCTCGGTCCACGTTCTTGTCCCACCAGTCGTGTCTCCTGTCTATGTCAGAGTCTGTCTTCGGTCTGCATCCTCGGTTCGTCAGTCTTTCTATTGTCCATGTCAGGGTCTGCTATCTTCATTCTATGTCCTTGGTCTACCAGTATCTTTGTTGTCCGTGTTAGGGTCTGCGTCCTAGGTCCGCCAATCGTTCTATCCGCAGCTCTGATGCCATAAAGAAATTCATGAAGCAATTGATTCTTCTCATTAACTCCAAATATAAGGGTTACATGCGATTACAAACTGGTTAAACCAACTCGGTGGTTAGATAACCAAATTGGAGAGCACCTATGAGAGCTATTTTTATTATGCCAAGAATGGAATAACAACTTATTCTAACAGTTTTCACAACAAAACGGTGTAAGAAATTCAAGTAGATGAAAGTGTCACGATTTCACGACGTTTTGCATTTTCACCGATAAAACAAGAAGACAAGTCCAAAATGAAGATGTCACAATTTTGCGACATGTCTAAATTCCATCGCAATTTCATGACATGTTGCATTTTGAGGCCGCAAAGAGCAAAAGGAACTGAAAATATGAAGACGTCGCGATTTCATGACATGTTGCATTTTCGTGACCAAGAAGTGAAAAAAGGATATAAGAGAAGAGAATGTCATGATTTTGTGACATGTCAGTTTTTCACCAAGAGAAAGAGAGTAACAAAACTTACAAGGCTAGAGTGGCACAATTTTGCAACATGTTTTTTTTTTGCTGAAGCAGGAGGTAGATGAAGTAGAGCGCTTGAATATGTCATGATTTTGCGACATGACAATTGTTCCTAACAAGATATATTCTTAGTAACTGAAACATGCCCTTACACCAAATTTTTGATCTCTGGGGGTGTCAAATAAAGGGGAAGTATCAGATCTGTTATAATCCAATTTGCAAAAGATATTTTGCTTATTTTTAGAAATTGTAGTTAATTGCTTGTAATTGATTTGAAATCCAAGATGTACTAGTTGTTGAAGATACCCATTTTTGGGTATATATAGTGGTAGATGCATTTTGAAAAGGGTTTGGCTCTTGGATGTTTACAATATTGATGTACATTATTCTGGATGCAAGCAAATAAAGCTACTCTTCTTTTAGCTTCTAATTTTCTATGTGCAAGTGTATGTATCTGGTTCCTAACTTCTATTTACATTATTAAATTCTATACTGTATCTGTTCTAAATATAAACTGTACATGTATGAATTGTATTACTGGATTTAATATTGAGTATGCTTATATGTGTTAGATGAAACATCTGAATCCAACTTAGAAAGTTATGATTTCTATATGAAGTTGTTAAAAGAAAGTTTGTAATAGTAATATGTATGTTTTATCCTGGTTGTTGTCTAAACTGCATCATGAAAAAAGCTTCTAGCCTCGGCTATATTTCCCTTTACAAACATTTCTTTTCTTTCTATTCTCTTTTCTCTAAACAAAGAAAAAGAAACCAACTACTCTAGATATTAGATGGACATTTCCAAGCTAGATCCATCTATTCAATGCAAGGTCTAAGGCACAATACAATTAACCAAAGGCAGATTTTGTTCCAAAAATTCCATACCAAGCCAACACACATACTTCACACCTGACTTCTCTTGGGTATCACCATCTTCTCAGGTTGTTATACCCACACCTCCATTCACCCATACCAATCCCACTCCCACAACCCAATGCATTCACATTTCCCAAACTTCATCATCACTTCATCAACAACAATCATTACATCACCAAATCCAACAACATGAACAACATCACCAAAAACCCTTTAATCCGAACAACGGATCACAAAATCACAGCAAGGAAGAAATCGAACAGTAGATCACAAATTCACAACGAGCAACTCTTTTCAAAATGTGGATGGGATAATTCTTGATTTTCATCGAGGGAGATTTATATGCATTTTTACCATAAGCTCTTCATGTCGACAAGGAGTTTAACACGTCGGTGGAGGTCTTGGCTAGCGCCCACAATCTTAAAACATAGCGCCCACATAGTTAAGACATTTGTGCCATGGGTTAGAAGAACCCATGGCAAACAATAATTTAATATTTATTTAAAAATAATTAGAGGGAACCTTAACAAGGTTTTTAATTATTTAAATAAATACTTCCTCCTGGACCCAAATGCATTAAACTAATGCATCCACCTATAGTCTTTAAACCTGCCAACTTGGGGTTTACAAAAGACCTTTGAAACTGCCATGTCGGAACCTTCAAGAAACCTTTTATCAAAGCAAAACTTTTGACATCAAACAAATTCCTTCAAGAGCTTCTTGACATCAATGACAACTTATACACATGATCAAGGGCAATGTACCCAATGTACCCAAAATTGCCAACACTACTATTTGATAGATGGGTGTTGCAATATTGAAATTGGAAGAATCCCACCTACCATTCTAGTCATCCTAAAGCTACCATGTGGAGTATAAACCAAAAGTAGGAAAGAAAATGTCCTACTAAGGATAAGATAGCTGGTCCCTTTGTTTTGTTTTATGTTCCCCTTTGGTCCAAATCCCTCCAAATCATCACTAATTAAACAATATAGGAGAGAATATCACCTTTACCTCCACAAACCAAGTTATTTCGTGAGGGAAATAGGATAGGCTTTTAGTATTAAATAATACTAGTGCCTAATTTGGTCCAATAAGAATTTGACATTTAATTGCATTAAGATTAAATGCAATTAACCTTATTATTAAACATTAAACATGCTTAATTATTTTTATTATTTTCCCTCATAAATTCCTTCAAAATTCCTAAATTAGAATTTTGTAAACTTCTTTAGGGTATATGAACCTTTCTTTTTAATATTAATTGATCCCAAGATCAATTAATATCCTATTGATAGGATTCGAGGGTAACGGGTCGTGACATACACCCCCCCTAAAATAAACACAGTCCTCTATATTTGTACAATTTCCTTCATTGAATACATTTAATTAGCAAAGGTAGTATTTAGCTTGTTGCTATACATTTTGAATCATCAAATTTTTATAAACTTCCTGCATCTCATCCTTGATGGCCAACTTCATCTTCCATCAATGAGAGCACCTAGACCTGCAAAAATACAAAATATCAATAGTACCATGTCCTTGTAAACAATATAACATCCATTTTGCATATCAACAAGTATTGAAAGCATCATAAATACACAATATTAACATAAAACTACAATTTTAACTCATTTTAAATTGCACAAACAATTGATCTAGAAAACTGTAGTATTAAAATTTGAAAAATGATGTTACAAGTATATCATGAAATTATGCATTTGTACCTTACTAGACATGAAAATTCTTGTTAATTTTATCAAAACTCCCACCAAGGAGTATCACAATATAATTTGGTTAACCTTTGGCATGAATTAACCTAAGAAAACCAAGTACTAACAAATATACAACATAATTTCATAGTCTCAATCCTGGATATTCACATATATCCTAGTATGCATTTTGTTACCAGTGCATCCACCTAGATGTCCCCTAGTTTATATTATCATGGTGAAGTCCCATACCTTCTCCAATAATGGACACTAATCCATTCCTAATATTCATTTAATCAGATAAAATTCAACATTCAGGCATTATTTTGTATTACATACTAATTAAATCTATCATAAACAAAAATATTCAGATAACATTCAAAAAAATATATAAAATTCAAAAATTACTAATGTTTGTGCCTCATCCTTGGCATTAGTAAATTACTATAGAATTATGGCCTACATAGTAGTGGTTTGAAGGACCTTAATATTAATGCTCCTGGGTCTATTTTTGTCCTTGTACTGTGCTGGTGCTTACGGCTGGAGATGGTGGTGGAGCTTCTGCTCCAGCAGCTAACAGATCACTGCCTCTTCTTCTTCCAAGCTGCGTATTAATAGTTGGTTGTGATGGGAGGAGCATACCGTGATTCGTCAAGGAAACCAAACAAGATTCCATGAATGTTGTAGTGAATTCTTCCCTTAGTTTATGAAATTGAGAATTTTCTGTGAGCATGGCTACCATTGTTATTGCTCTCCAATTATTTATTTACAGTTTTTTAGATCTAAGTCGATCTCGTTCTGCTATGGCAGCATCTCTCTCTATTATTAACCTTAATATTTCCTATGCCCAAGCATCCTCTAGGGCATGTTGCACTGGAGATTTCCTCTTTGTCACATTTATGGGGTTTCTAATTCTTACCATGTTTATTCTGCCTGCTAAATCTAGCACTACTTCAGGTCAACTTCTACTCTTCAAGGTATATGCAATAATATATCGGTAACCAATAGCAAAAGAATCATAAAGCACATAATTGGGTTCATTCCACTTAAAACCAATATCATCCAGATGAATCTCACCATAAATATGACCGCATTGAATGTCATGGAGTAAAACTTCACAAATTATTGTTAGGTCCATCCATATCGATCTTGTTCATACATTTACCAATTGTATCTTAAAAATCTTGAGGTGAATCATTTATCCTCCATAATACACTCTTTTCTTTGGCTTGATTGTCCTGTAAATTATTTTGTGTTGACTAATCAAGACACATCATGCCTTTTTTAATTTTTGAGATGGTACGTGTTCTCTTATTTTCATATGAAGTCCTATCATTGTCTTCTCTTGTAATTCCACTATTTATTATCATGCACTCTTATTTTAGTGCTTTGTCATCTAGTACGCTTCTCCAAATATAGACAAAATTACCTATTAATATCAAACATTCTTGAAGAGAAAGATATTCTCTTTTCTTCCTTTGATTGAAAGCCAATTTATCCATAATGTTTATCTATGAGGAAGCTCAACATGAATTCTATGAATCCTCTAGTTTGGAATCCTCATTACTTGTTTCGACATAGGGGAGAATTGCATAATTTCTTACAAGATCAAGCTATTGTAGCATGAGACGCCATCCTATCCATGGATCAGATTTATTGCAATACTTTTATCCAAGATTATCACTGCGATGTTTGGTTAAGGAACAATTCCCATAGTTACTTAGCATTTGAGAGTCCTTTAAGTCATTTTGAGTGGTTCGACCAATTTTTAAGCTAGCCAAAATGGACTTTCCATGTCTCGTTTGGAAATTCTTGGTTGTGTCCTATAGGTGATCCACTAAATATCCCCTTTAGTTTATACCATCATGTTATTTGGAGGTAGTGAAGAAATATGTCCCCACTGGAGAAGCAAATTTTTGTAGTAGTCTTTACCAGAGCCTTCTCTATCATAGATATGTGCAAACTCACTTGTTTTGGGAGATTGAAAATAGATTCACTTCAACTCGATGTCTGATAGAAATGGATCTTTTATTACCTTGATCTCATGGCACTCCTTAGCCATATTATGCATTTGGTAGATACTTAATAATTCGTTATAATGTTCCTCCTCCAATTTTTTACTCAGAGCATGATTGATCTCCAAACCAAGATGTTGATAGTTCAAACTCAGATTGGTGACATGGTTTTTTTCCTCCTTACTATGTCTAGATTCTAGTTCTAGCATCGTTGTATACAATGTAATTCTTAATAAAGCATTCTATGTTTTGGTCCATTATTTGATGTTCTATTTTCCTTTGAAAAATAATACCACATGTATGATAAGATGAGAAGTTTTCCAATTTACATACCGTAGTACGCTCCTATGCTTTCAACCACCACTCGAGTGGTCATGTGGCATACTTCACTACTAAGTCGAGACACATGGATTAACAAAGATGATTGGTGGAGTTCTGACATAGTTCACCCCAAAATTTCATATCAAGAAAAGTATGAATTTTTTAGTGAAATTTGGGATAGTTTCCATGTCTAAATGTGTCCTTGATTTCTTGCCATACTTGATTTTACATGACTTCCAGAGTTATGGTCCTCCTCTAACATATTGGAGTTTCAGGTTCTGGTGTTGCTATATGGTTTCTTCCACCATTTCCTAAACCTTAACCTCTAATTGGAAAACCCCAAAGTATATTGTAACATTAATCAAAAATCAAATAAAAAAACATTATTTTACTTATTACTAGTAGTTATTCTTTAATGACCAACTTATATTCACCCGTGGTGATAATTCCTAAACTGAATTTAGTTATTTTTGAAAAAAAACTTTATCTCTCTTTTTGGCATTTACCATCACATTCTCATACATAGATAATAATACCACATGCGTCACTTCATGCCTTATTTTAGTGCTAAAATATCATGATGCACATCCATTAAGTTACAACAAAGAAAGTGGTATTTCTAATCGTGATAAAGGTTCAGGGTCATGACTATCTCTAGGTGAACTGTTACTACTCGAAATAGTAATCGGTCAAAGTTTTTTGTATTTGGTATGTTCAATCTTATGGACCAAGGCCAAAATGTAACAAAAATTAACTAAAGAAAACATTTTTCTAATTATTTCATTATCTCACACTTGAAGATAAGGATTAGGCAATCCCATAGGTGCATATGTCGAGTGAATTCCCAAAAGAGTCTAAGGTACACCGCTTAAAATCCATACAGGGGGGTTCACTTAGCTCTTCCACTTTCGAATGACTATGGATCTACTCATGGGGGAAAGGTACTCAGGCATCATCATTCCAGGCATTGACCTTGACCTTTCCAAGTGTGCAATTTAAAATTATGGAATTTTCTCTCGAGTTTAGTTTCATGCCCCAAGTCTTTCCTAACCTAGACCTTAACTAGAGTCCATTAGTTAGCATGGGCTCTGATACCAACTATAACAAACCTAGTTGTCAATACTCAACCATGTTTTTTTCACACTTACATTTTCCATGAGGCAAGAGACATAGTCATGACCTAAGATAGACTCATTCCATTTGGATCAAATCTTATCAAGACATATAGCATCAAGATCTATTGAGACTTGATCATAGTCTCTTAAGGTAGAAGTGATCAGCTTCTACGAAACCCTCATACCCCATTGGTATAAGAACGCTGGACAAGCATAATATTTCATCCCATATAAGGGAAATCACCAATAAACATACTGTCCACCAAGATCAGTACGTAGGTGATTGCCTTGAATATGGAGAACCACACCAATGGAAAACCATCATAGATGAAATAACCTTATTAGTGGTTATTAATAGGTCTTAGATATGATCCTCCTCATCTAGAAGATATTTCTAAGACAATAGTATCACAATCATGATAAGAATCCATGGAATGCCATCTTAAGTATGATCATATAACTTTAAGTCTCTTAGGAACATAATGGATCTCTTTTAGGGTAGATTATATTCATTATAACCATAGATCTGAAACATCACATTAGAGATCCACTTAAGCGGAAATTATATACCATTATGAATAGCTTCTATGAATTCCACACATCTATTGAATACAAGAAGTAAAACTAATTATCTTCATAATTAACATTTAACCAATTTAATCTGAAAAGTAAATGGCATAAACACATATCATTAAATCATCTACATGTTAGAAATTATGCATACATTCTTAGCATCATAAATGAAATTGTTGAATGAATAGTATTCAATTGTAAACATGCATAACTATTCCGTTATATCATTTAACCATATCATCCACATATATCATTTTCAGTGTGGAAGTAAAAGCAATAGGAAAAATAAATAACACATCAACCCACAAAATAGAGTGACACAATGTTTTATCCTGGGAAAACCCTGACGGGAAAAACCCAGCCTCCAAAATGTATTCTTTCCTCATAATCATAAACTTAAATACCAATATTACAAGTATAGAAGGGTATCTACTGATCCCTTTCAATCAAATACAAGTCAAGGAATACCATTATTCCATCTCATGCTTATGATGCAATTAAGGAAGTTTCCCAATTCCTTTCTCTAAGTCATCATTATAACATTAAGGTATTTCCCATACCAAAAATGAATCCACCTATTCCTTTAATATCAATGATGCAATTAAGGAATCTACTAGATCATCTCTCTAAGTCATCATATAAATATTGATATTTTACATATGTTTATGATAATCATTGGAATCACATTTTGGAGAAGTCTCAATGACTTTGGAGGAGCCCTTATAAATTCCCTCAAGAATGAATACAAAACAATTCTTTTCTTCTCTAAGTATCCTTACTAAGTGTATGAAGAGGAAAGCTTATAACTTCCTCAAGAATGTATTCTCCATCCACTCTTATTTAGAACCTTAATCTTATTAAGGTAGTATCTATCTCACATTTTCTATGCATCAAACCAAGAATAGATCCTTGTCTATTCTTTCCTTAATTATTTATTATAGATTTCATGGTTTGAGAGGATTCAATCTCCTCTCATCCATTCTAACCTCCAAATATTATCAATTTCACCAGTCCATAAATCCTATATATGGTCTTTAATCGTATGATTGAGTATAGTGAGGAAACCCCATAATTCCCTCTATACATTCTTCTATAATTTGCAAGAATTTGATTACATTAAAGCATAGTAAAAAGGGTGTCATTTTTACCTTCCCTATCAAGTGGTTATATATATCCACTATTCATTATTCACTATTCACTATTCACTATTCACTATTCACTATTCACTATTCACTATTCACTATTCACTATTCACTATTCACTATTCACTATTCACTATTCACTATTCATTGTTCATTGTTCACTATTCACTGTTCACTATTCACTATTCACTATTCACTGTTCACTTTAGAATAAATTCTACGTTCATCCTTCTATACATAATCGACATGTGTAGTCATATAATTATAGTCATTTTGTGCTATAATCACTATTCATATTTACTTAGAAATTTTTTATAATCAAAGCCTTAATGATAAAATAAAGTTGAATTATTCAGCTTTTTGTAGAAACAATAACTTCTTAGCGAAATAAAAGTAGCTACAAACACATGTATAGTTAATAGCAATAAAATTATCGAATGAGCTTCAAACCAAAAATAAGGTTTGTCCATTAAGTTTCAATCGGATTTAATGGAGAATTATGTTCCCCTTAATAACAAATAAGATTACCAACATATCAATTCAGTAGTGTTACTCATATAGTAAGCTTCTAATAATATCTCAATGGGAACATTATATCCTTTAAAATTATAATCCGTAATAACCATGCAATAAATTTATCCAATAAGCTATAAGATTTTAATTAGCATGGTGAATTTATCTAAGTGATGCATTATCAACAAGAGGAATAAGAAACTACCAGCCTAAACTCCTATGAGGTTGAATTCCTCCAGGATCCTTCTTGCTTGGCTCCTTGATTGACTCCTAATATTCCAAGGATTGTCTTCTTCTTCAACTAGGAAATATCTTCAACCTTTTAGTTTCTGATCCACCAAGGTGGAGAGTATACTCCCTAGGTATCCAATATTTCCTCTACCTAAAATTTAGTACTCTCCCAAAGATTTTTGGTTTCTGATCCAACATAGTGGAGAGCATACTACCTAAGCTCCAGGATTTCCTCGATACTCCTTTCTTCCCAAGGTTTCCTCTATTTATAGGAAAATTTCCCACTTATTGCCAAAGAGTGGCCTTATTATTTTATTATTAAAATATGCCTTGGGTCCCTTAAGACTTATCATGTCACGTAGAGGGTAATCCAGAAAGTAGAAGAGGGTCCAAGGTAGGTGACCTTCTCTTGTTTTGTGTTCCCTTTTCATGGGAACAAATACAAAACTAATACTATTGAGGTATAGAATAGATACAAAACTAGGACTATTAATGATAATAGGAGAGATCTCCCTTTTATTTCCATCGATGTAGGGAATCCAAATGGGTAATTCCAAAAGTATGGGATAATTCTTATATTTTAATAATTCTAAAGTCCTTTAAAGTTCAATAAAAATTGGGTCCACTTTGTGGACACCTATTTATTTTAATAAAAAGGGTGACTATCTACTACTATTTCATAGATGGGTGTTGCAAGATTGAAATTGGAAGAATCCCACCTACCATTCTAGTCATCCTAAAGCTACCATGTGGAGTATAAGCCAAAAGTAGGAAAGAAAGGGTCCAACTAAGGATAAGATAGGTGGTCCCTTTGTTTTGTTTTATGTTCCCCTTTGATCCAAATCCCTCCAAAGCATCACTAATTAAATAATAGAGTAGATAATATCACCTTTCCCTCCACAAACCAAGTTATGCCATGAGGGAAATAGGATAGGCTTTTAGTATTAAATAATACTAGTGCCTAATTTGGTCCAATAAGAATTGGACATTTAATTGCATTAAGATTAAATGCAATTAACCTTATTATCAAACATTAAACATGTTTAATTATTTTTATTATTTTCCCTCCTAAATTCCTTCAAAATTCCTAAATTAGAATTTTGTAGACTTATTTAGGTTATATGACCCTTTTTGTTGAACATTAATTGATCCCAAGATCAATTAATATCCTATTGATAGGATTCGAGGGTAACAGGTCGTGACAATTATAATAATATTTATCTTTTTGACCCATGGCATCTTTTGCAAAGATATTCCTTAAAAATAATTTATTACTTCAAACTCATGGTTCTAATTCCTTTGGAGAGAACCTTGCCTTGTATTTCCTTTTGACATCAATGACAACAAAACTTGCTCATATTTCCAACAATCTCCCTTTGTCATTGATGGTAACCCAATTACCTTTTACAATTTCTTTAACCTTTTTATGTTCTACTCCCCTTGAGAAACTACTCCCCCTGACTGAATGCTCTCCTCCTAACTCAAATCTCTCCCCCTTACTCAAATCTCTTCCCCTTTGTCATCAATGGCAAAGGGTCACCTTTGGGGCTCGGGGTTAATAATGAGACTCTTAGCTTAGCCTCTTCCCCACCTCCTCTTGAGGTGGTTAATTATAGAGTGGGAGTATTTCTATTCCCAACAAGCACCGATCTTTACCTTTGTCCACTTTCATCTTTATATGATTCTTTTGATTCCTCTGACCATTTTTGTTCCTACTTATTTTTGGAATTTTTGCTCTACACCACTTTGCTATATGTCCATCATTATTGCACTTATAACACTTCATTTCATTATTACTTGGAGGTGCAAATATCTTGGGATTTATCCTGGTGAAGCCATATCTATTCTTGTCATGAACCTTGCAATTCATTTCCTTGTGACCAAACTGATTACAAGATTAGTAATACCCTTGAAAAATCTCCCTATTTTTGAACCTTTCATATTCCTATTTTCCATGTGTTTTGCACTATGAAGCTTTGTGCCCAAACTTGTGACATAAGAAGCATCATCCATTGAAACTACCTTGCCTTGACCCCATTGGTATCTTAGTCTCTTCTACCCTAAGCTGCTTCTTGTTCCATATGTTCCTCATTTGTGCATTATTCCTTTCCTTGTTGAACTTTTTGTTGTTCAACTCATCATCAAAAGTATCACTCTCTCTTACACTTTCTTCTTCTAAATTTTCTTCTTCTTCAGAACTTGATATTGACTCCACTCCTTGTCCTTTTTGTACTCGTTCAAAACCAGGTACTATTTTTTTTGACGAAGAATTTTGTACCTTGATAATATTATCCAGGTTCTTTGAGCTTCTTCAAAAAATGTGTAACCTATCCTTAGACTTTTTTACTTCTTTCCTTAGTAGAGCTACCTCATGCTCTAACCTTTCACATTCTAATACCTTTGCTTCTAACTTCTCTTTGAATCTCCTTATTTTAGCCATTGAATTATTTAGATCCTCTATAAGATTTCCTTTGTCTTCATCACATTCTTGAAACTAAACCTTGAGTTTTGAGTTTTGATTTATTACCTCTCTTAATGCATCAAGGGCATGAAAAAGGTCTCTCTAAATGTCAACTTCTCATATCTATGATTCTTCCTCTATTTGTTTGCCTTTGAAAGAATCTTCATTATTTTCCTAACTTATCTTTTATAGAAACACCTCCTTCTTCTAATGCTATAATAAGATTCTCTTCTAGTCCTTCAAGTGTATCTTCATATTCATCATCACTAAAATTGAAACCACTATCTTCAAGATGGCCAAAGTTATCACATATAAAACACTTGAGAATTAATTGTGACCTTTTCCTAACCACTTCTATTTCTTTTGCTATAAATAGAACTTAATCTTTATCATTATCTAAAGAACTATCATCATTATAACTTGAATAATTACTTGCTTTTTTGCATGAAAACTCTTCTTTTATCTTTGGAAGAACTTCTTTTATTGCTTACCTTGTCCATCCTTCCTTTTCTTTTGGTACCTATATTTTTCTATTCTCTATTCTTATGATCCTATTTTTCTTCATCATTGCTATTTCTAGATTCTTTACAATCAGATGCATAGTGACCATACTTTCCATAATTAAAACATCTAACAGATTTCGTACCTTTAAACTTTCTTGGATCCTTTTTCCTTCTACCATAATTTACTTCTTCATCACTGGATGACTCATTGCTTGAATTTGACTTTTTTCCCTTAGTCTTCATAGTGGATTTAAATGTTGCTTCTTTCTGGGAAATAGGTTTCTCTTTTGTTCTCATCTCAAAAGTTGTGAGAATGCCATGTAATTCATCCCTTGTCAAAATATCACTATCTTTTGATTCTTCTATAGTTGAAATATTTTCACTAAACCTTTTTGGAAGTGATCTAAAATCTTATCACAAACATCAGATTCTTGAAATTCAATTCCAAGTCCTTAAATGGAGTTAACAACCTCATCCACACGAAGTAGATAAGCACTAATTTTTTCCTCATCCTTGATTTTTAGGTCTTCAAATATTCCCTTGAGATTTCGTAGATTTACCTATTTGACCTTTTTATCTCCTTCATATATGTCGTGCAATTTATCCCAATTTTCATTTTTTGATTTATAGTGCATAACCTTTATAAACTCTAATTTATTCAAACCTTTCAAAATTGCATTTATTGATTTTGAATTGTAATGATGTAGAAGCTTAAAAAGAAACTATAGTTTTTAGAGGAAACAGTGGAACACATGACCAAATAATGGGGGTGTACATACCCCTATGGTTAATTAGAATAATGCATCTACTAGTTCTAGTTAAACTAATACAATTGTTAATATTTCATATTTAGCTATGAAAAACTGGTTTAGGGTGCATTCCACTAAAGAGCACAATGAAAATGAATGTCCAAAATTTAGGATGACCTTAGATATTTTGCAAAAAGAGATGGATGATATGGAATTAGTACATAATGAAGACTCTTCTCATCAAGCCATATCAATTAAAGGTAAGGGAACTGCTTTATTTGTTGAAACCTTTGACTCAATAGATGATGAAGAAGAGGAAGATGATGATCCCATAGAAGAATAATTTCAAGCCTTTAGGTAGTTTAAAAAGGAAAATCACAACTACTAGTTGATAAGTAAGAGTAAGATCCCAAACACTTCTTCTACTCCTCCAAATAATTCCATTGTTACACTAGATACTAAGGCAAATAACAATCCTATACCTCCATATCGTGTGGATTCATGTAAACTACCACAAAGAGTGCAAAACCTTGATAAAATTGCTTATAACATTGTTGAAGATTTAATAAAAATGAAATCTAACATCACTTTGTTTGAAGTTGCACAACTGACAAACCAACAAGATTATTTGATTAAGGCTTTGGGTGGACCAAGTAAAATTTATCCTAGGAAAACTACAAAAGCACATTTGGTTTTGCAAAAATATAGAGGAGAAGCTCCTCATTTCCTGTTAACCATCATAATTGTAGAAAGGAATTTACATAATTACCTCATGGATTCAAGCACATCAGGTAATGTAATGCCTCATGGTGTTTCTCAGAGATTGGGTTTGAATCCCATTCCTTCAAATAGGATTGTGGTACATTTGGATAATTCTAAGGTAAATGTCATAGGTATTCTTGGAAAAATTCATATTCAACTTTCATCAAAACCTGGAATTCAGTTGTACATTGATATTCAAGTGGTTTACATTCTTGACAGATATGATATGTTGTTCAATATGGACTAGAGTAGAAACTTGAAATATTATATGGCCATGAACTTTTTGCACATGTGGTTACCTTATAAATGGGTAGCCAATCAAATCCGAGTTGAAAGAGAACCCAAAATCAAGGATTTGATCACAAAATATAACAAAATAAGTGAAATATTTTTTTATTTACAGTGCATGACCTTTATAAACTCGGTTTTATTCAAACCTCTCAAAATTGCATTTATTGCTTTTAAATTGTAATGATGTAGAACCTTACCATATTTATCTGTAGGTGGAGTAGTTGGTGGTGTGTATCCATTTTCAAATGCTTCCCATATTTCATTTCCAAGTACCATTAGGTGAATATTTATTCTCATACTCCATAATCCATAATCATTCCCATCAAACACGGGTGCTGAATTATATGAGGATCCACTCTTAGAATCCATTTGTGTTCTTGTAAGATTTTTATTCAAGCTGTTAAACTCTTTCAAAGGAACCCGCTCTGATACCAATTGAAGAACACAAAATTATATTGAAGGGGGTGAACATTATAAGACCACTTTTTACTTTTATTTTCCAATCAATATTATACAATGTATCAATAGCAATATCAATAACAATAATCAAAGCAATGCACAAATAACCACACATAATAGAGACACTAATTTAAAATGGTTCACCCAATGTGGGCTACTCCACAAAGAAAATATTTCACTAATACTTTCTCAATTAATCTCTTGGGAAACCTTTTTCTATTATAATTTTTATGGACCTCTATCCAAAGGAAACACCAATCCCCTAATAAATTTTATGGATCTCTATCTATAGAAGAACTTATTTATCCTCTGCTCTAGCTAGTGATATTCTAGAAGAACTTTTGCCTCCACTACACAAGCTTATGGATATCTATCCACTGAAGACTCTTGTCCTCACTCAAAAGACCCATCCTCATGGCCCTAGCTAATGGACCTCTATCAACTGGAGACTATTGTCCTCTATAATCTATCACATCCAAATATTGCTCTTAGCTTTGTCTCAAATATGTACTAAACACAGTCCTTTGGTCTAGCATAAATCTACTAAATCTTTATCCTCAAATCTGCACTAAACATAGTCCTTTGATCTAGCATAAATATGCTTAATCTCTATCCTCAAATTTTCCCTAAACATAGTCCTTTGTTCTAGCACAAATTTTCTCAATATCTATCCTCAAATATGCACTAAACATAGTCCTTCGATCTAGCACAAATTTGCTCAATATCTGTCCTCAAATATTCACTAAACACAGTCCTTTGGTCTAGAACAAATATGCTCAATTTTTGTCTTTGGTCTAGCACAGACCTATCCTAAAATATGCACCAATATCTATCCTCAAATATATCCTCAAGACTTAACACAAAGCTTGAATCAATCACAAATCAACTCTACTAGATCTTCCTCAAACCTTAATCCAATTTTTAATAAATAAATCGATCAAAATTCTCAAAGACTTGTCTCAAATATGCTTTGTAAGGTTCCACAAAAGCTCACACTAATCTGTCCACAAGTCCTCTCTATAACTTATCCAATCTACTCAACAAGTATTCACTAAGACTTGCCTTAATTTTGTTCAACAAGTCTTCACCAAGACTTACCTCAAATTTGTATTGTAATCTTCCACAAAATCTTACTCAATTCAATCTCAATCCAACACAAAATTCTCTTCAATAACTTAGGCAAGCTTCACACAAAATCTTGTTTAATATCACATAAATATATAGATAATTATTAGAGACTCAATATGCTTCATACTCACAACAATGCTCAATCACTCTCAATATATTTCTCAAATCAAATTAGAATACAGAACAATTTGTTTCAAAAAATTTGAACTATCACTTCAACACTTTCACTTGACTAGGCACAATCAACTTCACTCAATAAATCACTCAATGAAACACTCCTTGCTTACAAACCCTAGTCCAAGCATATGAACACTCACTCAATTATTTCCAATAATGCTTATCAAAAAATCTCACATAACAGTGATACTCATGATCTTGCACAAACCCTAGTTTCAAGATAATTCTCAACTTCACATAACAATGATACTCATGATCTCTCACAAACCCTAGCTCAATATAGTTCTCAACTTCACATAACAATGATTCTCATGATCTCTAACAAACCCTAATAATGCATATGAAGGTTCATTCAATAATTCCAACAATGCTTATCAAGCAAGGTTTTTATCATCAACTTTCACTCAGAAAAACCTTTAACAATCCAACCCAATAATGGTTATAAAAAAACCCTTTTCTCTCCAACTTAGCATTCACAACATTCAGAAATCACTCACAAGGAATGTATGCCCTTACCTATTGTTTGAAGAATATTTGACCTCAAACACCTGTTTTAATCATAACCACTTTCTTTGCCAATCACAAGGGTTAGATGTCACAAATACACCTTATCACTCCCTCTAGATTTTAATGCACTTCTAAAAGAAAAATAATCACCACTTCAAAATATTCCAAGGCATTGACAAGTTTTTCTTGATTTTTAATCAAATTATTTTATCTCCCTTTTATAAAGCAAGATCACAATAAAATTCCTTTTTCACCTTTTAACTCCACTCTCTAATTCATTTCCAAGGCATCAAATAATTAAAATAAACTATTTTAATCCTTATATCTCTCTACTTCAAACACCGCCCTCTTAATAATATGTATGCCTCAAAAAAACCTTTATTATAACATAGGCCTTACAAAAATTAAATTAATTTTTCATACCTTAGAATTTGCACCAAAATGTTTACACACCACACAACCTGCCTCTGCATGAATTCAAACCCGAAACCTCACTACCAACGATATGACCTAGTGACCGCTAGGCTTGTCATGAGGGATACATACCCATATAAAACAAAGAGCACACTATGTCCATTTTATCCTTGTCTTTTATGCCAAACACATCAAATGCAAAAGGTCTTTCCTTTCTTCATTGTAAAACAGGATCGTGCGACTTGAACCCATGACCTAGCCTCAACAAATATTTTATCTTTGCCTTGCCTTCCATATGCACTACCTAATGCATCGTGTAGGATATTTACACCCACTTTTATTTCAACACACGCACTTCTATCCTTTCCAAAATGCACTAATAATCCTCCCTCGAAGCGCATGCACAAAATGTTACTTTGCTCAAATTAACCATAGAATTCATGATCGACATTGGGGAAATAATTTACCCCCTCTTTATATGCAATATGATAAATATGAAGACGTCGGCCCTTATTTTGATTTACCACCATTTCAAAAAGAACTTTGGGACCAAGAATAAGTTAAAATTTTAACCAAAATGTTAAAATATTTTAATTAAAATTATTTAACCTTTGCCTCATTTAATATTTAAAAATTTCTCACTTGCTCTTTTCAAGGACAATTCTTTGCCCATATAAAAACTTATTTTTTATCATGGGTCCACTTAATATAATATTAAAAAATATTATAATAATATTTATCTTTTTGACCCATGGCCTCTTTTACGGAGATCTTCCTTCAAAATAATTTATTACTTCAAACTCATGGTTCTAATTCCTTTGGAGAGAACCTTGCCTTGTATTTCCTTTTGACATCAATGACAACAAAAATTGCTCATATTTTCAACACATTGTCACAAACCCCTTTTCTTTTGGGACAAAGTAGAATTAATTTATATCACTCACATCATCCACATGACAAAAAACCCTTTTCTATTGGGGAAAAAATAGAATTCATTTACATCACTCACATCATCCACATGATAAAAACCCATTTTTTGTTGGGGTAAAAATAGAATTCATTTACATCAATCATATCATCTAAGTGAACCTCGTATAAATTTGTTTACTATACTCACTTGGCGACTGCAATGATTGGTTATCCATGCAATTTGGTAGTATGGGTAGATCACCATAAGTACACTTGTTCATATCATCATCATGTGTCATATTTGACATCAAATCAAGATGGTCAATCCATTTGTGAATGTGCCCATGTTCACAAAAATTTGTTGGAAGCTATCATTAGCCCCTTTCACAGGAAGAATGTGGAATTCTATTACAATTTCCATTTGCATCTTACAAATTTCCCTTGCACCAAGCCAATATTTAGGTTAAATGGTGTGGTTGCATGAAGAGAGGTGGTCTTCCCACCTCCACCACATGTTCACCAATGTTGGATATTTGTTTTCCTTGTCTTCCTTTCCTTTTCAACAATAACACTGCACATTGTGCTAAGAGAAAATTTTCAAAAACATCAACCACCCCTAGTAGAACCCACATTTACATCCACATTTCTAAAACCCCTTTGCATATGTTTGGTCAACAATAGAATACACCCACATTTACACTCAATTGGATCATGATATGTATTCTTCACTCATTCATCAATTGAGGGGGTAAGTTACACCCACCTTATTTTTGTCTTCAAGATCTTCTTGTGCTCTAGGGAAGAAAAACTGCTTCACCAAACTAGGTGTATCTAGTTTTTGCACCGCATTGTGTTTCATGTAATGCAATACAAAAATGGGTATTTGTAGACACAAAAATCTAGCCACTTGTCATATATGCATCCTAAAATCCTAGCCTTCCATTATATATATTTATAATTATTGTATAAATGTGAATATTTTATATATTCATATTTATATGTTTATATAATATATATGGATAAATATCAACCACTCATCATCATCCAATCACATCCGACCATTATTTATATATATATATATATATGTATATGTATATTTATGTTCATATATATAAATATAAACATTTTATATATTTATATTTATTTATTTAATATATATTAATAAAGCATAGTCATTCATCATGACTTAATCTCAACCATCTATCTGTTTTGATCCGTGATACATATCAAGGTTTTAATCTTAATCATCCATCATGTTTTAATTTTGATTGTACATTGGTGTCATCAAAACCCTATCATATTTGAATGAGGGTTATATATCTGGTTTAAGTGGTTATGAAATTCAATTGTAACTCTCGCATTCATTGTGGCCTAAAACCCTAGCATTTTTCTACTATCCTCACCCATAACCATCATCGTATCCTCACTCATCATCATTGTAAACCCTTAAAAACTAAATATAAGGTTTTGTAGCACTCCCTCGTCACCCTTGAATGCCTCCCAAAATCATAAAAATGTTTTTGATCATCCTAGGAATATTTCAAGGCATTCACAACCCTTCCAGAATGCTCTCAGGAATTCCCCTAGCCTGTGGTTTACTGTTGATAAAACCTCAAATGCTAATTGGAATTCTGGAACATTTAGACCATAGAAATAGAAGCATGGATCAGATAAATTAGGTATATTTAACAAGGAAAAAGGTTTTTAGTATTTTATATCTTACGTTTTTTTGTACTTTTCTTATACTTTATCGTTTACAATACTAGGGTTTATAGATTTGTTTGAAGAACATAAGATTATACCGAGAGGGGGGGTGAATAGTATAAGACTACTTTTTACTTTTTCTTTCTAATAAATATTATGCAATGTATCCATAGCAATATCAATAGTAGTAATAAAAGCAATGCACAAATCACCACACAAAATAGAGACACCAATTTAATGTGGTTCACCCAATGTGGGCTACTCCATGAAGAAAATACTTCACTAAAATTTTCTCAACAAATATCTTGGGAATCCTTTCCCTATTGCAATGTTAATGGACATCTGTCAAAAGGAGACACCAATCCCCTAATCAAGTTCATGGATATCTTTCCATAAGAGGAATCCTTTCTCCTCTGCCCTAGTTGGTGATCTTCTAGAAGAACTGCTATCTCCACTACACTAGCTAATGGATATCTATACTCACTACCCTAGCTAATGGATCTCTATCCACTAGAGAATATCATCCTCAATGCTCTGTCATCTCCAAAGCTTACACTCAGTTCTGTCTCAAATATATACTAAACATAGTCCTTAAGGCTAGCAAAAAATTTCTCATTATCGATCCTCAAATATGCACTAAACATAGTCCTTCGATATAGCACATATATGCTCAATCTCAATCCCTAGTCTAATACAAATATATCCTAAAATCTACACCAAAATCTATCTTCAAATCTATCCTTAAGCCTTAACACAAAGCTTGACTCAATCACAAACTAACTCTACTAGATCTGCCCCAAAACTTAACCCAAGGTTTGAACAAGTCAATCAACTTTGCTTTCAAGTCTTCTCAAATACTTGTCTCAAATATGCCTTGTAAGCTTCCATAAAATCTCACACTAATTTTTCCACAAGTCCTCTATGGAAATTATCTCAAATATGCTCAACAAGTCTTCACCTCAAATATGTATTGTAAGCTTCTACATAAGATAAAACTAATATATCCACAAGTCTTCTCAAATACTTGTCTTAAATCTACTCAACAGGTTCTCACTACAACTTGTCCAATCTAAAAAACAATTGTTCACCAAGACTTATCTCAAATATGCTCAACAAGTCCTCACTAGAACTTGTCCAATCTCATAGAAATATATAAAAAATTGTTAGAGACTCAATATGCTTCACACTCACAATAATACTCAATCACTTTCTTTCTCTCTTTCTTTTACCACAAAAACATATAGAGAATTGTTAGAGACTCAATATGTTTCACACTCAATCACTCTCAATCTCTTTCTCAAATCAATTTAGAATATAGAACAATTTGTTTCACAAAATCCAAACTATAACTTCAATACTTCCACTTGTCTAGGCTTAATCAACTTCACTTAATCAATCACTCAACAAAAAATTCCTTGCTTACAAAACCTAGTCCAAGCATATGAAAACTCACTCAATTGTTTCCAACAATGCTTATCAAAAAATATCACATAACAACGATACTCATGTTCTTTCACAAACCCTAGTTCAATATAGTTCACCACTTCACATAACAATGATACTCATGTTCTTTGCACAAACCCTAGTTTTTTTTTTGGTAAATAAAAGTCTTCATTAATTATCGGGTTTTGCAGGTTAACCCAAAACCTATTATAATATCCAGCCTTCTACTGAGATTGTAGATCCTAGTCATCCTTGAAACTTTCTTACAAAAACTTGTGTTGAATCCCCTACAACACCTTACTAACAAGGCACACCCATACCTAAACATAACTGTAAACATTACTTACATTGACAGGAAATTGAAGTTTGGAAATTTGCACTTGTGAAACCTGTTGCTTGCCCATTTCCTATTCTCTGTTGGAATATTCCAAGGCTTACACCCTATTACCTTCATTTCCAATTTGGTATTATTCAGAGGGAAACCCCATAGTTATTATTGGCTCCATGGGGAAAGAACACCCATTCATCTTTCTCCTTAACGGGTAGGTTTCTTTTCATGACTAATAATGTTTTCCACTTCACGTGGCACACCTTGTGTCCATGTCACCAAACTACCAACATCAACACCTATGTTGGCTAATTTATCAACTGACCTGTTGGCCTCACGGTACACGTGACGAGCCCTCCTGTTCTGTCTTGCCGTAAAAAGGATCCTCACTTCATATGAAAACTCACTCAATTGTTTCTAACAATGCTTATCAAACAATATCACATAACAATGATACTCATGTTCTTTCACAAACCCTAGTTCAATATAGTTCACCACTTCACATAACAATGATAGTCATGTTATTTGCACAAACCCTAGTTCAAGCATATGAAATATTTATTCAATATTTCTAACAATTCTCATTAAACAAGGTTTCTAGAATCAACTTTCATTCTAGAAAAACTAGACTCAACAATGCTTATCAAACAACCCTTTTCAATCCAACTTAGCATTCACAACATCCAAAAATCACTCTATAGGAATATGTGCCGATGCATTTTTGTTTGATGTAGAAGTGCCCTTAAAAACCTATCTTAAACACATTTTTCTTCCTTGCCAATTTTAATGGTTAGATGACAAAATATCAGACTAACTCTCTCTCAAAAATATTTCTCAATCACAAAAATAATCAAACTCAAATACACCTTATTACTCCTTATTTGAAATTAGCAATCATTAAAGCATACAAAAATTAATTACTCAATTACTCCTTATAATCTCCAATCTTTAATTAAAAACCTCCAAAAATCAAACCCTAAAAAATAATGCTTCCTATCCTTTTATCTCCCTAAAATACTCAATAATCAAATTTAAAAAATAAACTTTATAACCCTCAAAATATTTATTTTTATTCAACCTTTAGCAAATCCAAAAATAGCAATTAACCTTGGCTAATCATGAGCGCATACCTCTTACTATGCAAAAGGGCCTCGACATATTTTGAACATGGAACCTCTCCTAGCCAAGCACCTTAGTGAGGTGCTAGCCCACCACGTGGGCTACGTGCCTTCTCACAAAGAGGAAATCTAATTCCTTCCCTTTGTGCCTTCCTCAATGGCACAACGCATAAAAATTAATCACTTTCACTTTGTAAAAATTGAGGTCGGTGTGTTTCAAACCTTGCACCATGAGCCTATCAAACTTAGTGCCTCCCTCGATTGCTAGTTGTGCTACATAGCATTGTGCAATGAATAAGGAGCTCTTCTCCTCTTTGTATTACCCTCTACCATCAAAAACCTTTTAAATGCAAAATATTCTCTTCCCTTTCGCATGATAGTCAAGAGCATAGCACATGCAAATTACATGGATGGGGTTTAGACAAAGTCTTGCCCCCATTTTATATGCATAGACCAAGCTTTGAAAACGTCGATGGATAATTCAAATTTTTGAATTCGAATTATAAAATAAAATTTATAATCCTAACTTTAGGATTATTTTAATTAACATAAATTAATTTTATAATTAAATTATAATTAATCTATAATTAACTTAATAAATTTAGAAGTTAATTAAATTAATTAATATTTAAATTATTTAATTTAATTTATAATTAATTTAAATATTCCATTTTAATATTATAATAAAATAGTATAATATTATTTTTCTTGGGTCTCTTCATTGCTCTTTAAACCTCATCTTACCACCTAGAATTGAATTTGACCAACTGAATGTGGACTTTCCTTTGCACTAATTTTGGAACCGCTTCTTCTTGCATTGCTCACTGAAACTAACTCTTGACATTAATGACAACTCAATTACTCAAAATGTCCAACAATCTCCCCCTTTGTCATTGATGGTAACCCAATTACCTTTTACCATTTTCTTAACCTTTTCTATTCTAATCCCCTTGGGAAACTACTCCCCTTGACTCAATACTCTCCCCTTAAATCAAATACCTCCCTCTTACTCAAATATCTTCCCCTTTGACATCAATGGTAAAGGGTCACCTTTGGGGCTTAGGTCTAATAATAAGACTCTTAGCTTATCCCCTCCCCCACCTCCTCTTGAGGTGGTTAATTTTGGGGTGAGAGTATTTCTACTCCCAACATGCACTGATATTTACCTTTGTCCACTTTCCTTATTATTTGATCCTTCTGATTCCTCTGACTGTTTCTATTCCTGCTTATCTCTAGAATTTTTGCTTTACACCACTTTTTTGTATGTCCATAATTATGGCACATATAACACTTGATATTGTTATTCCTTGGAGGTGCAAATGTCTTGGTATTTCTCCTGGTGAAGCCATATCTATTCCTATCATGAACCCTACAATTCATTGCCTTGTGACAAAACTAATTACCTGAGTAACAATACCCATGAAAAAGCTGCATATTTTTAAGATTTCCATATTGCTATATTTCATGTATCTTGCACTATGAGGCCTTGTGCCCAAATATATGACATGAGAAATATCATCCATTGAAATTTCCTTGTCTTGACCTCATTGGTCTCTTAGTATCTTTTACCCTATGCTGATTCTTGTTCCATATGTTTCTCATTTGTGCATTGTTCCTTAACCTTTTGAACTTTCTATTTTCCAACTCATTCTCAAAAGTCTCACTATCTCTTACGCTATATTCTTCTGAAGTTTATTCTTATTTAGAACTTGAGGTTGACTCCTCTTCTTGTTTATTTTGCACTTGTTCAAAACCAAGACGTATTTTGTTTGTTGACCATATTTTTACCTTGATCATATTATCTACAATATTTGAGCTCTTTCCAAACTTGTGTAACTTGTTCTTAGCCTCTTTTATTTTTTTTTCTTAGTAGAGCCACTTCATGTTCTAACCTTTCACATTCTAATATCTTTGCATCTAACTTATCCTTGAACTTTTTTGTCTTAGCCATTTACTTATTTAGATCTTCTATAATCTTTCCTTTCTCTTCATCATATTCCTGAAACTGAAGCTTAAGTTGGGAATTTTGCTTTCTTACATTATTTAATGTGTTAAGAGTATACATAATCTCTCCCTCAATATAAACTTATCCTTTCTATGATTCTTCCTCTATTTGTTTGCCTTTGAAAACATCTTCATTCTTTTATGACTTGTATTCTATAGGATCACCTCCTTCTTCTTCTTCTTCTTGTGCCACTAGAATATTCTCTTTTGGTCCTTCATGTGTATCTTCATATTCATCATCACTAAAAGTAAAAATACTCTTTGTACAACTATCTTCAAGATGTCTAAAGTTACCACATATAAAACACTTGAGAATTATTGGTGATATTTTCTTAACTTCTTTTTCTTCAGTCAGAAATAGAACTTCATCTTTATCATTATATGAGGAACTGTTATCACTATCACTTGAGCACTTACTTGCCTTGTCTGCATAGTAACTCTTCTTTTGTCTTTGAAAGAACTTCTTTCATTGATTGCCTTGTCTATCCTTGCCTTTATTTTGGTACCTATATTTTTTTGATTCCCTATTCTCATGATCTTTTTTTCTTCATCATTGTTATTTCTAGCTTCTTTAAAATTAGTTGCATAGTGACCATAATTTCTACAATTGAAACATCTAACTAATTTTGCATCTTTAAATCTTCCTGGATCCTTGTTCCTTCTACCATAATTTTCTTCCTCATCTTTGTATGACTCATTGCTTGAATTTGACTTCTTATCCTTTGTCTTCTTATTAGCTTTGAAGGCTACTTCCTTTTTGAGAATAGGTTCCTATTTTATTCTTATCTCAAATGTTGTGAGAATGCCATGCAATTCATATCTTTTCAAATGATCAAATATCTTTTGACTCTTCTATAGCTAAAATATTTTCATACCTTTTTGGGAGTGACCTTAGAATCTTATCACACACATAAGGTTCTGAAACTTCAAGTCCAAGTCCTTGCATGGAGCTAAAAACATCATCCACATGAAGTAGATATCCTACAATATTTTCCTCATACTTAATTTTTAGTTCTTCAAATGCTCTCTTGAAAATTTACAACTTTACCCTTTTTACCTTTTTATCTCCTTCATATATGCCTTGCAACTTATCCCACATATCCTTTGCTGATTTACAATGCATAATATTTATAAACTCTATTTCACATAAACCCTTTTGAATTGCATTCATTGCTCTTGAATTAGAATGATGTATAAGCTTACCATCTTTATCTGTAGGTGGAGTTTCTAGTGGTGTGTATCCATTTTCAACTGCTTCCCATACTTCATTTCTAAGTGCCATTAGATGAAACTTCATCCTTGAGATACATAGTGTATAATTGTTCCCATCGAACAATGGTGCTAAATTTTCTAAGGATCTACTTTGAGAATCCATATGTGTTCTTTGAAGCTTTTCTTTTTTGTTGTTAAACTATTTCGAAGGAACTTGCTTTGATACCAATTGAAGAACACAAGCTTATACTAAGAGGGGGTGAACAGTATAACACCACTTTTTATTTTTTATTTCCAATAAATATTATGCAATGTATCAATAGCAATATCAAAAATAGTAATCAAAGCAATGCACAAATCACCACATAAAATAGAGACACCAATTTAATGTGGTTCACCCAATGTGGGCTACTCCATGGAGAAAATATTTCACAAAAATTTTCTCAACAAATGTGTTGGGAATCCTTTCCCTATTACAATATTTATGGACCTTTTCCCAAAGGAGATACCAATACCCTAAACAAGTTTGTGGATATCTATCCATATGAGAACTCCTTTCTCCTCTACTTTGGCTAGTGATCTTATAGAAGAACTGTTATCTCTACTGCATCAGCTAATGGATCTCTATCCACTGAAGACTCGTGTTCTCACCTAGAAGATATTTCCTCACTACCTTGGCTAATGGATATCTATCCACTAGAGACTATCATCCTTTATACTCTATCAACTCCAAATATTGCACTCAACTCTATCTCAAATCTGTACTAAATTTAATCCTTCGATATAGCACAAATCTTCTCAATCTCTATCCTCAAATATTAACTAAACATAGTCCTTCAGTCTAGCACAAATATTCTTAATCTCTGTCCCTAGTATGACATAAAATTTATGTCAAATATACATCAAAATTTGTCCTCAAATTTGTCCTCAAGCCTTAACACAAAGCTTGACTCAATCACAAATCAAATTTTCTAGATCTGCCTAAAACCTTAACCCAAGGTTTGAAAAAATTAATCAACTCTACTCTCAAAAGTCTTATCTCAAATCTGCCTTGTAAGCTTCCACAAAATATCACACTAATATGTCCACAAGTCCTCTCTAGTACTTGTCTCAAATATAATCAACAAGTCTTCACCTCAAATTTGTATTGTAATATTCCAAAAAATCTTACACCAATCTATCGACAAGTCTTCTCAAAGACTTTTCTCAAATCTACTCAAAAAGTCCTCACTAGAAATTGTCCAATATTCTCAACAAGTCTTCACCAATACTTTTATTAAATATGCTCAACAAGTCCTCACTAGAACTTGTGCAATCTCATAGAAACATATAGAGAATTGTTAGAGACTCAATATGCTTCACACTCACAATAATACTCAATCACTTTCTTTCTCTCTTTCTTTTACCACAAAAACATATAGAGAATTGTTAGAGACTCAATATGTTTCACACTCAATCACTCTCAATCTCTTTCTCAAATAAATTTAGAATATAAAATAATTTGTTTCACAAAATCAGAACTATCACTTCAATAATTCCACTTTACTAGGCTTAATAAACTTCACTTAATCAATCACTCAACAAAACACTTCTTGATTACAAACCCTAGTCTAATCATATGACAACTCACTCAATTGTTTCCAACAATGCTTATCAAACAATATCACATAACAATGATACTCATGTTATTTTACAAACCCTAGTTCAATATAGTTCACAACTTCACATAACAATGATACTCATGTTCTTTGCACAAACCCTAGTTCAAGAATATGAAATATTTATTCAATATTTCCAACAATGCTTATCAAAAAAGGTTTCTAGAATCAAATTTCATTCCAAAAAAACCAAACTCAACAATGCTTATAAAACAACCATTTTCACTCCAAATTAGCATTACAACATCCAATAATCACTCTATAGGAAGATGTGCCCATACCTTTTTGTTTGATGTAGAAGTTCCCTTAAATTTCTATCTTAAATATAATTTTATTCTTTGCCAATTTCAATGGTTAGATGAAACAATATCACACTAACTCTCTCTTAGAAATATTTCTCAATCACAAAAATAATCAAACTCAAATACACCTTATTACTCATTTGAAATTAGCAATCATCAAAGCATACAAAAATTAATTTCTCAATTACTCCTTATAATCTCTAATCTTCAATTAACAACCTCCAAAATTAAACCCTAAAAAATAATGCTTCCTATCCTTTTATCTCCCTCATACTCAATAATAAAATTTAAAAAAATAAACTTGATAACCCTCAAAATATTTATTTTTATTCAACCTTTAGCAAATACGAAAATAGCAATTAACCTTGGCTAATCATGAGCGCATACCTCTTACTATGCAAAAGGGCCTTGACAGGTTTTGAACATGGAACCTCTTCCAGTCAAGCAGCTTAGTGACATGCTAGCCCACCACGTGGGCTACGTGCCTTCCCACAAATAGGAAAGCTAATACATTCCCTTTGTGTCTTCCTCGACGGTGTAGTGGATAAAAACTAATCACTTCCACTTTGCAAAAACCAAATCCAATGAGTTTTGAACCTTGCACCATGATCCTACTAAACTTAGCATCTCCCTCGATTGCCATCTATGCTACACAATGTTATGCAATGAATAAGGAGCTCTGCTCCTCTTTGTCTTACCCTCTACCACCAAAAACCTTTAAAACATGAAATATTCTCTTTCCTTGCACACAATAGTCGAGAGCCTAGCACTTATGAATTACATGGATGGGGTTTAGACAAAGTCCTGCCCCTCTTTTATATGCATAGAACAAGATTTGAAAACGTCGACAGATAAATTGAATTTTTGAATTTGAATTATAAAATAAACTTTATAATCCTAACTTTAGGATTATTTTATTTAACATAAATTAATTTTATAATTAAATTATAATTAATCTATAATTAACTAAATAAATTTAGAAGTTAATTAAATTAATTAATAAATTTATTTATAATGAAACGATTTGAATTAATTTATAATTAATTTAAATCTTTCCTTTTAATATTATAATATTATTTTGCTTGGGCCTCTTCATTGCTCTTTGAACCTCATCTGACCACCTGGAACTAGATCTGACCAACTGAATGTGGAGTTTCCTTTGCACTGATTTTGGAACCGCTTCTTCTTGCATTGATCACTAAAATTGACTCTTGACATCAATGATAACTCAATTACTCAAAATGTTCAACTTTATTTCACACAAGACCTCACATAGTGGAGCCTTTGCATATGCTATTGATTTTTTGGTGTTGATTTTTTTTTAGTAGGTACAAGAACTACATTCTTTATGGCTATTGCATCTCAATTGATCTTGTAGGGATACTCAAGCCCACCTACAACTTGTTTTGAGCAAAGACAAACCAAGGACACCAACTATCATCTGATCAAGAGTTTTTAAACATTTATTTTAAAATTATTGTATCAAACACGAATTGTGTTGTGATCCCTCATTTCAGGGCACATCAATATTGTAATAATGGAGATTCAGGATCCTTAAAATTCAATATAATTATATTATCTCATTGTAAAATAAGTTTGGTGTTTTATCTGTTATTAGTATTTTGGTGTTGTTTGTTTTCCGCTTACACATAAGTTTTCCTATTATTTGACATTGATCACAATGGAAAAATATTTCTTCACATACTTATAAAGTTAAGGCTAGTAATATCCTACCCCAAGAATATTTTGTGTGGTTTTTTTTACCAAGTAGTGTCCTCTAGAAGGCTCATCATCATAGATTTCATATTCCCTCACACACCTTCATAAAACATGATCAAATCCACATTTAAGTAATAGTTTTTTTGTCCATTGGAAAGATATGGAAAGGAAACTTTCCAATTTTCTAGTAGTTGACATCATCATAGAATTTGAGAACTAGCTAAAATATTTTATTTGAAGTGGATGAAAAGAAATTTTTCTAGTTACCAAGTAGTTAGCAATATCTACAAACCATGGAGTGAGTGGATATATGAAAATAATCCATCAAAGAAAGAATCATCCACTAGTTCTTTCTCTTTATTAGTATCTAATCTTGACAAGAAATCAACAACTACATTTGCTCTATTGGGTCTATTTATAATAGTGATATTGAATTCCTAGAGTAGAAATAACCATATGATCACTCATCTACTTACCATTGGTTTATTCATTAAGAATTTAATTACTGAGTGATAAATATGCACTTACATAGGGTATCCTATAATACTATGATGGAATTTCGTAATGGCATAGACTATTGCAAAAAATTCTCTCTCAGTTGTAGTGTAATTCTTATCAGCACTCATTATATTTTTACTAATATAATAGATAGTATAATTTTTCAGATTTTTCTCATCTCGTTGACTAAGGATATCACTTATTGTTGTGTTGAAAGTATTAGTATGGATGTGGAATGAAAGCTTCCAATTAGGTCCTCTTAGTATTGGTGTGGTGATCACTTTTTCCTTGATGGCTTTGAATGCCTATTAACATTCTTTGTTCCATTTGAACTCAAATTTTTTGTGAGGGTAAATAATGGAGCAACGAGTTTGCTAAAGTTTTTGATAAAATACCTATAATAACTAGCATACCCTAAGAATACTCTAATATTTTTTTGAGTCTTAAGTGGAGGTAACTTATAATGTCTATTTTCTTAGGGTCTACTTTGATGTATTGTGGTAAGATATGATGCCCTAGTATGATACCTTCATCCATCATCATTAAGCACTTTTAGTTGCTTAAGGATATATTATGGACTTCACATAAGATAAGGACTTTATTTAGATTATAAATAGCTTCATTGAAGGTATCCTCATAAGCCATGAATATTTCCATGTATATTTTGACACATTGTTAGTAAGGTCTACAAAAATAGAGAGAATTTCCCACTAAAAAGTCATGGGAACATTGTACAACCCAAAAGGTAAGACTCTATAGGCAAATATTACCAAGGGGTATGTGAAAGTAGTTTTGTATTCATATTTTAGTGCCACTTATGTTATATTGTATCCACTAAAACCATCAAATAAAGAAAAGTATTTATTCCCAAAGAGGGTATCAAATACTTGTTCTATAAAAGGTAACATAAAATAATATTTTTATGTGGCTTTGTTTACTTTAATGTCTATATTGCAAGGTGAATAAACTATATTGTTGTGATATAGATGATAAAGTTTTAAAGATTTTGCCCTTTTATTTCCATAAAAACCTATGGATTGTAGTCACTTCATCATATAAATAAGGTTCACTAAAATAATCTATCAAAATTGTTTAATTATTGAAGAAAGTTATTTCTAATAAATCTAGTTCTTTTGCCTGTTCTTTCACTATAACCATAGCTAAACAAGCAAAATTATTTTGTTCTCCAGGTTTGTCCACCCATAGGCTTCCATAGAAATCCATTGTAGTTCTATATTGAGGGTATAAATACATAATTTTGGTATTAAACCTATTATATAGTCATATCCATAGAATGGAAATAAATGAATGCAATAGTTGTAGCCAACTAGGCTCTTTCAAGGTTTAATGGATAAACACTCATCTTGGTCCTTGGTTGGAGAATCATGAAATTAATGGGGTATTCCCATGATTACATGAATACATATTCTACTATTCCCTTAGGTTATACTATAGATTGGTTTGCTAGCTGAAGGATAATGAAAGTAGATCACATATTAGTCAAGGATAATTGATTCATCATTTTGGTAGTCATCACATTGATTGTAGTTCCTAAGTAAACCAGGACATTGTGTATTTTTTTGTATCAACAAAATAGTAATAATAGGGTTTTTGAGATATCCATAATTGGGTGGAATGAGCTTACATAAAAAAAAATAGCTAATTTCCCATCCACTTGTATGGTTCTTGGATAAGCATTTTGTCTCCTTATAGTGTTATTAAAACACATATCTCAAATGACCTTATTGAAAAATGGTATATCCTTGATTGCATGGAGTAAGGAAATTGTTATGTTTAATCTCTTTAATTATCCTAATAGGTTGAATTTCTTAGAATGCTCTCCTTTAGGCTCAAATATTTTAGGATAGGTGCTTGGTGAATTTATAGAGGAATATTTTTTTGAAGGTTTTCTTCTTATTTATTTGTTGGCTACGGATTTGGAGTATTTTGCCTTTCCTCCTAGAGTTTTTCTATTTTGGGAGGCTCTAGATTAGGCAATACATTTCTCAAGCAAATTTGTACATTATAATAGTTGATAACATTGATATTAATTGTATCATTGTTCTCTACATTGTATATAGGATCTATGGTTATTATTCTATAACTTGGGAGGCACCAATGGGTTCTAGTAGAAACAATTGTTGTTGGATTTAAAATTGTCATTGTCCCCCATAAGAATGATTAGAATAGGATGGTCCTAACTAATTTTGATTATAATGTAACCATATTTTCTTTAGCATTTGTTGCACCCATGGTGGATGAAACCATCCTTAGTTATTCCATTCAAGATATGGAGACCATTAGTACTAGTCCCGTTGTTATGGTGGGGTATATTCCATTTATTTTATGTCTGTGGTGCTCTTTGACTATGAGAAAAAAAGTCATTTTCCAATGTAATTAAGTTCCTCTATATTTGGAGGACTCATTCCAATACTAGCCTTTATTCTAGGTAAAATATCACATTGGTCTATGTTGCCACATTTTGTAAAGGGGTACAATTTTTGAAAATTTTGAAAACTTACTGCTGCTTCCCTCCTTCCTTCCTTTCCAGTTCCTTCCTGACAGTTTCTTGTAGTTCCTGGTTCCTATGTTGTTTGTTTTCCATATTTGTTGTTCCAATTTTCTAATAGTTTTAGTAATATTAGGAAAATCCCAAAATTATTTAAGAGTTGGGCACTCCTGTGGTCGCTCCATTTTGGAGCGATTCTGAGAGTCGCTCCCTCTCTCGGGTGATTCCTAGCTTAGCCATTTTTCTCCAAGTGACTGGAAACATGTGGTAAAATTTTGTAAGTGTTAAAATCCAAACAACGCCTATCATCACCTCCATTATCCAGCATCATTTGTCATCATAGAAAGTTTTGAAAAAAATTGGGTAGAGGAGTAAAAAATGAAAAAATTCTCTAAGTGTCCTCTTGGGAGCGATGCCCATCGTCACTCCATTTTGGTGCATCGCCCGTTGTTGCTCCGTTTTGGAGTGCCATCCATTGTCGCTTCCATTTTTTAGTGAAATTGGGTGAAGGGATAGGAAAATAAAATGGAAAAATTTCTAAGTGTGGAGCCACCCGTCGTCGCTCAGTTTTGCTAGTGCCACCCGTCATCGCTTAGTTTTTCCAACGCAACCCATTGTTGTTGTCTTTCTCCAATGTCCATCGTTGCCTCTCCCCTAGTCATTGAATATCAGCGGGAAGAATCAATTCACTAAAAATTCTAAGTTAGAGGACCTCCCGAGTTCATTCCATATTGTAGCAACTCCTAGAGTCACTCTCTTCAATAGATGACTTTGGTCAGTCCCCTCATATCAACAACCTCATACCATGGCCAAGCATGTGTGGTTTTTGGGATTTGAGCCTGTCAAGATGTGGTAGAAGGTCTACCTCAAGGGTATGGAGTAGGTGAACATTGATGGTATATGTAGAAGCAAATTGCACTCAACCTACAACCTTAATTGGACCTGACTTCTCATCTACCATATCTGCTTGTATTTGCACCAACTTCAGATGAATATTGATGTAGGTACACCTGTCATCAACCGGGGTCTAATCTCGACACTTTTTTTAGCTTTTGTAACTTTTGCAGGTCTTGAGTTTCATGCTCAATTATAATTTGGGGGGAAAATTCTTGCTATAAATAGCAAATCATTTCATTGTAAAATGGGGGAAACATATTTCTAGAGAGCTATGTTGTATCAGCTATTTTCTTCCAATATAAATGTATCCTTGGATCTATTACTTGTATCTTTCTTTTATGTTATATTTTTCTAGTATTTCTACTTCATGTTCATTTATTTTTTTTATTGTTGTTATTCTGAATCCTGGATTGCAGCATTAACATTTAATTGAATATGGAATATGAAACTAAAGGATACATAGGAAATAATTGCAATAATAGTCTTTGTTACATGTTTTGTTTTGATTGATGTTTGTTTGTGTACTAGCTAGTATTCGTGTTGCTTGTTCTTTCCCACTAAAATTCATGACATTTACATTTCTTTTTGTACTTTGTGATTTCTTTCATGCACTCTCAGCTAACCCCCCCCCAAAATAGATTATTATAGGAGTCAGCATTCTCCAAATATTGGCATGGAAGGCATCTCTTCCTTTTGGCATTTCAATCTATTGGGCAAATCTAGGGTGCAAAAGATTAAAATCCTTTCCTACGTGGTAGATTCATAACCAAAAATTTCTCTAGCATGCCCGATGGGACCCTAAGTATCCCACTCCATAAGTGGTATTGAAGCATTAGTGTTCACTTCAATACTATCAAATATGAATACTTGGTGACTCTGTTGAACTTGAATACTCTCTGAGTCTTGAAGACTGGTCCAATATCAAATCTCCTTCATGCATACAAGATGGAGAGCTAGGAACATGGGATAAGAGGTGCTTGAGTTTTATGAGCTTGACATCAATGTTTCTCAATAACACTCGAGGTTGATTTATTATCACACCTATCAAGATGAAGTATTTGAGCAGGGAGCTAAAACTAAAGAGACGGCTTTAGAAGGCACTGAAGATTACCAATATTCTGATCAGCTTGATCAAAACATAGATATGGCAAATCCTCAAAAAAATAAAAACCAGCAGCTGAATGCTCCTAAGCTATTCCCGACCATTGACTCCACTAGACCACTCAATCTAGCTAGATAATATGTTGTTCCAGCTGCTATCTTGAAGGCCCTTCCCACATATAATGGAATTGGGAAGATGGTCTACGAACATATTTAGGACATCTTAGCCCTAGCTATGCGTCATGTCATCACCAATGAAAGTATCAATATCCAGTTGTTATCTCTCTCCCTATGAGGGAAGCTCTTATACTGGTACAGATCCTTGTTGAATGGCACTATCATGGGATGGGCTCAACTAGCCAAACAACTGGTCAAGGGGTTCAATGAATCCTTTGATCTGTTCTTATTGCTACACAAATTCCAAACCATCCAATGGTATCCACAAGAGGATATATCAGACTTTAATATGAGGTTTATGTAGTCTTGTAAAGGAGTACCCATTGAGCTATGTTCCTCTGATGGAAAAGTTGCCCACTACTACATCGAAGAATTCAACTCAAACATCAATTTAGTCATTAAGTTGTCCTACGTAAACACTTTTCTTGAGTTGTATGAGGTATCTCAGAGGGTAGAGCTAGATATGATTGCCATAGGTAGACTTTTGCACAAGATGCAATCACCAATCTACCTAGATTTTTCTCAATTGCAATATTCGTCAGTGTCTACTCAAACGTTGTCTTCCTCTATTACATATCACAATCCACCATGGAATTATGTGCTAGTGGTCACCTGGTACTCCAATACTTAAGTACATTTCCCCACTACACCAGTGCCTCAACTCCTATCTACCTCATAATACCCATCACTTCCTGCTCCTCCATAATGCTCGATATTACCCCAGTCCCTATCGTTAGCACCATTGCCCCTACCAACCTAGGCATCGTAACCCAATATTGATATAAACCAAAATAATACAAGAAGTGTAGGCTCTTGCTTCTAGCTACCAGACCCTATCCAATGACATGACAATCATGAATAAGAAGCAGGTGTAACAAGATTTTATTCCTAGGAGATCATATCCTCCTCCAACACTAACAAGAGATCAAGTAGCCCAACCACATAGGCCTCTAGTAAGGAATGCTACCACCAATATTGATCCAAGAAATTCAAATCATGTACACCGGTGCTCCACCTGCAATGATCCTCACTAGGAAGATAGTTTCATGATGCATCAATATTATGTCCAAACTTTGGCTAGCATTAACCCAAAAGATCAAGTGAATATGATTCGAGAAGAATGCAACTTTGCAATTCTTGAAGAGGACCCTGTGTCTATTCTGACTAGGAGTGGTAAAAAGCCAATGGATTTTGATACAACCCAAATGTAGCCTTTGAAGGTGTACACCATAAGGGAAAAGGTGCAACCCATCATGGATGCTCCTGAAAAAGCACCTCCACCTCCATCAACAAAAGAGAAGCCACCACCTGTGAAGGCTCCAGTGACTCAGCCTTTAACTAATACCAAGGAGCAGTCTCAATAAAATCTTAAGTACTCATCATTAACAAAGTGGCAAAGGTTTGAGGAAATGTAGTAGTACCACACCAAGTATGAACCAACAAAATAGGGAGAGGGGCCCAACACTTTAGAATACAACATTGTAGACGAGCTGAAAAAAAAACCCCAACAAAAATAAGCATGTATGATGATCTTCAAATCTGTAGTTAGGTGGACCTATTGCAAGAATATCTAAAGACTATGAAATGAGGGAAGACACCACAACCCATGTTAGTTCAGCCCTTGAAAACCTCAATTACCAAGAAGAATAGACCACCGCCCTTCTACTTGTATCTAAAGATGGAGGGATGTAGTACACTACTGTATGATTGATTCTGGTGCATCAACCACCATCATTCCGAGGGCTATCTGTGAAGAAATTTGTATGGAGTGCACAAAAATTAGTCAAGGCATCTTGCAGCTAAATGGCACTCCTATCAAAATTATGGGTGTCATCAAAGATATTCCTATCCAGTTGCACAAGGTGCCTGATACCACAGTCATTCAAGAGGTCATGGTCGTAGACTTGGATCCCTACTTTGGCATGTGCCTCTCGAGGGATTTTACTTCTAAGATTGGTGTATACCTATTGCTTGATTACTCACACATGGAGGTCCCTTTCAAAGGGAGGAAAATAAATATATATAATGACAAAATGTCTAGTTTCCTAGTTGAAATGATACCCGAGGAAGGATATAAAAATGAATCGATGTGTTTAATGACTAAAGAGTTGGTAGAAGTGGACCTAGTGGAAGGGGTCATAGGATAGCTACAAGATAAGGATGAGTTCTCCTTGCTAGATTTCAATACCATGATTGAATCAAAAATAGGTTGTTACTCTGTTACTCCATCTGAAAAGCCAAAGGAAATGACAAAAGAAGACATAGGCCCTACCCCCGATGAGCTATGGAAGTTGTACTTTGATGACACTCGATGCAATAATGGTGCTAGGGTAGGGGTCCTTCTAGTCTCACCATATAGGATACAAAAATATTACTGATATAGGCTAGCATGGAGCTGCACTAACAATATAGCAAAGTATGAAGCCTTGTGTTTAGGCTTGAAAAAAGTAGAGAAATTGGGCATCAAACAGTTGTAAATATTTGGAGACTCAGATATGGTGTGCAAGAATATAATAAACAAGTGCTCCTCCAAGAAGCACTACCTAAAGGCATACCGCAACCGTGTTTGGGACCTGATGGAGTCTTTTGAGTCCTTAAATATCAAATATATCTCTCAAGAGAAGAATAAGCATGCTGACGTCTTGGCATCTATTGGAGCTAGGTACGTTTTGGCTGATGACACTATGTAGAAGCCAAAGTTGATTTGTACTATTTACAGGACTTCTATACCTGATAAGGACACCCACTAGCAGGTGTTTGATTGTGATGAGGATATTATAAATTTTTTAATTCATGAAACTATCACTATTGAAGGTAGAGATCCTGATGATGAGTAGTATGAGGGGTTGATACAATTAAAGAATAATCATGTCCCAAAAGGAATGATTACCCTAGAGAGCCTATTTGATAAAAATTATAGAGTTATATCCCATAGGATCAAAGTAGACTCCAAGAAGTATAGAGACCTAGAACTAGAACCTGGAAGAACTGGACCAAATTCAGGCCTTGTGCAAGGAGTACCCACACATTGTTGCTTGGTGTTACTAGGATTTTAAGGGGTATGACAGAGGTATCATCCAACACACTATAGAGCTGGAAGAGGGTGTGAAACCATGTAGATAGAGATAGAGATCAATTAACCCAATGATTGAGGTTCTGATGAGAGCTGAGCTCTTGAATATGCTAGAGGTAAAAATTATCTATCCTATCAAACATTCTTCTTAGGTCACAAATATGGTTCCCATCAGGAAGAAGAATGGAGACATTCACCTTTGTGTAGATTTCCATAATCTGAATCAGGCCTTATTGAAGGGCCACTACCTACTCCCACAAAATGATCAAATCCTTCTATGGTTGTAGGAGCTCAAAGTTCCTCTCTCCTAGATGGATTCTCTAGCTACAACTAGATCTAGGTAAAGGATGAGGACCAATATAATAAAGTGTTCACCACAAAAATGGAAAACGTTCACCTGTTAGCGCATGCCCTTCATTCTTTACAATGCAGGAGCTACGTTTTAGAGAGCCATGGATCTGACATTCTGTGAACTGCCAAAAAATATTATTGTCATCTACTTTGATGACATGACCATGTTTTCACACAAGAGAGAAGACTATCCCTCCCATCTGCGATAAGTATTTGAAATATGTCATGAGTTCAGCATATCCATCAATCCTACGAAGTCTGTCTTCGCTGTGAAGGAGGGGAAGCTACTAGGCCATGTCATTTTTAATAAAGGCCTTACAGTTAACCCTGATAGAGCAAAGGCTCTTCTTAATTTACCGATTCTAATTAATAAGAAAGGGCTACAGTCCTTCTTTGGCCAGATCAACTTTGTAAGGAATTTCATGCTCGATTTCACTCAAGTAATCAAATCTATGGCTGAAATCTTGAAAAAATGTTGAGTTTATCTAGACAAAGGATAGAAAGAAGGACTTTTAAGAGATTAAGATAAGGATTTCTCAAGCACCTATGCTAATAAATCCATATTATTCCAAATATTTTATCCTATATGTTGTGGGAGAGCCTGAAAGCTATGCCACGATTCTAATGCAAAAGAGAGATGACGATGATGAGAGGCTTATCACATTCTTGAGTTAAGTAATCCATATGCATGAAGAAATATATAACTTCATTGAGTGACAAGTGCATACCGTCATGAAATCCTTGAAGAAGTTTAAGCACTTTGTCTCTCAAAGTTGGGTTACAATTTTTGTGATACACCCCGATGTCAAAAATTTTATCATTCAAGGGGAACCGGGTCACAAGAGGGTAGGATGGATTACCAAAATCCAAGAATTTGATATAGAGGTGTGACCAACCAAGCTAATCTGAGGTCGATATCTATACCAAGAATTAGCCAGAAGTGCTGCCACTAAGGTGTTTGCTTTTTAGTGGGAAGACCTAGTGATGTAAGGTAGCTTTGCCAACTCCTTATTAGAGGAGAGCAACTGGACCTATGATATAGTGTGGTACTTCAACACAGGTAGATGTCCATATCAGCTCACTGCCTCATAAAAAATGAGATTTGGCTCAATGCTTTGAAGTATGTACTACACCCGAAGGGGTTGTATTTCAATAATGTGGATGGTATCCTTTTGCGATGCATCAAATAATCCTATAAACAAAAGGTCCTAGGAAAATTCCATTTTGAAATATTGGGAGGACATCACTCAGGAAGGCCAATGGCCTTAAAAATCATCAGAGAGGGCTATTAATGGCCCATCCTCTTCGCAGATGCATATGTAGTCTATCAAAAGTGTGAGAAATATCAAAGGTTCACCAGCAAAAATAAGAATGCACCTATGCCCCTCCAACCAATCCAGGATGAGGCTCTGTTCCAACAATGGGGCATTGATTTCATTAGGAATATCTCACCTAACTCCTTGGTAGGGCATAAGTTCATTCTCACAGCCATATGTTACTTCACCAGATGGACTGAGGTGATACCTACTAAACATGCCAACCAAGAATGGTCATCAGCTTCTTGGAGAGTTTGATCACCTACTTTGGGATCCTAAAGGCTATAGTGACATATAATGGACCAAGTTTTGTTGGGGTCATACTCACAGAATTTACTAGAAAATACGAGATCTATCACAAAATGTCCTCCAATTACTACCTACAAGGAAATGGCCTAGCCAAGTTTACCAATAAGAATATAACAAAAATCATAAAGAAGACTCTAAAGAGGAACAAGAGGTCATGGCACCTATACCTGGATCGAGCACTATGGGCAGACCGTATCTCCTTCAATAAATCCATCAAAACATTGCCATATGCACTAGTATATGGGAAGGAGGCTATCTTACCTACTAATATTGAGATGCCCACACTCTAGTTGTCAAAATATGAAAAATGTGACATGGACCCTGTTGATGCCCAACTGGCTCAGTTGATGCAGCTCGAAGAGGAAAGAGAAAAAACTTATCAAGATTTTGTCAAGCACATAGAAACCACACAAAACTAATTCTCAAAAGGAACTATGACCCGAGTCTTCAAGATTGATGACCTCGTGCTGAAATGGGATGCCTTGAAGGCAAAAATAGGCAACCATGACAAATTTGATGTCTTCTAGGAAGGCCCATTTCAGGTTGCCCAGGTGAACCAGTTCAAATCCTTCATGCTGAGAGATATGGAGGGTCATATTATCCTGATACTAGTTAATGCCTTTCATATTAAAGCTTATCATCATTGAAATATTCCAGAGGTTTCCCTTGCATATATTTCTTTTTCTGTAATTTGAGTTTGTTCCTTTTCTTGAATGTAAATATTGCTTTCATTAGAGGTAGTTTAGCTTTAATCCAAGAAAAAGAGCCAAGTATTTTGCGTAGAAAGGTACCTGGTAGCAAGGGAAAAATACATAGTTCAAAGATTAAAAAAACTAAAAAAAATTTGAAGTATCTAAAATGTAGAGATACTGAGGTGCACTCAATTTGGCAAGCGACACCCACCATCGGGCCAGTTTTCAAAAAAAAATTGGCCTCATTCAGGCAGGCAGTTCAAGTAATGGAAAGGGGTGTAAAAAATTTTCTAACTCCCTAGGCTCCCATTGTCGCTCAAACTCTCAGCGACTTCGAGATTCATGCACAAAATTCAATGACTTTAGGAGGTGAAAGCAAGAAAAAATGAATAAGGTAATACCACCACTCGTTGTCACTCCAAAACTCAGCAATGATGGATATTATTTTAAAAATTTTGTGATCTTAGACAATGCTAAAGTTAGGCCAAAGGGGAATAAAGACAGTCGTCGCTCATTTTTTCAGCTATTCCAAGAATCATAGGCTATTTGGCATGACACACACCAAGAAGAGGGGCATTAAAAAATTTCTAAGTATGGAGGAGCTGCCCGACATCACTCTTTATTTGAGCAACACTGGGAGTCACTTGTATTTTTGAGCGATAGCCGACGAGACCCAAGGTAAAAGGATAAAAAAATGCTAAGTGTTGGTACCCACCGTCACTCCACCTTGGAGCGATGACCATCGTCCCTCAGTTTTTCAAGCAAACTTTGGTGAAGTGGAAGAGTAGAAAAAGGCAATAATGAGAAAAATTTTCTAAGTGTATCTGCCCTTTGTCACTCTTTTCCCCTGCAACTCCTGCGATCGCCTATTTTTTTGGGTGATGCTCATCATCTCTCATTTTTTGAGCTACCCTCAACGAGATGAAGACATAAAGGAGGAAATAAAATTTAAAGAATTACTAAGTCCCAGCTAACCACGATCACTTGCCGAGATGCTCAAAGGCTCAAGTTTGCTCACTTTTTAGTGACTCTAGTAATCACCCCCAGATTCGAGTGATCGTTTTCCTTGGTGTAGTTTAAAAAATAACAAACCTCGTGGCACGTGCCTAGGTGGCAACATAACATAATCAAAGCGTATGTTTTAAAAGCAAAGAATGATTGTGTAGTTTTCAATGTAGATTTCATTAAGAACAAGGAAGAATGTCGGGCCAATCATTGATGAGTTGAACTTCCCAAGTGAGATATTATACACGACCTACAAAAATTAACAGTGCCACTCACCCACTTTGCACACCGGTATTTAATTCCACCACTAGCAATTAATGCAAATTTTCACCTCTATAAAAAGGGCTCAGTAACTCATTTAACTATCATAGTTAAACCAAGTAAATTCCAAGCTATGCTAGGAAAAAAATTCTCAACTTCACCCACAAACAATTGAATTTTCATATTACCTCATTGCCATGGGTAAATTATCAAATGCAAAAAGGGAAAAACTTCGATGCAGATAGTGTCTAGTGCATCCCAGAGTGATTCAGAAGAGTAGACAATTTTGAGCATACCTGAGAGTGAATTGCCAAAGGATAAGAAAGGCAAAGGCAAGGTGAAGAGAGCAAAAAATAAAGGTCCTCCTCCATCACCTATAGACTGCTTGGAAGAGTACATAGATGGTGAATACTCACACAACATCACACAGTTGTGACTCACCATAAAATAATGATGGTATAAGGTCCCAACCTCACACCCTTTCAGAGCATCCTACCACTTGAACCTGTTCTAGTTCTTGTACCTACTAGTTCACCACTGTTCGAAGCTAGTTGAATCCACCATAAAATACTACAAACCCAACACTCGACAGGTTTGTGACTGTGAGGGGAAAGTGTTTTTTTACCTCTACAAGGAGAGTGTGTAGATGGCTTTCATACCAAGGTATTCATCAGACTATAGTTGCATCATGAGAAGATTCAGCTTGGGGGAGTAGAGAGTGATGCATTGTCATTATACACATCATTAATTCTCAATAAATTTTTCAATCCAGGGCAGTGTACAAGGCTATCTGTGGAAGAAGGGGCAAACAGGGTTATAACTTAGGTCAATCTAGAGCAACATGTATTATTGGTGAAACCGATTGTGTGGGGGATTTAGGACATTCCTATTTCTAAATTGCATGAATTAAACCTTAATATAAGTTTTAGAAATAGAAACTAATCATTAACTGTAGAAATAAAGTCCTAATTACAATTACAGAATGAGACCTAATTATGTTGCAAAAATAACAGTTGCAAAATTAAAAGTCTGATTATAATTGCAGAAAGGAAATCTATTTACTTTTGCAGTAATGGAAACCTACTTATAACATTGAAATGAAACCCTATAAAGGCTTTGTAATAGAAGGTTGTCAATATTTTGTGTAGGGGTTGACAACAAAACATAAAATACAAGAAATTATAGAAAACAGTAAATTCTAGAAATGACAGTCTGCAATAAATTGAAAGCTTTGCTGAAAGTGGAGATTACAACCAAACCATTAATCACAAAACATCAAATAAGCTAAGATTGCAAATATCATTAGTTGTTTACAAAGAAATGAAATGACAAGTTCTACAACTCATTCTACTGCAGCAAAATTAGAATAAAAACCTATTGTTAGTCCTCCTCCTAGGTCTGGAAGTGGCCAGCCTCCTTGTCCAGAAGAAGGTATGAGTCTCTCTCTCTCTAGATCTTACTCACACTAATTTACAAACAATATGAAATAGAAATAGTACACTTTATTTATTCAAGAACATGATTATAATAATTCTACTAAAAACCTGTTACAGGACTGTAACAGTCACTTCTCTAGTTATTGCCTATTTTCTCCTATATTTCTCTACTTTATGCTTTCTCTATATCTCTTCTCTAGCTCAACCTGAATGGGAGCCCTATTTATAGATGTCCTAAGATCTACTGACAATTGAGAATATCTCAAAATATCTAATCCTATTATACTGCAACAATTCCTATTTTTATCCTAGAAGAAGATCAAACTTGATCTTTCCATAAATGGTGGCTTTGGTCGGCAAGGACGGCAAAGTCAGATCTAAGATATTTTCCCTTACCCTTTTCAATATTTATTTCCCTTTTTCCAGTGTTAAAATTCGGTCAATAAGTCAAAAAGCACATTTTGTTTTCATTTCGAAGATAAGTGGCTCATTCCAAAGATACTGCAATTCTCATTTTGAAGATCCACTCATTCTAAAGATACTGCAGTTCTCATTCTGAAGATCTGCTCATTCCGAAGATACTGTAGTTCTCATTCCGAAGATCCACTCATTTCAAAGATACTACAGTTCTCATTTCGAAGATCCGCTCATTTCGAAGACACTATGTTTTCTCATTCCAAAGATATATGTTCATTTCGAAGAGACTTCAGAATGAACAAATGTGGGCTCCTTAAATGACTTCCTCTGCATTTCTCATGTGGGTTACTTCTTAGGATCAGATTTCAATGGTTTTCATATCTTTCCACATGTGAATTCCATGCCTTGCCATTCATTGGCAGCTGGCTAGAATTTACATGGGAAAAGCCAGTTTTTGTTGCACAGTAATAGTTTACTTGCACTGTTGCCAGATTTAGGTAAAATAAATGCTTGAGACATATCAAAACATGATTAGTGAAATGCTGCTATCAATCTAAGCATATCTCATTTAGCAAGTCATAACAAAACAACATAAAACTCATGCAAAAAGCTATAAAAATTAGAATATAGTATTTTAGATACATTTATCATGCAAATACTAAATACACAACATTTTGAGTTAACTTAACTAGCATATTACATTAAACATAAGAGTTTGTAGGCAATTTCAACGTTTAAAACATGTTATGATTGAGGCATTTCCAGGCCTCATCATTTTCCCCCCAACTTATATTGATGCATGTCTTCATACATTCTGTTGGGCTATGGAATCACATATGTCCATGGTCAAATTCCATAACCTGTAGAACTTCTTTCATATATAATACCCCCTATTCTCATGTAGGTTCCTGAGCCATTCTTCAAACTATTCATCAGGTTGGGCATCTTCTTCAAAGTAGAATGGAACTGAAGTGATAATGGTTGGAGGCCTAAATCTGAGACCTATCCAATTATGTTGCATGATTTCAATCAACTATATTACTCCCTTTGCCCTTCTTTTGGACCATTCTAAGTTGATGGGGGAGATGTGTTCTATTTTCTGTAAAGACATGGAGATTTCAGCCCATCTGTTTCTACAGATTGATAATGCTGGCAAAAAATTGTCATTACAAAAGTTTTGGAATCTGTTCACACAGTCCCTCAAGTTTGTCAAGTACATTCTCTTCACATCATCCCTTTTCATCATGGTGAAGTGCTATCTTGTGATAATGGGGTGATTTGGCTGAATTGCTCTAACTAACAATTTAGCTCTTGTTTCAATCTCTTTATTCTACCTTTTCTCCTGGTCCCAATAAAACTGATTCTGCAAGGTGGACATGAATGCCCTCAATTGAACATCTCCAATGTAGATTTGAGGATGAAATTCTACTTCTTTTGGAATAAAGTTGTGTAAAAATAGTTCACACAGGAGATTTTTTTGCTCAATAGGACTGTCAAAATATTCTTCCAAGAATTCTACAATGGTGTCCAATTTATATGGAAGACCTGAGCTAATTCTCATGACCTGCCATCTGAGGTATTTATCCTTCATAATAAGACTGTAAAATCTGGCTGGTCATCTTAATTGGACTAAAAATTCAGCAATTTGACATAAATCAGACACTTTTTCTTTCAATGCCTGAATCTCTATTTCCTTGACCTCTAGCTATTTTCCTTCCAATTTGAAATTTTCAGTCTTAGTGGCAAGCTTCTCATATCTAATTGCCCAACTGGCTATTTCTGCATTGTATTGTTCTAAGGACATAGTATTAGGTGGTCTAAATACAGGTGGAACTCTAGGTAGCAAATCTACCTGAACCCCTTTTTTTTCCACTTCTAGTGGTTGATCATCTATCAATAATTCTACCCGTACCCCCTTATCTGCTATTTCTATTGGGTTGTCATTAGATAGTAATTCCACTTGCACCCCCTTATCTGCTACTTCTACTGATGGTGTAATAGTTTGAAATACAGGGACATCAATAGAAGTACTTGATCAATTTCATGCTGCTGCTTGGACTGTTCCTATGCTGGTGACTCATCTCCAATATTTTCTACTATGTTTTTTTCCAATTCTAAAGCATCTTCAAAATGAAAGGGTGCTTCTGAATGAGAAGGCACATCTTTAGAATGAAAGGGTGCTTCTTCAGAATGAGCACCTATGTTTGCCTCAATAGAGTCATCTACCCTAGATAAATCCACAAGCAGTTGAGCCAAATCATCTTCATCAATGGATACAATTGGTTGTTTTTCAGATTATGACAGCTTTTCTCTCAATTCTGCCACTTCTTGCTATAACTCTGCAATTTTCCTTTCCTGCATATTAATGATGTTTTCTCTCTCTTCAATCCATCTGGTTTGTGTTTTGACAACACTCCTTGTTGCTCTTAGCTGCTCTATGATGTCTTCCTCCTTTGAGGCTGCTCAACAGATGTCTCTTCCTCTGCAACATATGTTTGCACTTGTTTAGGAGGCTCTATGAAACTGTCTATAATTGCATCTACCATTTTTATGGCCTGTTGAACTATAGCCACCTCTAATCTATCCTGCCCAGCCTCTTCCTCAACTATCTGTTCAGGTAATTCTAGAAATTTTTTAGGGGCTGGTTGTATTTCTATGACATCTAGACTGCTTTGGCCACCTTCTTATTCTATGACCTATTTTGTCTAGTTGCACAGATGTCCTTGCCATCAGATCCACCTTACTTGTTTTTAGTTTTTCTATTTTTCCTATGGACTGTCACGTGCATGTTTATTAGCATCAAGAAAAATGGTGGCATACTGTTGGTCACATCTCCCATGATTTTGGTATTTTCCAAATGGGTGTAAAAATAAACCACATCCTAACTAACACGTGTTCATTTATCGTATGCTATCAAAATAATTTTTTTCTTGATCGTATTTCTTTTCTCCCTTAGATGCCATGTGGAGATATTATATTGAATGTTCTTTTCAAATATTATGATCTATTGCAAAAACAAAACCTCATTTCAAATATTATGAATTCATTCCGAAGATTATGACTTTATTCCGAAGACAAGTCTTCTTTTCGAAGATTATGATTTCATTTCAAAGATAAGTCTTCATTCCTAAGATCATGCTTCTTTGCGATGTCAAATCCTCATTCTGAAGACAAAGCTTCATTCTGAAGACAAATCATCATTTTGAAGACAAAGCTTCATTCCGAGGACAAGGTGCAACATTCATTCTGTTGTCATTCTGAAGACAATTTCAATCCGAAGACAATACAACAATTAGTCTGAAGAAAATAATAAGCACTATTTTTGACATTCTTGTTCCAAAGATTAGGCAAAAATCAATATTCTCATTCTCAAAACATATTTTAAGTATGCCAACTCTTATGGATACCTTTTATGCTAATGGTTAATTGTTATATACTATATACCAATAATTTACAATGAAGAAATGTAAGAAATATATACCTGATTAAAACAAGTTAATGCAAGTTTTTGAAAGATGATTGCTTCTGTTGATGTTTTGCTAAGATTTTCTACAATATTTCAAAACAAGTGCAGTTGGTGAATTTGTACAATGATGGTTCAGAAATTTTCAAGGTTATGCATGCCAAAAAACTGGTTTTCATGCATACCAACCCAGTAGTGCCTTGGAAAAGGTTTTCACTGCTGAGTTATTCATTTTTCTCTCTTTTTTTTTTTTCTCTTTTTTTTTTTTTTTAATTTTTACCTCTCCTTTTCTCTCTTTTTCTTGATTCCTTTTTTTTTTCTCTTGATTCTGACTATGCCCATGAAGAAATTCATGATTTCCCTGAAATTATGCCCATGAAGAAATTCATAATCAGAATTTATTCATCTTTTTGTTTTCTGCTTTTTCTGATTTTTTTTTGGTATTTTTCTATTTTTTCTTGAAATCCATGATCATACTGATTGTTTTGAAGTGGAAGAGGAAATTTCTTCCACTCGTTGTGTATCCAAACTGTCAAGCTGCTACAAGAATTCCTCTTTAGTCAGAGGTGTATGGTACACCCTGAGGCGATGTCCATTCACTACCAACTTTCTCTGTGACCCATCAATAGAAGATAAATGAGCCGCTCCATTGTCAAATACCTCCTCAATCCGGTAAGGTCCAAGCCATCTAGTTCTCAGCTTTCAAGGGAAGTCCTCATAGCAAGAATAAAATAGTAAAACCTAATCTCCTTGTTGAAGTTTCCTCTGCTGAATGTGACTGTCATGCCACAACTTCCTCTGCTCCTAGATTACTTCAGTTTGGTGTAGAGCATCCAATCTAAGTTCATCCAATTCATTTAGCTATAGAATCATGTATGTTTGTGCCTATGACAATTCAATTCCAATTTCTAATGTTGTGTGCAGTGTTAGTAGCTCAAATTCAATAGGTAAGAGGGGCTTTTTACCAAAGACTAGTTCATAAGGTGTGAATCCAAAGAGTGGATTTCCAAGTAGTATTGTAAGCTCATACTGCTTTAGATAATTTATCTAGCCAGTTTCTCCTATGAAAAGCTACTATTTTTGTTAAGATTCATTCTAGTTCCCTATTTGTTACCTCAACCTGGCCATTTTCTTGTGGGTGATAAGGTGATGATTTTCTATGTTTGATTTCATATAATTTTGTAAATGTCTCAATGACTTTAGATGCAAATTGGGGTCTGTTGAGTGGTGTTTTCACCCAATTGTGAAAGCACACTCTCCGGTAGGATCTGAGTCCCAAAATCCTCTGCTTGCAAAGAAATTACAACAGATAATTTCTCCAAGGTTCCTGTTATGCTAGCTCTTTGCATACCAATGATGTTGTTCAATTTAAATGTTGGGAATACCTTAGGGTTGCAAGTGGATGTTAACAAGGGGCACTATGGTCTATTTTAATTTGAATTACAATGGACTCAAAATGAATAAATCTTATGAGATGAATAATTCGATTACGAACTTTGATGGATTTTTAGTTATTTATTTAAATGATGGTAATTAAAATACAGAAAAATAAAATGAAGAATTGAGAATAAAAGAAAATGCAAAGTAGATGAACTACACTACGTCCAGAATGCTGCCATCTCGATTTGACAAAACCGAAGATAATGAGGTTTTCTGCATGCAACCTAACCTATTGAATCTGCAAATTCGCACAATCCTGATAAGCTAGGTGCGGGTTTCTGGGGTTTTTACTGTAATTTCAGATTTTAGGCATTCGCATGAAGCAACCAAAAACATTTGCATTAAACTTCACCTAGAAGCCTAGAAATCTGAAAGGGAAGATAAAACATTAAATCTTGCATGCATAATAACTCCTTCTTTCTTATCAATAAGATGTCAACTCTCTGTATTTCTGCCTTAAAATAATATATCAATTACAATGACAGAATGTTCCAGGCTTAACAAATCCAGAACAAATGAAGGAAATTGCTCCAAGTGCAGGCCCAGAATGGCATGCAGCCCTTGTCTCTGCAACTCTGCTAGCAGCAATTTCCAACCCCTGTATCGATCTGCGCTTCTAATTTTATACTAACTGATACGGCTCTTCGATTCACCCTGCGTCGCTTCGTTTCACCTCCCAGAATGCGTCGTTTCAAATTCCTCGCCTTTTCGTTGCTTTTGATTTTATGCGCATTGCTGAAACGTTCGATATTCTCTATTACATGAAACGTTTCTGTAATCCTGACACCTGTATGCCACGTGTTCTGCGTTTCCAGCATGTTTCGTAACGGCCCCATGTAAATCGTGACGTCTTTATGCATGCAGCTTGTTCCTCTGCCAACACAGCGAAAATGAGACAGGTAGCGATATCGCGACGTTTTTCGGCCAACAACCTTCTTGCCTTCTTGCCCAACAAAAATGTGACATGTCACGAAATCGCGACGCTTTTCTGTTTCGTACACTCTCGGCCGCAACCTGTCGCGAAATCGTGACGCTTTTTCGTTCGGAGCTATCCTGTGGCTTTCTGTCATGAAATCGTGATGCCTTTTCACTTGGTATGCCTTTTGCCGCAACCTGTCATGAAATCGCGACGTTTTTCACTTTCGTATGCTTTCGTTTAAATATACGTCACTTGCTACTTTGGGGCCGCGAAACCGTGACCTGTCGCGATATCGCGACGTTTTTTGCTTCATGCCCCCTTCGCTGCTTTCTGTCACGATTTCACGACGTTTTTGCTTTCTGGAACGCTTCCTCCAAAAGTTGCATGAAATCGCTACGCCTTTCACCACTTAGGCCTTTTAGTCCATTCGCGTCATGAAAACGTGACGCGTCACGATTTCGTGACACCTTTCAACTTATGCGCTTTGTGTCTGTTCTTGTCATGATTTCGCTACACTGCTGGGCCTTATCGCCTTTGGCTCGATTTTGTCATGATTTCATGACCATTTTACATTTCATGCCTTCCGCCCACCTGCAAGCCGTGAAAATCAAACACGTCACGATTTCATGATGGTTCTGCCCACCTGTGACTGCGTTGACCGTGATTTTGCGATGCGTCACGATTTCGCTACGCCTTTCTACTTCGTGCCCCGTTTGCCGCTTCCTGTCGCGATTTCGTGACGTTTTTTCTACTTTGCCCTGTTTGACTGGTTTGACCCATGATTTTGCGACATGTCACGATTTCGCTACGCCTTTCCATTTTGCCTTTCTCTCTCCTCTCTGGGCCGCGACGGAGCAACATGTCACGATTTCGTGACACTTTTTCATTTTCGGCAGCGATCGCGCAACACGTCGCGATTTCGCGACACTTTTTCATTTTCGTCCGCGACGAAGCAACATGTCGCGATTTCGCGACACTTTTCTGCCTTCGGCCGTGATGGAGCAACATGTCGCGATTTCGTGACACTTTTCATTTTTTGACAGCGATGGCGCGACATGTCGCGATATCGCGACACTTTTCTTCCTTGTGCAATTTTGCCCCTTTTTCTTGATTTTTAGCATCTGGGTCACTGAGATTTTCTTTGAAAGCCTGCAAAAAGGTGGGTCCCCAATTTTGGGGTGTGTTGTGGATCAGCCACAACAAATGGCGACTCTGCTGTCAAATGCTCTTGAGCATTTTAGTGAGAACCCAACCTGAAACATATACAAACTCGAAAACATGTGTTAGCACATAAGCAATATAAACAAATGCCCAAAGATCAGAAGTACATGAATCATCAGAATCATCAAGTATTAGCTCAGTGTGTGCAATGAATTTCATTCCCTATCGTTTGAAATTGATCAACATTCCATTGTCGGTTTTACATGAATGCATATGTGAGATTGTGAATGATTTGTGTAACCTAATGAATATGCTAGGAGATTTTGCTTTTATAAAAGGCATAGTCTTTCTTCTAGTATCATGTACAAACATTCAAGATTGCCAAACCCTCTTAGGATCCACTAATGAATTGTTTTATTATATCCCAAAGTTGGTTATGAGTCCCTACTATCTTGAACCCATGTGCAAGTGAATGTGAAATCGGAACTTTGGGGAATCAGACTCCCAACCTAACCAAGATGGGAGTTTAACCCTATCCTTACTATTCTGATTTAGAGTTCATTACCTCACTTTGAGCAAAATAATTTAACCAATTATGGAAGAAATGGTCATGCTAGTCTAACCCTTTGGACAATCAGTGGTCTTGTTTTTTAGACAAGACATGTTGCCATGCATGGGCATACTTAACCCCACAATCCAAAACTTATCTTCATTTCTTTGGACCTTAGGGATGACTACCCATCCTTTGCGAGAGGACAAGTAGTACGATCCTTCCAATCCAATATAAATATGAGATGGGAAAAATTAATTTTTTACTTCTTGGACCTTGGGGATGACTACCCATCCTTGCTAGGGACATGTAGTACGATCCTTCCAATCCAAGCTTTGGATAAAAATGGAAAATATTAATTTATTGCTTAGACCTTGGGGATGACTACCCATCCTTTGCAGAGGACAAGTAGTACGATCCTTCCAATCCAAGATTTATTATGAAATGAGACATAAGAGCTTTGGGGAATCAATTCTCAACCTAAGCGAGATGAGAATTTATGCCCTATCCTTACTACTCCATGTAGGTCAAATCAAAGCTTTGGGGAGTTGGATCCTCAACCTAAGTTTGATGAGGATTTAACCCTATCCTTACTACTCCGATTTTAGGCTTTAAGCTTTATGGAAGTGGTCAAAACCACTGTTTTAAGGATCATGTTGCATAATAGGATAGACATGAAAAACCTCTTTCGCCCAACCTTTTCTTCCAAGTTAGGTTTTGATCATTTTGCTCAAGATCCTTTTTAATGTATAAGATGTGCTTGGTTCTAGATATCTCAAGACTCAGTTTCCAACCTTAGGATTTTTCTTACATTTATGTTATAACACAACCCTAAGAGGATTTGACACACTTTAATGATTTGTACCTAAGATGCATATGCAACTAAGATGGAATGTATATGTAAAGTGAGATGTAACATGAATGCATTATCTCTTGAATTGCAAATGAAATATTTGCCATACAAAACTGACTCCTTCATGCATCACAAATTTCAAACGATATAACTTAAAATGTTTGTGTGACTTGTGGAGCTTTTACAAGACAATTCCAATATTTCATATTCTCCTAGTCTTAAGCATAAGTTGACATCTCAATTTTATTCTCTTTTTTTTTTTTATAAAAAATAAACAAAACATGTCAATTGAAATCAAACCCACAACCTAAATCCTAACTAGACTAACAATCCTAAACAATGAAAACAAAATCTGAAAATCTCCACCAAAACCGAAAAGAATAACATCAAACTCTCACAACCTAAGGGCTAAAATAATGCTTTAAAATCTGCCCATTAACCGGTAGCATAAAATCTTTCCCTTCTAAAGTTTTTAGCCTGAAGGTATTTTTTCCGAGAATTTCTGAAATCTGATAGGGGCCTAACCAAAGACAATCAAACTTTTGATGATTCCCTTTTTCCTCATGTCTTTTGTCCCATAGTAATACCAAATCTGAAATTCGAAGGACTTAATTTTGGCCCTTCTGTCAAACCATCTCTTGATAACTTCCTGGTGCTTATTCATGTGATTCATGGCTTCTTCTCTCTTTTCATCAAGGTGCAACAAATGACTTAACCTGGCTTCAACTTGATCATCTGTCCCCAAGTACTCTTGTATGAAATGCAAGGTCTGCAACTTCAAATTTGCAAGAAATATCGGGTCTTGCCCATAGACCAAATGATAGGGAGTATTCCCTATGGATTCTTTTACTCTGGTCCTATCTGCCCAAAGGGCAAACTTCAATTGGTTGTGCCAATCCCGAGGGTTCTTTTCCAACAATTTCTTAATGGTGTTCAACAAATTTTTATTTGAAGATTCGGCCAAACCATTTCCTTGAGGATAATAATTAGATGCAAACTTTTAAGCTCACTTTGTTGTCATATGCCCAATCTGCAAATTGTGTAGAAATAAAAGCTTTACCATTGTCATCGACAATAGAATCGGGCATTCCAAATCTTGTTATAATATGGTCCTCAAGGAATTTTATTACAACGTCTGTGGTGGCATGTTTAGTAGGAATCGCTTCTGTCCACCTTGTACAATAGTCTGTAGCTGTCAATATGAATTTATGAGAATCGGAAGAATTTGGGTTAATAACCCCAATGAAATCTAGTCCCCACTGTGCAAATGGTCTCATTTCAACTACAGGTTGTAATGGCATGGCTGCATTTCTTTCTCTATTGGCAGCCACTTGACAGATATGACAAGATCGTACATGGGCATGTGCATCTTTGAAAATGTGGGGCCAGTAGTATCCTGCTCTCAGGATTTGATGCGCTGTAGCATTTGCCGCACCATGACCAGTTCCATGTTTCCCGTGAAATTCCTGCAACACCCTGGCAGCTTCTTCTTTGTTCAGGCACCTCAGGTAGATCCCTTCATGATTCTTCCTGTAAAGAACACCAGATTTCATCGAGATAATTGATAGACTTAAGCCTTAAAGCTCTTCTCTGGGTTGAATTCAGATTAGAAGGACACTTACCATTCAATAAAAATTGCACAATATCAACATACGAGTCATCCTTAGCAATGTATTCTGTATTCGAGTATTGGCATGTTATTTGCGGATTATTTTCTGCGATCGCCTTCACCAGTCCCTGTCCTCGAACTAGTTTCATAGGTTGGATTTCGAGATCGAATTCTTGGATGGTGGAAATCCATTTCCCTCTTTTCTCACCTAGTTCGTTTTGTAAAAACATGGTCTTAACAGTAGAGTCAGGCACGATGGCAATAACTCTGCTGTGCACAATGTAATGTCTAAATTTTTTTACCGTTTTAAAAAGTGCGTACATCTGCTTATCAAGGATTGAATACCTTAATTGAGCATCTTTTAGAGGGGCACTTAAAAATGCTATGGGGTTTTCAGCACTATCCTCACCTTTTTGAGTCAAGACACTCGCGAAAGAGTGTTCTGATGCGAAAGCATAAATATAGAAAGGTTTGGAATAGTCCGGACTTATGAGGACCGGGGCTCTGGAAATGGCATCTTTGATGTTCTGAAAGGCCACCCTACTTTCCTCGTTCCACTTGACCTCCACATCCTTCTTGAGCATCTTGTTCAGAGGTTTGGCTATCTCAACAAAGCTAGAGATAAACTTCCTCACAAAATTAACCTTGCCCAAAGAAAGATCTCAATTCTTTTTTACTACCCGGGAGAGGTAAGTTTTGGATAGCTTGTATCCTTTCTGGGTCGATGGATATGCCCTCTTTTGAAATGATGTGACCAAGCAATTTTCCTTCACATTACTCCGAAAATGCACTTTTTGCGATTTAAGGAAATTCCATGTTCTCTGCATCTTTGGAGCACTTTCTTCAAATCTTTGACATGGTCTTTTTTTTTTTTGAGAATACTGGAATATCATCCACGTACACGATGATACATTTGCCTATAAGCCCTTTGAATGCATAGTCCATGGTGCGTTGAAATGTTGCACCAGACATTTAACAAGTCCAAATGGCATTCTCTTATATGCAAATGTCCCCCACTTGGTGGTGAAGGCTGTTTTCATCCTGTCATTTGGATGTATAAGAATTTGGTTGTATCCAGAATACCCATCAAGAAAGGACATCATTTCAGATCCATTTACCGTTTGTAGAATTTCATCAATTGATGGCAATGGATAATTATCCTTTTGAGAGGCTTTATTAAGATTTCAAAAATCTATGCACAGCCTAATCTCTCCACTCTTTTTTCTTCATTGGAACGAGGTTAGCAACCCAGGTTGAGTGCCTAACAGGAAATATGATCTTCGCTTCCAATAATATTTTGACCTCCTTTTCGATCAAAGGCTCCAATAGCGGGTTAACAACTCGTTGTCTTTGCCTAAAAGGCTTGGAGTCTGGCTTCAAAGGGATGGTATGTGTGATAATGTCTTGGTTGTATGTTTTCAGCTCATTGTAATTCCAAGCAATGCAATCTATGTAATGCTTCAATGCCTGTATTATGTTGCTCCTTTCTTCATCTGTACATGCCTTTGCAATGTACACCTCCTTTGGATTGTCTGCACTCCCTAGATTAATTGAATCACATGCATCTTTGGGGAGTGGGACTCTTTTTCCTTTTTTGGTCTTGTATCCCACGTCGAACATTTTCTCCAATGAAACCACGTCTTTAGGTATTTTGTTGGATTGACATGCGGTTTCACTCTCGTTTTCTGTTTCATCTTGCCACCTTTGCTCCTCATCAATCACCCGATTTTCAAAAATACCCGAGTTCGTGACAAATTTGAAGATGTGTCTGTCATTTTCAAAAACCTGGAAATTCTTGACATTATCGGGTATTGATGGACAAGGAACCAATTCAATGGAGAACTTTTTACACCTTTTTATATCAACCGGGTTTAACATGCCCACGGCGACTGCAAGAGAGTCTGCTATTCGATTTCCTTTTCTAGAAATAAGGGCTATATTGAATGCGTCGAATTCCTCAATGAGGTCCATAACCCTAGTTCTATAAAGGCTCAGTCTCCTGTCACGGCATGTATATTGTCCTTTGATCTGCTTGACTACCGACTCAGAATCTCCCAAAACCTTCAAGCATTTAACTTGCTTGCTCAATGCTAGACGTAAACCAAAGATCAATGCTTCGTATTCCGCCACATTGTTCGTGCAAGGAAATTGCAATCTGTAAGCAGCCAATAATGGTTTACCTCCTGGACCAGATGAGCTCGACTCCGACCTCCTCGCTCCCTGTCTAGATTTTGATCCATCAAACCTGAGCAACCATGTGCAATCATTTTCCTCAAAAGAGCCACCATGACATGTTTCCTCTTTAGGCTCTTCAATAGCTTCCTCAACATCAAGTGCATAAACCCCCAGTTCTGGCTCAAAAAATTGAACTTCATTCGGCTTGTTAAATTCTGTTATGATTTCTTTAAGCCTCGGTTCATTTTCCACTCTGATTTGATTTGCAATTCCTTTCCAGGGTAGCCACATATGTGAGCAGTCTGTTGAAAAATAGCCATTCAGAGTTTTCATCCAATCCCTCGCAAGTAGCATTCCATATCTACTTGGGATATTAACAACCAGAATGTCGACAACCTGTTGGACCCTGGGTTCAGAATTTAATTGAATTTTGACATCATATAGGGTCCCTACCACATTTACCTCCGATCGGTCCAATTGCGGGACCTTGCATTTGGATGAAACAGGTTATGCAGACCTAGCATTTGACATATCTCTCGAAGGCATGAGGTTGCTCGTGGCACCCGTGTCCACCAAACAGATTATGCAAATTCTTACCCGCAATTCTCGAGTCAATAAGAATGGCGGGACATCCCGTCTCTCCTTTCGTAAAATCAGATGGGACTCAACTCCTTTTCCCTTCCACATTTGATCGGGTGAGTTCGGAGCCTTTATCAACGCCTCCTTTTGGCCGGGGCAATCTAGCCGCGTCCAAGAACGAAAGGCTTGATTTGGACTTCTTTAGATCCTCCACTATGTCATAGTTTGGTTTTTCGAATTTGACTGTCTTCTGCACGTCATTAGACATTTCTCTTCCGAGTGGAGGAGGAGGATTATTATCTGCCTTAGTATCCGGAGGAAGAATAGAGTTGTTTGGAGGTGTTGATGAGGTTTTAGGGGCTTTAGATTTACTTCTCAAATGGTATCCATGATTCCCCTTTCTAAAATCTCGAAAAGCTTGCACCTCCTGTTCCAAAATTTTGTCTTCTTCTTCCTCACTCTCACCTTCTTGATGATATACGGTTTCCATCACCATAATGTTATCATCTTGATGTTGCGATGGACCCTCATTTGATACCGGTTCCAAATCATCAACTTGTGCTCGAAGACAATGAGTGTATCTAGCAATTTCAGGACAATTCCTCTCATTGTGTTCTTTTGTGTTGTGCAACCTACACCCCCTTTCCCATGCCAAATCTGAAAGATTCAAAAGGGAATTGGATTGACTAGGTCCTGCAGAAGTATCTAGTTGATTAGCAATGGGAGCGGGTACTCCCCCATTGTTTGGCTTTGTGTTCCAATGTCTCCCTCTATTGTTAAAATTTTGATTTGAGTGAGGGGCATGGGATTCATACTTCTACTTTTGAACCATGTCATTGCTCAGCTTATGAACTATTTTCTTGAGCTCTTCGACCTCTGAATAAATCTCCTTCGGTGGAATCACATTGTTGTTAACCCCCGTTGGATTTGCGTAATTGGTGGGGTCTTGATTCAACATTTGGGTCGGGTTTTGAGGAATTTGATTCCCGTATGGATTGACACTTTGAATCGGAGTTGGATTTGGGAAAGGAACTATAGCTTGAGAATTAACTTGGTTGGTTCCTTGCATAGTCGATTGACTATTCTACAAAAATGCGGGAATAGGTGGAATGGATGTAATTGGTTGGATTGGAATGGGTGCATACGCAGGTGCTGGTGGATACGACTGCTGATATGGGAAGGCGTTCATGCTTGGCATTTGCGGTGCCATGATCTGATTTGCCAAGGGAGCTTGACCATATGGAGCATATTGTCCCATCATAGGCATCTGGGGAAATCCATAGCCCTGTGGTGTCATTTGTTGCTCGATGGTCATGGCTTCATTATAGGCTAGAGCTAGCATGGTGACTTGAGGATTTCATCTTGCAAACATGGCTGTCATGGGGTCCAATGCCCCAAAATATATCTGCAAAGCCACTGTGGGATCGATGGCAAAATGTCGAATCGCTCTATTATAGCACTTTTGGAATTTTTGATTAAATGTTCCGATTGGTTCCCCCTGGCCCCTTTTGCATGTAATAAATTGATTGTAAATGGTTGCGGGATCCAAGGGTGACCTAAATTGATTAACAAAGGCATTCTCCATTTGCGCCCATGAAGTGATTGAACCAGTTGGTAAGCATATATACCATTCATATGCTATTGGATCTAAGCTCATGGGGAAAAGTCTGCAAGCCACATCCTCATGTTGGACTTGCAACCTAATTAAAACATCCCTATAGGCTTGGATATGTTCTTCTGCTGTTCTTGGGCCATCTGGTTTGTATTTAGGCAAAAATATTTCTATGTTCTTGGGGATTTCATGGATATCCCCTGCAATGTTCAAAGGAATATTGTTAGCTCCATACCAAGGAGCTGCTGGAGGTTGAGCCATTTGACTCAAAATCGATGAAGACAACCCTACAAGAGCAGTGGAAATATTACTGACAATAGGAACACTAGTGGCAACTGATATCACTGGTGTAGGTCCACTCGATGTTCCTGGAGAAAAAAGGGCTTTTGTGACTGGTAAGCTTACGACTTGCTTGGTTTTATTCTTGGGAGTACCAGTGAGCGTAAGGTCATGAAAAATGGTTTCCCTAGTTGTTTGGGACCTGGTCGCAATACGACGCGGTGGGTCCAGCCTGCCTGATGAAACCCTCGATTATTTCAAAGAAAACCTACAACCAAAAGAAAAACAAAAGCTGTAGTTTAGCTGTCTGTGAGATTTAAGAGATGATTTCAAAATTAAATCAAAAAGATATTACTCATGTATGAAAATCAAAATAAAGTAAACCAATTCGGGCCCTCCTTCTAGCGCCAATCTGTTGAGTGGTGTTTTCACCCAATTGTGAAAGCACACTCTCCGGTAGGATCTGAGTCCCAAAATCCTCTGCTTGCAAAGAAATTACAATAGATAATTTCTCCAAGGTTCCTGTTATGCTAGCTCTTTGCATACCAATGATGTTGTTCAATTTAAATGCTGGGAATACCTTAGGGTTGCAAGTGGATGTTAACAAGGGGCACTATGGTCTATTTTAATTTGAATTACAATGGACTCAAAATGAATAAATCTTATGAGATGAATAATTCGATTATGAACTTTGATGGATTTTCAGTTATTTATTTAAATGATGGTAATTAAAATACAGAAAAATAAAATGAAGAATTTGAGAATAAAAGAAAATGCAAAGTAGATGAACTACACTACGTCCAGAATGCTGCCATCTCGATTTGACAAAACCGAAGATAATGAGGTTTTCTGCATGCAACCTAACCTATTGAATCTGCAAATTCGCACAATCTCGATAAGCTAGGTGCGGGTTTCTAGGGTTTTTTACTGTAATTTCAGATTTTAGGCATTCGCATGAAGCAACCAAAAACATTTGCATTAAACTTCACCTAGAAGCCTAGAAATCTGAAAGGGAAGATAAAACATTAAATCTTGCATGCATAATAACTCCTTTCTTATCAATAAGATGTCAACTCTCTGTATTTCTGCCTTAAAATAATATATCAGTTACAATGACAGAATGTTCCAGGCTTAACAAATCCAGAACAAATGAAGGAAATTGCTCCAAGTGCAGGCCCAGAATGGCATGCAGCCCTTGTCTCTGCAACTCTGCTAGCAGCAATTTCCAACCCCTGTATCGATCTGCGCTTCTGATTTTATACTAACTGATACGGCTCTTCGATTCACCCTGCGTCGCTTCGTTTCACCTCCTAGAATGCATCGTTTCAAATTCCCTGCCTTTTCGTTGCTTTTGATTTTATGCGCGCTGTCGAAACGTTCGATATTCTCTATTACATGAAACGTTTCTGTAATCCTGACACCTGTATGCCACGTGTTCTACGTTTCCAGCATGTTTCGTAATGGCCCCATGTAAATCATGACATCTTTATGCATGCAGCTTGTTCCTCTGCCAACACAGCGAAAATGAGACATGTCGCGATATCATGACGTTTTTTGGCCAACAACCTTCTTGCCTTCTTGCCCAGCGAAAACGTGACATGTCACGAAATCGTGACGCTTTTCTGTTCCGTACACTCTCGATCGCAACCTATCGCGAAATCGTGACGCTTTTTCGTTCGGAGCTATCCTGCGGCTTTCTATCGTGAAATCGTGATGCCTTTTCACTTGGTATGCCTTTTGCTACAACCTGTCATGAAATCATGACGATTTTTCACTTTCGTACTGCTTTGTCGACTTTTCGTCGTGAAATCGCTACATATTTTTCATCCGTACAACTTTGCTGCTTTGGGGCCACAAAACTGTGACCTGTCGTGATATCGCGATGTTTTTTTGCTTCATGCCCCCTTTGCTGCTTTCTGTCGCGATTTCACGATGTTTTTGCTTTCTGGAACGCTTCCTCCAAAAGTTGTGTGAAATCACTATGCCTTTCACCACTTAGGCCTTTTCGTCCATTCGTGCCGTGAAAACGTGACGCGTCATGATTTCGTGACACCTTTCAACTTATGCGCTTTGTGTCTGTTCTTGTCATGATTTCGCTACACTGTTGGGCCTTATCGCCTTTGGCTCGATTTTGTCACGATTTCACGACCATTTTACATTTCATGCCTTCCGCCCGCTTGCAAGCCACGAAAATCAAACACGTCACGATTTCATGACGGTTCTGCCCATCTGCTACCGCTGACTATGTTGACCATGATTTTGCGACGCATCACGATTTCGCTACGCCTTTTGCTTCGTGCCCCGTTTGCCGCTTCCTGTCACGATTTCACGATTTTTCTTTGCCCTGTTTGACTGGTTTGACCCATGATTTTGCGACATGTCACGATTTCGCTACGCCTTTCCATTTTGCCTTTCTCTCTCCTCTCTGGGCCGCGACGGAGCAACATGTCGCGATTTCGTGACACTTTTTCATTTTCGACAGCGACCGCGCAACACGTCGCGATTTCGCGACACTTTTTCATTTTCGGCCACGACGGAGCAACATGTCGCGATTTCGCGACACTTTTTCATTTTCGGCCGCGACGGAGCAACATGTCGCGATTTCGCGACACTTTTCATTTTTCGGCAGCGATGGCGCGACATGTCGCGATATCGCGACACTTTTCTTCCTTGTGCAATTTTGCCCCTTTTTCTTGATTTTTAGCATCTGGGTCACTGAGATTTTCTTTGAAAGCCTGCAAAAAAGGTGGGTCCCCAATTTTGGGGTGTGTTGTGGATCAGCCACAATAGGTTCCTTGGTCTGTGGTGATAGATCGGGGAGCTCCAAATCTCTAAAAAATTTGAGTATATAAGAAATCGGTGACCTTCTCTTCACGAGCATGTTTGAAAGCATGCACCTCTACCCACTTTGTCAAGTAATCAATGCATACTAAAATATGCACCTTTCCTTGAGAAGGTGGATCAATAGGTCCTACAAAATCAAGCCCCCACCTCTCAAATGGCTCTAAAACCAATTGAGGCTACAGTGGCATTTCATTTGTATGAGTGGGTTTCCCCATTCTTTGGCATGCATCACAATGCCTGATGTACTTTTTCACATCCTTATGAAGAGATAGCCAATAATATCTTGTCCCTAAGATTTTCCTAATTGTGCTTTTTACAGAGTAGTGTCCACCCGAGGGTTCATCATGACAAGCCCTAAGGATATCATACACCTCATCCTTTTGGATGCACCTACGTAACACATGGTCAGGACTGCACTTAAAAAGCATACCCTTAATCCATTCAAAAGAAGAACTCTATTTGATCAATTATTTTTTTTGTTTTGAAGTGAAATGTGGAGGAACTTTCCATGTGACCAAGTAATTGGCTATTTCTGCAAACCAAGGTGATTGAACTGATATAGCAAATAATTTTTCATCAGGAAAGGTATCTTCAACTAATTCCCTTTCATTTGTGTTCTGTAATCTGAACAATAAATTTGTTATAACATTAGCTTTTCCTAGTTTGTTGATTATAGTTATATCAAATTCTTGTAGCAACAGTAACCAATGAATAATTCTTGCACTTACCATAGGCTTATTCATCAAATATTTAATGGCTGTGTGATCTGTGTGAATAAGTATTTGATAACCTGTGATGTAATGTCTGAATTTCTTGATGGCATAAATTACTACCAAGAATTCTTTCTCAATTGTGGTATAATGTTCTTAGTTCCTGTCAAATTCTTGCTAATGTAGTAGATGGCATAGTGTTCATCATTATCAATTTGTCCCAATGTTGCTCCAATTGTTGTATTGGAAGCATCAGTCTGTATGTGAAATGGTAATGTCCAATTAGGTCCTTTTAACACAGGTAGAGTTACTGATTTCTCTTTCAGAGCTTCAAATGATTCCTGACACCTTGCAGTCTAGGAAAATTTAGAATCTTTAGTCAATAGGGCAAACATGGGATTGGCTATTGTGCTAAAGCTCGAAATAAACCTATGGTAAAAACCAATGTGTCCTAGGAAGCTTCTGACATTAGTCTGAGTTTTAGGAGGAAGAAGATTCTTGATAATTTCTACCTTCTTTGGATCAACCTGGATTCCTTGAGGAGAGATGTGATGACCAAGAACTATTCCTTCCTCCATCATCATAAAACATTTTTCTAGATTCAAGTATAACTGGTATGTTTCACAGCGAGCTAAAACTTTGTCAAGGTTTTCTAATGTAAAGTCAAAAGTCTATCCGCATACTGTGAAATCATCCATATATATCTCAACACTGTTGGTAGTCAGATCAGAAAAAATTGCTAAAACTACTTGCTGAAATGTTGCTGGGGCATTACACAAACCAAAAGGTAAAACCCTATAGGCAAATGTTCCCCATTGACAAGTAAAGGTTGTTTTCTCTTGATCTTCGAGTGCAACTCGAATTTGATTATATCCACTAAATCCATAAAGAAAACAAAAGTATTTCTTTCCAAGCAAGGGTATCTAACACTTGATCTATGAAAGGTAATGGAAAATGGTCTTTGTATGTCACTTTATTCAGCTCTCTATAGTCTACACATACTCTCATTTTTCCATTTTTCTTAGGAACTATAACCAATGGAGAGACCCACTGGCTATCAAAAATTGGGTGAATGAATCTAAAAACACGAGATTCCAAAAACAAAAAGGATAAACTGAAAATGCAATGTAAATGAAACTAAAATAACGCTTAAACCCTATGTTATTGAGAAATGCATAAAAAGAAAGAACATGAACACAAGATATTAAAGCAATATAAAATATGGCCCTTTTATTGATATGCTTTTCAATTTTGTGTTACAATGCGGCTCATTCCTTTTTAGGGGATAGGAGCGTTAAATGTTGGTCTTTTACAACTTGTTTCAAAATTCCTTCTTTCACGTGCCCACATATAATATGGGCGAACCAAAACGTTGCCGCCGCTTGTGCTGGTAAAAGTAGATTCCTTGCTGCTCCTCTAATGCTGAAAATCTGCATTCAAAGAAACAAATAAAGAATCAGTAGCACCTGTGTATGAAAAATAAAAGATAAATATAATGATGTTTAAAATGAGTCTAAATAACTGAAAACTTGACAAAAGCATAATCATGTAACTAGCTAAATACTTCAAAAGAAATAGTCACCAAAGACAATAAGCCAGGGGGTGCCCGAAGGCAAACCACCCACGGGTGAAACTTTGTTTCGACACCAATCTACTTGGGATGGGTCCGAAACCTGGTGTGATGTGTTGTCAGCAAATTGGTAGGATATTGTGGTCAAAAAAATTGGATTTTGGTTCTTGATTCGTGCCTTCAAAAGTCACCCAATAACCTCTCTTTCGATTAAGAGATTATGGATGTAAAAGCACAAATCGTAAGTAAACTGGCAGCACTTCGTCGCTCAAAATGCTCCTTCTCTGTATATCTTTTGGGTGAGGAAACTCACCATTTTATAGACCCAAGGGGTCTCTTTGAATTAGAATGCAAAAGTGCTACTTAGCATGAATGCTTTTCCAGGGAAGAGAAGACTTCTCCCTAATCAAGGGCTCCATAATTGCTTCTGTAACTGTTGCTGCATGCCCAAAAGAACTCACTCGCACTCCCATGCAATGAAGGGAGAGTTAAGTAGCTATTTTGAGTTGTCATAAAAAAACCCACTCTCACTCACATGCAATGAAGGGAGAGTCAAGTGGCATATCTGAGTTGTCCTAAAAAGCTCACTCTCATTCCCATGCAGTTAATGGAGAATCAATTGGCAGATATGAGTTGTCAAAAGAACTCACTTGCACTCCTATGCCATGAAGGGAGAGCTAAGTGGCAGTTTTGAGTTGTCATGCATCGAGGTTTGACTTTTTGCTGGTCAAACCAAGCATTCGTTCCACATCGAAGCGAGCACTAGTAATTGTCCCTAGGTGGAACGAGTACTAGTCTGCACTCGTCCCTGGGTGGAACGAATAAGTAGCAAAATGCCTAAAAGGTGCCAATTTGATCTTTGATTTGTAAAACTGCTGTGTGAGTGGTTAGAACCATTGTTTAACCTCTGTGGGCTGCCCTGGGGGCTGTGTGTGTCAATGCGATTAGCGCTTGCTGTCACATAATCGGATTGGTGTTATTTTGGTGTCTACAGATGCCCCTTTTTGGAAAGAGCTGCACATGGTGCAGTGTTGAGCAAAAATAGATAACCAAAGCACTAATGATTAGGGTTTCTGAGTAACCTAACCAACTCTTGATGCCCCAAGTATGGAAAGGGGATGCATTCTTGAATCCTTGCTTCAGACGAGCTAAGGAACTTAAATCAAGCATTAACCTGGTTCGGTGAGGTATTACTTGAACTTAGACATTGATCAGTCATGAATAGGCAAAGGGCGTAACCTTTTGTCTGTGGAAACCCTGATTTCATGATTCATGAATGCCAAGTATATGATCAGTTTGTGATAATTGCTTGTTTGCTACCCCAAGCAGGGGTGCGATTGTATTTTGCAATGATCCTTTGAATGCGTGTCATTTCCACGATTGGGTATATTGTTGTTGATTGGCAACTAAGTGTGACTACCCCCTCAAGCGACGAATCGATGAGGGAATGACCGACATGAGAAAAGTGACGAGTCGCTTGACCCAAGAAGACTTAAGTAAGGGTGCCTTTAGATGTTATCCGATGCATGCTTGAGTAGTTTCTCGATTGTTTTGACCTATTTTTTGTGGGTGTGAACCCATTTTGGGATGCCATTTGGGGTTAACATTGGCAAAAATCCATCTTCCTGTGGAACGGTCTGGCTATGGTAGCTTTCTTGGGGAGTAGGATAGCAACAAGGTAGACCCCGACATCAATTTTCTTATGCCAAGAGGTTAAGTGCAAGAGCACTTGGTCCGACAATTTTTAGTGGTTTTGTTGGCATTTGTCATTTTTATATTTTGGTTGCTTTTTATTTTTTTTTGGTATTCGTTCCGGGGGGGACGAACTCCATGATGGTACTCGTCCGGGGGTGCGACGAGCGCCCCTCCGAGGAAAAAGTGCTCGTTCTAGACAAGGATGAATACCAACAAGCAAAAACTATAAATAGGCGAAAATGACAGATTTGGCTCATTTGCACTATTCATCGATTGCGATTTGGAGCTTTGAGGAGGAGGAGGTAGATTTTCTGACACGAAACGTTGTCGGATTTTCCAGCCACCATGAGTGCATAGACTGGGTCGTCAGGCGGTGGAGTCGAGGCGAGACCAGTAAGTGAACTATCTCCTCGAGTTTTAATTTGAAAAGTGTATATGTGTTTTTATTGTGTTTTTCATTTGTGTAAGACATGGAACCCTAATTAATTAATTAAAAGGTGAACGAATTTGATTTAAAGACCATGAAATGAACTAAAACGGATATGCAAACCGATGAGAACCTAGATGGAAAACCATAAGATAAACCTAAATGAAACTTAGAGTAACACTTGAGGGAAACCACGGTTATCAAAATGTTTTTTTTTTTATGTGAATGGTAAAACTTAAGTCGAAACCGTAGGTAAACCATGTCCATTTTTGTCTATTTTTAAAATGAAACCCTAGATTAAAAAAAAAATTGATGAAGTTTTTTTGTTTGATTGGTAAAATTTGGTTGAAACCGTAGGTAAACCATGTCAAATTTTTGTTTATTTTTATGAAATTAAAGATGAAAAATGGATGAATTTTTTTTGTTTAAATGGTAAACTTAGGTCGAAACCGTAGGTAAACCATGTCAATTTTTTGTTATTTTTTGTATGAAATTAAAGATGAAAAATGGATGAATTTTTTGTTGAAATGGTAAACTTAGGTCGAAACCGTAGGTAAACCATGTCAATTTTTTGTTATTTTTTGTATGAAATTAAAGATGAAAAATGGATGAATTTTTTTGTTGAAATGGTAAACTTAGGTCGAAACCGTAGGTAAACCATGTCAATTTTTTGTTATTTTTTGTATGAAATTAAAGATGAAAAATGGATGAATTTTTTTGTTGAAATGGTAAACTTAGGTCAAAACCATAGGTAAACCATGTCAAATTTTTGTTATTTTTTGTATGAAATTAAAGATGAAAATTTGATGAATTTTTTTGTTGAAATGGTAAACTTAGGTCGAAACCGTAGGTAAACCATGTCAAATTTTTGTTATTTTTTGTTTTTTGTTTGTGTTTGTATGTTTGTAAATTGTAACAGATGTACATGTGAATGAATGATGTTACTGTATATTGATGCATTTTTGAATATATGATGGTGATGTGATGCATGTTTTTGATGTGTTGATGTTTTATGATATGCAGGTGGTGAAGAGTCGGCATTGGGTACCGACTATTTTTTCTATTGCCCGTGAGGCGTTGAGTGCGAAGGACTAGGAGTGGCTTGACGCCTTGGGGTTCAAGCATGTGGCTCGGTTGGAGGCAGTGGTTGGGGATCGAGCGTACTTGACAGCTTTGATCAGTCTGTGGGATGTTCGAACGAACACCTTCCATCTCCCAATAGGGGAGATGACAGTTACCTTGGAGGATGTGTATCGGATTCTTTGGATTTCGATAGACGGAGTTCCCATCCAGATGATGGCACGAGGCCAGAGGATGGCTGTACTGACCCAATGCTTTGGACATGGGGACTTGGATGGGGAGGACGCTTTGCAAAAAGCAAGAGGATTATCAGGTGGGTGGTATCCTAGTGCGGTGGTGGTATGAGAGGGGGGTGTTGGGAGTGAGGCATGCACTACTCATGAGCCTCATTTCCAATATGTTGTTGCCAGACTCTTCGAGGACGAGGTTCCCAGGGAACCTACTAGAGGTGGTGTGGCAGTTAGTGGATTGTCCTGTGACAGAGTCGGTGATCATGAGATGGGGCTAGATGCTTTTGGCTCAATTATATGATGAGTTGTATGAGGTCCACTGCTAGAAGCGAAAATGGATTAGCTACAGTTACTTGTTGCAGTGTTGGGCCTGGCAGCATATAGTCGTAGAGCGACCATGAGGGCTACCCTGGACTACACAGGTTGACATGGTGGACAGAGATATTGGTTATGGTGCTTTATGGTATCAGGCTGAGGAGCAGGGGCAGAGTCGGTGGTTTGTGGGAGACGTGGACCATTATATAGATGCATTGGCATGACTGACTCTAGGAGATGTGGTATGGAGGCCATATCGAGATTTTCTCACATGGCCGGAGGCTGATGAGTGGCTTCGGCGAGTTCAAAGGGGGAGGTGGGTCATTGGATGACACGAGACAGAGCAAGAATACTTTCATTATCTTTGAGTGACCCGACAGTTTGGGGTACGCTAGGGGTTGCCTAGGGAGCCCTTAGTCTATCGACGTTAGAGCGATGAGAGGAATCTAGCTACGTCGATCCTCGAGCCGCTAGGGGAGGAGGTAGATATAGTACTAGACATTCTAGACATGGATGATGTCAGAGTGACTGTCGAGTACTAGGAGTGGTGAACGCTACGACGATGGCGAGGTGAGGGGCCATTGGGAGGGGATGAGGTAGTGAGATGCAGAGAGGGTGCAGAGGCACCAGGAGAGGGTTGGGGAGCTCCTGTTGATGTGGACATGGTGGAGGTGGCAAATGCAGGAGAGGACTTTGGTGAGGAGGAGCAGCCAAAGATGCAGGATGCACCAGAGCAGGCCGATGCTCTAGAGAGGTCGACGTAGCCGACCGTGCTAGGGGATATAGATGCGGGGTTGCGAGTGGAGGTGGCATAGTTGAAAAAATTATTATGGAGGTGAGATCAAGATCTTGGGGATGTACTACGAGAGAGGGATCTCCTATGGGTGCAGTTGGGGCAGCGTGAGGCTAACCTTGCGACATATCGTCAGCGAGCGAGGGACTTGGAGCGATAGTGGGACGAGCTGGAGGATGAGGTTATCCACCTTGGTGGGCAAGTGCCTGCATTCTCTGGAGGTGGATCATCACGACGCTCGAGAGGGAGTGACATGGAGCAGACAACATCCTCGTAGCGGAGGCATCGAGATGAGGGAGAGGCCAACGGGCATGGTGCAGGGGCAAGCAGTAGCCACCTTGAGAGGTCTTAGAGGACCCGCACCATGGGGGGTAATTACCATCGCATCGATCCTACGTGATCATGGTGAATGACGCCCTAGAATTGGGGATTTTGAGTTTTTGGATTGTGGTAGCGAGGTCCGAGGACCGGTTCACTGTAGCCTGCGGGCAATTTTGTTATGATATATATATACAGATGACTCTTTTTGGTGTTTATACATTTTTCATGATTTATTTTTATGTGCATGTTTTTACATTGATGTATGCATATGCGATTATGAATGCGATGGTTCTAATTTGTATGATGTATGCATATGGAATGAATGAAATGAATTGTTGATGATTTGTCGATGCACCATAGACTGTAAAAGATTTGACTGACTTGTTATATTAATGAGATAACTGTGTGGAATGCTTGGTGCATGTGAAAACTTTATTTTTGTATTTTTGCGTATTTTCTGATGGTGATGTATGGAATGAAATGTACCGGTTGTTAGAAAATGTAGTTAAGATTTTTTGAGATGCAGATATTTTAACTAACTATCCAAGACTGTACATTTATCTCGCAAGACTTTTGAACAAGGTCGAAATCTGACTTGAATTTAACCAAGTTATTTCACATCCCTGTGTGTGTAATTGAGTTCGTTGATGTGGTATTTGTCAGGATACTGCCAGTGCCAGATAGGCTATCAACCAAACCTGTACTGAGGATCACCTAATTAGCTCCACTAACTTCATTGTTGTATTTAGAAATATTAGTCTACGGGACAATCTAAGGTACCATAAGCTAGTTCATCCACATGCAAACATTGGTCTACGCATACGCAAAGCTAATGTGACGGACATATCGTCATGCGGGTAGGATACCACCATTGCCAGGTAGGCTATCAACCAAACCTGTAATGAGGATCACCTAGATGGTTTTCGAATGCTGAGAATTCCAAGGATTCAAGTTCAGGTGATTTGTTGGCTAAATGATTGGGGAGACTTGCTCGTCTATATAATGATAAAAATCACTGTTTATTTTGTTCTTTGTTTTTTTTTTTTTTTTTTGTGAGCAAGGATTTTGAATAGTGGTGATAACCACTATTATTTGATTTTGTATTTTGAACTTTGTAAGTTTGAGCTTGTGAATGGCCTAGATCCTGTTGGTCTTGGGGATGACTACCCATCCTAGTTAGGGACATGTAGTATGAATCCTTATGACGTTGGGAACCAAGGGGATAATGGAGATTATGAAGTAAGGGCATTGATATGTTAGGCCTTGGGGATGACTACCCATCCTAGTTAGGGGCGGATAGTACGAATCCTTACAACTTTGATACCAAAGGTGAATGGAAAGGGTTGTGATGATGGTTTGTTGGAATGGTGTTTTTGAATAACGTTGATCCTTTTAGGTCTTGGGGACGACTACCCATCCTTGGTAGGGACGTGTAGTACAAATTCTTACAACTTTGGGGACCAACTATGATTGGGATTTGTGGGAGTGGTGAAAACAACTGTTTACGATGGGGAATGGATAGGGAAGAACTCGTCCTTTTGTCAATTCTCAGCATTCTGGAACCATTCGCACAGGGGGATGAACAAGCTAATCTTTCACCTATGGTACCCTAGACTGCTTTGTAGGTTGCTCTTATGTTCACACAACTTAGGAATTATTATATGTGTGTTAATTTTTGTTGGGATGCTACGTAACAAGGTGTGATCCAAGTAAAACTTTCTCGTGTAAAATTTGTTTAACTATGTACAGTTTTGGCTAAAAATTTAAAGACAGCTGAATGACGAAAACCCTATATACATTAGGAGACAACTGACGATGCTAAAAATGGTGATGGTGCTATTCTAGATGTAGGTGTTTATGAAAATGGATCTGATTTGGAAAAGGATAGAATTGCCAAGTAATGACTGTCTATGGTGCTTTTGACTTGTATGACCTAGCGAAGTATGCAATGTATGGATGCGATGCCTAATGCAACCTATATTTTTGTATTTTGATTTTTATGAAATTTTGTAAAAGATTTTGTCATTGTCAATCAAATAGTATTTGCATCCTTCAAAGCTAGCTATTCCTTAACAATAGGATTTATTTATGAGTTATTATTTAGTAATTCTTATACTTTATACTTCAATGATACTCAATGCATAAAATGAGCAAGGGTAGTAGTCAAGTTTTTGTGTACCAACAATACCACTTAGTACGAAGCCCTTATGTTACGATATCACATAAATATTTAATATGAACAATAACACTTCAAAAATTAATTATTATTAACAACATGAAAACAACAATAATTTATATCTAAATTCCACAAATAATATGTAATCAATTACCACATACAACATGCAAATAGAAAATCCAAAAATAAATCATGCAACAACAAATCCTGCAATATTCCTTTAGGTTGTAGGGTAACTTGAACTTCTTCATCGATTAATGGAAGATTTGTTTGGTAATGCACATTTTAGCTAATAAACTATTTGAGATATGATACATAAGAAATTATATGTATGTGGGAAGACAATAGAAGCTCCAACTAGTATCCTACTTCACAATGTGATAAACCACCTTGTAGGGACCATAAAATTGAGGAGCCAACTTCTCACTAGACTTGGTCTTTAAGGAAAATTTCTTGTAATTTTGTAGGTATAAAAATACCATATCTCCTATATTGATCTATCATTCAAAACAATATGGATCAGGTTGTTGCTTCATATGCTTGGGTCAAATTATCCTTATGAAGTTGAAGCATGATTCATCATTTTTGTCATAAATCATATATTTGGGAAACTTTGAAAGATTCTAGAACAGAGTCTATGATTGATGGAGGTTTTTGACCATACAATGCTTCAAATGAGTAAATATTAAGGGGAAAATAGTAAGAAGTATTGTATCACCATTCTTCCAAAAAAATTTGTTTGACTTAATGATATTGATGTCTTGAGCAAAACAACAAAGGTAAGTACCTAAAAATTTATTAATAATCTTTCTTTAACCATCATACTGAGGGTGATATGAGAAAGATATACTAAACTTGGTACCACTAAGATGAAATAATTCGTTCTAGAATTTTCTAGTGAAGATAGGCTCATGGTAACTCATAATGGTTTTGGTCATATTGTGTAACTTAAAAACATAATCAAGAAACACCTTGGCCACCTTAATTGTTGAATAGGGATGTTGTAATTCACAAAAATTATCATACTTCAAAATAAATATACTACCACAAACATCACTATTTTTTCCTTTAATTTAGGAAGGTCATCAATGAAATCCATGGATATGTGGTCTCATTGGTAGTTAGGGATAGGCAAGGGTTACAAAATATAGGAAATTTAATTCCATGTTTTTATCTTGACATACCTCACACTTATCCATAAACATCTTGACATATGCTTTTAGTCCTTTCCAATAAAATGATTGCTTCACTTGTTATTATATTTTCAAGAATCTTGAGTGTCCCACCAAAGGAGATGCATGCAATTCTTAGAGAACCTTTGACATAATAGTCAAATATTGAGGAATATAAATATGATATTTTTGTGAAAAACTCCATCAAAGTATGAGAAGCAAAAATCCAATAACAATCCCATTTTCATATCCTGAATGATTTAAGTAGTCTCTGAATAAGCAAGCCAAACTTTTTAAAGTTGAGAAAGACATTGTGGACAAGGACCAAAGATGGAATTGATAGCCACATCATCCTTGTCTTTGAGTGGTTTTTTATCACACCAAGTATCCATCCAAATTTGTTTTTCCTTTTATAATTTTTACTTACAATTTCAATTTTATTCTATTCTATTTTTTGTCTTGCTCTAATTTTTGTTTTCTTCTTATTTTGTTAATTTTTTTATCTCATTTAATATCATAGTCTCCAATGAGATCTAGCTTCTTGAGTCCTCTCCCAAGAATGTAAAAATATTAATGTTTAGTATAATAACATTCAAAGGCCACTCTAGGATATCATCTACTCATCCAACAATTATATACAAATTAGGATTTATACCCCACTCATTATTTGTATGACTAGATTGATCCCTTATAAGAGGTTGTACATATACCTTGTCAATATTATATTTTATATCCTTCTTGGTAGCTATTAAATTTTTATAAAAATAAACTTTTATTCTTGATATTTTATCTCAATAACATTGAATTGTTTGGATCCCTACTTGCATGCTTTACTCTTTAGATTTTTGTAATACCTTATATAATTATCAATATTATTACAATAGAAACATATCAATTTAAAATTGTTATAGGTATTGTGTTGCATGTTTTGAAGTGACTTCTTGGAATTTTAATTTCCTATATATTTAGAATCTATAGTGAATACATTGTCTTTACTCCTTGAGGTTGGATTTTTTGGCTATGTCTATATTTGCTCCTTTTGAAGGAGTGCACACATCTTCTCAACATCAAGAATTTAGGTTTTTGTAATAAATTGTAAATATTCTACAAAAATATTATAATATGGAGATAAAACTCATAATATTAAGGCAACCATGTCTCCCTTTGCAAAGTTACTAATTTTTTAATTATTATTAACCAATATTATAGATCCTTAAGATTCGTGAGACACTCTAAATAGATCCATTATTGTAACCAATGTGAAGAAATAATGTTATTCAATTACATCAAGAATTTGATATTTTTTCTTTAAATTCTTAAAAAGTGTTGCAACTAAAATTGAAAGTGCAAACTTTTGGAATCCATTCATCTACAATAAATAACTTAAAAAAAAAAACAAAAAATACTTATGTCTCTTATTGCTAGAATAAAAATTACCTATTTTCAAGGATAATGTTGACTAGATCATGAGATTCACAAAGGATAAATATCTCATGACTCAACATATTGTAATATTCTTATTTAGTTTCTATGAATATAGGAGAATGAAAAACAAATATTGTTTAATAGTGAAACAAAGTTTATTTTTAAAAAAAATTAAATAGACTTAGTTTACTTAGATATGAAAATATTGGCAAAAAATTACAAGTTCAAGTTGTATAATTCCATGATAATTAGTCATAGAAATTTCTTATTTGTTTGAGAAATTTTATGTATATTTATTTAGTGGAAGAATTCTAGATTTTTTTATAGGGTGTAGAGTCAACTCTTAGTTTGTGGGCTTGCCTAATAAATAATGATTTTGAGTTGTTCAACTAATGTTTAATGAATATGAGCATGCTCCTATGTAAGATCACTCATATGAATTAGAGAGTCATCTTTCCAAGATTTTATAGCAAAATAAATTCAAAGGTATAATTATAGCTTAAGGTATTGGCATGCTTAAATCCCTCACTAGAAATACTTCATTTACACATTATCTAAATCCAAAAGGATATTTATGCACAAATTAGGATGAATCTATAGATTAAAAAATCAATAAAGAAAGGAATTACTACAAATATCAACACAACCCTATACAAGATATCAAAACATGCATGAAGGTAAATTTGAAATTTTTAGTGTAAAAATAGTAAAAGTTGTTATGGTAATAAAAAATGGTTTATTAGGGTGTGAGGAGGGAGTAGAATCCACGAGTGAGCTCCACTAGATAGTATGAAAGGAAAGACATATTCGAAATCCATAATGGAAATTCAAGATACCCTAGCTAGAAGTATGGATTCTCACATTGGAGTTAAACAGAAGAGTGAATATATGAAAAGTTTGATCTAGGTGGAAAATATTGCACCAAAAGTTATTATCAAGGATGATATAATAAATTTTTAAAGTAGAGGGCTAATATGTAAGTTCTATAAATACTAACCAAGTTTTTTGTAGATTCAAAATTAGATCAAGTGGAAGTGGCGATTGACATCAAATTACTCTAACTTTTCTTTCTAAATGTGTTTTACTCATCATGTTTTTTAGAGATTAGGGATAAAATAATGGGTTATGACCAATGGTTTAGGGGAAATATGCCCTTTATTTAAGACCATGGAATGAATTTTTTTTGTTGAGACAAAAACTATGAAGAAACATCCTATGTGGGTTAGGATTTTTGGACTTCCATATCAGCTTATCAATAAGGATGTTTAGAAATTTTTTGAAAATATCCTAGGGGATGTTTTTTTTTGGGGGGGGGGAAACTTTGGAAATTTGAGAGAAACTCTATTTTTTTTCTTTCTAAGGTTTTGATTATTCTTCCATAGTATCAAGATGGTCCCCATCCTTAGTATACCAGTGCACAGTACTAGTACCATAGAATGAAATGCATGTGATAATGAATCCTCTCAAATAATTGTACAAGTTTGTGCTAAGAATGGTCCACAAGGTAACTCTTATCCTGATGTAATTCTTCCATTGCTTAAATTTGATTATGCATGTCACTGATTATAATCATTCACCCTTGTTAGGTATTTCATTGGATGCATCCCTAATGAGTCTTCCCTTAGGGCCTAGGTTAACACAACTTGGACTCCTCATGGAGTCAAGTTGATGATGGTTCAAAATCTTATGAAGGAATTTTTTTGTTTTGCTTTGCAAAAATAGCCAATTCTAAGGTAATTTAAAAACATGGCCCCTAGTACATGAGAAGTTATCCACTTATTTTTTCTCCTTGGACTCGTGATATTTTTGTTTTTGAGGAAATATCTAGAAAAGTAACCATGTGGATGAAATTTCTATTATTACCTCTACCTCTGTGGCCCTTTCTCAATCGTATAGTAGCCCCTCTAAGGTATGTCATTTTGGTGGAGGCAGACAAATTTTTCCATGCACATCCTCAAAAACATGTTTGCATTGAGATTGATATTTCTTGAGATCTCAAGGAGACTATTGACATACAAGTTTGTGATAATGTGATATCCCAGTAGGTCCTCTATATTAACTTGCCCAACATGTATTTTTGGTGCTAGTCCTTAGCACACAAGATCAAATATTATCCCTTGATACCGCACAACAAGAACAAGCAAAGCCCTACCATATTGAGTGCACACACTCCTTAGCCCTAGGAGGATGGTTAGATGACTATGGGAGGGTGTAAAATTGCATTTTTGACCACTTATAAAGGTACATAGTCTAAATTTATGCATGTCTCAAAGTTGTGTTGTAAATTTTTAGTAGTTTTGTTGTCATTGATGTCAAAAGAATATTGTTTTAATGTTGTCGTTATTAAGGACATCAAGTGGTTTTTCCAAAAGCAAGAAAGTCTTGGAAAAGAATAGGATATAATATTTATTTTTAATATCATATGCCTAAAAAGGGCCCAAAGGATGAAAACCCGATAAATTAGAAGCAAGTTTGAATTAAATAATAATATTTTATTATTATAATATTTCAGGCCAAATAACAAGGTGAAGAAAAATGAAGTCTAGATTGAAAATAACCATGAGCAATTTTCAAAGGTTTAATTAAAATTAAAATATTTTAATCTTTGATTAAAATTTAAATTTAAATTAGTAAAAGAGGCAAAGGTTTTTAAATTTAATATTTAAAAATTAATTTGAATTTTTTAATTTGAAAAAGGCCTGACGTGAGAAATCAAAATAGGAATGAGTATTTATATAGAAAATAATTTCTATTTCCTAAATCTTCATCACACTTTTGAATGTGAATAGAGGATATCGTGTGTTGTGTTTAAGAAGAGGATAATTTGAATTTAAAAGTGCTTGGAGGGAAACAAAATTAATAAATGCTGCATAGTGGTTTGGCATCCCATCGATGATGGTAGCATAGATGATAGTTGGAAGAGTGTTAAGGTTTGCATGGAGGAGATCGTGGTTCGATCCATGCAATTAAAGTTTTGGAGGAAAGAGCCCTTCGTCCATTTTGTTTGGCATTTTTGAGAGGCAGCAGTGTTTGTGGGACAACATGTGTGTTGTGTTTCATGTGGGTGCACAACTCACTTGGTGGCCTAGCTTGGAGCTAGGGAGTTGGGAGTGCAAAGGTCACGTGGTCGAATCTGCCAAATTTTTCATTTGTGGGCAGAAAAAACAAAAGGTATGCCATTCGATTTTATTTGGTGTTGAGAATTAAATACTTTGAGATTATCATGGATATTAAGTGCTTAGGGGAGTTATAAGGTAAATAAAAATAAAAATATTTTTATTTTTATTGTGGTGATTTAAATTTATAAGGTGTGGAGATTATAATGTGTATAAGGGTTTTGCTATGCATGTCGTTTTAATGAAATTGTTGAGTTAAATATTGTGAGTTTGGAGATTATAAGGTGTGTAAGAAAAATTGTTAAAGTGTTGTGTTATAGTGAAATCATTGAGTTGAGTATTGTGATTTTTGAGATTATAAGGTGTACAAAAGGATTTGTTATTTTATATGAAAATTAATCTTTGATAAAATTATTTTGTGGAGATCTTGAGAGAGGTTGTGGTGACCTAACCCTAGTGTTGGTAAAGAAAAATTTGATTGTGGCTAAGACAGGTTTTGAAGACATATCTCCATAAAAATATAAGGTATCGGTACATCTTCCTTGTGAGTAAAATATTGTTGGATTGAATGCTAATTTGGAGTGAAAATGATTGTTTGATAAGCATTGTTGATTTTGGTAATGAGATATCCAATATTTATTGATGAAATTTTTTTTGGAATAAAGGTTGATGAAAGAAACCATGTTTGATAAGAATTGTTGGAAATATTGAGTGAGCCTTCATGTGCATGATTAGGGTCTATGAAATATCATGAGTATCATTTTTATGTGAGGTTTGTTTGATAAGCATTGTTGAAAAATATTTCATTAAGTGATTGATTGAGTAGAGTTGATTGAGCCTAGTTGATTGGAAGTGTTGAAGTTATAGTTCAAGTTTTGTGAAATAAATTGTTTTTTGAATTCTAGATTGAGTTAAAGGAAATATTGAAAGTGATTGAGCATTTTTGTGAGTGTGAAGCATATTGAGTCTCTAAAAATTCTCTATATATTTTTGTGGTAAAAAGAAATATTGAAAGTGATTGAGCATTGTTATGAGTGTGAAGCATATTGAGTCTCTAACAATTCTCTATATATTTCTATGATATTGAACAAGATTATGTGTGAAACTTGGTGTAATTGAATATATATTTGTGATAGATTGATTTGAGTTGAGTAAGCTTTTGAGGAAGCTTACAAAGCATATTTGAATTAAGTCTTGGTGAAGACTTGTTGAGAAAATTGGACAAGTTCTAGTGAGGACTTGTTGAGCAGATTTAAGATAAGTCTTGGTGAAGACTTTTTAAGCAGATTTAAGATAAGTCTTGGTGAAGACTTGTTGAGTAGATTGGACAAGTTCTAGTGAGGACTTATTGAGCAGATTTGAGGTAAGTCTTTGTGAAGACTTGAGAGCAGTGAGAGCAAGTTCTAGAGAGGACTTGTGGATATATTTGAGGCAAGTCTTTAATATGACTTGTGAGCAGAGTTGATTGATTGATTTGTTCAAATCTTGAGTTAGGATTTGGGGCAGATCTAGCCGAGTTGATTTGTAATTGAGTAAATATTTGTGTTAAGTCTTGAATATAGATTTGAAGATACATTTTGGTGCAAATTTGAGGATAGGTTTGTGCCAGACTAGAGATAGATATTGAGCATATTTGTGTTAGATCGAAGGATTGTGTTTAGTGTAGATTTGAGGATAGATATTGAACAGATGTGTGCTAGACTGAAGGACTATGTTTAGTGTAGATTTAAGGATATAGATTGATAAAATTTATGCTAGAATGAAGGACTGTGTTTGGTGCATATTTGAGACAGAGCTAAGATTAAGCTTTGGAGGTGACAGAGTATAGAGGACAATAGTCTCCAATAGAGGTCCATTAGATAGGGCAGTGAATATAAGTATTCTAAGTGAGGGTAGGAGTCTTCAGTGGATAGATATCCATAAGCCAATGTAGTGGAGGCATTAGTTCTTATAAAAGATCACCATCTAGAGTAGAGGAGAAGGAGTTCTCTTGTGGATAGAGATCCACAAACTTGATTATGGGATTGGTGTCTTCTTTGGACAGAGGTCCATAAACATTGTAATAGGGAAAGGATTCCAAAGAGATTTGTTGAGAAAATAGTAATGAAATATTTTCTTAATGGAGTATCCCACATTGGGTGAACCACGTTAAATTGGTGTCTCTATTATGTGTGGTTATTTGTGCATTGCTTTGATTATTGCTATTTATATTTCCATTGATATATTGCATAATATTTATTGGGAAAGAAAAGTAAAAAGTGGTATTATACTATTCACCCCCTCTCAGTATAAGCTTATGTTCTTCAAGTCAATGGAAAAAGGGTACAGAAAGAAAAAAGTTGATCTCCTAACTAAAATTACCAATAATGAGGCTCTTGAGTATCAATATATTTGTACCCCAAGGGCCACAATTATGGTTACTTCACAGTCTTCCCAACTAGATATTCCTATAGTACATTCCTCAATAGCTAGCACAAGGCACTCCCATTTCCTTAGAAGGGGATCTACAGAAGAAGACGTTGCTCTAGACAAGTGACTCCATATGACCAATTTTTAGTTGTGCAGTTATGTTCTTTATTCCTCCAACAATTATAGTATGTTGGAGTATCTTAGTGATGAGGATATGTTGCTAGATTCCCTTCCATAATAAACCTCCTCTCTTGGAATGTTTGAGGTCTAACAGAATCCAAACGTAAATTTGTAGTTTGAAAAATCTACAAAACTTTCTAGAATTGGAAATCCTATGTTTACAAGAAGTGAAGGTTTTATATATATTTTTATCTTCGACCTATGATGTCATTTAGTTGAAAAGTATTTTTTTGCATAGCAACCATTAGCTAAGTCGAGGTGGTGTTGTTATCTTCATGGTGACACAATGGTGGTCCTAACTGGTGGACCATTGTTGCAACCCCACCAATAAAATATTGTTGACCATGTTTCACATTAATAACCATGCATTAGGGGTTATTTATGTTTATGCCTCAAATGATTCCATAGAATGGTCCCATATTTAGCTTTGGATTGTGGAATATATTCCTTTTTCCAAATGGATCATATGTGGTGAATTCAATATGATTGAATATACCTTTGACAAGCAAGGTGGACATTGCATGCATTGCATAATTGGAAAAATATCTACTTGGTTTTACATGGACCAAAAATTAGGGTTTTCTAATAATAATGTTGGATAGCCCCTACTACACCTTACTTGGTTCACATGGTCCAATATGTAAGTTGATCCTAAGAGAATCCTCAAACAACTCAATCAAGAAATTTTAACAGGACAACTCATATTTAATTTTCACAACCATTAGGGTCTCCTAGTGGAACCTCTCCCCAAGGTTGTTCTCTTGGATCACTCCCTCATATGATTCCACATTAAATGGCCAAATAGTGGGATGACTATTTTAAATAGCCAAATCTAATTTAATATGCCATTACTCTACCACATACTCTCTCTAGTCCGCATTCACCATGTGTGGAATTTAGCACCTCATCCTCATTCTACAAATGATTGAATAGAGTGGTGGAATACTATAATTGAATGCACCATGCATTTCCTATGCACATATGGTTTCCAATTGGCCCTCTTTTGTCGGTGGTCCTATGCATCCACTTATTTCAAAATCAGGAAAGCCACAATGGCCCTTAAATTCCAATATTACTCTACCTCTCTTAAGTTAGAGGTAGCTAAGTTGAGGCATCAACAAGATGTGGCTGACACCTATGCAGCTTTAGGTGCCCAACTCAAGGTCATAATACATGTGACCTTCTAATATCCTCACATATTTTTCATCATCCCAAACTTTGGATTCACTCAATACCTTTGATGGTAGAAATTTTATTGATTTTTATTTTCTGCACTTTGTCTTTCAAAATATTCAAAAATATTATCTTGGAATAAGATAATATCATTCTTTTTTCAAAAAATAAATTGAAAAACATAATATTGAAAAAATATCATTTACAAGTTGGTATGAAACTCCTCCCAATATTAGTTGTCAACACATTTTTAGAATAGTAAAAGAATATTTGCATTAAAGAAAAATATCCTAAACCATATATCTACAATGGTTGTCCATATTAGCTAAACACTGGATTTGCTCAACAACCTGCCTAAGCCTATCATCCTCAATAGCCATGCCATTGTATCACTGAATTCCTACCTCCTTCTCAAAACTCATATTAGCTAATAGAACTTTATTTAGATCTCTACCCACATAAACTAGAATCACATCATCTAATTCCCTCTACAATTCCCTTAATTTGAGTGACAAAAATCCTCAACCTCCATGTCTTCAAAGGAAAATTTCTCGTGCAATCCAGAGCTCCTACCAATATTTGAGAATATTATTCTATGATTATTCTCCTATAACCTTGTTTTATCATCAAGATAGAAGCATATTTGATAACTAAGGCTTCTACTTCATTTTTCATGGCTCTACCTAGGCCTTGTAGTTCTGAATAGAACATTATTCCAACATGATTCCTTCAGACCACTCTAATTCCAGTTCTACCCAGATTACCTTTTGCAACTCCATTAGTATTAATTTTAATCCAATATTTTGGAGGTGGTTTCCAACTAGCTTTGTCCTATTCCTCTTGCACTTCAACTTCATTCTCCATTATTTTTATATCATCCAAAGTTCCCTCATTAGCATACATTGCCACAATTTCCATGACTTTGTTCCAAATGACTTGCCAAACCCCATCGAAGGATGAAAATGTTTGTCTAAAAAGTTTACCATTTCTCTCCAACCACACTTACCGTCAAATGAAGTTAGATAATATCATTCTTAATAGACCCTATAGCCTTTGCTATATTTTTATTATTGATAATACATTTATCATTCTTATTTATACATTTGAACTCAATTGATCTTCCAATTTCAACTACTTTAATAATTGAAATGAGATTAGTTGGCAACCCTGAAACATACATAACATATTTCAATACAAAATATAAGAATGGTGCACTAGGTGTTACACAACCACTTCCATGAACTAGATACCTATTATCATCAACCATTTTCAAATAGAAATTATCTCTAACTTCTAAACAATCAAACCATTGTAAATTATCAGTCATATGATGACTAGCACCTGAGTCTATATACCAAATTGTTTTCTATTTGAATCACATGATTTGATTTACTTGAAATTATTTTGTATTTTTGACAATATTTTTGAGTAATATGATATTGCTCACTTCTTGTGCCTTGTTCCTAAACTTTCTTTTTAAAGGATATAGTTTTATATTTTGATAACATCTTCTACATTCAAAAGTTCCTCTTGGTAATTTATCCATTGAATCTATAGTTTTTTATTTTGAAGTAGACTACCTTATGACTCCCTAGGTTTAAATATATTCAAAGTTTATAAATTACTAAATCTAAGTAGAATTTCTTATATCTCCCACTTATTTAGAAACTAAGAAATATAAATTGTGCAAAATAAATTTCCTAATTTTGATGTAAAACTCCTTTTGACTCCCAAATTATTTTAATTTGTAAAAATTCAATAAGCTTTAAATTAAAAAAAATCAATTAAAAAACTTATAACTTTAAATAAAATACTTCAATCTACTAAACAACTCTTTTCAATAATCTACTTATTACTATTATTTTAATATTAATAAGAAAAATCTTTGATAAACAACTTTCTAATTTATAAAACCTTATAAAAACTTATATCTCCATTTAATTTATAATCCTTCAAAAAACTTATAAATCCTTATAAATCCTAAATGCATACAAGCTCATAAAATACCTTAGAAATTTAAATCATACCTCCACCAACTTTCTACGTGCTCATGACTTATTTGGTTGCAAATATATGATTTGAATACCCTTGCAACTCATGTGTTAGCGCTTTAATTAACCTAGTTGAATGTTGTATTTGGGCATTATACTTTAGGTAGGAAGAACATTAGTGTTTCCTTAACATTCCAATAATGCACTCTATGCTTTTAGATGGCATTACACTTGTCATGAATGAATATTAGACTACCAATGAGGTATCTTCCCTTACCAAAATGTCAAAAATGATTATCCTATACATTATGATTTTTTCTTCAACAACTGCATTTGCACTTAGGGATAGTCTATTGCACTTGACCTTGTCTATTGTGATTCTTCCTTTGAATTTCTAACGCTTGGTATATGATTGTAGAATTTATCCTTAATATGTTGATGCTTAGAGAGAACAGTTGAGCTTTCCCTTTGGAAATTGGTGCTTGTAGATAATAGTTGAGATTCCATTTCAAATGTTGACTATTGGAGATAACAATTAAGCTTCCCCTTTGAATATTGGTACTTGGATATAATAGTTGAGCTTCCCTTTTAGATGATATTTGGAGATAATAGTTGAGCTTCCACTTTAAACATTGATGCTTAGAGAGCACTTGTTTCTCTTCACATACCTGTAACAACCTTTGGATATTGCATGATTCCACTATGCTCAACATTGACGAGTTTCTCTATACCTAAATATTTTTCTTCTTTATTAAAACTTACTGCTTTATATTAACATGATTTTCCTCTTTTTCAAATCTCCACCTTTGCAAAAACTAGCTTGGATAATTCAAACTTGTTGATTTGCTACCCTGCATTAAACAACTTTGTTGTCTTCTAGATCTGACTATACTTAACAACATAAATATGGTTCAGGGTTATGCCTAATGGGTTGGCCTTAAAATGTATTTATAAAAATGAGGTAAATTAGTTTTGAAACCCAAAATAATTTATAATATTAAGGTAAAAAGATCCCCTATTATTAGGGGTAATATTAGAGATTTAAAATTAAGCTAGTCCAATTATTATAAAATTGAGGTGAATCTACCCCAAAATAAATTTACACCAAAAATTTTTGGGCTAATGGGCCATGGTAAAGGGTCCCCAATATTAGCCAATTCTAAATTTCAAAAATCCAAATATTAATTAATTAACGATGATTAGCCACTATGCATAAGACTAGTATGATTTTATGGAATACCAAGAGTGTAGCATATGCCCACCATAACCATGATAAAAAAACTCTCTTACTTTATCACAAAATGAAAAAGTCATAGTTAGGCTTCCAAGGTGGTATGGAGGTGTTTTTCAAGGTCAATTCCATGGGAAAGCCTCCTAAGAAGAGAGTGTGATTGAAGCAATAAAATTTTGAGCTTATCAACAAATACAAGAGTTGGGGTTTAGGGATTTTAAATGTAAATAAGGGTTTGAATGAGAGAAATATGGAATTAGTTGAAGGGGCCTTAGAGAAATTAGAGGAGAAATATGAAAATATGGAGATAGAATGCAAGGAGGAAAAGGTTAGTGTGTATAGTTTTGGTAGATGTAGGAAAAATATTGTGTTTTGGATGAAGAAGAGAGGGCAATGGTGGGTTAGGATTAGTGTTGGAAGGGTAAAAAGGGATATAGAGGTAATAGGAATAAGGTTGCAACCTCTCCTACCAAACAAATATTTGTAAAGTATTTAATGGGAAAGACCATAACTTAGGAAGTGGAGAGCAATGACTCCTTCAATGATGTGAAGGCCAAAATATAGGACGAGGGTATAATACTAGATCGGTAGAGATTAATATTTGTAGGAAAGTTGTTAGAGAATGGGTGTATGCTTATATATTACAATATTTAGGAGGAATTACTACATTTGGTTCTTCAAATTTATGGGGGTATGATGATCAAAGTGAAAATCCTCACTAGGAAAGAGATTGAGATTGATATTGAATCCATGAACAACATTGAGAGGATTAAGAAGATAGTTGAAGAAAATAAATGCATACCTCCCATGCAACAGAGTGAATATTTTCACTAGAAAATGAAGAGAGAAGTAGATTTGGAACAACATATGCCTAATGCATATATATCAATGGCAAGATTTTAGAAAAAATACTAAAGCATGTTGATACTAAGTATTGTGAATGTGGTGTTGAATATGATCAAGCTCTATTAAATTCATATTAATTGATTCTAAAGGAGAACCCTAAATTACTTCAAGAGAGTAGAAAACTAGATAAGAACAATAGAATAAAGGAAGAACAATGGAAGGGAAAGAGAAGTGGAAAGGAACAATGGATATCTATCTCCTTAGAAACCAAGGGAAGAATATATCTAAATAGTCCATAAATTCTTTGAAAGAGCATATAAAAGACTTAATAATACTCTAATAGGAAACTTCATAAGCTCAAGACTAGCAAGGGATTAGATCAATAAGTGGGCAACTACTCATTGGAAAATAGAAGGATATATGGAATTCTCCTATTTTCCAAAAAAAAAAACATCTCTTTTAACAACGAGGAATATTTCCATGTGGCTCTTTGAAGAGGCCTATGGTTATGGATAGATTTGGCCTATATCTAAAGAATTGGGTTCATGGATTAAACCTTTACATAGAGAAGATATATGTGGCCCAAACATGGGTAAGGATTTTGGTTTTACATCTAGAATTCTAGAGGAAGAATCTTTTAAAAGCATAATAAACTCCTTTAGACACTTTTCATGGTGGATTTTGTTGCCAAATAATGAAAGGAAGAATGTTTTGCTAGAATGTGTGTCATGGTTGAATCAAGATATAAACTACTTAAACATATCAAACTAGTATCAAGATGGAGGGTGTGGAATCAAAGCGTTATATATGATAATAAACCATTTAACTATAGAATATATGCCAAAATGGGTCATCTAGCAAAGGATTACATAAACAAGAGAAATCTAGAGTAAGATTAAAGAAAGGAAAAGATGATTAATATGGAAGAAAAAGGAGCATATATCTTAGGATAAGGGTAAATAGATTCAAAGACATGAAGTTGAGGAGAGGATGGAGCTAAAACAAAAAAAATAAGATATAAAGGAAAATGGTATTGGTGAAGGTAAGAAAATATCATAGAAGGAAATGGATATGAAAGAAGGTGAACTACAAGTTCTAAGAGAGGAAACTAAAAATGTAGAAATCCAAGACTCTCCACAAAGGATAATCTATCCAATACCATGAGATAAGGTGACTAAAAATAATTAAGAAAATATAGATCAAATGAAAAAGAAGAAGAAATGATGAAATTTGAAATGTCATGAGCGGGAACGGGAGCGAGAACGGGAGCGGGAGCGTCTGTGGACGATGGCGATGGCGATGACGGGAATGGAGGGTCGATGGAGATTGCTGGTCTGGCAGCTTTGTCCTCGGGCCCTGCAGCTGGTGTTGGGCCTACTGCAGGCCCACTCAGCTTTTGTCACGGTGAAGACCCTAACGGCGTGGTGAAACCGACGTCTGGTAATGGTAGGGTTTCAACCTCCTCTCCTTCCAAAGTGTGACCTTGGTCTTTGTCCTTTGTGGATAAATTCAGGACCTCGACTGGAGCTTTCTCTTTTCAAACTCCTTTGCCCTTCTCTATTTCGGGCACTGAAGTTTCATTTCCAAGCGAGGCTATGGAGCCACTAATATTTCAAGAGTCCCTCTCTCTGGTTGGGAAATTTGTCGGTGCCCGACCTGATATGGAAACTATCCACGAATGGGCCCTTTCCAAATGGTGGCTATCTGGAAGCATGGAGCTCGTGGCCTTTCCTAGGGGGTTCTTTATGATAAGGCTAAACAATGCCCTCGACACCCAACGCATCCTCACTGGTGGACCTTGGTTTTTTGGTCGTCGAAGCCTGTTTCTGCGGAGATGGGGGGAAGATTTCGACCCTGAAACTCAGTCTATCAACATCGCTCCGATTTGGATCAAACTCCATGGGCTTCCCCCATAGTTCTTCTATAATGATGCTCTCAAAGGCATCACTCAACCGATTGGAGATTTAGTTGCCATCGACCCTGCTACCAGAGCAAGAACCAGAATGACCTATGCTCGTGTCTGTGTCATGGCTAATCTGGATTTGGTTCTGCCTACCTGCATCGGCATCAACGTCGAAAGCTTCAGAAGACATCAAGGAGTTGAGTACGAGAATAAGCCCACTTTTTGTTTGGAGTGCAACACTCAGGGTCACTTGGCTACTCAATGCCCTTCTCGAAAAAAAGATATCCCCAATGATTCTGGCAGGAAGAAGGATTCCCAGATTCCCAACGTTCAAAAAAAGGCTCCTGGCAGGGGCCGTGGCCGTTCTGTAGAGCCCCCTAAAACATCTGCTCCCAACAACGTAAGTGCTCTGCCTTCTCGTTCCAATCATTTTGCTCCTTTAAATAATCTTCCAACTAATGAGGACATCTCCGATGACCTTCCCATAGATCCAATCATCTCATCCACACCCACTACGATTCAGTCTCCCTTGTCCAAGGGTAAGGCTGCAATGACCTCCCCAAACTCACCCTCAGATTTTGGTCCCTCTCACCTTCCTCTTCCCTTCCCACCCCTTCCCCCGACTCAGAACCGTCCTCTTACCCTCTCCCCTGAGTCTGTTGCCCTGTGCCAGTCTCCCCGCTCTCCATCCCCCCATAGGCCTATTCCTGGGACCAACACCATCGACATTCTTCAATCTTCCAGCCCTCTAAAATCTCCCATTCCCACCCCCAAAGCTGATGTCAACAAAGAGCAAAGAAGGGGAAGACCGTCCAATGCAGAAAAGCTTGCCAAAGCAGCTGAGATTGAAGTGGCTGATGGATCTGTGCCTACCTCCTTGGGCCCTACTTTCGAACAACCCACCCATCAAGATTTGGATGAGGTTAGACCTAAACTTACTCCGTCTCAAGGGAGAGGCAGAGGTCGCAAAGCAAATCCCAAGTCAAATCGATGAAGTTTGTCTCCTGGAATGTCAGAGGCCTCAATGGAACTGCCAAACAGAGGACTGTCAAGTCGGTGAGAAAAAACCTAAAACCAAATATCATGTTTCTTCAAGAATCTAAACTGGATGAGAATAACAGCAATCAAGTTTGCAAGCTAATCTGGGAAAATAGCAATTTCACCTTTTGCCCCTCCTCAGGGGCATCCGGGGGTCTCCTTTGTTTGTGGGATCCGACAACTATTGAGGGGAGAGTCCTTTCAGTCTCTGACAGAACCATCAACATTTTGTTCACTAATAAAGTCACCAACCTTCAATGGATTGCCACCAATGTCTATGGACCAAATAGTCCTGTCAACAGAAGATTGCTGTGGGATAACATTACCGCAATGCGCAACAACTTTCCTGACTTTCCTTGGATGCTCTGTGGTGACTTCAATACTCCCCTTCACCTGTTTGACAAGCAAGGAGGCAATCCGATCACTAGTCGTTGCATTGAAGATTTCAGCGATTTTGTCAACCTCAACGAGCTTATGGACTTACCGCTCCAAGGATCCAACTATACATGGAGCAACAGACGAGCGGGCATTCATCACATCCAAATTTGGCTTGACAGATTTCTCTTGTCCAAAGAACTCATTCCTATTTTTGGCGATGCCAGGCTGCATAGCCACCCAAAAATTGGATCTGATCACAACCCTATAATTATGGATTGTTCCCGACCCTAGAAAACCTTTAAAACCCCTTTCAGGTTTGAAAATATGTGGCTCACTCATCCAGATTTAGGTCGGTGTATTCGACAATGGTGGCAGCAAAACCTTTGTCCAAACCCTCTCTTGAATCTGTTCCTCAAACTCAAAGCAGTCAAACTCAAGCTGAAATGCTGGAACAGGGAGGTTTTCGGCAACCTCTTTAGTGAAAAAAAGCTTCTGCTGGATGAGCTCAAAAGGGTGGAAAATCTGATTCAGGGAGGGGATCAGAGGGTTGAAACTTTCATGGAAGAAAAATGCCTCCTTTCAAACCTTCACAATGTTTTGGCTAAGGAAGAGTCCTACTGGAGACAAAAATCCAGAAGCCTCTGGCTCAAAGAAGGAGACACCAACACGAAGTTTTTCCATGCTTCCACCTTGCGCCACAGAGGTTCAAATAAAATCTCAGAGTTGACCAAGGCTGATGGTACCATTGTCTCTGATATCCATGCCATCAGACAGGAAGCTGTGCACCACTTCCAGGAAATCTTAGGTCCAAGTGTTGAATGCCACCCCCGCACAGCAAGTTCTCTGCTTCAGAACATTCCAATGATGGTGTCTAACGATGATAATGAGAAACTGCTCCAATCCTACATTGAAGAGGAGATCAAAGATGCTCTGTTTGCAATGGAACCTGACAAGGCCCCTGGTCCTGATGGCTTTCCACCCCGGTTTTTTCAACACTTTTGGGATATCGTGGGCCCTGATGTTGTTGTTGCGGTTAAATTCTTCCAGAGAGCCAAAAATATGCTCGAGAGAAGCCAATTCCACCTTCATTGTTTTAATTCCCAAGTCTAATGATCGTGCTTCCCTCTCCGACTTCAGACCTATAAGTCTCTGTAGTGTCATCTACAAACTTATCACCAAAGTCATGGCAAACAGGCTGAAAGACATCCTTCCCTCCATCATCGACCAGTGCCAAGGCAGCTCGGTCAAAGGCAGATTCATTGTTGATGGAGTGATAACCGTCCACGAGTTGGCTCATTCGGCATCTAAAAACAAAAAACCCAGTATGTTCCTTAAGCTTGACATGAACAAGGCTTTTGATCGGGTTTCATGGAAATTCCTGTTCGAGGTCCTTGAGAAGTTTGGGTTTCACAAAGAATGGGTTAAGATGGTTCGAGAATGTATCTCTACTGCTTGGTTCTCTGTTCTTATCAATGGTTCACCTACTGGCTTCTTTCCAAGTTTTAAAGGCATTCGCCAAGGGGACCCTCTGTCACCCTTCCTCTTCATCATTTTGGCCGAAACCCTTGGAAGAACCCTTACTGCTACCTGCAACAGTGGACTCGTCTCTGGGATCAAACTTGCCTCAACTACCAAGGCCATTTCCCATCAACAGTTTGTGGATGATACTATTCTTTCCTCTCATGCTTCTGTCCCCGAAGCAAAAATCATTAAGAGCATCCTTGACTCTTATGAAGAGGCGGCTGGCCAGAAAGTCAATTACCGCAAAAGCAAGCTATACTTCCTCAATACTCCCATCCACAGGCAAAACAGGATTGTTGAGATCCTTGGGTGTATCATTGGGAGCCTTCCAACTACTTATCTCGGATTACCGCTTTTCCATGGCAAATCGGTCTCGGCTATGTGGAACCCTGTTCTAGATCGTCTCAACAAGAAACTTGCAGGCTGGAAAAGTTCATTGCTCAGTCAGGCAACCAAAGCCACTCTGGTCCAGGCTTGCCTGCAAAGTATTCCTATTTTTTTCTTATCTATCTTCAAAGCTCCAACTTCCATCTGCCAAAGAATTGAGCAAATTCAACGTAGATTCCTTTGGGCGGGAAATGAAAACAAGAACAAATTTTCCCTTGTTGCCTGGGACAAGGTTTGTTCCAAGAAAAAGGATGGAGGTCTCGGCTTCAGGGACATCAAGCGGATGAACATGGCTCTCATTGCCAAGTAGTCCTGGAGACTTACCATCAACGAAAAAGCCACCTGGATTGACATCATCAAAGCTAAGTACCTTCATCAGGTTCCCTTTCTTGGAGAGCACAACCTTCCTAGCGGATCTCATTTCTGGAATGGTGTCACTAAAACAAGGAAGATCATCATGGAAGGCTTAAGGTGGTGTCTTGGAAATGGATTGACCATTCATTTTTGGGATGACCCTTGGATCCGTGACAAACCTCTCAGCCAAGATCCTCATCTTGCTATGCTCAAGACGGTGACCGAAGCCACCTTTGGAGATAAGGTGTGTCATTTCATTAACCCAGGTATTACAAGACCCGAATGGAAACACCTAGATCTGAATGGGCCTAGACATATCATCGAGGCGCTTAGGTGGCTTCAAAACTTATTGAGGAGCTGCATAATCCCCAGCTCTCACAAAGAAGACTCCATGGTTTGGAACCTTGAAGATTCAGGGCAGTTCACTGTTAAATCTGCCTACTATAGCCAAGAAGCTCCCAGTGATGGCCGTGACTCCTCTAATCTGGTCTGGGTTCCCAAGATCATTCCCAAGGTCAAATTCTTCTACTGGTTGGCCATCCAAAATAGAATCCTCACCACTGACAATCTGATAAACAGAGGGCTTCTCATCCCCAATTGGTGCATCCTGTGTAAAAATGCCTGTGAGTCTACTATGCATGTTTTTCTGGAATGTCCCTTCTCCCTTGCAGTGCTCAACCAGGTTTTCAACACTTTTGCCATCTTCGTAGCCCTCCCTCATTCCATTCCCCTCCTTTTTCAACAATGGCCCCGGCCTTTCAAGAGCAGTCAACTCAAATTCATGTGGCAAGCTTGCCTTCACATTTTCTTATGGTAGATTTGGCTCGAGAGAAATGCCAAAATTTTCCAAAACCTTGTCACGGATAAGAAGATTGTTGTTGCCAAAATCTTGGCCCTTGCTGCGAAGAATGCCTCTCTTGTCTCATCGTCCAAACCCCCCCTCCTGGACTTGAATTGGATCTAACAAATCATTTCAATCTTCTCAATTTTTTTGCAACACCCCGCACTTCTATTGACAGGTCTGTAATCAAGTGGGTCTTACCTCCTTCTGGGTGGCACAAGCTTAACTTCGATGGCGCAGCCAAAGGCAACCCTGGAGCGGCTGGCGGAGGTGGAATTCTCAGAAATCATAGAGGAGAAATAATTTTGGCCTTTGCTCAGAACTTAGGAATTCAGTCTAACAATATGGCCGAGGCTCGGGCCTTGCTCCAAAGCTTGATTCTCTTGGAAGGCTTGACTATCAATAAACTCATCATAGAAGGAGACTCATTGCATTGCATCAAGCGGCTCAAAGGAACCTCTGTGCCTCCCTGGGCCCTTGTTTCCATCTTCGATGAATGCAAGACACTAATTGGTGTTTATCCAGAATTAATCATTCAACATCAATACCGGGAAGGAAACAAAGCTACGGACTGGCTTGCTAATAAGGGAGTTGACGCAATAGACATTCAGGTTTGGAGAGATTCCTTCCCAATCGGCCTAAGGGACGCTTCTTCAAGTTCCAATGTTTGCACAATGTGAGTGGGTTACTGGGCTACGGGTTTTTCCCCTTTGGCTGCGTTTTGGCATCTTGGAGCGTTTTCGCGTCACTTTTCATAGTTGGTTGCAAAATCTCAGCTTGCCGCGTTATCACGAATTTTCCTTTTTGCTCAGGCCATGAGGTTGCTTCTTGTCGCGATATCGCGACACTTTTCTCTCCTTCTGGTGCGGTCTTCCAACTTGTCGCGATATCGCGACACTTTTTCTCTCCGGGTGCTTTTTTGCAAACTTGTCGCGATATCGCGACACTTTTTCTCTCCGGGTGCTTTTTTGCAAACTTGTCGCGATATCGCGACACTTTTGGCCTTCAGGCGCTGTCTTGCTTCATGTCGCGATATCGCGACATTTTTTCTCTTCAACGGCGGTCTTCCTTTTTGTCGCGATATCGCGACACTTTTTCTCTCTCCAACGGCGGTCTTCCATTCTGTCGCGATATCGCGACATTTTTTCTCTCCAACGGCGGTCTTCCTTTTTGTCGCGATATCGCGACATTTTTTCTCTCCAACGGCGGTCTTCCATTCTGTCGCGATATCGCGACACTTTTTCTCTCCGGGTGCTTTTGTGCAAACTTGTCGCGATATCGCGACACTTTTGGCCTTCAGGCGCTTTCTTGTTTCATGTCGCGATATCGCGACATTTTTTCTCTCCAAAGGCGGTCTTCATTTTTGTCGTGATATCGCGACACTTTTTCTCTCTCCAACGGCGGTCTTCCAGTCTGTCGCGATATCGCGACCTTTTTTCTCTCCAATGGCGGTCTTCCATTTTGTCGCGATATCGCGACATTTTTTCTCTCCAACGGCGGTCTTCCTTTTTGTCGCGATTTCGTGACACTTTTTCTTCTTGGCAGCAGGCTTCCACTTTCGTCGCGATTTCGGGACTCATTTTCTATTTCGGCTGTGGTCTTCATTCTTGTCACGATTTCGTGACACCCTTTCTCTTCGGCAGCGTTCTCACTTCTTGTAGCGATTTCGCGACTCTTCTTCTCGTCCGGCTCCAACCCTGCAACTTGTCGCGATATCGTGACACTTTGCAACATGTCGCGATATCGCGACTTCTTCCCTTCTTCGGCTCCGATGGCGCTTCTTGTCACGATTTCATGACTTCCTTTCTTCCTTTGGCTTCAACGGCGCAACTTGTCGTGATTTCGCGACATCACCATTTTGGTCGCGATTTCGCGACACCTTCCCTAGTGTGGAGGTTTGCCAGCTCTCTATTCCTTTCTTCTTGGACCACCTCGGTCGATATGGATTTATTGTAATCTCTCTTGTACAAGGTTCAGGGACCTTTCAACACCCTTTCTACCAATCAAAAAAAAAAAAAAAAAAAAGAAATAAATGGAAGGGGAGATGGAGGCTCGTGGATATTTAGATTAGGAAGTTGTGTCATGTATAATTAATAAATAAGAAGTGGCTATAGAAACTTTAGGGAAAGTATTATACCTAAGGATTATGAAGAGTACTAATAATCTCTAGGATGTATGAGTAGAGGAGGTAAAGAAGGTGGTTAGGACAACTACAAAGGAAAAATATTTAAAGAAAATAGAGAAGGAATTAAAATATGGGAAGCATATGACCATAGTATTGAGTGGGAAGAATCTCACTTCAAAAAGTAAAATATGAAATTCAAATCATGGAATTTTAAGATAATGAATGCCCCTAAAAAATACATATTAATGAGTACCATGATGAAGGACCATCAACCTAAAATAATATTATTGTGAGAAACCAAATTAACTTGTGCAAAGTAGGAAAGTATTAAGAGTGGAATATGGAGGAAGGGTAAGAGATATTAGGTGGGAGCCAAGGGAGCTTCAGTAGGATATTTAACTATTTGGAACTCTAACATATATGAGGGAGAAGTCATCTCTAGAAGTGAAAATCAATTATCTATTCTTATCTTGGTTGGATCTTCAAAGTTGGATTTCTTGTTACAAATCTATATGCTCCAAATGTAAGTAGTTTGAGAAAGAAATATTAGAAAGATCTATAAAATAGGGGATAATAGGTTAGGGGGATAATATGGATAAGGTTAGGATACTTCAACACTCCATTAAGGCCAAGTGAAAAGAAAGGGAGGTCCCAAGTGTAACAACCTTACCAAAATTCAATATTAGGGTGAGATTTTTTTTTTTAATTTAAAGGAATTGAATTCAGTAAGAACCCAATTAGTATAAGGTATAGGTAACCATTTTTGAGTTCTTAGTAATTATAGATGCCCCTAAAGTGGATGGGAAAGACCAACTCCCATATATTATTCTATGTTTACTTTTCTAACGGCTGCTCATTTTCTTAACCTTTCATTAGAAAATATGCTTCTAGTGGTCCCTCCATATTTCCCATACACATTGGGCATGTATGATACCATTTGACCATGTTGTAGGTTTTATACTTGAAGGCCCATATCATGTAAATGGATATGCATTTCCCAAATCCTAACATATTATTACAAAAGATTCCTTTGGATCACTACCATTCCATTATAGTGATTAGAATGATAAGTGGGTCATCCCAAAACAATCCTATAGAGATAACATGAAGGATTTTATGGCATAATGTCTTAGTAATTAGTTGGTTTCCATACTCCATGGAATAATCTTTCATCTTTATAAAAAAATTAAGACCATTACTACAAATCCCTAGCAATGATCATGGTCACCCTTTACGAAATTGTAAATAATGCAGTGGGTCATCCCATACCAACCCATCGTGGATATTATACTAGAATCTCCTATTCATAGTTTTACAAAAGAGCCACCACTCATACTACCCTATTAATTTTCTGGTGGAACATCCCACACCATCTCACCTTACCTCCCATCCTAGCTACTTCTTGCTAGGAATCACCATTCACACATGTCCCTAGTTGAATTGCTAACCATAATTTAATTAGGTTTGGGTACTACTAAGTAGGGTATTTTATTTAGAATTGATCTTTCTCCTCTTTTACATTCCCTAATCATGGTTCATTTTTTGATCATTTAAGAAGTAAGAAAAAAATTAGAAGTATCATTGATCTTTCAATAAGGTAACAATAATTCTTTAATAAAAAAATATTTATTTAATAGAAAAAACCTTTCTTTATTTTCTTATGAATGAAACATTAATTTTAAAGAAAGTCTCAAGAATGATATTACTCCTTAAAAGAAACTATACATTGACTAATTCAATTAGTATCTTTTTATTTCTTTTTTCAATTAACATCAAGAGCAATAATATACACCATAGTCATCTACCTATCTATTAAAATGTCCAAAAATCACTGATCAAATTTATTAGAAGAAGACAAGATCTAACCTATAAATAACGTTGACTATCCTTAGGTGGAAACTCCCTATCTATCTAAAGAGAAATATGAGACAAGGTTTGCTTTATCATCCTAAAACCTTAAGAATTTAAAACTGAAAATATATTATTATTAATTAGAAAGCACCATTATTCAAAGGTTTTAAAGGAACTTAAAATCTAAAAGGTCAAACTTGTAAGATCACTTTCTTCCTAGGTTTCGTAATAATATTAAATAAAACTCGAAATAAGGTTCATTTGTTTTAGCTAACATTTTTTCCCCAAATAGTAAATAGATATAATTTGGCATTATTCATAGGGTTACCATTTAATTTTGATCTTCTATCTATCTAAAATAAACTTTAATTATACATAATAAAGCGACAATTCAAACTCAACATGATATTTATAATAATAACCATTCATACTGCAACAATTTAAATATTCATTTGATAGAATATGTTTACAATGAAATGTTGTTTGAATGACGCAATGACAATGTGATTAATAATACTATATTATAGGTCATATATATACTTAATAAAATTTAATCTATTTTTCAAACCTTACACTCTCAGTTTTAAAATAATTTATACCACCATCAAATCAAATCGATGTCTCAAAACTTCATTAGAGTGAATGTTCTTGCCAGAACTCTCTACATCCACCGTCGACAAGTCCTTTGCACTATGAAGGAAAGGTATTTTCGGGATTAGACGACTCTAATAATCAATACACTATGTTTAATATGAATGTATTATACACACCCTCTTTATTAGTATAGGTTCATGTGGTAATTTTTAAAGGTATTCTTATTCAATTTTAATAAATAAAGAAGCGAAGAAGAACACGACCAATACATTCATTGCTGGGAATTTAAGAAAGCCAGAGGTGCCTTCCACACCTCACACTTGGAAAAAAAAAATATTTTCTAATAGAACATCACCAGAAAGATTAATTTATTTGAGCAATAAGCCTTAAAGGTGTTTTAACATTCTACAATATTTTTTTCGGATTTATAAGAATTATTATTTATCAAGTACTAGAAAAGTACTAAGGTAGTAAATTCTTGAGCCAATGGTTCTTTTCTTTTTACAAGTATTGGATTCTATATAAACCAATTTATACAACTATGTAAAACATATAATTATATCTAATGAAAAAAATATGGAGACTATAGAATTATGTGTTCTCTTTTTGCAAGATAATTTCATATTTATCAAAACAAGAAAAAGCTAACTTGAATTCATTATTGACATACAAAAGCTTGATAAGCAGAGTATCTTTCCCTATTATCCCCTTCTTTGATTCCTTTCCCTTTCAATCTCTCTTGAATTCAGTGATTCATATCCTTTTATGAAGGTATTGAAAAAAAATATTTAACCAAGTGTATATTTAAAATGCTGCCCATATTTGAAATATCTAATTTATGTAGAGAAGGTGTTTTCCTACTATTATTTATGGATTTATTATTATTCTTATTTTTAATTAGTTCTTATTTTTAAAATATTTTATTTATTATTTATTATTTATTATTTATTATTTATTTCTATCTTGTATTGATCAAACAAATGTGTAGTGCAATTCAATATGTATGCCTCCAAGCTTTTTTTTCTTATACAAAAAAAAGTTATGATAACTAAATGTTATCATTTTTTATTAAGAATATCTCCCATGTATTTTAGCAATTTCTTTGTCATTGGAGGATTTTTACATTCAATCATACACAAACATAAATTTGTAATGCATCTATATGAATGCACCTATATGAAGGGTTTGTTTACCCTTGAGCCATTGGTGAGAGTTTTCATCCCATAATTTTTCTTTTTTATTTGTGGTTATATCCTTAATCAACCACTCAAGAGGACTTGTTCTTGCAATCACAAAGTTCATTAGTAGTACCATGTTCCAAAAATATCATGACTCAACATTATAAGTAAGTAACTATTAACTCAAATAAAATAAGAGTTATGCATTGAAAAACATTACTTTCTTAGTAATAAAAAGGTCCTATTAAGGAGGGTCGTACACCAAGGACTCACCAAGTATATGGAGGACCTTAGCAATTTTATTATCAGCATCAAGTCTTTATGATGTTGATTTGAGTTGCGATGCATTCAAATTGACTAATAGGAGGTTCAAAGAGGACTTGATCTAGATGATATTGGACAAGGTTATGTTATCCTTAAGAGTGATTTAAGGAAATTTATGAGCATATAGTACTACCATTGCAAAAAAATGGATCAAAGCATAATCCTCTTATCTTTTGGTGTAGTCTAGAGATTAGAAAGAAAAATAGCCCCTTTAAATTTGAACTCATGTAGCTACAATGTCCAAGAATTTATGAGGAAATGAAAAGATGATGGAGGTATCCCATCCAAGGATCCAATATGTATGTGGTTGCTAGGAAACTAAAACATGTGAAAGGAGAAGTAAAAAGTGTAACAAGAAGGTCTTTGGAAATATCTTCATGCTAAAGGAGTAATTGAGGCAAGAATTGAGTTGACTTGAAGAGGAAATAAGCAAAAATAAGGTGGACTAGGTTTATAGTATACATAAAGTTATCCAATCATAATTGCATACAATAATGATAAGGAAGATGTATTGGAGATAAAATTCAAGGAACCAATGTTTAACAAAACAATTTAGAAACACAAGATTCTATTATGTCTCTACCATAAGACGTAAAAGTGTAGCAAGGATAACTAAAATTCAAAACTAGGATGAAAACGTAATAAGAAAGGAAGATCAAATCAAATAAAAGGTGGTAGAATTCTTTAGATTGTTGTTAACAAAGGACAAGGAGAATGATCTAGAAGCTATAGAAGAAATATTTCAACTTATACCAAGGATTCTATCTAAAGACATGAATGTAGAACTTGCCAAAGAGTTGATTGAGGAGGATATTAGGGAAGTGGTCTTCTCATTAGGAATAGATAAAGCTCTAGGAGTTGATGGATTTTAAGTGGGTTTCTTCCAATATTTTTGGAACATTGTGAGTAAGCATGTAATAGTAGAAATAAGAGAGTCACACCACTCAAGCAAAGTGTTAAGAGAATACAATAATACTTTTCTAGTGTTTGTTCTAAAGAAACCTAGGTTGAAGGAATAAAAAGACTTTAGGTCAATTAGTTTGTGTAATGCCATTTACAAAATAATATTAAAAGTGATTATGTTAAGACTAGATTTTGTTCTTCCATATATCATTGTATAGTAGCAAGGGGTATTTGTGAAGGGTAGAAAGATTTTGGATGGAGTAATCACACTTCACGAGACTATGCATTCAATTAAAATTAGTAAAAGGGAGGGAATGGTGTTAAAGCTTGACATGCACAACGCCTATGACTAGGTATCATGGCATTAATTGGATAAAGTCATAGAGAAGTTTAGATTCAATAGATGTTAAAGAAGGTGGTTAGTAGTTATTGTGGAGGACATTAATTCTTAGTAATAGTGAACAATTCTTTAGCTATATTATTCAGAAGCAGTAGTGGGTTAAGGCAGGAGCACCCTTTATCCTTGTATCTTTTTATAGTAACAAAAAATGTGATGGGAAGACACATTGGATCAAAAAACAAGTAAAAGTATTAAGGGGGTTGAAACCATCTATATCCATATAATAAATTACTCAAAAATATATAGATGACATAATTTTGTTGGGGAGATTGTTTATAGTTGAAGCAAAGGAATTTAGGAGGATTTAAAATATCTATAAAAAACATCCAAAAAAATAATAAACATGGAAAAGAGTAAGGTGATTTTTATAAATTGTATAGATAATTAAAAAAGAGTAATAACAATAGATGATGGGTGTAGTGTTTCTACTCTCTTAAATCTACATGGGAATACCAATGTTCATAGGGGAATGCAAGGATCAAATGTAGAATGTGCTAATTGATAGGACCTAGAGTAAATTAGCTAGATGAAAGAGAAATTTATTGAGTCAAGCAGGTAAGCTACAAGTAATTAAGAGTACTCTCTAAGCAATATCTATATATTTATTATCAGTGTTTCAAATCCCACTTAAATGAACCAATATAGTAGAAAGTATTTAAAGAATATTCTTATGGTTAAGTCTAGAGGAGAAGAGACAAATTATATTTTTAGCATGAGAGAGAGTATGATATCATAATTCAACTGGAGGATTTTGGATTAGAAGCATAAGGGATATAAACAAGGATTTGGAAGTAAAGGAATAATAGAGGATGGTGAAGGAGGATCATGACTTATGGGCAATAATTCTAAGAGACTGATGGCTTTTTAAGCCTTAATATTACAACAAATATGATTGAATATAATGTAGCCATAGTACAATAAGGTCAAGATAATCATGTGGGAATAATAATATGAGCAAATTAATATGTATATAAAAGCTAATAATATATCAAATAACATTTAATAATAAGAAACAATATGAATGTAAATAACCTGAATCATACATGTACACAACATGTAGAACAACTTAGAATATTAATTTCTCAAAACATATATAATATTTATTACTATTGTTTCTCTTGCAAATATGATAGTGACTTTCTCTTTTATTCGTATTGTACTTGTCAGCTCCTTATGGAGTATTATCTTCATAATATAGCCATAGTAGTATGAATATTTGGATACTTGACTATTCTTTTCCATATTCTATGTCTCATGACCCTTGGATTCTCTACTTGACACTTGCATACTTGATGAACACTTGAATATATAATGTATGTACACTTATACATAACTCTTGGACTTATGTAACTTGCACACCTATTCTAAGATACTTGTGCACATATTTACATTACATATTGTTCTCATACATACAAAACACCTATGCACATAGACTCAACTTACACTTGCACTCTAACGCACATGAAACTTGTGCATTTTTGCACATTCACACTTACATAAAGAGGAAATATAACTCACACTCTAAATTTTGAGACAACCCTAAGCTAATATTTACATATGTACCATGAATATACCATGGGGTTTCATTAGAATGTACCAAATAATGTAATATACTCTAACACTTCCTTGTATTACATTATTTGGTTATTGAAGACTTTAGTCTTCAATCAAGGTTTTTACCTTTTTCTTTAATTTTCAAGTAACCTTTCAAAGCATATGATCTTCTATTTTAGCTTTTGTTGGAATTTTTGCCACATTAAAATTTTCCTAAACTTTTTTCGAAGTGTGTAAGCAAGTTCACCAGCGAAATCACTTTCCAATAGTTTCTCCAGCGAAATCACTTTCTAGTAGTTTTGCTAGCGCAATCATTTTCTGGAATTTTTGCCAACGAAAACATCTTTCTAGTAGTTTTACCAACAAAATCATTCCTAGGTAGTTTCACCAACAAAATCCCTTTTTGGTCAAGTTCTTAGAGAAATTACATTCCAAACAAGTTCATCAGCAAAATTACTTTCCGAAAGTTTTACTAGCAAAATTTCATCTTCGCCCTGATGCCGTGAAATTATATTTTTGGGTAAAATTGTTGGTGAAATTCCTTCTCAAGCAAAAAAACAAAGATCCCAATGAAATCTCCTTTTCGGGAAGTAGTTGCAGCAAAATCAGTTTTTAGGTGAAGCTCCATTTTCGGTAGTGAAAGCCTATGTCGAGCAAAGTTCTAGCAACATTTCCATTTTACCCATATTTTTAGCAAATTTTATTTTCACCCCAATGCCTCGGCAAAATTTATATTTTTCATTTTCTCTCTGAGAGAAATCGTTTTCAATGCAAATCATTTTTTTAAAAGATTAAGGACTAGAAAATTTAATTCTTGGGACAAAGAAGTTGATATTTCCATAATTATTGCTGAAAGGTTGTCAGAATTAAATGCTACGCTCCTGACTCTAGTATGATATTACTATTTTTGAGGCACTGCCATGACTATGAGTTTTGCTGATGATTTTCGCTAGGTCCAAATATGTCATATCCCAAAATTGTTCATTGCTTCCCAAGGAGCAACTAGATTGGTTTGTTGCTGCTATCGGGGAGAGAATTGCAATCGACCAATCTATCATTTTCCATCATTTTTATTTTATGAGTATTTAATTACAGAGGTGCAACCCTCTATAAATACTAGAGAACTTGATGTTAAAACATGAGGGACAGTCTGCTAAAAACTCTTTGATTTTAAATATTTGCATCTATTGAAATAATTTTGGCCTTGATTCCTAGATCAATTGTGTATGTGATTGTTTTTTGCCTATCATTTATGTTATATTCACACATTTGTAAGATAGATTGAATTCTGCATTTGAATTTAATTTTTGATGAAGAAGTGGATGTTGAAATGTTAGTTGGAAGTCATATTTGCAATATGTGATTAGCTCCTGTGTTGTTTTTTTGTTAAATTCTAGTTAAAATTTGATGTGGTTATTTAGATGTTAGTTCATTCCCACTCTATATTTTAGGCTTACAATGATATTTTCCATCTCTTCCCATTAATTTCTATCCCTAAGATTTACATTGATTTTTAGATTAGTACAGGGGCTAGCCCTCTCTAGAGATTGGCCTGAAGGACATCTCTTTCCTTCAACCTTTCAATGTTGTGTAAGTCTAGGATGCATATTTTTATACTTAGGAAGATTTGTGATCAACAGTTTTTGGCACACCCAGTGGGATCTTGAAATATCCAACTTAAGTAGTATTAAGGTTTGATTTTCGTATTCTACTATTTAATTAGAACATCTAGCGATTCAGTTTTACCCACAAGCTTCTGAACGTGAATTTGGTGAAATATTTACTTCATGATCACAATATCGAAGGTCAAAAATTTAGAAAATCCTATTGATTTCTTTGAACTTGACACGCAAGTCTTAGGAGAGAATCCTAGATTAGTCACTTCGACTACCCCATCAATCGTGATGTCTATGGGCATGTGAGAATTAGGAGCAATAAGAAAATGCAAAAATATTATATTCAACCTTGGAAACATAAGAATTACAAAGTTTAAATAGTGGTTGATTAAACAACCTTAGGGAATATAGGAGAAGTTAGGAAAAGAAGAAGAATAGGGAGGAAAGGAGAAAGAGAATTTGGTTTTATCCGCCTTGCCGCCCATGTCATCCAATCTGCCCAGTCAGCTGCCATCCAAGTTAAACTACCTACCCAGTCAACTACAGTCCAAGGAGGTAAAAGGGTAAGATCCAAATCTTACCATTGCAAGCAATTTTTTTACTCCTTTTAACTAGCCTAATTTCCAACATTATGCCCCTTAAAATTGAGAGGATTGAATATACAATCTCTCAGATTTATATATTGAGCTTTGGCTATACCTTTGGTGAAGATGTTTGCAATATTATCCAAAGTGCTACAATATTGAAGCTCAACTATATGTTGTTCCACCATATCTCGAATGAAGTGATACTTCATATCGAAATGCTTTGATCTGCTATGGTGGATTGGATTGTATGCCAAATGAATGACACTTATGTTATCACAATACAGTCGAGTTGGACCACTTTGAATTTCTCCAATCTCTTCAAGAACTTTTCTCAACCATAGGGCTTGAGTACTAGCATGTGTGATGGCTATATACTTAGCCTCAGTCGATGATAATGCTATAGCAGTTTATTTCTTGGAACTCCATATAATTAGTCCTGATCCTAGACTAAAATGATTTCCTAATGTAGATTTCCTATCATATATATTGCTGCCCCAATCACTGTCACTAAAGCCACCTAATTTCACATAATTACATTTTTGGTAATGGATTCCAAAATCTAATGCACCTTTTACATATCTTAAGATTCTTTAGTTGCTTGTAAATGCAGCTCAGATGGACTAGTCATAAACCTTGAAACTAGAGAAACAACATATTGAATATCGGACCTTGTGTTGGTGAGAAACATCAGACTCCCAACCATGCTTCTGTAAGTGGTCATGTCAACCTTTGATGCTCCATCGTCCTTGCTTAATTGGATCCCATGTCCAGTTGGAGTTACAACTGATTTGCACTGCTCCATGGAAAATTTCTTGATCATGTCTTGAGTATACTTGTGTTGACATATGAAGATCCCTTTATTTGATTGATGCACTTCCATCCCTAGGAAGTATCACATTAAACCAATATATTTCATCTCGAACTGTTTTATCATGGATTTTTTGAACTCCATATTCATTTTAATGTTACTACCCATAAATATTAGATCATCCACATATAAACAAACTATGAAAATGTCTACTCCATGATTTTGGTAGTACAAAGCTGGTTCACTTTTGCTTCTCGTGAATCCATACTCGCTCAAATAGCCATCAATGCATGAGTACCAAGCACTTGGTGCTTTCTTGAGTCCATAAAGTGCTTTCTTTAATTTGTAAACAAGGTTCTCCTTTCTCTGTTCTTGAAAACCTTGAGGTTGTTGAACATAAACCTCTTCTGTAAAGTATCCATTCAGAAAAGTACTTTTCACATCCATGTGTTGAACATTCCATCCTTTATGGGATACTAAGGAAAGAACTGATCTGATTGTTTCTTGTCGTGCAATAGGAGCAAAGGTTTCCTCATAGTCAATGCCAAATTTCTGAGTAAAACCTTTTGCTACTAGTCTCACCTTATGCCTCTCAATGCTTCCATCAACATTTTACTTGGTCTTGTAGACCCATTTACATCCAACAATTTTTTTTACTTTGGGTAGCTTTGCTATCTCCCATGTATCATTATTTTTTATAGAGGTTATTTCCTCTTTCATGGCTTCTTACCATACATTTTGAGTACAAGCCTTCTCATAACTAGTTGGTTCTAGCTGTGTACTAGCCAATTAAGCATAATTTACTACATCTCCTATAGGATCATGGGAGTCATCATCTCCATACAATTGCAAATTTTCAAGTTTCTGCAAAACTGTATTCATTTCACTAGCTTGGCTTCTAGTGAATCTTCTATGGAAATTCTGATCCAACATTTGAAAATATGGATGATGTTGTAATGTTATTTTACCTCTTTATGGAGAGTCTCTATCAATGTCCATCAGTGAAGAACTTACTAATCTCTATGAAGAAGGACTTGGAGTGGTGGTTGAAGTACTTGATGTAGTCCTCATGCTTGGGCTTGGAGGGGGCGACGTTCCTTTGCTTTTCTTTGGAGGCACCTGCTATACCTGTGAAGAACTTACATCTTGGGAATCATCATCAATAAAAATTCTTTGATGACCCCATTATTCCCCTTCATCAAAAATTACATCCCTGGAGAGTATAACTTTATGAGTCTTGGGATTGTAGAGTCTATATGCCTTTGTAAACTCATAATACCCTACAAATATACAAGCCTGACTCTTTGGATCAAGCTTCTTCCTTTTCTCATCAAGAATGTGTGCATATGCTAAATAAACAAACACTTTGAAGTGCTTTACATTAGGTTTCTTTTCGTACCACTCCTCATAAGGAGTGACACCATCTAAACTAGAAGTAGGACTTCTATTTAGAATATATACACTGGTTCTTATAGCCTCTACCTAGTACATATGAGTTAGATGCTTAGTCTAAAGCATCAATCTCACCATTTCAACTATGGTGCGGTTATTTCTCTTGGCCACACCGTTCTGTTGTGGGGTATAGGCAGTGGTGAATTGCCTTTTAATCCCACTTGATTTACAATATTTCAAGAATGCTTTTGAGGAGTATTCACCTCCTCGATATGTCCTAAGAAATTTTACATAATTTCCACTTTGATTCTCTATATTGTTTCTAAAATCTATGAAGCAATCAAAAGCTTCATATTTATGTTTCAAAAAATAAATCCAACACATTCTAGATAATTCATCTTTGAAAGTGAGAAAATAAGAATAGTTTTCGAGACTCTGTGTTTGCATTGGTCCACAGATGTCTTAATGTACTAACTGAAGTGGATAGCTGCTCTCCACGCTTGTACTTTTAGAAACTTTGACCTTGAGTGCTTTCCCAAAGCACATCCTTCACAGACCTCCTTTTGTTCATTGATTTTGGGAAGTCCTGTCACCATAGCTTGAGAAGTGAGAATTTTCAAGATAGCAAAATTAATGTGACCCTATCGTAAGTGCCAAAGCACAATTGGATTTGTTATAGCTACATTTGCAAGTTGAGCTCCTCCTGGCTCACCAAATTTGAGAGGGAATAACCTATTCTTAGTCATGGGGACCTGTGTGATGACACGATTACAATTATTTTTATCAAAAATGATACATTGTACTTCATCAAATACAAACTTGTAATTATTTTCCATCATTTGTCCAATGCTTAGCAAATTGTGTTGGATCTTTGGAGTGTAATAGATGTCATGCACTTTCTTTAGTCCTTATTTTGTTGGAACCTCCATGGCTCCAATACCCTCTACTTGCAATGTCTTATCATCCCCTAATTTGATTTGGGATTTATAAGTGGAATCTAGAGTATAAAATAAATGTTCTTTGCCACTCATGTGGTTTGAACAACCAGTATCCAGAATCCATGTGTCATTTAGATTGTGTTTTTATTTTCCATATGAAAGAAAAATATTAGAGGTATCATATTCTTCTCCATAATTACCATATTGATTACTACTACCTTGTGAAAATTTAACTAGCAGTCACGAGCGAAGTGAACTGGCTTGCCACAATTAAAACAAGCTAATTTTGACTTGTCACTTCCTCACCCTTGATTTCCACTTTGTCCTTGATTTCCTTTTTGATTTTTATTTCCACCTTTTTGTTGATTGCCTCCTCTGTATGAGTTGCCTCCTCTATTGGAATTGCCTCCTCTATTCTGGTTGCCTCTATTTTTATTTCCTCATTTGTATTTGCTTCTTCCTCTACCTCTTTTCTTACATCTGCGTTGACCTCTTCCCCATCCTATTCCATTGTTTTCATTGGAAGTGAAGGCCTTATCATCACCTCCGTAGCTGGTTGAAGGAGTTTCAAGAAACCTCTCTTCATGTGACATTAATGATCCGATTAATTCATCGAATGTTAAAAGGGAAAGATATTTGGATTATTCTATAATTATGGCAATATGGTTCCAATTCTGTGTAAGTGTTCGCAACACTTTTGTTACAATTGTCTCAGGCATGATTTTTTCGCCTAGTGTAACCATTTTATCCACAATTGCTTTTACTCTAACACAATAATCACCAAATTTTTCATCATATTTCATTTAGAGATTTTCAAAATCTCTCTTCAGTGTTTGAAGCCTTACCTGCTTCACTTGATTACTACCCTGTAATCCATCACTCAATGCTTTCCATGCAGCTTATGCAGTTGTACAAGTGGCGATTTATATGCTTTTCTCCAATGTAGCTTGGAGATGAGAAAGAGCAGAAGAGTTGCTCTTTTTCTCTTCTTTTTGTATTTTTTTGTATGCGGTACTTAGTATTGTCCAGTTTGAGGGTTCTATGCAGCCCTCTTCTATTATGTCCCACAAACCTCTTCCTATGAGCAAGGTCTTCATATTTATAGACCAATACTCATAGTCATAACTGTTAAATTTTGGTATAGGTAAGCTATTGTGTGAGGCCATGGTTACCAAAAAAATCTCTTTATTTCATGGTTACAATAAAGTACTTTTTTGTTTGAAAGAAGGAAAGAAGAAGAAGGAAGAAATAAGAGATTACAAACTTAAGTCAAATCTGACTTGTTATACTCTATCATTCACTGTTTATTCTTCTTGATGTGGGGATGCTATCTCTTAATTCACAAAATTATCTGCTACTTCTTCTTTTTTGTCACTTATCAATATTATTTTTGATGATTCTGGTTCTAATATTTCCACTAAAATACTATAGTGTGTATACTCTGATTCTTGTGGTGTAGCTTGTACAGATTCTGATTGTTCAAATTGACTCCTAAATGAGTTATCTTCAAATTCTGCCTTGTACCCTGAGTCAGGATGCCTTTGATGTTCTATCACTGCATTTTGAAGTTGCCTAAACGCAATGTTGAGCCCATAACCTCTTACTTTTTCATCAAACTTCTCTACACATTCTCTTGCTAGAATTGCACATAAGGCATGATAACAACCATTTGGTCTTATCATCAATATTTCTTTACAATTTTACAATTTGGATCTTTTATCTCTTTTCCAAAAAAAACTAAGCCTCTTAGTCTTATTACACAAAATTTCTACAGTTTATGATTCCTTGAATCAAGTGAAAAATTTATCCTTCGATTACAATAATTATCTCTTAGACAATGTCTTTCTTTCTTATATGATATATATTAAAAAAATATATATTACTATTTAATAGATTAAAAAATAATTGCTTTAAAAAAACTTTAGAAAAGCAATTATAGTTAATATATTAAATATAATATAATTAATTTTAATAATAATATATTAAAAAACTTTATATAAAAAATTTATCCTTCACAAGAATCAAACCCGTGACCTATTTCATGCAAGAATTAATCCTTACCAACTCGGCTACCACTGCCGATGAGAACCCAAGGGTAAGATTACAAGTATATTATGTTTCAAATCTGATTTCAACATAAATTAAAAAATTTCAAGCTTTCACTATCGCTGGGTTTCGAACCTGCGACATGCAGGAAGGTAGGCACATTATGGCTAGCTTCCACGAGCCAATCGAGCTACACGGCTTGACAGGAAGGCAAGTGAATCTTGCCTTCCTTATACTTCTCTCGATCGTGCTTTAATTAATTTTTTTTTGGGATTTTTTTCCCACATCGACCATGCAGAGGGAGATGAAGGTGTTTACAACATTCAGCAAGTGAATACTCCCTTGATTGCCTTTGAGCAATCAGTGATTACCCTTTTACCTCCTTCTCGAGCAATCACTCCCTGCCACGTTACTTCCTTTCAGTCTGTCATTTGTTGCCACGTTGCTTGTCCTCCTTCTACCATGTAATCGGTCCTTCTGCCATGTAATTGGTCTGCATCAGTTCTGAGTCATCCAGTATGCATCAAACTTATTCTCCTCTCACCATGTGGTGCTCTCCAGTTGGTTCTTCTGAGTTACTCCTTCTCGTGTGCTTACTGTGTGGTCCTGCTCTAGACCTCACATTGATTCATGAATCGTAGGCCTTCCTCACCTCGGATTGCATGTTGTGGGTCCCACTCGACCTTGCCTCGATGCTTGTGCTGCATGGTTCCTCCACCTCGGTCATCAAGCTTGGTTCCTCCATCGTCCTCGATTCAAGCACCCTCTTCGAATTCAGCTCTGATACCAAATATGGGCATGTGAGAATTAGGAGCAATAGGAAAATGCAAAAATATTATATTCAACCTTGGAAACATAAGAATTACAAAGTTTAAATAGTGGTTGATTAAACAACCTTAGTAAATATAGGAGAAGTTAGGAAAAGAATAAGAATAGGGAGGAAAGGAGAAAGGGAATTTGGTGTTGTCTGCCTTGTCGCCCATGTTGTCCAATCTACCCAGTCAACTATCATCCAAGTCAAACTACCTACCCAGTCAGCTATCATCCAAGGAGGTAAAAGGGTAAGATCCAAAGCTTACCATTGCAAAAAACATTTTTACTTCTTTTAATTGACTTAATTTACAATAATGTCTTCACAGTTAGTTGGTGTGTTTTTCATTCCTTCAAGTCCCTCTAGTACTACCACTAGCTTTCCTCGCTAAGAACATCCTTTGTTCTAGCCTGGAACCATTCTGGATCTTTGAATCTGCAAGCTCAAAATATGATTTTGCTAGCAACATTGAAGGCTTTGATTACTTATGATGGTACAGGAAAAATAGCTTATAAGCATTTTAAATATGTGGCTTCTTTAGTGACTATTCATAGCATCACAGACAAAGATGTCATGGTCATATTTTTCGTATTCTCTCTCATAGGAAATCTACTTTATAGGTACCAATCCTTACCACCTGCCACTATTGCCACATAGGACCAGTTGCCTGAGTTAATGATAAAAGGATTCAATGAGCAAGAAGATCCTTTTTTCCTTTTTGCATCAATTTACTAACATTCAAAGGTATCCATAGGAGGAAATCATTGACTTGAATGTTAGGTTCACTCAAACTTGGTAGAGAGTTCTTGATAGGCTCTAAACAACTCCCTAACAAGTTGCATTCTATTATCTTTGAGCCTTCAATTCTGATATTAGCATGGCCATTCGTTAGTCCAACATTGATACATTTGTGGTATTATACTCTGCTGCATAGAAGGGAGAAGCTGATTTAATAATTATTGGTAAGCTCCAATCAAAGATGATGATGCCTATATTCCCTGGTCTTCCACAACATTTATAGTCCAATGCATCTTTCTAGTATTTTCCAATATCCCCCATGTATCTGGTCCCTTCATGGAATCTAAGTTCATCTCAAACCCTAACAATTTATATCCCATAACTACCTTCTCCTTCTATTTCATAGTTATCTACTCTAATTCCATTCCCAAAATTATCATATCTACTAGTACCACTGCCATTACCATCTCCTCCAACACCCTCAAATCCTGATCCTCAAGATAAGTTGCTGCAAGATATGCAATCAATAAACTTAGTAATGAGAGCGATGACAAACAAGATCACAACCATCAATAAAAGGCATATTGAGAGAGATTTCTAACCTAGGAGATTTCAAAATTTACCAATAACCAAAGAGCAATCAACTTCAACCACCAAGATACCTGAAAGGAATACAATAGTGTTGACAATTGAAGAATCTGATCCATAAGATAAAACATACTGGTGTTCTACTTGTAATGATCTGCATGGCAAATAAACTTTGCATGAATTATATGAACTATGTGTAGACATTGGAAAACAACTCTATCGATGGTTAGATCAACATGATTAGGGAAGCTAATCATAATTTTATGGTCCCTTCCATATAATAATTTTTAGTTTTTACGATATCTAGAAAAAATTTGGTTATTGTGGACCCGACTAAGATGGAGTCGTTGAAGGTACCTACTGAGCCAAAAATGTAGAATAAAAAGAGACAAGCATAGTTGAAGGCACATATCTCAATGTATAATTTATAAGAACATATTATTTTAAAATATATCTTCCTTGCACAAGCAAAAGGAATAATATCTCAAGCGAAGGCATCAAATTTACAAATGGAAGCCAAGATGAAAGAACAGGAAAATGAACACCTTAAATACCCATATTTGACCAAGTTATAGAGGGTAGAGACCATGTAAAAATATCAAATCAAGTATGAGGCTTATAATGAGGTAATATAGTCATGTTTATCTACATCCAATATTGTTGAAGAACTAAAGAGAATTCCTGCCAAGGTGATGAAGAACACAAGCTTATACTGAGAGGGGAGGTGAACAGTATAATACCACTTTTTTACTTTTATTTCCAATAAATATTATGTAATGTAAATATATTAATATCAACATCAGCAACCAAAGCAATGCAAAAATCATCACACACAATAGAGACATCAACTTAACATGGTTCACCCAATGTGGGTTACTCCACGGAGAAAATAGTTCACTAAAATTTTCTAAATCAACCTCTTGGAAATCATTTCCCTATTACAATGTTTATGGACCTTTATCCAAAGGAAACACCAATCCCCCAAATTAATATCATGGATCTCTATCCACAGGAGAACTCCTTCTCCTCTACTCTGGCTGGTGATCCTCTAGAAGACTATTACCTCCACTGCACTGGCTTATGGATCTCTCTTCACTGAAGACTCTTGTCCCCACTTAGAAGACCTATCCTCACTGCCCCGGCTAATGGATCTCTATCCACTGGAGACTATTATCCTCTGCTTTTTCACCTCCAAATCTCTATCTCAAATATAAACTAAACACAATCCTTCAATCTATAACAAATATTATCAATCTTTGTCTCTCTTCTGGTACAAACATATCCTCAAATATGCACCAAACTCTGCTCTCAAATCTGTACTAAACACAATCCTTCGGTCTAGCACAAATCTGTCCTCGATCTCTATCTTCAAGCCTTACCTCAAAGCTTGACTCAACTATGTTGGATATACCCCAAACCTTAACTCAAGGTTTGAACAAATCAATAAACTCTGCTCACAAGTCTTTTCAAAGATTGATCTCATATATGTCTTGTAAGTTTCCATAAAATATCACACTAATATGTCCACAAGTCCTCTCTAGAAGACTTACCTCAAACCATCTCAACAAGTCCACACAAAATTTTCTCAAATCTTCTCAACAAGTTGTTGGAAATTTGAGTTATTTTATGTTGTCATTGATGTCACATGGATCATTGATATCACATTGAGTTTTGGTGGAAAAAGCACTTCATAGATAATCATCTATAATATTTCGGAGAGCATGGATATATACTGGGTTTTTGTGAAAACCAAGGCAGGAAAAATAAAAGGTTTTATTTAAAACCATGGTGGGCTTATGTGGAAAGGGATTTTCTTAAAATCCAAGGTGGAATTTTTTTTCATCAAAAAAATGACCTCCGGTGATGAAGATATTAAAGTTTAAAGTTTAAGTTTAAATTAATGGAGAGCCGACCTATGTGCAATTAATGGAGGGTGGCATATATATACATGTAAAGGTTTCAATTTATTTTGGAAAGGGCGCATATTATATATCGTCGAAAAACTTATTTCGATGGCTATTTGACTAACTTATTTAGAAGGAGAAATAAGGTGTGTGTAAATATATATTTCCATTTTTTTAAGAGGTTCCAAAAGTTAAGTTTGCCATGTTATTTTTCAAGAGGATTAATTCTTTCATGAGGTGACAAGGTATGCAATATTGTGATTTATTTTATTTTATGGTATAAGTGGTTTTGGGAGTGAAAAGGTTATGCAATGTTTTGATTTATTTTATTTTATGGTACAAGTGATTTTAGGAGAGATAAGGAAGTTGTGCAATTAAAGGCCTTGGTGATGATTATTTAGAAGTGGAGTAATGTTGATTATTTTGTGATCTACTAACCCTTGTAAATATTGGCAAAAGAATTTTGTGATTATGGCATATATACAAAGAAGATTTTTTTTCATATTCATAAAAGGTATGGGCACATTATCCTATTGACTATTTATGGTGGTTTATTTCTGAAATATCATTGGAGAGAAAAGGATTGATTGTGGTTTCATTTTCGAAAGTGATTGGTTTAATGCTTCAAGGTTTTCTAATTTGAGATTTGAGGTTCAACCTTGTTTTATAAGCATTGTTATTGAAGCCCATTGGTTGTGAAAGAACTTGAGTTAAAAAAGAGCATGAGTATCATTGTTATCTGATATTTGTTGTTGAGCATTGTTGGAAACATTTGAGTTGGTTGATACATACTTGGACTAGGGTTGTGTGAGAAATATTTGTCCCTTGTGATGATTGGTTGAGTTGAGTTGATTGAGCCTAGTCAATTGATGTATGAAGTGATTGTTCAAGTTCTATGAAAAAACTATTCCATCATTCTATGTTGAGTTGAGATTAAGGTTAGAACATATTGAGTCTCTAACAATTCTCTTTATGGTTCTATAAGACTTGAATTGGGTTGAGTTTGATTTGATTTGAGAGTGAGATTAGAACAAATTGAGTCTCTAACAATTCTCTTTATGCTTCTATGAGTTGATTTGAGTTGAGTTGAGATTGATTTGGGTTGAGAGTGATATTAGAACATATTGAATCTCTAACAATTCTCTTTATGCTTCTATGCAGTTAATTTGAGTTGGTATTGCCATTCATTATTGATTTCATTTTGAGTACTACTTGAGCATGATTGATTGATCCTTTGAGAAGGCCTTTGGGATAGATTTGAGAACAGTGTTGAGACAAATTTGAGGACAGTGTTGGGACATATTTGCTAGATAATATTTGGGCAAGTTCTTGGTGAGCTTGCTAGAGTAGATTTGGACAAGTTTTGTGTGAGCTTGTTATTCAACATTGGACAGGTTTTGTGTGAGCTTGTTATTCAACATTGGACAGGTTCTATGTGAGCTTGTTATTTAGTTTTGGACAAGTTCTATGTGAGCTTGTTATTCAGATTTGGGCAAGTTCCGTTGGCAATTTTGGGTACTTTGGGTACATTGCATTTGCTCAAGTGAATAAGTTGTCATTGATGTCAAGAAGCTTTCGAAGGAATTTGGTTTGATGTCAAATAATTTGTTTTGATGAAGGTTACGGCATGATAGTTTCAAAGGTCTTTTGCAAACCCCAAGCTGACAGGTTCGAAAGAAAGTAAGTTGGAAAAGTGTCGCGATATCGCGACATGTCGCATTTTCGTGACTTAAGTAGGAGAGAGAAAGCATTTTAGAAAAGTGTCACGATATCACGACATGTCGCATTTTCATGACTTAAGCAGGAGAGAGAGAGCAAGTTAGAAAAGTGTCACGATATCGCGACATGTCACAGTTTCGTGACCCAAAGAGGAGAGAGAATGTATGGAGTAAAAAATGTCACAATTTCGTGACATATTGCAAGGAAGGTTGTACGGACGTAAAAGTGTCACGATTTCGTGACATGTTGCAGGAGAGAGTGTTCGAAAGAAAAAGTGTCACGATTTTGCGACATATTGCAAGGAAGGTTGTACGGACGAAAAAGTGTCATGATTTCGTGACATGTTGCAGGAGAGAGAGTCCGAAAGAAAAAGTGTCATGATTTCGTGACATAATGCAGAAGAGAGAGTCCATAGTGTGAATTGTCATGATTTCATGACAAGTTTGAAGAGAGAGAAAGTAACATGAAAAGTGTCATGATTTCACGACATGCTGCAGAGTTCAAAGTGAGAACTGTCATAATTTTGTGACATGTTGTAGAGTTCAAAGTGAGAACCGTCACGATTTTGTGACATGCTGCAGATGAAAATGTTCCAAGTAAGAACTATCGCGATTTCACATGTAGCAAAGGAAAGGTTTTGAAGTAAGAAATGTTGTGATTTCGTGACATGTTGAAGAGAAAGCGTATGGATGTAGAAAGTGTCACGATTTCATGATATGTTGAAGAGAAATCTTAAAAATGTAGAAAGTGTCGTGATTTCATGATAGATTGAGATGGTAGCATACGGTTGGAGAAAGTGTCATGATTTCATGATAGAAACAGAAAGCAGGTCTTCAATAGGAGAAGAGTCACGATTTCGTGACAGAAACAAAATGAAAGAGCATGGAAGAAGAAGCATCACGATTTTGTGACAAATTCAAGAAGGAAGAGCTCAAAGGCAAAAGTGTCATGATTTCGTGACATGTTTCATTTTCGCTAGTGCAAGCAGAGAAGAGTGCAAGGAAGCGAAAGTGTCATGATTTCGTGACATGTTTTGCTTTCGCAGGTGCAAGCCGAGAAGAGGTTAAGAAAGCAAAAAGTGTCGTGATATCGCAACATGTTGTATTTTTGTGGCAGAAGCTATAGAAGAGTTACAGAGGTAGTGAAGCCGAAAAAGTCAAATTTTAGCCGATGAAGATTAGGGCTTGCAGTCGACGAAGATTAGGGTTTGCATTTGTTATAACAATCGACTAAGATTAAAGTTTTGATGATGAAAATTTTGTTATAAAAAGAGGACTGTTTGGAGAGTTGAGGTGTTGAATGAATGCATGATGAAAGTGCAACGTTCATAGATAGTGCACAAAGCAAGAAGTTTGATCGTCGAAAGTAGAGTGCGAAATTCGATCGTAGTGTGCAGAGTGCATTTCGTCGAATCATTATAAGTGTGAAAGATCACAAAGGAAGTAGAGTGTGCGAAGACGATGCCACTGTGATTGCATAGAGGTGCAAAGGTTAAAGTTCGACCAAGTGTGGTTGTGATTGCACAAAGAGAGCAGAGGGTGTAAAGAGCACAAAGGGCAAAGAAAAATGCGGAGTGCTGCTGCTTAAGTACAGAGGTGCATTTGTTCTTTGAGAAGAACCTGAGGATAGATTTGGTTGCTGAGCTACTATGGGAGTGATCATAGAAGGCAAAGGTCTCTTAGGCTAAGCATTGAGGACAAGAGGTCTTCGGTGGAAAGGAGTTCCACGTGCTGGCAAGAGGTAGAGGCAGTTGATCTTCTGAGGGATCATTTCCAGAGCAGAGGGGAAGGTATCTCCTTTGAGCAGAGGCTCATAAATTCTATTTAGGGGAAGGTATCTCCTTTGGGCATAGGCTCATAAACATTGTAATTGGGAAGGTTTCCCAAAGAACTTTGAGATAACTTTTAGAGAAAAGTTTTGTGGATGTAGCCCAGCCTTTCTGGGTGAACCACGTTAAAATTGGTGTCACTTTGTGGATGATATTGTGCATTGTTTTGATATTGCTTTGGGTATATTGCTTTACTATTTTGAAGTATAAAGGAAAAAGTAAAAAGAGGTCTTATATTATTCACCCCCCCTCTCAGTATAAGCTTGTGTTCTTCAATTGGTATCAGAGCAGGTGCCTTCAAAAAGTTTAATAGCTTGAAGGAAAAGCTAGTAAAGAACACAATGGATTATTCAAGTGGCAATGCAGCACCTATTCTTGATGGGTCAGATTTTGGTCTTTGGAGTGCAAGGATGAAGGTTCATCTAATGGCACTTGGTAATGAGGTATGGAAAGTAATTGAAGATGAGTACATTATTCCTGTACATGGTCCAAATACTAAAGAAGAAAGGCTCCTACATCACAGCAATTCAAAAGCAATGAATGCAATCCTAAAAGGCTTACAGAAGCGAGATCTCACCAAAGTGATTCATTGCAAGACAGCTAGTGAAATGTGGAAACAGTTGTAGGTGGTTCATACAGGTGATACAAATGTCAGAAAGGCCAAGTTGAGACATTTCAAAGGTATGTTTGAACAACTCAAGATGAATGATGATGAAAAGATTAGTGACTACATGCTTCGTATGGATGAGGTTGTTAACTCCATGAAAGACTTAGGTCTTGAGCTTGATGAAAATGATGTTTGTGATAAGATTTTAAGATCTCTTCCTGATAGATTTAGTGAAAATATTTCTGCTATTGAGGAAGCTAAATATTTGGATAAGTTGAAAAAGGATGAGCTCCATAGTATACTTGCAGCATTTGAGTTGAGAACTCAAGTGAAGGTTGATGTCAAGAAAGAGGCAACTTTCAAGGCTACCAAGAAATCCAAGGGTAAACAGCTTCAAGAGAGTGATGAGTCTTCTAGTGATGAAGAGGCATATTACAGCAAGAAAGGCAAGTTCTCTAGAAAGCACAAAAGCATGAAAAATATAAGATGTTTCAATTGCAAAAAGTTTGGTCATTATGCTACTGACTGTAATGTTTCCAAGAATGAAAGTGATGAAGATAAACAAGATTCTAAGATCAAGGATTCTAAAAAGCACAAGCATCACAGGAAGAACAAATATGAGCACAACAATCATGAAAAGAGGTATTCTCACAAGCACAAGAAGAGTTTCTACCTAGACAAAGCAAGTAAGTGTTCTAGTAGTGATAGTGAAAGTTCTTCAAGTGATAATGAAAATGAGATGTTGTTCATATCAAAAAAAGAGGAAGAACCGAAACATAGATTCATTATCATGAAATGTCTTAGATGTGGAAATTTTGGTCACCTTGAGGACGATTGCACAAATAATGATTTGGTTTCTAGTATGTATGAGGATGCTTCAGAAAACTATAAGGAAGATGCATGTATGGTTTTTGAAAAAGGTAGCACCTCTAGTGATAAGAAATCTGAAAAAGGCTTTGATGATTCAGAAAGCAAACAAATAAAGGATCTTGAAAGTGAACTTATTAGTGCTCTTAGTGCTTTGAAAAAGGAAAGAAAGAAGAATGATAGACTCAAGGATAAGTTAGATGAATGTTGTATGGAGAGAGATGATCTTATAGAAAATCTTGATTTCTCTATAGCTAAGACACAAGAACTCAAGGATGAGTTAGAGTCTAAGGTTCTTGAGTATAGTGAGTTAGAACAGAAAATGGCTTCTTTGAAAGAGGAAATTAAAGAGTACAAGGATAAGCTTTACAGGTTTCAAGATAGCTCCAATAAGGTTAAGTCACTCATCAAAGATCAAATAAAGACAACAGATAAAACAAACCTTGGTTTTGTTAAGCCACACAAGGAACAAGTTGGAGAGTCTAGTAAAAGACTCCAAAAGGAAGAGAGTTCTAATGAGGAAAGTACTTCAGAAAATGAGTCCTTGAATGATAGATGCGTAGAAACAGAAAATAGAATTTAGAATGAGAAGAAGAATTTTTTAGGACCCAAGAGGTCAAATAAAGGAAAATTTCAAGGTAGATGTTTTACGTGTCACAGGTTTGGCCACATGGCTGCACATTGCATGGCTCAAGTGAAGAAGGTAAACGACAATTTTAGAAGTGCTAGTTTCTTTCAATGGTATTGCTACTCTTGTCAACAGTTTGGGCATAAGGCAGTCTATTGCAAGGTAAATAATAGGAACAGGTTTGATCAAAACAGGTTAAGCTAGAACAGGTTTGGTCAGAACAGGTTAGTTAGAACAAGTGGATTCAAAGAATAGGTATGCCTAAAAGAAATAACATTGTTACTTGTTATAAGTGCAACAATGGAGGTCACATAGCTAGACAGTGTAGAGCTGAACTTCCAAGGTACAAGAATAGGAATAGTGGTATGAACAGGTCCAAGGATCAAGGCATGGATAAGAACAAGAATGATAACAGGAACAGGAACAGTGACAGGAACAGGAACAGGAATATGGACAAAGAGTTCAAGAGAAGGCCCGATAAGGAATTTATAGATGTTGATGATGATCAATGCCTAATGGGAGTTTTACTCCCACCCCAGAATTAATCACCTCATCAGGAGGTGAGGGAGGGACTAAGCTAAGAGGCTAATTCTTAGTCCCAAGCCCCAAAGGTGACCCTTTGCCATTGATGACAAAGGGGGAGAGATATGAGTAAGGGGGAGACATTCAAGTGAAGAGGAAAGCTTCAAGTCAATGGGAGCAAAACTTCAAAGGAATATTCTCACTTGTGGGCACAGTTGGTTTCAATTTTGGCTCGTGAGAAGTGTTTTCAATAAAGGTTTGCCATCAATGACAAAGGGGGAGATTGTTGGCAATTTTGGGTACTTTGGGTACATTGCATTTGCTCAAGTGAATAAGTTGTCATTGATGTCAATAAGCTTTTTAAGGAATTTGGTTTGATGTCAAATAATTTGTTTTGATGAAGGTTACGGCATGACAGTTTCAAAGGTCTTTTGCAAACCCCAAGCTGACAGGTTCGAAAGAAAGTAAGTTGGAAAAGTGTCACGATATCGCGACATGTCGCATTTTCATGACTTAAGCAGGAGAGAGAAAGCATTTTAGAAAAGTGTCATGATATCGTGACATGTCGTATTTTCATGACTTAAGCAGGAGAGAGAGATCAAGTTAGAAAAGTGTCGCGATATCGTGACATGTCGCAGTTTCGTGATCCAAAGAGGAGAGAGAATGTACGGAGTCAAAAATGTCACGATTTCGTGACATATTGCAAGGAAGGTTGTACGAACGTAAAAGTGTCGCGATTTCATGACATGTTGTAGGAGAGAGAGTCCGAAAGAAAAAGTGTCACGATTTTGCGACATATTGCAAGGAAGGTTGTACGGACGAAAAAGTGTCACGATTTTGTGACATGTTGCAAGAGAGAGAGTCCAAAATAAAAAGTGTCACGATTTCATGACATAATGCAGAAGAGAGAGTCCATAGTGTGAATTGTCATGATTTCATGACAAGTTTGAAGAGAGAGAAAGTAACACGAAAAGTGTCATGATTTCGTGACATGCTGCAGAGTTCAAAGTGAGAACTGTCATGATTTCGTGACATGCTGCAGAGCTTGAAGTGAGAACCATCACGATTTCATGACATGCTACAAATGAAAATGTTCCAAGTAAGAACTGTCACGATTTCATGACATGCAGTAAAGGAAAGGTTTTGAAGTAAGAAATGTCATGATTTCATGACATGTTGAAGAGAAAGCGTACGGATGCAGAAAGTGTCACGATTTTACGACAGGTTGAAGAGAAAGCTTACGGATGTAGAAAGTGTCATGATTTCATGACAGATTGAGATGGTAGCATACGGTTGGAGAAAGTGTCACGATTTCATGACAGAAATAGAAAGCAGGTCTTCAACAGGAGAAGAGTCACGATTTCATGATAGAAGCAAAACGAAAGAGCATGGAAGAAGAAGCGTCACGATTTCATGAAAAATTCAAGAAGGAAGAGCTCAAAGGTGAAAGTGTCACGATTTCATGACATGTTCCATTTTTGCTAGTGCAAGCAGAGAAGAGTGCAAGGAAGCGAAAGTGTCACGATTTTGCGACATGTTCTGCTTTCATGGGTGCAAGCCGAGAAGAGGTTAAGAAAGCAAAAAGTGTCACGATATCGTGACATGTATTTTTGTGGCAGAAGCTACAGAAGAGTTACAGAGGCAGTGAAGCCGACAAAGTCAAATTTTAGCCGACGAAGATTAGGGTTTGCAATCGACAAAGATTAGGGTTTGCATTTGTTATAACAGCTGACTAAGATTAAAGTTTTGATGATGAAAATTCTATTATAAAAAGAGGACTGTTTGGAGAGTTGAGGTGTTGAATGAATGCACAGTGGAAGTGCGACGTTCATAGATAGTGCGTAGAGCAAGAAGTTTGATCATCGAGAGCAGAGTGCAAAATTTGATCATAGTGTGTAGAGTGCATTTCGTCGAATCATTCTAAGTGTGAAAGATCGCAAAGGAAGCAGAGTGTGTGAAGACAGTGCCATTGTGATTGCACAAAGGTGCAAAGGTTGAAGTTCGACAAAGTGTGGCTGTGATTGTGCAAAGAGAGTAGAGGGCATAAAGAGAACAAAGGGCAAATATGAATGTAGAGTGCTGCTGCTTGAGTATAGAGGTGCATTGGTTCTTTGAGAAGAACTTGAGGATAGATTTGGTTGCTGAGCTACTGTGGGAGTGATCATAGAATGCAGAGGTCTCTTAGGCTAAGCATTGAGGACAGGAGGTCTTCAGTGGAAAGGAGTTCCACGTGCTGGCAAGATGTAGATGCAGTTGATCTTCTGAGGGATCATTTCCAGAGTAGAGGGGAAGGTATCTCCTTTGAGCAGAGGCTCATAAATTTTGTTTAGAGGAAGGTATCTCCTTTGGGCCGAGGCTCATAAACATTGTAATTGGGAAGGTTTCCCAAATAACTTTGAGATAACTTTTAGAGAAAAGTTTTGTGGATGTAGCCCAGCCTTTCTGGGTGAACCACGTTAAAATTGGTGTCACTTTGTGGATGATATTGTGCATTGCTTTGATATTGCTTTGGGTATATTGCTTTACTATTTTGAAGTATAAAGGAAAAAGTAAAAAGAGGTCTTATACTGTTCACCACCCCCTCTCAGTATAAGCTTGTGTTCTTCAAGTTCTTGGTGAGCTTGCTTGAGCAGATTTGACACGTTCTGTGTTATCTTGTTAAGTAGGTTCTGTGTGAGCCTATTGAGTAGGTTCTTAGTGAGCATATTGACATAGCTTTGGAGGTGAAATAGTATAGAGGATAGAGTCTCAGTGGATAGAGATCCATCAGTAGCACAATTGAAGATAGATCTGAGTGAGGAGTCTTCAAGTGGAGAGAGGTCCACCAATTAGTGCATTAGAGATACATAGTATTCTAGAAGATCACATAGCAAGAGCAGAAGGATAAAGAGTTATCATGTGGAAGAGATCCATGAACTTGAGATTAGGGGATCAACATCTCATTTGAACAAATATCAATAAATATTGTAATTGGGAGTTATTCCCAAAAATATTGATTGAGAAAATTTTAGTAAAATATTTTCTCTGTGGAGTAGCCCACATTGGGTGAACCATGTAAATTGTGGTGTCTCTATTGTGTATGGTTTATGTGCATTGCTTTGATTACTGCTATTGATACTACTATCTTTACACAACATAATATTTAATTGGAATAAAAAGTAAAAAGTGGTCTTATATTGTTCACCTCCCCTCTTAGTATAAGCTTGTGTTCTTCAATTGGTATCAAAGCGGGTTTCTTCAAAAAGTCTAACAACTTGAGGGTAGATTCTACAAAGAACACATATGGCTTCACAGAAAGGATTATCTTCAAATAATGCTCCATTGTTTTATGGTAACAATTATGCTTTTTGGATCATGAGAATGAAGAACTACTTGATATCACAAGGATATGAGGTATGGCAGATGGTTGAAAAAGAGTATAAGGTTGAAGGTGATCCCGAGGAAGATAAGACTACCAGGAAATTGGTTGAGATAAATTCAAGAGCAATTAATTGTATTTTGATTGGGCTACATGAGATAAATTTTTCAAAGGTCATGGTATGTACTTCAGCTAATGAGATGTGGACCAAGTTGAGGAATACTTATGAAGGAGATTCTAAGGTAAAGTTGGCAAAACTACAAACTCATAGAAAAATGTTTGAGGAATTGAAAATGGAATATTCTAAAGATATTGTAAAGTTCTTACTTCAATTTGATGATATTACTAACACTATGAGAGGCCTAGGTTTTGAGATGAAAGAATCAGAAGTTACTCAAAAGGTTTTGATATCACTTCCCATGAAATATGATGCAAAGGTTTCAATAATAGAAGAAACAATGGATATAAACAAGTTAACAATGGAAGAATTGCAAGGTACTCTCACAAATTATGAGATGAGGGTAAGTAAGCATCAAGCTCCAATAAAAGATATTGCATTCAAAGATTCAAAATAAAAAAAGGGAAAGTTTCAGAAACAGATAGAGTTTTGGAAAATTATGAGGAAGCTAACTTCATCAAAAGGAATAAGGACTCAAGGAATTTAAGAGATATAAGGAAATTCAGGTGCTACAAGTGTGGTGATCTTGGTCACTATGCATACAAGTGTACATATGAAGAAATCAGTGATGATGAAAAATAGGGTCAAAGAAGATGGAAAGCATAAGCATGACAAATATGACAGATTCAAGCAAAACTGATATGAGAAGAAGAAATTTTTTTGTAAGGCAAAGAAATCTTACTACATTGTAGATGCAAGTGATAGCTCAGATTACAGTGATAAAGATTAGTCGGATGGAGAATAATGTACATTCTTTGGAATAAGTGAAGAAAAACAAGAACACCTATTCCTAGGCATTGAAGAAGAGGATATGCCTATTGAAGAAAGACATGAAGAGCTTGCCATAGCCATTGAGCAAGAAGATAGGTACAAGAAAGGTCTAAGGATACTAAAATGCTTCATATGTGGAGATTTTGGGCATATAGATGATGATTGCACATACTACATCAATTACAACAAGGCAAGTGTATTTGGAAAATAAAACAATAGTTCTAGTGACAATTTCAGCAATAGTGAAAACAAATAAGTCTCATTTTTGGTAATAGAAAAGGAAGAGGATGAGCCAAGTAAAAAAAAATTAGAAATAAAAAGGTTAAAAGAAGAATACAGGAATCTTGAAAACAAGATTCTAACAAATGTCAAAATCAGAGAAGAACTACTTCAAACAATCAGTAATCTCAGAGAAGAGCTTCAAAATGCAAATATAATAGAAGAGAGGATGAATGAAGAACTAAGGGTAACAATGACAAGACATGATACATTAGATGAAAAGATTTAAAAAGGAGTGGAAACTTATTTTAAGGATGTATCTTACTTCCAAGAAAAGTCACACTCAAAAGGAAAGGAAGTTATAAAAGATGAAAGCAAGGAAGTACCTAAGATTTGTGAGGAAATTTCCAAAGTTCCTATGGCTTCAAATATTCAGTTTGGTTCTTTTTTTAAGATAGGTGAATCAAGATCAAAGGGAAAATAAATTATTGAATAGAAATGCAAGGAAGAGGTTTTAGATGCTATAAAGAAGGTTCAAGAATGTAATGCATAAGCTAAAGATGATCATAAGGATAATGGTCAAGAAATATATGAGGAACCAAGGCATGAACAAAGGGCTTTTCAAGGATATTGTTTTTCTTGTAATGTATTTGGACACATGGCTATACACTGCAGGGTTTATGGATCAAAGAAGTTTCATTTTTCTAGAAGAAACTTCAAGGGAAGAAGGTATGGTTTTCAGGGACATTGCTTCTCATGTAACAAGATTACCCATAGAGCTTTTCAGTGCAAATTTAATGAGCAACATGGTTTTGGTTTTAGAGCTACACAATTCAAAATTCATGGTTATAATGGTCATGAAAACAAAGCTTCATAATACAAGGTTTAGGAAAGGAATGAATATGGAAATTATTTTAAGAATAATTTCAGGATATGGGTATGCGCCAAAGGCTACAATATCAAGTATTTTAGTTGCAATAACTTTGGGCATATTGCAATATGGTGTTGGACTCAATTCCAAATAGGTTCAAGGCAAGAAGGTCAAAAAGGTTCAAGACAAGAAGATAAAGTAATTCATCAAGATAAGGATATCATAACAACATGGAATGAAGTTGATAGAGGAAAGAAACAAAGTGATATGGGAGTAAAAGTACTCCCACCCCAAAATTAATCACCTCAAAAGAGAAGGGGTGAGGGGGCTAAGCTTAAGAGTCATATATTTTAGCCCCATAGGTGTCCATTTTGCCATTGATGTCAAAGGGGGACAAATTTGATTTAGGGGGAGCAACCTCCAAAGAGAGTATTGAGTTAGAGGGAGCAGCCTCCATAGAGAGTATTGAGTTAGGGGGAGCAACTTTGATTCTCAAAGATGGCTTTTGCAATGATTGTAGTGATTTGCATTAGAGGTGTTGCCATCAATGACAAAGGGGGAGATTGTTGGAAATTTGAGTTATTTTATGTTGCCATCGATGTCACATGGATCATTGAAGTCACATTGAGTTTTTTTGGCAAAAGCACTTCATAGATAATCATTTATGATATTTCGGATAGCATGGATATATACAATATTTTTATGAAAACCAAGGTAGGCAAAATAAAAGGTTTTATTTAAAACCATTGTGGGCTTATGTGGAAAGGACCTTTCTTAAAAGCCAAGGTGGAATTTTTTTTCATCAAAAAAGGACCTCCGGTGATGAAGATATTAAAGTTTAAAGTTTAAGTTTAAATTAATGGAGGGTCGACCTATGTGCAATTAATGGAGGGTGTCATATATATACATGTAAAGGTTTCAATTTATTTTGGAAAGGTGGCATATTATATATAATCGAAAAGCTTATTTCGAAGGCTATTTGACTAACATATTTAGAAGGAGAAATAAGGTGTGTGTAAAGATATATTTCTGATTTTGTTAAGGGGTTCAAAAAGTGAAGTTTGCCTTGTTCTTTTTCAAGAGTATTAATTCTTTCATGAGGTGACAAGTTATGCAATCTTGTGATTTATTTTATTTTATGGTATAAGTGGTTTTGGGAGTGAAAAGGTTATGCAATGTTTTGATTTATTTTATTTTATGGTACAAGTGGTTTTATGAGAGATAAGAAAGTTGTGCAATTAAAGGCCTTGGTGATGATTATTGAAAAGTGGAGTAATGTTGATTATTTTGTGATCTACTAACCCTTGTGAAGATTGGCAAAATAATTTTGTGATTATGGTATATTTACAAAGAGGTTTTTTTTTCATCTTCATAAAAGGTATGGGCAAATTCTCCTATTGATTGTTTATGGTGGTTGATTTCTAAAATATCATTGGAGAGAAAAATATTGATTGTGGTTTCCTTTTCGAAAGTGATTGGTTTAATGCTTCAAGGTTTTCTAGTTTGAGATTTGAGGTTAAACCTTGTTTTATAAGCATTTTTATTGAAGCCCATTGGTTGTGAAAGAACTTGAGTTAGAAAAGAACATGAGTATCATTGTTATGTGAGATTTGTGGTTGAGCATTGTTGGAAACATTTGAGTTGGTTGATACATACTTGGACTAGGGTTGTGTGAGAAATAGTTGTCCCTTGTGATGATTGGTTGAGTTGAGTTGATTGAGCCTAGTCAAGTGATGTGTGAAGTGATTATTCAAGTTCTATGAAATAAACTATTCCATAATTCTATGTTGAGTTGAAATTAAGGTTAGAACATATTGAGTATCTAACAATTATCTTTATGGTTCTATAAGACTTGAATTGAGTTGAGGTTGATTTAAGTTGAGAGTGATATTAGAACATATTGAGTCTCTAACAATTCTCTTTATGCTTCTATGAGTTGATTTTATTTGAGTTGAGATTGATTTGGGTTGAGAGTGATATTAGAACATATTGAGTCTCTAACAATTCTCTTTATGCTTCTATGAAGTTAATTTTAGTTGAGATTGCCATTCATTATTGAGTTCATTTTGAGTACTACTTGAGCATGATTTATTGAGCCTTTGAGAAGGCCTTTGGGATAGATTTGAGGATAGTGTTGAGATAGATTTGAGGACAGAATTGGGATATATTTTCTAGAGTAGATTTGGGCAAGTTCTTGGTGAGCTTGCTAGAGTAGATTTGGACAAGTTCTATGTGAGCTTGTTATTTAGCATTGGACAGGTTCTGTGTGAGCTTGTTATTCAGCATTTGACAGGTTCTATGTGATATTGTTATTTAGTTTTGGACAATTTCTATTTGAGCTTTTTATTCATATTTGGGCAAGTTCTTGGTGATCTTTCTTGAGCATATTTGACAAGTTTTGTGTGAACTTGTTAAGCAGGTTCTGTTTGAGCCTATTGAGCAGGTTCTTAGTGAGCCTATTGATAGAGCTTTGGAGGTGACAGAGTACATAGGATAGAGTATTAGTGGATAGAGTTCTAGTAGTAGCATAGTTAAAGACATATTTGAGTGAGGAATCTTCAAGTGGAGAGAGGTCCACCAGTTAGTGCAGTAGAGAGACAAATTCTTCTAGAAGATCACATAGCCAAAGCAGAAGGGGAAAGAGTTTACCTTTTGAATATATCCATGAACATGATATTAGGGGATCAACATATCCTTTGGACAAATATCCATAAGCATTGTAATTGGGAGTTATTACCAAATATATTGATTGAGAAAGTTTTAGTAAAATATTTTCTTCGTGGAGTAGCCCACATTGGGTGAACCACATAAATTATGGTGTCTTTATTGTATATGGTTTCTGTGCATTGCTTTGATTACTACTATTGATACTGATATATTTATACAACATAATATTGAATTAGAAGAAAAATTAAAAAGTGGTCTTATACAGTTCACCCCCTCTCAGTATAAGCTTGTGTTCTTCACAAGTCCACACAAAACTTGCTCAAATCTGCTCAACAAGTCCACACAGAACTTGCTCAAATCTTCTCAACAAGTCCACATAGAACTTGCTCAAATCTGCTCAACAAGTCCACACAAAACTTGCTCAAATATGCTCAACAAGTCCACACAGAACTTGCTCAAATCTGCTCAACAAGTCCACACAGAACTTGCTCAAATATGCTCAACAAGTCCACACAGAACTTGCTCAAATCTTCTCAACAAGTCCACACAGAACTTGCTCAAATCTGCTCAACAAGTCCACACAGAACTTGCTCAAATATACTCAACAAGTCCACACAGAACTTGCTCAAATATGCTCAACAAGTCCACACAAAACTTGCTCAAATCTGCTCAACAAGTCCACACAGAACTTGTCTAAATATTCTCAACAAGTCCACACAAAACTTGTCCAAATTTGCTCAACAAGTCCACACAGAACTTTTCTAAATCTTCTCAACAAGTCCACATAGAACTTGTTCAAATCTCATAGAAACATAAAGAGAATTTTTAGAGACTCAATATGCTCTATACTCATCACAATGCTCAATCACTTTCAATCACTCTCTTAGAAACATAAGGAGAATTGTTAGAGACTCAATATGCTTCAAATTCAACTCAATGCTCAATCACTTTCTCAACTCAATTCAGAATATAGAATGGTTTGTTTTATGAAACTTGAACAATCACTTCACACATCCACTTGACTAGGCTCAACCAACTCTACTCAACCAATCACTCAATGAAACACTCCTTTCTCACAAACCCTAGTCCAAGCATGTAAACACCAACTCAAAATATTCCCAACAATGCTCAGTAATAAATCTCACATAAAAATGATACTCATGATCTTTTCAAACCCTAGTTCAAGTTCTTTGCTCAACAACTCACTTCAACAACAATGCTTATAGCAATGATACTCAAACCCTAGTTCAAGTTCTTCACCCTTCCAACCCAGTTCAGCTTTACACCATCAATGGCTTCAACAACAATGCTAATCAAACAAGGTTTCAATTAACAACTCTTTATTCCATAAAACCTTGAAGCATTAACTCAAACATACTTAATAAGGAAACCCTAATCAAGTCCTTTTCACTCCAAACTTATTTTTAAGAAAACCAACCAATCAACTTAACTATGGAAGAATGTGCTCATACCTTTTTTCTTGATGATAAGGAATAGACCTCACAAATCTGCCACAACCATAAACACTTCTTTGCCAAACTCAAGAAGGTTAGAAGACAAAATATTATTCCAATATTTCCTTAAAGATATTCCTTGGACCAAAATATAATCAATGCCTTATTTCTTCCTTTTTTCAATTACACTCAACAAATCATACATAACAAAATACTTGGATATACCTTATCAACTCCAATCTTAGAATAGTGACCAACACCCTAATATATCAACCACTCTTAAAATAATATCCACCACCATAGGATATTAACCACTCTTAATAATATTCAACACTATAGAATATCAACCAAACACTTTTCACTCCACACAAAACCTTTGAGCAAACAATATTAAAAATTTAATTTTGTCCAAAACTTATAACTCCCTTGCAACCTTAGAACCAAATAATAAACATGCAAAATTAATTTTTAAATTGCCCAACTAAACTTCCAAAAATTTTGGAGATCAAATATTTTGCATACCTTGTACTCCCCACAAAAAGGGGATTCGACATGACTCGATCCACCGTCTCCTCTAGCCTAAGCGCTAGGCACTTGGGCACTCACCACATGGGCTATGAAGGCCCACGTGAAGGAAGGATAAAGACCTTCCTCTTATGCCTTCAACACTCCTTCTCTTCTCACGTGAAAATCATGTTTTCTCTCTCCCTTGGTCGCAGTGCTGATTACTATGCTCGCACGATCTTCTTAGGCATGGTGAATATTAATGAGGTGGGTGCTCCCCCTTATATACTTGATTTGACATTCCTCCTCACGTCGACGCTTTTCGAAATTGGATTTTTGAATTTCAAATCTAAAACCCACTCTAGGGTTTTAACCTTAACTTAAATTAATTTATAATTAATAAATAAATTAATTAATAATTAATTTAAATAACTTTTCAAGTTAAGTAAATTAACTAATAAATTAATTTAAAATTAATTTATAATTGACTTTAAGCTTCCTTAGTATAATAAAATTATTATACTTTATTTTCCAATGGTTTTTATGAAAAACCTTTTATTTTCTCCTTCAATGGTTTTAATGGAAAACCTTTTATTTTCTCCTTCAATGGTTTTAATGGAAAACCTTTTATTTTGCTCCGTCAGGTTTTTAATGAAAAACCTTTTTGGTCATGCTTCATAAGACATTATGAAACTCTTTTGGAACCAATCAATTGCATTCCTTTTGACATCAATGACAACTCAACTTTGCTTACAAACTTGCTCAAATTGCCAACAATCTCCCCCTTTGTCATTGATGGCAACCACTCTTTTAAAAATGCCAATACTAAAACTTTTTCTACTCCCCCTGAAGATCTGCTCCCCCTGACTAAAAGCTCTCCCCCTTACTCAAATCTCTCCCACTTTGACATCAATGGCAAAGGGTCACCCTTGGGGCTTGGGGCTAAGAATGAGTCTCTTAGCTTAGCCCCTCCCCCACCTCCTCTTGAGGTGGTTAATTCTAGGGTGGGAGTATTTCTACTCCCAGAAAGCACTATTATTTACCTTTATCCTCTTTCCTTCTTATCTGAACCTTCTATCTCCTTTGACCATTTTCCATGTCCATGTTCCTATCCATGTCTACATTTATGTCCCTGTTCCTATTCTTGTTCATATCTATGTTCCTATTTCTATTCATGTTCCTGTTCCTTCTTGATTCTGGAATGTCTGCTCTACACCACTTTGTTGTGTGACCATCATTATTGCACTTATAACACTTAATGTTATTATTCCTTGGAGGTGCAAATGTCTTAGGATTTCTCCTAGTGAAGCCATATCCTCTTCTGTCATGAACCCTACAATTCATTGCCTTGTGACCAAACTGATTACATGAGTAGTAATACCCATGGAAAAGTTATCTATTCCCATATTCTTGTCTTTCATGTGTCCTACACTATGAAGCCATGTGCCCAAACCTGTGACATGAGAAGCATCTTCCATTGAAGAAACCTTGCCTAGACCCCATTGGTCTCTTAGTCTCTTCTACCCGTTTCATGTTCCATATGTTCCTTACTTGTGCATTGTTCCTTTCCTTGTTGAAATTTCTATTTTCCAACTTATCCTTAGAAGTCTCACTCTCTCTTTTACTTACTTCTTTTGACGCTTCTTCTTTTCTGGTGTTTGAGCTTGACTCTCCTTTTTCTGCTTCTCTTTTCCCTTGTTCTTCTTTAGAACTAAGTCATGTTTTGGTGATTGATGACCTTTGTGCATTGATAATCCTATCCAAAGTCTTTGGATTCTCCTCAAACTTGTGCAACTTGTCCTTAGAACCTTTTACTTCCATCCTTAGTGAAACTATCTCATGCTCTAATATTTCACACTCTAGATCTTTTATCTTTAATTTTTTGGCCATACCTTCTTCAATTTTTCTTGCCTCTTCAACCTTGATTTTGAAGTTGGTGAGTTCCTGTAGAAACTTTGCTTTTGCTTTCTCATCTTCTTGAGCTTGAACCCTTAATCCTGAGTTCACCCTTTTAATTCTTCAAGAGTAACCATAAGTCTTTCACATTCTATCTCTTTTACCTTTGACTGTTCAACCATACCTTTTTCAACTCTTCTTGCCTCTTCAACCTTATCTCTCAAGTCGAGAGAGATCTTGTAGAAGCTTTGTCTTACATTTCTCATCTTCTTGTATTTGAGCCTTCAATTCTAAATTCTCTCTTTTCAATTCAACAAGTTCCTTAAGAGTGGCTTCCTCTTTTTCTTTTTTTGAATCTTCCTCTTCTTTCTTTCTTTGATCTTCTATAGGAGCATCTTCTTTTTCTTCTATTATTGAAAGTAGAGTTTCTTCTTCATACCTATTTTGATTGTCCCTGTTATCCTTTCTTTTCTTTTTGGTTTTTTTTTTTTGAAACATCTTTCATCTTCATCTTCACTACTACTAAACCCATTGCAATAACTTGCATCATGACCGAGTTGACCACAAACAAAACATTCTTCACCTTCTTGTGGACAATAAGTTGCATGGTGACCTGTATTCCTACATCTGGTACAAAACTTTATCAACCTGGTTATTTCTCCATTGCTTGATTCATCTCTTGAATCTATTTCCATTCTTCCTCCCAAAACAACAATATTGAATTCATCTTCCTTTTCTTTCATGACCATGTGTGTTATTTTCTTCTTGTATCTCATGGTTCTACTTTTGCCTTTCTTTGCCATTTGTGTTCTTGTAATATCTTCCTTCAAGTTGTTAAACCTTTTTGGAAGGGAACCAACTCTGATACCAATTGAAGAACACAAGCTTATACTGAGAGGGGGGTGAACAGTATAAGACCACTTTTTACTTTTCTTTCTCAATAAATATTAATCAATATAATCAATGGCAATATCAATAACAATAACCAAAGAAATGCACAAATCATCACACACAATAGAGACACCAATTTAACGTGGTTCACCCAATGTGGGCTACTCCACGGAGAAAATATTTTACTAATATTTTCTCAATAAATCTCTTGGGAATCCTTTCCCTATTACAATGTTTATGGACCTCTATCCAAAGGAGACACCAATCCCCTAAATCAAGTTCATGGATCTCTATCCATAGGAGAACTCCTTCTCTCTTGCTCTAGCTGGTGATCCTCTAGAAGACTACTGCCTCCACTGCAATGGCTTATGGATCTCTCTCCACTGAAGACTCTTGTCCCCACTCAGAAGACCTATCCTCACTACCCTAGCTAATGGATCTCTATCCACTAGAGACTACTATCCTCTCTGCTCTATCACCTCCAAATATCTATCTCAAATCTATACTAAACATAGTCCTTCGGTCTAGCACAAATCTGCTCAATCTCTATCTCTGGTCTGGCATAAACCTATCCTCAAATTTACACCAAACTTTGCTCCAAAATTTTGTTATATCTTTCAATTCCAAAGTCTCACATCTAAAATTCCCTCAAATATGCTCCACAAGTCTCTATAGAACTTCTCAAATATGCTCAACAATTCCACACAAAACTTGCTCAAATCTGCTCAACAAGTCCACATAGAACTTTCTCAAATCTTCTCAACAAGTCCACACATAACTTGCTCAAATCTGCTCAACAAGTCCACTTAGAACTTGCTCAAATATGCTCAACAAGTCCACTTAGAACTTGCTCAAATATGCTCAACAAGTCCACATAAAACTTGCTCAAATCTGCTCAACAAGTCCACATAGAACTTGTCAAATCTGCTCAACAAGTCCACACAAAACTTGCTCAAATCTACTCAACAAGTCCACATAGAACTTGTCTAAATCTGCTCAACAAGTCCACACAGAACTTGTCAAATCTGCTCAACAAGTCCACATAGAACTTGTCTAAATCTGCTCAACAAGTCCACATAAAACTTGTCCAAATCTGCTCAACAAGTCCATATAGAACTTGTCTAAATCTTCTCAACAAGTCCACACAGAACTTGTCTAAATATGCTCAACAAGTCCACATAGAACTTGTCTAAATCTGCTCAACAAGTCCACACTAGAACTTGTCCAAATCTCATAGAAACATAAAGATAATTTTTAGAGACTCAATATGCTCTATACTCATCACAATGCTCAATCACTTTCAATCACTCTCTTAGAAACATAAGGAGAATTTTTAGAGACTCAATATGCTTTAAATTCAACTCAATGCTCAATCACTTTCTCAACTCAATTCAGAATATAGAATAGTTTGTTTTATGGAACTTGAACAATCACTTCACACATCCACTTGACTAGGCTCAACCAACTCTACTCAACCAAATCACTCAATGAAATACTCCTTTCTCACAAACCCTAGTCCAAGCATGTAAATACTAACTCAAAATATTCCCAATAATGCTCAACAATAAATATCACATAACAATGATACTCATGATCTTTTCAAATCCTAGTTCAAGTTCTTTTCTCAACAACTCACTTCAACAACAATACTCATAACAATGATACTCAAACCCTAGTTCAAGTTCTTTACACCATCAATGGCTTCAACAACAATGCTAATCAAACAAGGTTTCAATAACAACTCTTTATTCTAGAAAACCTTGAAGCATTAACTCAAACATACTTAATAAGGAAACCCTAATCAAGTCCTTTTCACTCCAAACTTATTTTTTAGAAAACCAACCAATCAACTTAACTATGGAAGAATGTGCTCATACCTTTTTTCTTGATGATAAGGAATAGACCTCACAAATCTGCCACAACCATAAACACTTCTTTGCCAAACTCAAGAAGGTTAGAAGACAAAATATTATTCCAATATTTCCTTAAAGATATTCCTTGGACCAAAATATAATCAATGCCTTATTTCTTCCTTTTTTCAATTACACTCAACAAATCATACATAACAAAATACTTGGATATACCTTATCAACTCCAATATTAGAATAGTGACCAACACCCTAATATATCAACCACTCTTAAAATAATATCCACCACCATAGGATATTAACCACTCTTAATAATATTCAACACTATAGAATATCAACCAAACACTTTTCACTCCACACAAAACCTTTGAGCAAACAATATTAAAAATTTAATTTTGCCAAAACTTATAACTCCCTTGCAACCTTAGAACCAAATAATAAACATGCAAAATTAATTTTTAAATTGCCCAACTAAACTTCCAAAAATTTTGGAGATCAAATATTCTGCATACCTTGTACTCCCCACAAAAAGGGGATTCGACGTGACTCGATCCGCCGTATCCTCTAGCCTAAGCGCTAGGCGCTTGGGCACTCACCGCGTGGGCTATGAAGGCCCACATGAAGGAAGGATAAAGACCTTCCTCTTATGCCTTCAACACTCCTCTTCTCACGTGAAAATCATGTTTTCTCTCTCCCTTGGTCGCAATGTTGATTACTATGCTCGCACGATCTTCTTAGGCATGGTGAATATTAATGAGGTGGGTGCTCCCCCTTATATACTTGATTTGACATTCCTCCTCACGTCGGTGCTTTTCAAAATTGGATTTTCGAATTTCAAATCTAAAACCCACTCTAGGGTTTTAACCTTAAATTAATTTATAATTAATAAATAAATTAATTAATAATTAATTTAAATAACTTTTCAAGTTAAGTAAATTAACTAATAAATTAATTTAATTAATTTATAATTGACTTTAAGCTTCCTTAGTATAATAAAATTATTATACTTTATTTTCCAATGGTTTTTATGAAAAACCTTTTATTTTCTCCTTCAATGGTTTTAATGGAAAACCTTTTATTTTCTCCTTCAATGGTTTTAATGGAAAACCTTTTATTTTCTCCTTCAATAGCCTTTTATTTTGCTCCGTCAGGGTTTTAATGAAAAACCTTTTTGGTCATGCTTCATAAGACATTATGAAACTCTTTTGGAACCAATCAATTGCATTCCTTTTGACATCAATGACAAATCAACTTTGCTTACAAACTTGCTCAAATTGCCAACATGTTAGTCTCTACAATGTGTTGCAATTGCCTACACAAGTTGATTTGTTGCAAGAATATTTGAATTCTATTAAAGAAAAGAAGAATCCCACTCAGAATGTGTTAGCTCAGATTCTTACAACTTTAGCTACTAGAAATAATAGACCATTCCTATTTTATTTATCTTTCAAGATGGAGGGTTGGATTCTGCATAATTGTATGATTGACTCCGGTGTTATGACGACTGTCATGTCGAAGGTGGTTTATGATGTTATTGACATGGAGTATACTAGGAGTAGCCTAGGAGTTTTGTAGTTGGTTGGTAATCCTATAAGAACAGTAGGAATCATCAAATATATTTTCATTGTCCTGCATAAGATACCTCAAATCATGGTGATCCAAGAGGTGGGCGTAGTTGACCTAGAGCCATATTTTAGCATGTGCCTCTCAAGAGATTTTACTACTAAATTGGGAGGTTATCTCTCCTTTGATTACTCTCACTTGGAATTTTCTTTCAAAGAGAAAATAATCCAAATATACAATAAAAAACCTTTCATGTTTCATGTAGAGAAGATTGAAGAAGAAGAATAATCCATGGATTATGTCAACATGATAATTGAAGAATTAGAAGAATTGGATTTAATGGAAGACTTTAGATGAGCTTTGTATAGAGGGGAATTTTCAATGAGTGATTATAATGTGATTATGTAAACTGAGATTGGTTGTTACTCCATTACTAAGCCTGAAAATGTTGAAGTGAAGGTGTGTGATGATCAAGATCCTATTCCAGATCAGTTATGGAAGCTCTACTTTGATGGTGTAAGATGTAAAAATGGTACCAAAACATGAATTATCATCATCTCCCATTCTGGAATATAGAATAAATATTTATACTAGTTGATCTGGAGTTGTACAAACAATGCTATCGAATATGAAGCATTATGCTTAGGCTTGAAGAAACCTAAGAAACTCATGATCAAACAACTTCAAATTGTTGGAGATTTAGAGCTGATTTTTAATCAAATGACTAACAAGTGTATCTCCATACAACACTATCTGAAGTTATATCACAAAAAAAATTGGGATCTGTTCGAAGCCTACACAAAATTAAATATTCAAGCGATTTCATGGGAATAAAATAAACATGTAGATCTTTTGGCATCCCTTGGTGCCAAATTTTCTTCAGTTGAGAACATAGTGAAGAAACCAACTATAGTGAGGTTGGTTTATAGGCCTTTAGTTCCTAATAAGAATACATACTAACAAGTGTTTGAAATTTATGAGAAGATCATGAAATTCCTAATAAAAGAAGCTAGTAGTGTGGAAGGAAGAACACTCGATGAATAAAAAGTTGTGAGGCTGATCCAGTTAAGAAATAATCATATCCCGAAAGGATTTATTTCACTCAAAAATATTTTTGATCAAAATGATAGAGCTGAAAAACATAAAATCAAAGTAGACGAGAATGAGTACAATGAGTTGTAGTTGGAACCTAAAAATTCAATCATGGTTGAAACCAATTGCACTCTAGAATAACTTGAGCAGATCAAGGAGATATACTATGAATTTATAGACATTGTCACCTGGAGTTATTAGGACCTCAAAGGTTATAACAAGAATGTGATTTAGCATACTATTGAACTACAAGGAGTGAAATGCTTTAGACAAAAATAGAAACCATTTAATACCAAAATTGAAGTTCTGATAAAAACTGAACTGTTGAAAATGCTAGAAGATAAAATTATTTACCCAATAAAGAATTCCACTTGGGTAGCTAATTTTGTCCCTGTGTGGAAAAATAATGAAGATATTTTCTTGTGTGGTGCATTTCAAAATTTAAATTAGGCTTCTCTGAAGGATCATTATCCTTTGTCCCAAATTTATTAGATTCTTCAGATAGTTTTAGGAGATCAAATATTTTCTCTGTTATATGGATTCTCTTGCTACAATTAGATATGAATCAAGGATGAAAACCAATATAAAATGACATTCACCAAAAAATTGGGTACATTTACTTATCAACGAATACCTTTTAGTCTCTTGAACACTGGATAAACCTTTTAGAGAGTGATGGATGTGGCTTTTGGTGAGTTACTAAATTGATTCATTGTTATTTATTTGGATGATATGATTATCTTCTCTCATAATAGGGAGGAGCATAGCTTACATTTAATACAAGTGTTTGAAAAATACCAAGAGTTCAAAATATCCATCAACCCAAAGAAGTCTATATTTGTGATGGAGGAAAATCTCCTGGGCCATGTAATCTCATAAAAGGGCTTAACTATTGATCCAGATAGATTTGGGGCTCTTTTGAAGCTTCCATTTCTAGCTAATAAGAAAGGCTTGCAATCATTTTTTGGTCAGATTAATTTTGTTCAAAAATTTATTGCAGATCTTTCCCAAGTTGTGAAACCAATGATTGAACTCTTGAAGAAATATTTTGAGTTCAAATGGACTAAGAAAAGGAAGCAAGAATTCAAAGAAATCAAGAAGAGGATTTCTCACACTCCTATTTTGGTAAAACTTGATTATTCAAAGGATTTTATCATTTATGTTGTTGGTGAACAAGAGAGTTACACAATTATGCTCACACATAAGGGAGAAGATGGAAATGAGTGGTCGATCATATTTTTAAGTCAAGTCATCCAAACACATGAGAAAAAGTATAATTTTATAGAGAAGCAAGTGTATGCAGTAATGAAGTTCTTGAAGAAGTTTCAATATTTTTTCCCATAGCAAAATAATAGTTTATGTTGTTCAACCGGTTGTTCAAAGTTTCATTATCTAGGGTGAGCTTGGAGACAAGAGAGCTAGTTGGGTTTCTAAAATTTAAGAATATTATATTAAAATCCAACCAACCAAACTAGTTCATGGTCAAGCATTATGTCAAGAACTTGCAAAAATCATTACATTTGAATCAATGGTCAACCAAACTAATTCCTTAGTTGACAAGGATTGGATAGAGAACCTTGTCGAATACTTCAATTTAGGAAAGTGGCCTTCACATATCAGTACTTCATAAAGAAGAAGATTCAAACTACAGGTTCTCAGATATGTTATGTTACCAAGTGGGTTGTTCCATAAGAGCATTGATGGAGTGATTCTAAGATGTGTTAAAGAGTCAAAAAAGTAGAAAATCCTAGAAGAATTTAATTTTTAATGCCATGGGTATTCACTATGTGGGAAGAACTATGGCATTAAAAATTATCAAAGGCGGTTTTTTTTGGCCCATCCTATTTTCAGATGCATTTAAGGTTAATCAAAATTATGATAGATGACAAAGGTATATCGATAGGATTAGAAATACATCTTTGTCTCTTCACCCGATCCAAGTAGAATCACCATTTCAACAATGGGGTTTAGATTTTATTAGGTACATTGATCCTAATTCATCTATCAGACATAAATACATTTGGACTAAAATTGATTATTTCACCCGATGGAATGAAGCAGTCCCAACTAAGAAGGTAGACTAGGATGTAGTCATCATTTTCCTTGAAGGATTGATCACTCACTCTGGCATACCATAGGTGATCGTAATAGAGAATGAAACTCCATTCATCAGTACCAAAATAAGTGAGTTTGTGGGTAATTATGGTATTTATTTAAAAACTTCATAAAACTACTATTTGTAGGGTAACATTTAAATCTACGAACACGAACCTGCTTAGAATTTTGAAGAGGACTCTTGGTAACAACAAGCAAAGTTGTCATTTGCTCTTGAACCAAGATTTATGGGTTGATTGTATCTCAATTAAAATTTCTATCAATACATTCCCCTATTTTTTGGTGTATGGTAAGGAATCAGTCTTGCCCATTCACATTGAGTTGTCAGCTCTTCAATCCTTACAATTTCTTGATGATGATGAATTTGATACCTTGAGCGCAAGATTGGCTGAGCTATTATGGTTGGAACAATAAAGGTAGAAATCATATAATGCTTTCATGGAGCATGCTCAGATAATAAAAAATTGGTTTAGCAAGAAGACTTGAGAGAAGGTATTTAAGTTGGGCGATATTGTGTTAAAATGGAATGAGAACAAGGCAAAAAACAGGAAAACATCACAAGTTTGAGGTAATTTGGGAAGGCCCATTTCATATTTTTAGTGTGAATAAATTTAATTGATATTATTTTTAGGATATGGATGGTTGTGTGTTGTCGATTCTGGTGAATTGTCTTCATTTAAAGACCTACTATCAGTAAATTTAGGATCAAGGATGTAAATATGTACATAGTTTTCCAATTTGATTTTTATGCTTTAAATAGGGAGAGTTAAAGTTTTTCACTGAGAAGAAGTGTTTTCACCAGTGAAAATTATTTTCGCTAGCAAAAAACTTCTTCGCTCATCCTGGAATACAAAAAAAAAATACATTTTCAAGGAGCAAAAGTCATTTTCACCTAGTAGAGGTATTTTCATTGGTGAAAATCAATTTTGCCAGCAAAACTCCTTTTTTTGTACCTTATTTTTTGGGAGCAAAGACAAGAACTTCTCCTGATTTTCAGTGCTCAAATTAGAAAATTCACCCAAAAGGAGAAAAGTGCAATCTTGCTTACATGCCTTGCTTTTTTGGAAGCTAAGATATTAAAGGATATTTTTTGTGCTTTAAATCAGCGAAACACATGCAAGTTTTAAAAATACTTTAATTTTTTGATGCATGGACTTAAGCACCCCAAGTTTTAAGATTTTTCACCCATCAAGGAGTATTTTTAGGCATTTAACCAATTTGGCATGCTTTTCTAGAACTCAAGTTAGCGAAAGCTATTTTCGACGTCCAAAAGAGCAAAAATACTTTTTGCCTTGATTTTTTAGCGAAACTCCTAAATGCTGCTTTTTTGCCAGTGAAAGCATTAGAAAATGCTTTAGGTGCCTTAGTTCAGTGAAGGTGCTTTTTGCAAAAACCATTAATGCATGAGTTTTCACCATAAGTTGCTTTTACCTTGCTCTTTAAGTAAAACTGCCAGTATGAAGTACTTTCAATAGAAAAAACAAACGTCTACATGATCTACTTTTTTTATAATAAAACTTCCAGTTGGATTAAAAGGATATATTTTCAAAAGGAGGGAAATAATTCCAGATGCATCTTCATCCAATTGATGTTTTCACGAAAAGTAAAAATGAGTTCGTCCAAAAATACATTTTTATCTGCATGATTTGATTTCAACAACAAAACTCTAGTTGAGGGTAATTTCACCAGTGAAACTACCTAAAGGTGTTTTTCGGTGCCAAAAATCAATGAAAAAGGTAAGTTCACTTGAAAAGCACTCTAGTCATGCATGCCAAGAAGAGAAATATGGTGATCATGTTTCTTGAGTTCAATTGTTGACAACTAGATTATGCGTCTCAAATTTAAAAGTGGCTAGGCATGGCATTTGAAGAAGATTTGCAGCACAAGTCATTATGGACCATTAAAAAAATTATGAAAAAGTGTGTCGAGCGAGGGAACCAAGGAGCACTTTTACCTGAGTTTGGTGTGTACATCACATGCATTAAATCAGGTTGTTGAGGTTGAGAATTATAAAAAGGATAAACCCTTGAAGCTTGCAAACAAAGAAAAATCAAAGCATTCTCTCAAAGGTGTTGTAGAACTGTTATTTGGCTTCATCGAATTGCTGCTTAATTGCAAAACTATCAGAATATTGAAGTGAAGTTGTTGAAGGAAAAAAATAGGGAAGAAAGCCATAGAATAAAATAAGATGCAAAAAATCTAAAATAGGTAAAAAAGCCAATAAAGCAAGGAGAATGAAGATAAGTAATTTGATCCATATTATGATCAAATGGGGAATAATAGTTATTGCACCATTTTAAACAAGGGTGTGGAGTAATTACACCAATGGTGAATCAAGGATTAACACCTGAGAGTTTATGAACTAAAGTGTATCATGCACATATTTTCTAGTTCCTATGCACACCAATTCATCCTTACCCAAAACTTATTTTTGTAATTTCAAAATTCTATCATCCTACTATTAGAGCCATTCGAATTACAAATGGAGAGAGGTTGCTCAATATTTCATTCAATGTAGTCAGAGAAGCATTCACTTGCTGGGTCAAAACTCCTTCAAATTTAATGTTCAAAAAGCTCAATATCAAGGAGTAAGAGGAAAGATACTAGTCAACTCTGTTGTTGCACCATTTTATGGAGAATCAATTCATAAAGATTCTACAATTTGGGCAGTTTTTAGCTTTGCTAAAGCCTTTGACAGATTTTAGGAGCCCAGATTTGTATTCGATGTTAGCATGGATAATTTGGTTCCCCTCAGATTCCACGGTGCATAAATGGTAAGCATCACTTACGTAGTGTATTTTTTAGGTGGGGTTTTGTTAGTATCACAATGACACTGAGACGGGGGGGTGAATCAGTGTAGCTCTTTTAAAACATAAATCTTCAACTCTTAAAGCTGAAACAATGAAAACTTAAAACCAAATAAAGTAAGTATAACAAGAGAACATCGCACAACACAAGATGTATCGAGCTTCATCGATTTGGCTACATCCTCAAAATTACTGTTTGGACTCCCATACAAATCTAGCCTTTGTAAAGCACCAACTTTACAATCAATTTACCAACACACACTAGAAGGAGCACCAACCCTTGATTTATCTGCACCAACAAAAAGGAGCACCAACCCATGATTTATCTGCACCAATAGAAAGGAGCACCAACCCCTGATTTATCTACACCAACAAAAAGGAGCACCAACCCCTGATTTATTTGCACCAACAGAAAGGAGCACCAACCCCTCTACCAAGCACCCACTTGATTTTGATATTGATAATAAAATGACATATATGAATCTTCTTTCCCACATAAAAATTGATCATTCTCTTAGTTCGTTCTGTCAATTGCTAAATTCTTTCTGGGTATTGTGTAGAACTCTATCTATGACCTCCTCTCAAAATTTTAGCCAAACATGATATTGTATGAGAAAGTTATGCCCAAAATACTAATGTGACATTTTTCACCTTTTTCCTAAAAACACAAATTTTCACTCTTTATTTTTCTCCACACACTCCTCTCTGCACAAAATAAAATCACAATATTCAATAAAACACTTCTAAATTAAATGCACACACTTGCATTCATTTTTTCCCTTTTCACTTTCTCCAAATATCTTTATTTAATGAAATTTCTTAAAATAATATAGCTCATTTTTTTTTTATATTGAGAAGGCATTTCGTCAAACACGTCACATGCAAAGAATTGACACCTTACTCGTTCTCATACTTCGGAGCCACGTGACAACTCAAACAAAAAATAAAATATGATCTATTTGATGCCTTGAAGGTGTAACAACATTGAAACTGAAACTCTGGCGACTCTTCAAGGTCGAAACGGCCAACTAAAGGATTTTTCCCAAGTGGCACAAATTGACATAAAAGAGACCTGTAACGTTTTTGCAAAAATCATAACTCTCACCTTGTAACTCAGTTTTCTCTAAAATTTGAAATGTATAATATTTACAACACTAAATATATCCAAACCAAAACTCACTACCTAACTCCTTACGGTTTTCCTGTACCACTTCCACAAAAACTGCTACTGACACACTTTTTCAAAAAAGAGCGTTTTTGTGACAGTCTTGCAACACTTGTAAAATTCGTCTCATTTATTCGTTTTCATTGAAATTTAGAACACATATTCTTGAAGATAATGACCACCTTCAGTTCAAATTTTACTACATAACTCCTTACGGTTTGTTTGCAGTGCTTTTGACAAAACCTGCACTTTTTTAGCCTGTACAACCACTTGCCAAATCATCCGGTAGGATACCGGAAACACCACCGATCACTCCAAATACTGTGGTGACATCTCCAATGCTGTTCTGGAATATTTATTTACATTTTGGGATGTTCCAAACTGATCCATCCTATCCAACTGTGCCCGTGGCGACTTTTGCAACTTTTTGACTATTTTGCTGCTTTGACAACTTTCTGATGATTTTTTCAACTTTTGCAAATTTGCACAAACAACCTGTAACAACTTCACCCAAACATCAAAAACATCCTCATAAGAATTTAACATCACTGTACATACTCTGAATAACCTTTGAACTCCTATCCACTACATCAACCGATCTATCTGACTGTGTTGACAACAATGACAATACTATTGTTGCACCTTGCTCAACAATCTCCCCCTTTGGAATTGTTGGCAACATAGGTGCAATTTTATGTAACTCTTCTCCCCCTTTGACAAAAATACCAAAGGGCTGCTGCAAACTCCCCCTGAGTCCATGCACAACGATTTCAGGCAAAAATTATTACACTTAGCAAAAATCACAAACATGAGCAAAAAGATAAACAAATACACAAATGCTCCCCCTAAGAATGTGGTCCCGATAGCTAGTCAATTATTGGGAAGCATGACCACTCCCAATTTATTGCGAAGGTACTCAAAGAATTCATTGGGCAATGGTTTTGTGAAGATATTCGCTACTTGCTCTGTTGGAACAAAATCCAACTTAACCTCACCTTTTGCAACTTTCTCCTTCAAAATGTGATATCGAATAGCAATATGTTTTGTGTGAAAACGAATAATCGAATTCTTTGAGATGTTAATGGAACTGGTGTTATCACACTTAATTGAAATTGGCTCACTAAATTTAATTCCAAGATCTTTTAGGGTTTGTTTCATCCATAATACCTGCGTACAACACGTTGTCGCTGCAATATATTCTGTCTCTACTGTGGATAAGGATACTGACTCTTGTTTCTTACTGTGCCACGCGACCGACCTATCTCCAAGATAGAATGCACCTCCACTCATACTCTTTCTATCATCTACACATCCTGTCCAATTTGCATCTGAATACACAATAAGGGTGAAGTCCTTACCTTTCGGATACCATAACCCATACTCCATAGTACCCTTGAGGTATCGAAGAATCCTCTTCACTGTTGTCACATGAGTCTCCTTGGGACTAGCCTGAAATCATGCTACCATGAATACTGCCTACAAAATATCTGGTCTGGTAGCTATCAAGTATAGTAAGCTCCCAATCATAGATCTATATATGGTTTGATCAACATGTGGAGATTTATCATCCTTGCTCAACTTGCAACCTGTCGTCATGGGAGTGCTAACTGGCTTACAATCCTCCATTGTGAACTTTTTTAACATCTCTTTCACATATTTAATTTGAGAAATAAATATGCCCTTCTCATTTTGATTAACTTGCAACCCGAGGAAATACGAAAGTTCACCAATCATTGACATTTCAAATTCTTTCTGCATCTTATTTGTTAAATATTTACACGACTCATCTTTTCTTCTGCCAAATATGATATCATCTATGTATACAACAAGAAAAATAAGATGGCCATTTTTTATTTTGACATACAAATTACTATCCACAATACCTTTCTTGAACCCTTGTTGAGTAAGATAGTTGTCTAGCCTTGCATACCATGCTCGGGGTGTCTGTTTTAAGCCATATAATGCTTTCTTCACCTTGCAAACCAAGTTGGGATCATCACCAAGTTGGAAACCATCTGGCTGCTCAATATAAACCTCTTCTTCAAGTTTTCCATTCAAAAATGCTGATTTCACATCCATTTGATAAACTTTAAAATTATTGTAAACTGCTAAATCTAGAAACATTCTAATTGCCTCTAGTCTAGCCACAGGTGCAAAGGTTTCCTCAAAGTCAATACCTTCAACTTATGCATAGCCTTTACATACCAATCTTGCTTTATTCCTGACTACCTATCCGTCTTCATTCAATTTGTTTCGAAAGATCCATTTAGTACCGATTATATTTATATTTGCAGGTCGTGGTACTAACTCCTAAGTTTTGTTTTTCTCGATCTGATCTAATTCTTCATTTATTTCCTTCATCCAACTTTCATCTTTGCTTGCGTCAACAACACTTTTGGGCTCAATTTTGGATAATAGAGAGTAGTTACTTACTACTCTTCTTCTTGTCTGAACACCAACTATGAGGTCTCCAATTATTTGCTCTCTACGATGATCTTTCTGCCAACTGCCTGTTTTGAATTTCTTATTTTCTTCCATTTCTGAATCACTATTTGAATTATCTGAGTCAATTTTTTGTTTCTTTTTCGTTTCCTTTTCCTCATCTCCTTCAATAACCTCTTCATAAATTGGGTAGTTCTCTTCATAGCTAATTACTCATTCCCTAACTTCATCAACTTTAACATTGGCACTATCCAAAATTTTCCTTAGCCTCTTGCAGCATTTGTAAGCTTTGCTTTTTGATGAATAGCCAAGAAAAATACCTTCATCCGCTCTATCTTCAAACTTACCAAGGTTTTCTTCAGTTCTTTTGATGTAACACTTGCTGCCAAAAACTTTAAAGTATCTTGATGTTGCCTTTTTATCGAACCACAACTCATAAGGAGTTTTGATTTCATGTGTCCTCAACATGCACCTATTTTGGATGTATACCGCAGTATGGAATGCCTCTTTCCAAAATCTATCTACTACTTTGCTCTCAGTCAACATAGTCTGTGGCACTTCTTGCACTGTCCTATTCTTTCTTTCTACCACACCATTCTTCTGAGGTGTCCTGGCTACTGAAAACTGTCTCCTAATACCATATTTTTCATAGTACTCTATAAAATCCTCTGAAATGAACTCTCCTCCTCTATATGATCTTAAACATTTAATCATTTTTTTTGTTTGATTCTCAACTTGGTTTTTGAAAACCTTGAACATCTCAAAATCTTCTGATTTATGCTTCAAAAATAGTACCCATGTCATCCTGGAATAGTCATCTATACACAACATAAAATATTTGTCACCATTTATGCTTTGCATTCTCATGGGTCCACATAAATCAATATGTATTAGTTCCAAAGGTTTACTTGTGTAGTACTCTTTTGTTTTAAATGAGACTCTAGTTTGCTTTCCATTTTGGCATGAAGCACAAATGCTATTTGATGGTTTTCCAATGGTGGGAATATCTCTCACTACCTTTTTTGAGCTAATTTTTACTAGATTGTCAAAACTGATATGATCGAGCCTCTTGTGCCACAACCAATTTTGTTCTTCTTGTCCAATCAAGCAAGCTCCTTCTGAAGTCTCTGAGAGAGTGTATAGGTTGCCATATGTCCTCAATCTAGTTGCTATCAACTTTCCACTATTTGCTTTTCTGACTTCACAACCCTACTTCTTAAAAATCACTTCATGACCTCTATCACAAATCTGACTTACACTCAACAAGTTATGCTTCAGACCAACCACAACCAAGACTTCTTTTGACTTGATTTTTCCATCACTGATCTTAACTGAACCTTTTCCAACTATCTTAGCTCCATCATTATTTCCAAATTTTATTGAACCACCTTCATATTGTTGTAACTTCTCAAATTTTTGTTTGTCACCTGTCATATGACTGGAGCATCCACTATCAAGTATCCATGGTGCAAATTTATTCTATGCTTTAAATTTTGTTTGTATAATCAGGGATTCATTTTCTTCCTTAGATCACTCTTTTTCTTTCCACTCTGGTTTGATTATAGTTTTGGGCTCTTGTTTTGACTTTTCTTTTTCAATAGCTTGTGCATGTTTTTCAAGAAATTTTATATTTTGTCTCATTCCATTTGGTTGAAATTTTCTTCTCTAAAATTAATTTGGTGCAAATGTACATTGATAATTTCTTGCAATGTGCCCAAAATTATGATAGTTATAACATTCTATTGCATAATCCATCAAAGGTGAAAAAACATTTCTACTAGTAAAATTCCTTGGTCCTACATTATACTTGCAATCTGAAATCTTATGTCCATAACCATTGCATTTAAAATAGTAACCAGAAAAGAGATGATTGAACCTGGGTGATGGTCTTTGCCATGTTGTCATAGGAGCCATAAATATTCTTCTTCTTTGATGTGTGACATTGGTGAATCCATCATTGTCAATTCTCCTTTCATGCCTTGCATTATTGCTTTCTTTTGCATGAGTCAATTTTTCTTGATCAACCTGTTTCTTATATTCATTCTTTATGGATTCTTCATTTATGGCATTTGATCCATTTGATGATTCTCCTTCGTCAAATCCCAAACCAAATTTGATGCCTGTAGTATTTTGGTTATTTATGATCTTATCCAACTTCATAGAACTTTCTTCACGTTTGTGATAACAACTAATTTTACGATTCATCTCTTCTATCTGCATCCTTAAACCAACAATCTCTTATTCTAGCTTGCTGCAATAATCTATTTTCATAGTTATTTGCACTTTGAGATTTTTAGATATTTTCTTGGATTCTTCTATCTGTAATTTCAAACTAGTTATGATTTCATTTGCATCCTCAAGCTTTCTTGAAATTTTCTTATTCTTTTTTCTTTCTATCTTCAATTCATCCAGAGTTGCAATTAGTTCCTCTTCCAAATTTACTTCTGCATCAATTTCTTCTTCATCACATTCCTGTTCTTTTTCTATTTTTTCTTCTTTGAGTGCCATGAAAAGAGCTTCACCTATTTCCTTTTTAGAATCCTCACCGGAGCTATCTTCTGATGAACTGACATTCTTGGAGATGAAACTTTTCTTCTTGAAGTTGCCTTTTCTAAATTTTTTTTTTTCTTCCAATCACTTATTTCTTGGTGCGATCCTTCATCACTTTTGTTCTTCTCATTAAGTGGACATTTAGCTACAAAATTCCCAATGCCTCCATAAATGAAACATTTAAACGGTAACTTTCCTCTGTATTTTTCTTTTCCCCTTTTTAGTTTTTGAACAAAGTTTTCTTCCATTTCATCTGATGTCTCTTCTTCCTCGGATTCTTATTTTGCTTTCATATTTTTATGGGATTTAAAAGCAGATTCTCTATCTATGGGTTTAGATTTTTCTATTCTCATCTCATATGCAGTCAAAGAACCATGCATCTCATACATACTAAAATAATTTAGATCTTTAGCTTCTTCTATAGCTGAAACTTTAGAATCAAATCTTTGGGGAAGAGATCTTAATACCTTTTTCACGATGATAGAATCTTTGATTTCCTCGTCGAGTCCTCTAATCGCATTAATGAATTCATTAACTCTCAGCATATATGCATCTATGTTCTCATCGTCATTCATATTTAATAATTCGAATTAAGCTCGATGTGTTTGTAACTTGGCCTCCTTGATCTTAATGTCTCCTTCATGAATGATCCTTAGTTTGTCCCATATTTCTTTTGTCATTTTACAACTCATAATCTTTACCAGTTCACTGTCCACTAATGCGCACATGATAGCATTCTTTGCTTTTGAGTCATTAAGCCTAAAATTGAAGTGATTGAGGCTGAAGTGCAAACAGAGAATTCTATAGTAGAGACAGTAGATGTTTATGTCCAGGTGGAAATAGTTCCTCAAATGCTACCTATTATTAGACCACCTGATATAGTTTCACTTGTGAAATATAATGAGGATGTAACCTTTTGGGTAGCTATATGCCAACAGTTGGAAGAGAAGGTTTCATCACAATAGAACTTAAAGGAGGATATAAAAAGGAAAAATTCTGAAATTAAAGACTTAAAGGAGAAAATTCAAAATGTATGTCAAATTTCTAAGTGTATGGTTCAATGCAAGAGGCCTACTAGGTTTTATAGCCTAATTCTGAAGGAAAAATACCTCCAATGGCAGACCATGAGGATTGTCTCTGGTTTTACCCATACTTTTGAGACACCAGCGGAATTTTGAGAGGCTTTCTGGCAGAGCTCTGTGGAAGATCAAAATCTGTTGTGTGAATTATTCCTTCATAACTTCTTTTTACCAACTGAAGTTCTATTTCTTCCTCACATATTTATTTGTGATATTCATCTCAGAGCCTTTCAATCAATACTGCAAAACCATCTCTATTGGGAACAACAAAAGAGAACTAGTAAGTCTTTAGAGACTCAAGTTGTTTACTGATTAAGCCTGTGCACCTAAATCATAGGACCTCTACAAATCAACATTATGCTCTCATAAGGAATGAAAAAGTAAGGAGAATGTACCTATGAAATCTTTAAGTATGTATAGATGGGTTCAAAACATTTTGTGTAACCTCCTTTGTCGATGCATTTTCAACCTATAGAAACAAATGGGGTGAATTGCCCATATCATTACAGAAAAGAGAACCTATCTCACCTAAGAACTTGATTTGGTCTTGAGGAAGCGCTACGAGTGTAATTCAAACTATTCTTGATGCCAAATAATGATTTATTGGACTCAGGTACATGATGCCTACTATCATAACTCCTATTCCATATTTCTTTGACAACAATGCTCGGCTAGAAGACCAATTCCAGGAGTGGCTCAGAGAAATTCAGATGCATAAGGGATATTACCAGATTGGAAGTAGAATTTGGAAGTATGATGAATGATATCTGGAGCTGGACCTTTATGCTATTGTTGCAGAACAAAATGCATGATGACATGCATTAGAATAGGCTGGGGGGGAGAATGATGAGGCAGGAGATTGCCTCATTTAAAGACTTATTTTATAAACTTTTAAGACTCATATGGAACTATTTGTGACGTGATTTTATGTTAATTATAGGATATTATGGATTGTGTGATGATATTTCCATGTTAAGATAAGGAAAGTGCATATGCTCTATTTTTACTGATTTATCCATATTTTCTTCAGTGTTTTAGCTATTTATTCCTATAATTATGCATTACTTTAAGTGTTATCATATGTAAGAAATCTATGTATAATGTTTACCATCCATACACAAACATATGCCATCGTTTGCTCACTTTTAAATTAAATTTTAGGTGCCAAAAAGCTGTCAAGTTGTTGATTGTGCAAGAAAACTAGACTTTGTCATACAAATTCCAACCAGTTGTACATCTACAACATGGTGTGGAATTTGTCCATCCCAGCCCAAGTCAAGGATGAAAATAGTCCTTTGGATGCCTAAGGAGACCATACCTACCACCACAACTGATTGCATAAACATTTTTTGATGAAATAGCAGTCTTCCTATTTTGTTGCCTGATATTATGGAGCAATTTTGGAATGAGCGTAGATAGTTTGGAACTGCTTAAAGGTATTTTTGAAAAGGAGTAAACAATGAATAAAGTAATCTCAAAAGATACCTTATCCAAACTCACACTTTTTACTCACTTTGGATGCCATCCCTTAGAGTGGATAGGGATAGAAGAGTCAAAACTCTGCATTTGTGGAAGACCTAGACTGAAACTGCTATAACAGTCCCAAATAATAACAGTAAACCTTATATGTAATGCAATCTATTTTTTATAAATAAAATGCTCCCATATGGTTGAGCATATATGAGAATATGTATCTGAAGATAGTTATAGTATGTATTAGGTGTTTTGAATCTATATTTACTACAGCAATATAGTATTCTGCAGGTCTCTTCCTGCATTGTTGTGATGTTGCTAATATGAAATAAAAATGTGCAATATTATGATTCATGTTTCATTTTCAATTAAGTATGATAACTTCTTATTTTAGAGAAAGCTCACTCACCTCCTTTGGTTCAAAAGCAAGGGCCACTTCCAGGCCCAGAGGAGGGTTTTTCCCCTGACAGAATTATGCTTATTCTAGCTGCACCAGGGCAGCAGAAGACTGATATTTTTTTGAGAGTTTTTTATTGATGCATAGGTCAATACTTATTTATTAGTATTTGCAAGTTAGTGGTTAATTTCAGTTTCACATTTCTAGAATTTAGCATAGTATTTTTAGCTTTCTATTTTTTGCACTATTTCAAAAATTTGTATTAGAATAAAGTTGTTACAGATTTTGCACAGTTGTCAGTTTTTGATATTTCAATTTTTGTCATTTTTTGCAAAGTATGGTGTGATGTTTTCCTTTTAGAAGTTTCAAATTCTGCAATAGTTCATTATCATTTCGCTGCAACTTATTTCTTATCAATTGAATTCTACAACAATTTTACTTTTCTGAATAGTGTGGATTTGATTCATGCAATTTTCAATTTTCAATAGTTTAGTTTCATTTTCTTTATAAAAGGAAGTATTTAGCATTTCTAGGATGTTAGAAGGAGTACCAAACACCCCAAGACACTAACTACCTCATCAATAAAGCCCTGAGTTAAATGAACTAAACCTACAATCTGCTACACCCTGGTCTCGTATATAGCCTTGGACACTGCCCTGGACTAACATATATTGATTAAATGGTGAAGTATAAATGACACTCATCAAAGGGTAGCTTGTCTAGAAGATTGAAATCATTAATGTTGAGGAGGAGACATAGGAATATTAGGTTGAGGAAGAACCAATATCGCAACCATATTCATCGTTAGCTCAAATGGTGTCGAGTTTTCTCTAACTTCTTCCTTTGATCATGATCATATGGTGACCATTGAATCTCATTCAGTAATTTTTACTTCTATTATGCCCCAACTTGGCAGTCCTTCCACTTCAGTTTCACTCATCGTTCCTCAGTCCCCAGTGACCAATGCTCTTTCTTCTATTCTTTTTCCTTCTATTTACCTTTATTTTAGTTCTTTTGCATTTGCACCCAATCCATTTTCACTTCATTCATCTTCCATTTTGGTTAGTTATCCCATGGATATAAGTATACCATCCCTTTCATGAGTAAGTGTAACTACAACTAAATCCTATGTTTCCATTCTGTCAATTGCTTCCATTTATTTTTCCGTTTTTGAGCCAAAACCTTAGTAGAATCTTTTTCCCTTTTCCATATTTTTAGAGTTACATGCACTACCAGGGTCAGAAATGGAAGTTGTAATAGAGCACCATGTTGTAGAAAATATCAATAGAGCCTGAAAAATTTCATCATGATGGTTGAAAAACCATAAGCAAAAGGAGGCTCAAAATCCAGTGAAGACATTGAAGGTCTCTTTTGACCCTAAATATATGGAGTCATGCACTTTGAAAATGATTCCCCAGGTCCAAAATCCTAAAGGATAGATGGCTCTAAGCTACTATGCTTATGAAGTTATTACAGAGGACCTTACACATATTGATGCTACAAAAAATATGGGGAACATTTAGGTGAAGATGAGCTCAATATACTTACACGACAAGCATTTCAAGAACATTTTCAAAGCTGAAGCAAAGATCACCGAGTTGGAAGGTGCCCTAGCCAAAAAAAAGGCCCAACTGGAAACAACAAAATCAAAGGTAGAGAATTGGTAGCAAAAGGTAGATGGCTTGGAGAAAGAAATTACAAAATATATAAAAGAAATCAAGGAATACAAGAAATATTGGGAAGGAGCGCAATAGCAAGTGCAAGCATTATCTACCCAACTCAAAACTTTATAGAATCATTTGGTTGAAAAGGTAGTACAATCAATAGGTTTATCCAAGGATAAAATCAAGGAGGCTCACCATATTTTGACTAAAGACTATAAAAAATGGGTAGTGAAAGCACTCTTGGTTCTATTGTATATTCAAGAGGCTCGAACAGTAATTATATTCAAGAAGGAAATATTACAATATGCCAAGTAGCTAGAACCAAAATTGGAGATGGCACTAAAGATTCAATCGTTAGCTCATTCTGACCTTCAATTTAAACCAATGAGTGGGATGGATCGAGATTGGTCTAATGCTTAGATAACATTATGCAGTTATTTTCCAGATTAGATCTAGCTATAGAAGGTCATAAGCTACTTGATAAGTATGAGAAGGAGAGCTATATGTCACTCATTTATATTGAGGTTGTAGCTGATATCAGATTCTTTAGTTTTACTAATAATCATAGAAATATTTTTCCAAAGTAAGAATTGGAGGTAGTCTAGATAGAGTTCATAGAAGATACTTTAGAGATTTATAGCTAGATAGAACCAATTATAGAAGAGCACGTATTGGCATTTATTAAGAAGCTCATATGCATCGAGTCATCCTTACTAGAGCTAATCTAGAGAACCAATAACATCAACTTGGACCAGATTCAGACATTACACTTCATTATTGATTCACTCCATTATCCTTCGATTATAAATTTGGATTATTGGGCTGAGTCGGTTGTAGTGTATGAAACCACCAGTGCATTTCTTGAGGAGCATAAAGAATGGGTATAGAAATAAATATAACAAAAGGAAGTTGTTGAATTAAATGAACCATCTGATGTAGCAAGTTGAGGTGAGGGTTAAGCCCAATGGATAAAGGCATGGGGTCAATTGAATTGAGACTAGCTGAATACCCCTAAGCCACCAGAAATGTTATCATCTTTCCCACATTAAAATTTTACTAAAATTTTATCTAAGTGTGCAAGCAAGTTCGCTAGCAAAATAACTTTCCAATAGTTTTGCTAGAAAAATCACTTTCCAGCAGTTTTTCCAATGCAATCATTTTCTGGAATTTTCACCAATGAAAACATCTTCCTGGTATTTTCGCCAATGAAATCATTCCCAAGTAGTTTCGTTAGCAAAATTCCTTTTTTATCAAGTTTACAGTGAAATTACATTCCACACAAGTTCATAAGCGAAATTACTTTTTGGAAGTTTCTCCAAGGAAATTTCATCTTCACCTCTAATTCCAGTGAAATTACTTTTTTTGGTTGAAATTGTTGGCAAAATTCCTTCTCAGGTGAAAAAACAAAGATCCCAATGAAAGCCCCTTTTTGGGCCATCAAAATTAGTTTTTAGGTGAAGCTCCATTTTTAGTAGCAAAAGCCTATGTAGGGCGAAGTTCTGGCAAGGGGTGTGTTTCCATTTTTACCCATATTTTTAGTAAAATTTCTTTTCAACCCAATGCCTTGGAGAAATTCATATTTACCATTTTCCTTGTGAGCAAAATCATTTTTAGTTCATATCATTTTTTTAAAATATCAAGGACTGGTAAATTTAATTCTTGGGGTAAAGAAGTTGACATTTCTAAAATTATTGCTGAAAGGTTACCAAAATTAAATACTATGCTCCTGAATCTGGTATGACTTACTATTTTTGAGGCATTTCCATGAAGATAATTTTTTTTTATGATTCTAGCTAGGTGCCAATAAGACATCTCCTAAAATTGCTTGTTTCTTCCCAAGGAAGCACCAGATTGGTTCGTTGTTACTGTCAAGGAGAGAATCGTGATTGACCAATATGTCATTTCCCATCATTTTTGTTTTATGAGAATTTAATTATAGAGGTGCAATACTCTATAAATACTAGAGAACTTGATGTAAAAAATAAGGGGGACATTCTGCTAAAAACTCTAAGTTTAAACTTTTTAATCAATTGAATGACATTTGGCCCCAGTTCCTGGATCGGTTGTGTATGTGATTGTTTTCTGCCTATCATTTTTGTTATATTCATGCCTTTGTTAGAAATATTAAATTCTTCATTTGAATTTAATTTTTGATGAAGAAGTGGATGTTAAAATATTAATTGGAAGTCATATTTGTAATATGTGATTGGTTCCTGTGTTCTTTTTTTGTTAAATGCTAGTTAAAACTTGATGTGGTTATTTAGTTGTTAGTTCATCATACTCTATCTTTTAGACTTATAGCCATATTTTCCATATCTTTTCGTTGATTTCTATAACTAAGATTTATAGTAATTTTTAGATTAATATGAAGGCCAATCCTCTTTAGATATTGGTCTAAAGGACATCTCTTTCCTTTAGCCTTTCAATTTTGGCTGAGTCTAGGGTGGGTATTTTTACACTTTAGCAGATTCGTTATCAACAAATTCAACATGTTCATCTTCTTGCTTACCTTTTGCTTTTAGTTCATATTTTATCTCATGTTATTCAATATTTGTAGCTTCAATATTACAAGCTTCTTGAACTCTCTCATTGTCATCAGATTCTTGTATAAGAATATTTCCTTTACCTTTATCTTTAGAATCATATGATTATTTCTTTTTTTGTATAGTAGTTTCTAAAAATTCACTTAGAGCATCATAATAAAATTTTTAGTTAGATGAACTTGGAATATCAATACTACAAGAATAATGAAAAATATTTTCCTTAAATGATTCATCTACTTCCATTTTATTCTTAAGAGATGAAACCAATTCTTTTTGTTTCAATATCTCGTCTTATGAAGTTTAAGTGAAAGTAATTATATGTACATTATACTACCTAAATCTATAGGTATCATAATAGTATCATTTCCATCATCAATTTCTTCTATAAGTATTACATGTAAATAGCATTCAAATATTTTAAAATTTTCATCTGTGGTTTCACTATAAAATAATTTTGAAACTATGTCTACATTTCCTTTAGATTTTTCAATCAAATTCTAAATCCCAAATTTTATGATATCTACTTTTTCTTTTCTAATAATAGACTTTGTATTATTATCAATACAACTTGAACATTTTGATCCTTTGAAGTAGACAACCTTAAATCCCCTAGGTATATATAATTAAAAAATAAAATTCACTCATTTTAATTCCTATGGAGTAGTAAACCTTATGTCTCCCTAGTTTTAGAAACTAAAAATGAATGTTTGCAAATTTATGTTTTCCTAAATTCTAATGTTGAAATTCTTTTATCTCCCATGTATATAAATTTACAAATATTCAATTTTTAATTTTCTCTAAATATGAAATCAAACTTCAAAAAACTTCTCAGAGGAAAGGAAGTTTCTTAGTGAATATCATAATATTTTGAGTAAGGAAGAGAAATTTTGGAGATTAAGATCAAGATAGACTTTGTTAAAAGGAGATAAAAATACAATTTTTTTTCATAGGATGGCTATAGTACAGAGATTAAATTCCATAATTATTAGAATTAAATCAATAGAAGGGGTTTGGATTGAATATCAGAGTGAAATTATAAAAGATATGAAATCATTTTATTAGAATATTTTAGGTTCAGAGTTCTTACTGATAAACTTCTTCAATATGTTCATTCAGTTGTAATGAATGAAGACAATAGTAAATTTATAGAGGTTATTACTCTAGAGGAAGTTAATTTATCTCTTTTATTTTTTAATAAGTATACATCCCTATGTCTATATGGGCTCTCTATAGAATTTTACCAACATAATTGGATAAACAAATACATACCTTATGAAATAAATGCAACTTATATTACCCTAATTCCAAAAAAGAAGGATGTTGAATTGTTTGATTCTTTTATACCTATAAGCCTATGTAATATGGCATATAATATTACCTCCAAAGTGATGGCGAATAGGTTAAGGTTATTTTTAGACAAAATCATTTTATGATATTAAGGAGGATTTGTAAAAGGGATACATATTCTCGATGGGATAATAGTAGCTCATGAAGTTATACATTTAAAAAAATCAAGAAAAGAGAAACCAATAATCTTAAAACTTGATATGAGTAAAGCCTATGATAAGATTAAATGGGATTTTTTTTGCATTTTTAGAAAATATTTGTTTCAATAAGAAATGGGTTAGATGGATTAAATATTGTCTCTATAGTTTCTTATTCAATGTTGGTCAACAGGTTAGTAACATAATATTTTAAATACAAGAGAGGCCTTAGACAAGGAGATCCTCTATCTCCTTATTCGTTCACTATTATGGAAAAGGTTTTGAGTAGGAACTTAAAGAAGACTTACAAATATGGGCTTATAACTAGACTTAAGGTTAGTAATAACATCGATAACATCACCCATCAATAATTTGTAGATGATACAACCTTTTTTGGAAGGGTAAGGATAAATGAGGCCAAAGCTTTGAATAATTTTTTAAAAGAGTATGAAAGAGTTTTCAGGCAAAAAATTAATAGGATTAAATCTAAAATTTACTTCCTTAACACTCATGCTAATATCAAAGCAAGAATTTACAAGTTGCCTCAAATGGAGGAGGTAAATTTACCAACAAATTATCTAGGGATGCCTTTATTTAAGGGTATAATGATGATAGATTTATGGAATCTAGTTATTAGTAAATTTCATAATAAACTTCTATCTTGAAAAGGTAAACAATTATAATTATCAGGAAGAGTGCAGTTAATTAAGTCAGTCTTACAAGCCATTACAACATATTATATATCATTGTATTCTATGCCAAACTCAATTGAAAAATTTTAACACATATTATGTGATCCTTTTTATGGTTAGGTTTAAATGATAAAAGGAAATTTTATTTGGTGAAATGGAGTATTTTGTGTGATGATAAAAGTAGGGGAGGTCTTGGTTTGGAGTGATAAGGTGTAATTTTTTAGTGCATTAAAAAGTAGAATTTGTTAGATTCATTTTGCACTATTATTACTCTCAAAAGAAATTATTTTTGTGCACTAAAAAAAAGGTACAAAATCTAGTTTTCATCAAGTGTCTAAAGGTACTCTTAAAGTAAAAAATCCTACATCCAATAGAATCCACCAAAATTGGTTAGTACAAGCAAAGAAAAGCTAACCAGAAGGAAGCTTCAAATATTGAGACTTGATGAGTCTCAAATCCAAATCACTAAAGGGGTTAGTGCAACTAAAGTAAAGCTTCTACTTTACAACATTTACAAGGCTTGGATTCACCATAAAATATCCAAGAAAAAAAGGTAAGGAGTCTAGCCAAAGAGACATCCTCAAAACCCTCATAATGCACTCATAAAATTTGCTACAAAATCAGAATCTCGGGCTTGCAAAAGAGTGCAAGAAAAGGTGTAATAAAAAGGGTTTTATATACATGTAAAGGTTACATGGTATTGCACTTATACAATACATAATATGCAGGGAAAGGAGAATATTTGAAGGTGCCTCAAAAGGCATAATAAGTACAAGAAAAGCTAGTCAAAAAGGACTAAAATAGTAGCGCTCTTCAACCATCGAAAGGGAATACTCTCCGTGGAAGAACCTAGAATACAAAGGAAGCTTATTGAAGTGATTTATGTAAACCAAATAAAGCTTATCAAGGACACCTATGAATACAAAAAGAAGAAACTTATTTACGTAGAAATAAAAGATCTCATACACTAAGAAAGAGCATCAAGATTCCACTCCTATCAAGGTGAACAAGCAACATAACATGGAGCACATTGAAGGCAAGAAGAAAAATAAAAGGATAAATGCTACATTGAGAGTAACATCCACAAAAGGAAGCACTATCATCCATGATCGAAGCTCCAAGATACCTCATGAAGCCACTTGCAAAATAATAGATTTCTTACTACCCAAGATACAAAGCAAGTTAAGGAGAAAGATAATTGAAGGATTTACAATCTCCTTCTTGAAGGTGTTAAATAAAAATTATCATGCAAGAATATTGAATGCCATTTGGATTAATATTCTCTAGAACCTCTATTTTCTTGATGCTCAAGATACCATCGAAGGAGAATTACAAGCACCAGAGCAAATACTTATACATTACAAAGGTGTAACTTGCACCGTAGAAGTGTTACAAGAAGATATTTGCATTACAAAAGTGATAGCGCTCTCAAGAAATAGAAAAGATACTTGGCCATCCTTAACCTCCAATAAATGTAGTCTAATTTTGAAGAAAGAAAAAGGTGAACAGGAGAGAAAATTATAATCAAAGGAAAGAAGGAAATATCATAGTCAAACCAGTTATAGCATAGCGTGGAAGAAAGGGAGCAAGGAGCATTTAAAGTTCCATAGAAGGATAAATTACCAACATCATAATATCCAAAATCGAAGAATAAGCCCTACTATTTCTCACTTAGCTATACCATACTTGGCCCATATGGATTCGTCAACTCAAGCACCACAGAAAGGGTATGTAATAGGATTGTTATATTCAGTCAAAACCAGTGTTATTCAAGTGTGAAGACAAGGATCCAAGGTAAGAAAATAATATCATTAATATTTACTTAAAACATAGGATATATAAGGCTATAAAATCAAGGATAATTTTTAAGGTTGTGAAAGCAAAAGACATAGGAGATACCTTACCAAAAATCAAAATAATATTTTCAACCTAACCTAGGAGATATAAGGCCTTCTACTTAGGTTAAACTATTTAATACTTTGCAAATATTATTATCTTTTCTAATTTTCCAAATTTGGGAGTCATAAGGTCTACTACATCAAATTGATATATTGCAAATTGGAAAAGTTAAAATCAAAATTCAAAGGGCCATTATAAGAGATTTATTAAAACATTTTAAAGGTTGGAAATTTATAATATTTACTTGTCTCAAATCCTCTCAAATCAAGCTAAAATATCCAATATTAAAACCTCTTTAAATTTGGGAAAAGTGCTTAGTTCAATAGGAGCAATAAGGATAAAATAAGTTGATTTTGTTATTTACAAAACTTTACAAAATCAACAAAAAATGAACTAATATTTACAAAAACACTTTATATATTCTCCAAAACATACTAGGGAATCATAAGGCATTCTAAAAAACTTGGTAATATCAACATTTATAAAAATTATCAAGTTGCAATAGATAATCTTTCTAAAAAACCTAAAATCCTCAAGGATACATACTCTCATTACTAGGGAGATATAAGGAAACATACAAAACCAAGGATTAATAAAGGTTTTATCAAATCAAACTTATATACTTCTATCAGAGATATATCATGGATAATATCTTGAGAAACATTTTCAAATATGAGGAATTATTTCATGAAATAGAATAATACTCTCAAATATTTAATATATACTCCAGAAGGATTCAAGTATCTATCCTCTAGTGACAAAGAATTTTTTTTCTTGTTTCTTAAGGAAGGTAAAGAAGGTATATTTACAACATTGATTAGTTATATTCTTGATATTCTTTGGTGTAACTCACAAATATTGGTTATAATTTCACCAAAATAATGTTTGATGGTTTATCTATCCTAATTGTGTTTGTACTTAATCAACACAAGGAACAAGATAACAATAAAAAATAATATTATTGTGATGATAGAATAACCTATCATGTAGCAGAAACTCCATCAGTACCATTGTAGAATTAGAAGAGAAGAAGAAGAAAAATAAAGAAGAGGCACATTAAAGAGAAACATGTCATCATGAAGATAGAACCAGTTGAACACATACAAAAGGTAGAAGAACCTTCAGCTACAACATACTTCGCATCATATGAAGACAAATATTATTTGTTGAACTTGATCACACTAAGCGATGAAGGAGAATACAAATTTCTCTATCCATTGGAGGAAGATCCACATTGAAGACTAATGTCTTCAATACCCAAATATTATAATACAAGGGGGTGTTAGAAATAAATTATATTACATTATTTGGGTCATGGAAATGTACCTTCCTTGGTACATAATTAGGAAATTATATTATTTTATGGGGAAGTTATGTAGTTACTTCATGCAATGTAATAAATGCACAAGTGTCAATGTGCAAGTTGTAATGTGCAAGATGTCCACTTATACAACCATGTAGAGTGTTGGCCAAGAAACGTATCTTCCTTTGTAAAGGTCCATAGATATAGAAGAGATAATGTAGTAGTGTAGGATATATAGTAGTGTAGTGTGTGTGAGCTATAATCTTAGAGCTCATTCATTGAGATGTAGCTTGTATCATGAAGTGTTAATTTTCTCCATAGCTATAATTGTACTCATTTTTGTCATTTTTATTTATAGCATATTTTAGTAATTTCATAGATTTACTTTATTTCTTATTATTCTACATATTTTTAATGTTATCTCCAATTGCATGTTGTATCAAAAGCTAACAAAAAGGAGGAACAAGGTCTTTGGAAATATATTCTTCCAAAAGGATCAGTTAAGACAAGAACTAAGTTGAATTGAAGAGGAAATAAGTAAAAACATGATGGACCTATAGACAAAAGAAAACTACACCATAGCAAATAAAATTTGAAAGATAAAATATTAATACTACCAGTAGATATTTGAGTACAATAAACCATCTTAATTATTTTACAAATGCAATATTAAATAAAGATAATGATCCCTTTTTACAAATCAAATAATTAATGGTGCAATTAATCTTGTTGTACCACAATATTTTATAGGTTTTTTTTTGTGACCACCGTTGTTGGATCTATGTTGATGTGGGTTTTCAGTGACCACTACTGGATGTGTTGGATTTGTGTTGAGGTAAGTTTTTAGTGACTATCGTTGGATGTGTTGGAGTCTTCCATTGATATTTGTTATCTTATACCATTTTAGAATACCTACACACAAGCTCACTAGACAATAGTTAATAACATTTTATGGGCCTCTCGATATGAGACCTTGATTTAATAAAATAATAACCTACTATGTGGAAAACTTGTGATAAATCTTACAATATGTATAAAAACAATTTTTAGAATATGAGAAGAAATATGATCTTACATTATCTACCATGTTATTGCTTAAATACCGAGACTTGTATCTAGATTTCTTGCATGAGCTACCTCTCATTCGTGACTATCCAAGGGAATGATATTTTTCTCTATGGGAATTTTGGGATAGGACATCTATGACAAATGGCCATTTGGGGTTATATGGCTAGGACTTGTGCTATCTTGACTCTGCTAAAATTAGTTCTAGACCTGTGGCAATATGGAATTCATCTCTGGTTTTGAATTAGGATTGAAATTATGGTTGGATGACATGTGGTTTTAATAGTGGAATATGAGCATGCATGGATTTCCATGATGAAGTGTAGGCACATGATAAGTATAAATGTGAGTGATAGCTTAAGATGCATAAAAATATCTTGGATTAGGGTTTCGACAACACTCATGCATATCAACCATCCTCATTCTCAATGGATGAAGAGGAGGCATATTTATAGATTTCCAATTATGGAGTTGTAGTAGCATGCAAATGATATGCATGCAGGAAGGGACATGCTAAACATAAGTTAAAATTTTTAAACAATAACATGTGTATTTATTTTTCTTAATATTTTTCTATTTTTAAATGGATAAATCTTCATCCATTTGGGTAGCAATTATCTTGCAAGGAATGTGGAACTGAAGTGAAGGATATTATCCTTTTATTTTTAATTATTTTTGTGAAGGAATATCTTATATTTTAAGTTCCAGTTGACCTACATAGGATATGGTAACATAGAACTGAAGTGGATATTATTTTTGGGTGACGATAATCTTCACATATATGTAATCATGATGGAGAAGGTGAGTTGAACTAGAGTAGACTAGAGACTATTTTTGGGTGAGGGTAATCTTCACCCATACATAATCTGGATGAGGGAAGGTGAGTTGGAACTGGAGTAAACTGGAGATGATGTGCACATGGGATAGGAAAGAGGAACACTCTCATAATGTCTATGGGCTAGATATAGGAGGGTGTTTTGAGGGGGTGGAAATGGGTAGCCTAGGTGTAATTAATTAATTAATTATTTTATTAATACTAAATGTATGTATACAAATTAATTTTAATTAATTAATTAGTATTAAATGTATGTATACTAATTAATTTTAATTAATTAATTAGTATTAAATAAATGTGCTTGGTTTTTGTGTCTACAAGACCATATTCTTTATAGTATAGAGAATGTTGTCTAGCTAGAATTGCATACAATAATGGTAAGAAAGGAGACATGCTAGAGATAAAAGTAAAGGAACCAATGGCTAATGAAATAGGTAGGACCACAATATTCTTTCATGAATCTACCATAAGACATGAAAGTGCAACAAGGATAACTAGAATTCAAAAAGAGGGTGAGAAGTAATAAGAAAGGAAGATCAAATTAGACAAGGGGTGGTATAATTATCTAGATTTTTGTCAAAAAAGGATAAGGATGATAATCTATAAGCTATAGAGAAAATTATTCAACATATTATAAGGATTCTATCTAGATACATGAATGTAGAACTTGTCAAATAGGTGACTAAAGAGGAGATCAGGGAAGCGATCCTCTTATTAGAAAAAGATATAACTAAAAATTAATGGATTTCAAGTGGGATTATTCCAAGATTTTTGGAACATAGTAAGGATGTAGTAGAAATAATAAGCGATTCACACCATATAGGCAAAGTGTTAATAGAATACAATAATATTTTCCTAGTCCTTATTTCAAAGGATCATGGGATTTAATGGATATAAAAACTTTGGGTTAATTAGTCTATGCAATCCTATTTATAAAATAATATCAAAAGTACTTGCATTAAGACTAAATTATATTCTTCCATAGATCATTGTAGAGTAGTAAGGGGGCTTTGTGAAGGGTAGGAAAATTTTGGATAGAGTAATCACACTCCATGAGACCTTGCAGTTAGTTAATATTAGTAAAAGGGGGGGAAAGGTGTTAAAACTTGATATTAAAAAGCTTGTGATTAGGTCTCATGGAATTTATTGGTTGGTATTCCAGAGAATTTTAGCTTCAATATATATTGGAGAAGGTTGTAAATACCTACTATGAAGCACCTAAATTCTTAGTTAAATTGAACAAATTCTTCAAATCGACTCTTTGAATTAGAGGGGGCTTAGGAAAAGGGGACCCTTCATCCCTATATCTTTCATTATAATGGAACAAGAATTGGAAAGGTGCATTGGATGAACAAAATAAGTAGAAGCATTAAGTGGATAGAAATAGTATATATCCATAGAAGAAATTATTTATCAAAAAAAATTGGATGACATAATTTTGTTGGGTAGACCACTTGTACCTAAGGCAAAATAATTTAGGAGGATTTTAAATCTCTATGAAAAATCATCCTAACGAATATATATATATATATATATATATATATATATATATATATATATATATATATATATATATATAAAGTGAAAAACCCCTTGCAGGACCACCTTGGTCTAAGATACCATGAACAGTGGGTTCTACACCATCAAATTCACCCGGGAGTCGCACCTGACCTTGCGTGCACCAATATTATCAATTGTATTTTGGGTAACCAATTCAAATTTTTGGTAGGGTGGAGATTTTAACCTAGGGCCTCCCTTGGAGGATTGCCCTCTCCTCTCCAACTCACCTACAACACTCGGGTGCATACTAAAAAATATTAAATATGGATAAAAGTAAGGTGTTTTTTACAAATATTATAGAGAATCAACAAAGATGACTAGCAATAGAGAGTAGGTGTAGTGTTTCTAATATCCCTTCTATCTTCTTGGGAATTCCAATATTCACTAGATAATGCAAGGATTAAATTTCGAATGTGTTGATTGGCAAGACCCATAGTAAATTAATTAGATGGAAGGGGAATTTGCTAAGTCAAACAAATAAGTTACTACTACTTAAGAGTACTCTATTAGCAATGCATGTATATTTATTATCAGTGTTTTAGATCCCACGTAATGTAATTAATATAGTAGAAAGTATTTAAAGAAGATTCTTATGATCAAGTTTAGATAAGAAGAGTGGAATTTTTCTTGTAGCTTGAGAGAGAGTATGTAATGATAAATTAAGTGGAGGATTTGGAATTATAAGAATAAGTATTTGGTAGCAAAGATAGAATGAAGTATAATAAAGGAGGATCATACTTATGGTAAATAATTCTAAGAGAAAAATACCTTTGCAACCAAGAGGATAGTAGATTTTTTAGCACACTAGAGTGCTATTGATGATCTTCAATATGGAACCACTTAGTAGAGGGTAGAAATATGTTATAGAAACACATCAAATGGAAGGTGAATGGTAGGTCTTGTTGTGACATCCTTCACAATGACCCCAAAAATTGGGGATCCACTTGAAAATTTAAAATTTTGTTTCCAAATCATTGCTTGAAATTCATTTTTCGCAGTTACCATCATGAAAATATCAGTTCTCAAAATAGTGTCATAGCAATGTGCATTATCAAAAGGGTTGGTTTTAATTTGGATAGTAAAAATACACCGCTGAACTCACTATGTGCTCACCGAGTCTCTTTAATTTATGCTTCCAAAGTCATTCCGAGTAAATTTTGATGTTCATGTTGTCATCATACTGGATTTGGTTATTTTAAAAATGTTTTAAAAGTCATATTGTGGTGTTGTGTGATTTTGGTGTGATAGTTAGGATCATTACCTAGTCAATTGATTAAATACTTTAAGTTTTGTTGTGTTGGAAATGTTGTTCTTTTGTTTGGTAAGTGTTCTTATATTATAATGTTATGTATGTTACTATAAATGTTGTGTTATATTTGTTGTTCTTTTTGTTTGTAAAAGTTCTTATATTGTTTATTTCATATTATTTTAATATATAGTTTTATTTAGTATAGTTTTAGTTAGGTTTGTTCATGAGTGTGTTTTATGGTTCCTTCTTATTATGTTTTGTTTTGGTGTTTGTTTATAATGTTAAGGAGAGGGTTTATTTAACGTTATTGTTTGTGTTATATGATTTTGTAGGTGGACCAATAGTTATGGATGATGTATGTTTGAGTTCAAGAAATGCATAATATTATCATACGATGCTTTCTTCAATACATTATCCGATAAAATTTTGTTATTGTATATGGTATGGTGAATAAAACTATAATGTTTGATGTTATCAATCCAACCATTGAATAGGTGGTTTCAAATTATATTTCAAGCACATGTGTTGAAGGGATTGATGACATGCAATGTCAGTAAAAGCATTAGGCTTGTTACGGGTGACACGAAATGAACTTAGTGATAGGCGAGATGTGTATTGACATCTTCGGGATTGAAGACGTGATACAGGCAATGCACTCCTTTGTTTTAGGAAATGAATAACATGTAAGGAGCACAAAAAAAATAGACAATACAACAAATTTAATAGGGTACTTATCAAGGGTTTCCGTCTCTTGAAGAAGAAGTCATCGTCGAGGGAGAATATTGTAGCTGTTGTCAATAAGAAAAGGGCTATCATTGCTTGTCACATGAATCTACCTTATTGGTGATGTTGAAATGGAAAGTGATATCACTAATGACAAAGGGAGGCCAGTGAATAGGCGACAGGGAAATCAAGGTGTTAAACGAAAAACAATTTTTTTGTCACAATTCACGTGTTGGACTGGAGAATTCATAAAATACAGTCGCATGGGAAAGAATGGTTGTGTGAAGAAGGCATGGCTGAGTCACTCGAGCAAATGATCACTATTGGTGACATGAAATGGTGCTTTCGACCAGAGTGTACTGTTGGAGTGGATGTATGAAAGAACATGCTCGCGTTTGCAGAGCATCCGATATCAGCGATAAAAGTTTGTGTAATGAAAGATTAGATTGCATGAGTCGAGGAGTCTGAAAGTTATGCAGAAACATTTTTGAAATATTACCATGGTGATGTCTTGAACAAATTTAGGAGAAATACACACTTTCTTTGAGATGGACAGCTAATACATATTACGACTATATCATGCGGGCTAAGGTGAGTGTTATATTTCAGAGATAAATATATTCTAATGGTGTTTTGATGTGGTGGGGTGGCTGCCATAGTCACAAGGTTGAAATGCGGATGTGCATAAGATATCGTATGGGTCATGGATAATAATATAACATGAATACTATTTTTAGTAAGTGAGTCATGCTATATGGAAAAGAGGATGCTATATGCAAATATAGTGTTGTTTTAATAAAATGAATTCTTTATAGAATTCGTTGTAGAAATAGGAAAAAAATTGAAAGCAACAAATTGTTTTTTGAAACAGAAGAGTTCGACTTTATAAAAAGGGAGTTGATATTTAGAATGAGGGTCAGACATTTTGTGTGCAGAGAAGGAGAGGAAAGGAATTGGAAGGAACCAAAGCCATATTTTGAAGAAGTTACATAGAGGTGGAAATTACTAAGAAATAGATTCTATAGTAAGATTTTTTATTATATCAAATTATTTTAAGGATTAAATAAGCATCATTTTTTTATTTGAATTATAATTAAAATGTTAGGTATAGTTTTCAATAATTAAAAATTCCACGCAATATTGCATCATATCATTGTTCTATTGTGTGAATAGTGGTGGTCAATGATTTGGTTTAAGTCTCTGTCATTATTTTTGTCTGTAGCATTTATCCGAAATAGAATAATATTTCTTCTTTATAGAAATTTTAATTATTTATTTGATATTCAATTATGTTTGCATAACTTAGTTCAATGTTCATGAAAATTAAAATTTCATACTACGTTATTATTAATTTATTTTTTAAATATTAAACTGTTTTAATATTTAAATAAATAAATATATAAAAGATAAATGATTACTTTGGTTTCAACTTTGATTTAATAAAGTTGAGAATTATGGTTGATATATTTTTATTGAAATTTGTTTGGATTTCATGTTTCAAATACCGTTTTATTTATTTACCGATCCAAACCCTACATTGAGAGGATTATATTTGTTATTAAATATTTTATTCCATAAATATTTAATAGGAAAATAATATGAGAAAAACATATTTATGAACTTGATTTTCAAAGTATAAAATTCACAATTCATAGTTTAGTTTTATATTTAAACCCTATGGATTATAATTATAAGATTTGAAAATATTACAATTTTAGGGTTAAACATTATTACTTTATTTCATTTCCAAATATTTTAATGTTGATTTTATATTTGGGATGAATAAAATGTTTTATAAATAAATATTTCTAACTTTGATTTAACAAGGTTGAGAATTAGAAGTGATTTATTTTATTAAAGTTTGTTTGGATTTCATGTTTTAGGTATAATTTATTTATGCACAAATCTAAACATTACATTGGAATATTATGTTGGTTATTAAATATTAGATTTCATAAATATTTAATAAACAAATATAATAAGAAAGTACATTTATGAACTTGATTTTAAATCATAGAACTCACAGTTCATAAATAATATTTATAGCAAACCCTATGAATTTATGATTAATAAGGTTTTTAAAACCTTATGATTTTGGGGTTAAACATTTTTATTTTTTATTCATTATCTCAAACAATTCAATGTTAATTTTATATTGGAGATGAATAAAATCTATTCATTGATTAAACCATAGGTTTTAAAGGTGAATATTTATAATCATGGTTTATATTATCATTTTGAAATTTCACATACTTTAATTTTTATTAAGGTAATTGAAATTTCACATTAATTAAAATGCTAAGGCAAATTGTTATTTCAAATTAGTTTTGAAAGTATTTTAAACAATGGTATTGTTAAGTTTGCATCAATAGATCTTAATCATAAGGCATATTTACTTTATCATTTAGATGATAGAATTTGATGAAAAGCATGTTTTACATGATGCAATTGAAATCATTTAAAAAATTTTGAGGCCCCTTGTTAACAGAAAATTGCAAACCCAAGAGTTTATTCAGGAACTTATAAACAACTATGCATGACACGTAAATATTAAAGTAAGAACCTTGGAGCAAAAACATTTCTTTGCAAGAGAGAATTTAAAATCCTAAGTTGTCGAGTGGTTTTGTGAATTGACAAAATCACACCTCAACAAATTGGTGCTAGAAGGAGGGCCTGAAAGGTAAATATTTTTTATTTTAGCATGTGCAATTTGTTATAAAAATGAATTTAAATTTTTTTATTTATGTTGCATTAATGTTAATCTATCATAAATTCAAAAATTAGGTTATGATGCAATTTTTGTGAATTTTCATACATAGCCTTGCATATTAAAGTTGGTTCAATGGCAGAAAATGATTTACCATTTTATAAGCATGATGGAACGATTACACCAGAAGAACATATTCAGGCATATAAAAATATTATGCTTCATTTTCAAATTATGCAGGAAGATGTTTTCTGTAGAATGTTTCCATACACATTGGATGAAGTTGCTAAAGATTGGTTTATCAATTTACCTGTAGGTTCTACCGCTTCTTGGAATCAACTTGAAACAATGTTTCTTGAACATTTTGGAAAATTGGTTGACATAGATTTGTTATCAAATCAATTTGCCTCTATTTGTAAAAAGCCTAATGAATCCATGAGTCATTTTAATGATAGGTTTCATAAGTTATATGCTGAAATAGAGACACATTTTATTATTTTAGAAGAAGTTGTTCAAATATATTTGGAAGCTTTAGATCCTTTTACGGTTAAGTGTTTAGAAATGTTTCCTAAGGATTTATCCTTATCTAGCGTGTATGGTGGGGTAGTAGTTGTAGAGAAATGGTTGATTTCAAAAGGAATTGATGTGGGTAGATTATCATTACATCACCCTAAGGTTTCAAATCAATTACTACCTATGAGTCATGATACACATTTTTTGACACCATCGAATGAAATTGAATGTCCTAGTTTTTCAACCACTTTTGATATTATCCAAGAGGAAGTGCAAGTTTCAAAGCCAATATCCATTAATGAGGATTGTAGTAATCAAGTTTATCAAAATGTAGAAATGCATGAGTCTTCAGATATTGGAGGAGTTTTAGATTTAACTAGCTTTGAAACATATGACAGAATAGAATCTTCCATAGAGTTGAATGAAACAATTGAAGCTCCAGAATTGAAAGATTCTAGAGGTAGTTTCATTATGACTGATCATAAAAGTTTATTACTTGAGGAAGATGAATTTTTTATTGAGGATAGATTTTTTGAAAGTGAGGAAAGTGAATTTGAAAAGCATTCAATTGTCGAATTTACAAAATGTGAAGATATGGTTGAATCTCACCCTTTAGCTTTAGAAGATAATTATTATAATGGATGGGGTATGTATGGTGAATCATTGTTTTCTCACACTTCTACTAATAAAAATTTTGTTTCACTTGCTATGCAGGATGTTGAAACTTTTATTTCAAAGGAAGATTTCACAATTTCTATAAATGAGAGGCCAATCTCAGAAATAGAACAGATTCCAAGATTTGATCATTGTGAACACGAGTTTGTGGAACATTTTGCTGCAATAGAAAGAGAAGAAATGGTCATTGATGAAGGACTACAAAATGATGATGATGATGATAGAGATCATGAAGAAAAGGAAAAGACTATAATGGCTTATCAAGTAGTGGTAAATGAAAGTGCACAAAAGGTAGAATCTTATCCTTTGTATTCAAACATTCAAGAATCAGGTAAATTTCTGCATAATCATTTATTGGTTTCCACTATTATTTATGATGAGATGCCATTAGAGGTCGATGAAGCAATAAAAGGGATTCTTATTCCCACCACCAATAGGACTATATTGCCAAATGAAAAAGAAGATATGCTTGAGTTATTGAACCAAATTCATCAACAACTAACAATTCAACCTAGGATACAAAACTATAACGATCCTTATTTTGTAAATATCCTAGATTCTTGCAAATTGTTGCATGAATATGTTTGGCCTATAAACATAGATGATGATTCTACTTTAAAATTTTTAGAAGTTGCTTCTTATTTGAAAGAAATCATATATACTTGTGAAAATGAGAATTTAAGCCAAAGTGATGAATCAACGTTTGGAGTTCCCATCTTGTTGAATAAACATAAGATCATGGAAGATCATGTATTTGCTTATAAGTTTGAATCAAATCAGTGGGATGTGAAAGGTAAAATGAGGGTTGCATGGTTTGACTTAATCTTGTTTTGGTTGGATCTATGTAAAGCTTGGAATGCAAATCATGAGATATGTCTTTTAAGATGTGCCTATCGTGTTTGGGATCCAGGAAAATGATGGCAGAAATTTTTTTTTTGTGTCTTGTACATAATGTATATTTTTGTAAATAATCTTTTGGATTTTGTTTTCGTTGTGTTGTTGATGTTGTTCATTGTTATTATTGTATTTCATGTGTTTTGTTACTTTTTGGTTGTGTCTTGTTGAGCTTAATGACAAATTGACTTTGCCAGATTTTGTCGGGTTTTATGAGCTTGGTGTGGTCCAAATAGATATAGTTTTTAGGTGGGTGTTTCAAAAGTAAGGTATTTGTGATTGAGACACTGGTCATTTGTTGGTTGTGTTTGGTTTTTGATCCTGGACCGCATAGGATGAAGTTACTTGTTTTGAAAACCTGTGAAACCTAGAGGAAAAGGGAAAATGAGATATTGGTTTATGTCCTCATGAATGTGAACTAAGATAAGGCAAATATGAAAAATTGGAATTGTATTGCAAAAGCTCCACGAGTATCACAAAACACATTAAAGTATATTGTTTGAAATTGGGATGCGTGAAGTTGTTGGTTTTGCAAATTAGGGTGAAATATCTTATATACTCTTTTCAACCTTACCTCATCTCTAACCCAGGTGGCAGGTGGATTTGTTGCAAAGTACCATTCTATCGGATGTAAAAGAGAGTGAGATAAAAGAAAGAGAGATATAAAAGAGAATGAGAATGATAAAAAAAGAGAAAAAAGAGAGAGAATTGGAAATAGAGTCAAATCTATTACTAAAAAAAAAAATAACAATAATAATTAGATAGTCTTCACCGGAGCTATAGACGCTCGGCTGGCAGTGAAGCAAGGTCTAGAAGAAAGGTCATGAAGAGCTATAATGATAAATCTATCATCCAGAACTAAATAATCTTCACCGGAGCTATAGACGCTCGGCTGGCAGTGAAGCAATGTTTAGAGTAAAGGAAACACAACATCCACCTAATATCTGGGTATTTCAGATAATCTCTACCGGAGCTATAGACGCTCGACTGGCAGTAGAGCAAGATCTGAAGAGAATCGGGTGTAGGTTTTACCTTCAAAGAGGAATTATTCATAGCCTAAAATGTGGAACTAACGATGGAATGTTGAATGGTTTCAGGTGATAAGGAATGAATCACTTTGCACACACTGAGCTGATTGTTGAATGATTTTGGTGGTTCATGTTGAATTGGTCTATTCTCATTCTCTGGATACTTACTGATGCTTGTAATTCTAATATTTGGGTTTTGTGTGTTTTCATAATTTTGGTTTTTGAGTCCGAAATGTCCAGGGACATTTACCAGCAGAGTCGCCATTGTTGTGACGTCCTTCACAACGACCCCAAAAATTGGGGACCCACTTGAAAATTTAAAACTTTTTTTCAAATCATTGCTTGAAAATCATTTTTCGCAGTTACCATCATGAAAATATCAGTTCTTAAAATGGTGTCATAGCAATGTGCGTTATCAAAAGGGTTGGTTTTCATTTGGATAGTAAAAAATACACCGCTGAATTCACCATGTTATCACCGAGTCTCTTTCATTTATGCTTTCGGAGTCACTCTAAGTAATTTTTGATGTTCATGTTGTCATCATACTGGATTTGGTTATTTTAAAAATGTTTTAAAAATCATATTATGGTGTTGTGTGATTTTTGTGTGACAGTTAGGATCATTACCTAGTCAATTGATTAAATCCTTAAGTTTTGTTGTGTTGGAATTGTTGTTCTTTTGTTTGGTAAGTTTTTTTATATTGTTATGTTATGTATGTTACTATAAATGTTGTGTTATATTTTTTTTGTTTGTAAAAGTTCTTATATTGTTTATGTCATATTACTTTGTTTGGTAAGTGTTCTTATATTGTTATGTTATGTATGTTACTATAAATGTTGTGTTATATTTTTTTGTTCTTTTTGTTTGTAAAAGTTCTTATATTGTTTATGTCATATTACTTTAATATATATAGTTTTATTTAGTATAGTTTTAGTTAGGTTCGTTCGTGAGTGTATTTTATGGTTGCTTCTTATTATGTTTTGTTTTTGTGTTTGTTTATAATGTTAAGGAGAGGGTTTATTTAACGTTATTGTTTCTGTGTTATAATTGCATAGGTGGACCAATAGTTATGGATGATGTATGTTCAAGTTCAAGAGACACATAATATTATCATACGATGCTTTCTTCAATACATTATTCGATAAAATTTTGTTATTGTATATGGTATGGTGAATAAAACTATAGTGTTTGATGTTATCAATACGACCATTGAACAGGTGGTTTCAAATTGTATTTCAAACACATGTATTGAAGGGATTGATGACATTCAATATCGACAAAAGCATTAGGCTTGTTATGGGTGACACGAAATGAACTTGGTGACAGGCGATATGTGTATCGACATCTTGGGGAGTGAAGACGTGATATAGGCTATGCACTTCTTTGTTTTAAAAAATGAATAAAATGGAAGGAGTACAAAACAAAATAGATAATACAACCACTTTAACAGGGTACTTATCAAGGGTTTTTGTCTCTTGAAGAAGAATTCATCATCGAGGGAGAATATTGCAGCTGTCGTCAATCCAAAAAGGGCTAACATTGCTTGTCACATGAATCTACATTACTGATGATGTTGAAATAGAAAGTTATGTCACTAATTACAGAGGGAGGCCAGTGAACAGGCGACAGGGGAATCAAAGTGTTAAACAAAAAAAAAATTGTCATGATTCACGCATTGGACTGGAGAATTCACAAAATGCAGTCGCATGGGAAAGAATGGTTGTGTGAAGAAGGAATGGCTGAGTCACTCGAGAAAATGATCAATGTTGGTGATAGGAAATGGTGCTTTCGATCAGAGTGTACTGTTGGAGTGGAGGTATGAAAGAACATGCTCACGTTCGCAAAGCATCTGATATCAGTGGCAAAAGCTTATGTAATGAAATATTTGATTGCATGAGTCGAGGAGCCTGAAGGTTATGCACAAACATTTTCAAAATATTACCGTGGTGATGTCTTGAACAAATTTAGGAGAAATACACACTGTATTTGAGATGGACAACTAGTAAATATTACGTCTATATCATGCGGGCTAAGGTGAGTGTTATATTTCAGAGATAAATATATTCTAATGGTGTTTTGAATATATGAAATAGCTCGTGGTGGGGTGGTTGCCATAGTCACAAGGTTGAAAGACAGATGTGCATAAGATATCATATGGATCATGGATAATAATAGAACATGAATACTATTTTTATTAAGTGAGTCGTGCTATGTGAAAAAGAGGATGCTATATGCAAATATAGTGTTGTTTTAATAAAATGAATTCTTTATCAAATTCGTTGTAGAAAGAGGAAAAAAATGGAAATAACGAATTGTTTTTTGAAATAGAATATTTTGACTTTATAAAAAGGGTGTTGATATTCAGAAGGAGGGTCAAACATTTTATGTAGATAAGGAGAGGGAAGGAATTGGAAGGATCCAAAGCCATATTTTGAAGAAGCTATAGAGAGTTGGAAATTACAAAGAAACCGATTTTATTGTAAGATTTTTTATTATATTTAAATATTTTAGGGATTAAATAAGCATCATTTTGGTATTTGAATTATAATTAAAATTTTTGGTATAGTTTTTAACAATTAAAAATTCCACGGAATATTTCATCATATCATTGTTCTATTGTGTGAATAGTGGTGGTCAATGATTTGGTTTAAGTCTTTGTGATTATTTTTGTCTATAGCATTTGTCCGAGATAGAATAATATTTCTTCTTTATAGAACTTTTGATTATTTATTTGATATTCAATTATGTTTGCATAGCCTAGTTCAATGTTCATGAAAATTAAAATTTCATACTAGGTTATTATTAATTTATTATTTATATATTAAATTGTTTTAATATTTAAATAAATATATATATAAAAGATAAATGATTACTCTGGTTTCAACTTTGATTTAATAAAGTTGAGAATTAGGGTTGATATCTTTTATTGAAATTTGTTTGGATTTCATGCTTCAAATACCGTTTTATTTATTTATCTATCCAAACTCTACATTGAGAGGATTATATTTGTTATTAAATATTTTATTCCATAAATATTTAATAGGCAAATAATATGAGAAAAACATATTTATGAACTTGATTTTCAAAGTACACCCTATGGATTATAATTATAAGATTTGAAAATCTTACAATTTTAGGGTTAAACATTATTACTTTATTTCATTTCCAAATATTTTAATGTTGATTTTATATTTGGGATGAATAAAATGTTTTATAAATAAGTATTATGGTTCTAACTTTGATTTAATAAGGTTGAGAATTAGAAGTGATTTATTTTATTAAATTTTGTTTAGATTTCATGTTTTAAGTATAATTTATTTATGCACAAATCCAAACATTACATTGGAATATTATGTTGGTTATTAAATATTTGATTTCATAAATATTTAATAAAAAAATATAATAAGGAAGTACATTTATGAACTTGTTTTTAAATCATAGAATTCACAGTTCATAAATAATATTTATAGCAAACCCCATGAATTTATGATTAATAAGGTAAACCTTATTATTTTGGGGTTAAACATTTTTATTTTTTATTCATTATCTCAAACAGTTCAATGTTAATTTTATATTGGATATGAATAAAATCTATTCATTGATTAAACTATAGGTTTTGAAGGTGAATATTTATAATCAAGGTTTATATCATCATTTTGAAATTTCACATACTTTAATTTTTATTAAGGTAATTGAAATTTCACATTAATTAAAATGCTAAGGTAAATTATCATTTCAAATTAGTTTTGAAAGTATTTTAAACAATGGTATTGTTAAGTTTACATCAATAGATCTTAATCATAAGGTAAATTTACTTTATCATTTGGATGATTGAATTTGATGAAAAACATGTTTTACATGATGAACTTGAAATCATTTACATAATTTTCCAGGCCCCTTTTTAACAAAAACTTGCAAACCCAAGAGTTTATTCAGACACTTATAAAAAACTATGCATGACACGCAAATATTAAAGTAAGAACCTTGGAGAAAATAATTTCTTTGCAAGAGAGAATTTAAAATTTTGAATTGTCGAGTGGTTTTGTAAACTGAAAAAATCACACCTCAACAGGTCTATCCACTTATAGGAAGATGTGTGGCTAGAGAAGTGTCCATTAGTGAAGGATGGAGAGCTAGAAAGATTTAAAGTATATCTAGAATATAATTATAGGAATATGGTGAGTGATTATTTAAGTATAAAATGGGGAGAGGTAAGATGGAAGGATTTTATAATTCATAATTAGTTTGAGAAATATCTACAAAAGCTAACAAATAAACTATGATTTTGTTATATAATCTCCAACTTGGTTAAGGATATAATAGTATTAATGATTACTGAAGAAGCAATGTTTGCTATTAAATTAGCCTATGATGTTACACTTGCGGTACCTAGGGCTTCTTTCAATGGGATTGATCATGGGAAATAAAATCAATACCAAAGTTAACAATTTTCTTAAGGTTAGTAGTCCAAAATAAGATTTTAACGATAGATATCCTATATAATATGGGTTTTAAATTCCGTAATAGATTCTACATTTGTGAATCTTATGATAAATTGGTAAGTCATATCATTCTAGAATCTAAAAACTCGCTCAAAATGTTGTATTATATAATAAATAAGATAGGGGTGGTGTGGGTGCTACCTAGTAACATGGCAGGTTGGATAGAATAATGAGAGAAGCCATTTAAAAGTCTAATATTGAATTAAGTTTGCCTAATTTCATTTCATTATGAATTGGGAGTTTGTTTGGAGAAAAATAGAAGTATTTTTAAAGGGGAAAATATATCTATAGTTAGAAACAAAGAACACATCATAACAACCATAGTGAAGAATGTTAAAGTATTAAAAGTGCATGAGAGTCCAAAGTCAATAGGGAGGAAAAATTAAGTGAATATTGAAACCTAAGTACAATTGAGGTGAAAAAAAATCATCGAGGATACTTAAGGAGCATAGTTAACTGGTAGCCACCCAAACAAGGTTAAAAAACTAAATTTTAATTGGGCTTCTCAAGGCAACCAGGGGAAGGTTAGAGGAGGACTAATATTAAATGATAGCCAAGGAATGTTGATTTATGTGATGAATGAGTTTAATATTTTGACAAATCATTAAGTTGAAGCTTAAGTGGTCCTGGTAGTAATAAATATAGTGATTTAGTTAGGGGCTAGAAAATTAATAAGCAATAGATATTCATCAAATATTGTTAATTACATCAATAAAAAGGTAATGGAAAGCTAGAGAGTAGAAAACATATTAGCAAATATACTAAAATCACTAAATTTATTGGAATATTTTGAAGTGGTACATGTGCATAAAGAATGAAATTATATGGTCGATTGGCCAGCCAATTGAAAATATCTTAGAGAGAAATACAAAATATGGATATCGCAAGCTAGGATCCATCTAGATCTACTGTAGTTAGTGGTGAATAAGGGAGAATATATAGAAATTCAAGTCATTGGGTAAAATTTTCAATTTCCAGAATGTCCATGATAAATGTTTTTTTCTAGATAACTATGGAAGTGTCTCATGAATGTTCCAATTATTGGAGTTCTATGGTTTTTGTCTACTTTCAACTATTAAAATTTGATAAATCTATCCATATGTATTTTTGAGGGATTTTTCTACTAAGGGTTCCATGTTTTGGAGACCTATGGATCTATCTACTAAGGATTCTATTTTTTGGAGATTTATGGATTTGTTTGTAAAGGGTTCCATTTTATAGAGATATATGAATTTTCTACTAAATTTTCCATTTTCTAGAGATCTATGAATTTTTCTACTATGTTTTCCATATTCTAGAGTTTTATGGACTTGTTTGTTGAGGGATCCATTTTTTAGAGAATACTGGACTTGTCTATAAAGGGTTCCATTGTTTGGAGATTTGTAGATTTGTAAATTTCTACAAGTATTTGAGGTTTCGAGTGAGAAATTTGTTGGTTTAGGTTTTTGTGGGATATGTAAACCAAGGTTTACATTTTTTAGATATTTATGAATTTGTCTACTAAGGGTTCCATTTTTTCAAGATCTGTGGATTTTTCTACTAAGGGTTCCATTTTTTAGAGATCTATGGACTTTTCTGTTGAGGGTTATTTTTTTTGGAGATTATTAAAATATATGAATGTAAATAAACTATCGATTAATATAAATAAATAGATTTTTGAAACAATGATATTTAATGTTTTGAATGCTCTATAACCTTAAGATGAGACTTTTTGTTGGTAAGACAAGGCAAATCAGTCTAAGAATGTAAAAGGATTTAGCCCCTTTTAAAAACTTAAATTTTACCCTAACTAAAAAATAAAGTCAAATAAAGTTATTTTCATATTTATTTGTTCATATTTATTTACAATGTCGAGACAACAATGACTGGTCGTTGCAACTGTGGTAGTGGGTCCTCTATTATTCAAAATTTTGAAGGCAAGAAATATTTAATTCTAAATTCTAAAATGCGGGAGGATGGTCTCGTGACCAGTTCTGTTCCACAAGGTACTTTCGCTTCTGAGGATACTATCAAATACTCTGTTTTTCATATTTCTAAAGGAGGGAAGGATTTTATTCAAAATTTTGGAGGGCGAGAGGAAGGTTTTAAGACTAGTTCTGTTTTGCAAGGCACCGTTGCTTTTGAGGATACTATCAAATCCTTTTCCTTTGGGAGGAAGGATGATCATAACTTTTTTTTTGCTCCACCTGATTCTATTGTCTCCAAGGATTCTGTCAAAGATTCTCATTCGACAAGCTTTGTTGCTCCTACGTCCACCTCTTCCATTCCTTATCCTAAGGTAGGCCAAGCTAATTCTACGTCTAGCAAGGCCACTTCCCTTTGGTAGGATGACATTCCACCTTTACCTAAGCCTTCCTTTGCTAATGTTTTGGTCTCTTCTTCTTCCTCTGTTGATCCTTCACTATCACCTTTTGAAGTCTCTAGGAATAGAGTTAAGATCCATGAATCTATGGTGAATAAATTATTAGCCGAGGAATCCTTTTCTATGGTTGGGAAAGTGGTTGGAGGAAATCTCAACCTTGACACTATTAGACACTGGGCCTTTTCCAGATGGAAATTTAGAGGGTCCCTGCAAATTATTGGCCTATATAATACTTTTTTTGGCATTCGTCTAAATGCCAAAGAAGATTCCATTCAAATTTTTTCTAGAGGACCTTGGTTCCTTGGGTCCAAAAGTGTTTTTCTAGATGAAGTGGACTCCTAGTTTCAACCCAGTAACTCAAAGCATCAATCTAGATCCTATCTGGGTTAGACTTCCAAATATTCCCTGGCATATTTGGTGGGAATCTATCATCAAAGTTGATGCTTTGACTATTGGAGATTTACTTCTTATTGATAGGTTCATTTTGTCCAGATTGAGGATGCACATTGCTCGCTTTTGTGTCAATGCTAATATTGATTTTGCTCTTTCTACCTTTGTTGAGATCGAACATGGGACCTTTTTCCACAAGAAATCTATTGAATATGAGAACAAACCTTCCTTTTGTATTGAATATCAGACTCAAGGGCATATTCATACTTAGTGCCCTTCACTCAAGAAACTTACAATCAATGCTGAGACAATTTAGGATACTCAAATCACTGGCAAAGGAAAGCAACATCATAAACCTTTAAAAAAGGATAAAATAAGATTTCATCCTTCTAAAGGAATCACTTTCAAGCCCATCAAGGATAAAAAAGTTCAGGATTAATGAGGCAAATATTCTTTTAGCAAGTCTCCAAATGATAAAGGGAAAAATACTTACTCTGTGGTTACTCATAATGAGGTTAGTCTTGTTGCGCTTCCTAATAAATTTCAAATTCTAAGATATTTAGATCCTGAGATTGTTGTTGAAAAAATAAATAATCTTGATCCTGAGTCAGTTCCCTCTTTGGATCCAATGGAAGTCCAACAAGAACCATTCTATGAACCCTCGATTGATAATCCCTCATCCTCTGTTGCTTCCAATGAAGACCAACCTCTAGTTGATGAGGTTTCCATCCCTTCCTCCTTTTTTGAACCATCTAGTCCTGTGGTTCAAAAAATATCTGCTAACAATTTCAGCCCAAAAATGACCAAAAGCCAAAATAAATCTCCTATTGAATGTGGAGTTGAAAACAAGTGAGGAAGGCCCTCTAATTCTGATCAATGGAAGTAGGGTGTAAATGAAGATATTGATAATAGAGTACAAAAGACTCTGTTTTATGTTGGTATTAACCTTTCCAAGGAATAATAAAAGTGCACCAAATCTCCCCAACCACATGGAAAGGGAGGAAAATGAACCTCTAAATCTTCAAAATGAAGATCCTCTCATGGAATATGAGAGGCCTTAATGGTCTAGCTAAAAAGAGGTTAGTTAAATAATTAAGGAAGGAAATACGACCTACCATTTTTGTGATACAATAAACTAAGGTTAGAGATCCTCAGGACAAAAATATCTGCAATTATATTTGGAATAATTGTGAATTTACTACTTGTAATGCCAAAGGTGTGTCAGGAGGCCTGTTGTGCTTATGGAACCCAAATATTGTAGAAGGAAATCTTATCCATTCCAATGATGAGATGATGAGAATTATCTTTTTTGACAAATACAATAACTCACCCTGGGTTCTCACTAATATCTATGCACCCAATTCCATAAATGGGAGGGATCGCATGTGGAATATTTTATCTTCTATTAGAAGCACCTTTCCTAATCTCCCATGGATCCTCGTGGGTGACTTCAATACCCCTTTGTTTCCCTCTGACAAGAAGGGAGGGGTTGGATATTTTTCCAAAATTATGGAGGATTTTTAGGAGTTTATCAGTGATCACAATCTGATGGATGTAAATTTAAAATGCAATTAATTTACCTTGTCAAATCGAAGGTTTGGGTCTCACCTAATTCAAGTCAAACTTGACAGGGTTTTATTTTCTCAGGAAGTTCTTACCATTTGGGGTGATGCAAATATTCAATATTTTCTCAAGATTGGTTCCGACCATAGTCCTATCCTTTTAGATACCAACAACCCTAAAAATTTTAAAACTCATTTCAGGTTTGAATCCATGTGGATGTTACATCTTGATTTTAAAGAGAAGATAAACCAGTGGTGGTAATCTGATGTTCCAGGAACTCCTTTTGTTTTAGCCTAGAAACTCAAGACCATCAAAGAAAATATAAAAATATGGAATAGAGATATATTTGGAAATCTCTTCTAGAAAAAACAGGATATTAATAATAGTTTAGCTATAATTGAAAAAGAGATCCAGGAGAGAGGAGATTATTCTGCTTAGATGAGAAGTGAAGAGAAGAATTTATTAGCTCAATATCACAATATCCTTCAATGTGAGGAAACATTTTGGAGACAGAAATCTCATGATATTTGGCTAAAAAAAGGAGATTCCAATACAAATTTCTTTCATGTTTCTACTATGAGACACTGAAGCAACAACAGGATTAAAGAAATTCACATCCAGGATGGAAGGATCATTAATGATATCAAGTAAATCAGATCTGAAGGGATAGCTCACTTCATGCAATTACTCTAGGAGGATTTCAGACCTAATTCTCATGTTGCCATGGATTTCTTCCTTTAGTTTATTCCTCATCTTATTTTTGATAACATTAATAGTAAACTCGATGTTATTTTTGATGAGGAAATTAGAGTTGCTTTGTTCTCAATGAAACCTGATAAAGCCCCTAGTCCTGATGGCTTCCATCCAAGATTTTTTCAAGCCTTTTGGGACCTAGTTGGTAAGGATGTTTGTAATGCCATAAAATAAATTCAAATTTCTAAAATTATTTCCCATAGGCTTCAATTCCACCTTTATTGTGCTCATACCAAAACATCTGAATGCAAGCAATTTTAATGAATTTAGGTCGATTAGCCTCTGCAATGTTATATACAAAATTTTAACAAAAGTCATTACTATCCGCTTGAGGGAGGTGATGCCTTTAATCATTAACCAGTTTCAAGGAAGTTCTATCAGAGGAAGATCCATCTTGGATGGCATCATTTTAGTTCATGAAGCAATTCATTCTATATCCTCCAATAAACGAGTTGCCTTCCTTCTTAAACTTGACATGAACAAATCTTATGACAGAATCAATTGGGATTTTCTTTTAGCCATTCTGAACAAGTATGGCTTTCATCCTGATTGGATTTCCTTAATCAAAGGATGTATTTCTTCAACCTAGTTTTTTGTCCTCATTAATGGCTCTCCTACAGGATACTTTTAGAGCAATAGGGTTTTAAGGCAGGGAGACCCTCTATCTCCACTTCTTTTCATTATTGCTACTGAGGCTTTAGTCAGATCAATCATGGCAGCAAAAAATGTAGGTCTAATTTTTGGACTTCAAGTTACCTCTCAATGTAATCCCATCACTCACCAATAATTTTTTTATGCTACCCTATTGTCTACCTTTGCCTCTGTCAATGAGGCCAAAGTCATCAAGTACATTCTCCTCTTGTATGAAGAAGATGTTGGCCAAAGGATAAACTTTCAAAAAAATAAATTATATTTTCTTAATAATCCTATAAGAAGGTAGAATATCATTACCAATATCCTTGAATGTTCCATATCCCATCTTCCTTCATACTATCTGGTCTTACCTCTTTTCATTGGAAATGTCAAAGAGAGCCTATGGGATAATGTCATTGAAAGACTGCAAAAAATACTATCTACTTGGAGAGGTAATATTTTGTCTCAAGCAAGTAAAATCACTCTCACCATGGCTTATCTCCAAAGCATTCCAATTTATTTCCTTTTTCAATTCAAAGCTCTTGTAAATGTTTATCAAAAAATAGAAAAAATCCAAAAACATTTTCTTTGGACAGGATCGGAAAATAGACACAGATTTCATATAGTTCCTTGGGATAAAGTTTGCAAACCCAAAGAATAGGGAGCGTTAGGGCTTATAAGTATCCATCTGCTCAATATTTCTCTTCTTGCTAAGCAATCTTGGCGACTCATTTCCAATGACAATGCTGATTGGGTTAAGATTATGAGAAGGAAATATCTTCAGACCTCTAAATTCCTTTTCGATGAGGTTCCTTCTACTGGGTCTGCATTTTGGAAATTCATTTGTATGGTTCACCCACTTTTAAAAAAGGGATTAAGATGGAAATTTAGAAATTGCAAATCCATTTTCCTTTGGGAAGATAAATGGCTTGGTGATCGTCCTCTAATCTAGATTTCTATGCTTCAAAGGATAATCAACATTACTAAGCACCTGGTTGGAATGTTAGTGGCTTATTACATTTCTTCAATCAACAAAACCCTGATATGGAAAAGACTTGATTTCCTTGATTATGAGGCTGATATTTCATGTTTGCAAGATCAATTATCTTCAATAAAAATTCTAGCAGGAGATTCTTTAGATCATCCAATTTGGGAACCCACTGATTCTGGAGAATTCTCAAGTAAATCAGCTTATTTTTTGTCCATCAATACTATTGAAACTCCTATTTACTTTAAGCTGGTTTGGACCAAATATCTGACTTCCAAAATTAACTCTTTTTCTTTGCTTTGCATTCAGGATCATATCCTTACAATAGAAAACCTTATAAAAAGAGGTATTCTTCTTCCTAATAAATGTTACTTGTGTCTGTCTGATTGGGAGTCTACTTCTTTCTGTTCCTTTTCAATAATGGTGATTAGCAATATTTTCCTCAAATTTCATTTATCTTGGGCCTATCCTCATTTCATTTTTGAACTATTCCTCTAGTGGCAAAATCCTTTCAAGAATCCCGTGCTCACAGGATTATGAAAATTTTGTTTACAACATTACCTTTGGAAAATTTGGCTTGAATGTAATAAAAGAGTATTCAACCAAAAATCCTTGGATGCTGACCTCATTGCTAATAAGACCATCATGTATGCAAAGTAAAACGTCCTCGTAGCCCCTTTTGATCCTTTTCCATGTCTACATTTTGAGAAATATATCCTTAAGTCCTGTCATGTTGAATTAGACACTTCAATACCGGTTAATCCTTCATCTTCTAGGACCAACATCAAGTGGCATCCTCCTCCGGTAGGGTGGGTTAAGCTCAAATTTTATGGAGTTGCTAAAGGTAATCCTGGTAATGCTGGAGCTAGAGGAATTCCGTGTGATCATCTTGGCAATTCCATTTTTTCTTGCTTTGAACCTTTGGGTGTTCTTTCCAATTGTTCAGCTGAAGCCAAGGCTTTATGGAGAGGCCTCCAATTCATCAAAAATATTCCAGGGAAGATCATTGTGGAAGGAGATTCTTTAAACATAATCAATTATCTAAAAACTTCAAAACCTAGAAGTTGGGGGATTAGAACCATAATGGAAGAGAGAAAACTATTGGAAGTTAAAAGGGTAAAAAGGTCAAAATTTTGTTTTACCACTGTAAGCTTTTGACCTTACCCTTTTATCTCCTTGGATGACAACTGAGTCAGCAAGATTGGACGGTATGGACAGTAGGGAGTTTGACTCCTAATCTCATTTTTCCTTTCCTCCCTATTTTTCTTCTTCCCTATTCTTTCTCCTAAGCTTTCTAGGTTTTGGTTAATAATATTTGTATTTAAGCATTGTAATCCTTCGAACTTAATGTTAATGCAATATCTAGTTAATAATATTTATGCTCCTAATTTCCTAAGTGCTCCTAATTTTTTTAGTGCTATATTTGGTATTAGAGCAGAGGCTATACAGGTGAAGCACGGAGCCCAAGGAGAGTGATAGGTGAGGCACAAATATCGATGAGGCCCACAGGAGTGAGATCACAAGTAAGGCATGGATCTTGAGGAGGTCGAGAGGGCTTGAAACATGTGAACCAAGGTGAGGTTGAGAGGGCCCATAGCAATTGAACTGAGACAAGGTTGAGAAAGGCCCACATAGAGCACGTGGATCAAGGATCTAACCAAAGGCATACACATGGTGAGCAGACAACAAGGCGGACAAAGAGGTAATTGGTGATGTGGCACAAGGTGATTAGCTTGACTAGAAGGCAAAAGGGCAATCACTGATTGTCGAAAGGCTAATAAAGCACAATATTCCCTTCGCACAGCAGATTTGGGATAAATATTGTAATTTTTTTTTAAATTATCATGCAGCCATGATGGGATAAAGGAGGTAAGCCTCCCTCACCTCCTCTTCAGGCCACGTAGCTCGACTGGCTTGAGGATCCAACCTTAAGCTGCTCACCCCCAGGAGGTCGCAGGTTCGAAACCCAACGACTACGAAAGTTGTAATTTTTTTTTGTGTATGGTATATGTCCAGAATGTCTTGAAATAATAGTGTATTCTGCCTAGGTTTCATCGTCAATGGAAGACGAGTTGGCAAGGAAAATCTGCTTGAAATAAAGGAGTCGCGGGTTCGACTCCTACGGAGTTAGAATATTTTTTTTTAAAAGGTTTTTTTCTTAAAAGTTTATTATATTATATATTAAAAAAATATAACTTTATATTATATTTAATAAAATTAAATAATAATTGTTTTTTTTAATTTTATTTTATAAAGCAATTATATTTATTTTATTAAATACAAATATAGATATTTTTTTTGATATAATAAAATAGGAGAAAAATAACATTGCCTAAGAGGCAATTTATGTAAGAGGACTCAAAGGTGGAAAATTGTGACAAAGCCTAAGAGGCTTAGTATTTTTCCTTGTAAGAGAGACAAAAGATCAAAGTGAAATTTGTAAAGAGGCATTGATGATAAGACCAAGTGGTTGTTATCATGCCCTAAGTGCACTTTTGGTGAGAGAAAAAACTGAAAGTTTTTGATGAAAAAGTGAGAGCTTATGGGCTACATATTTATTTAGTCAATTGCAAAATGCAGTAATTGCACACAAGAGGCATCTGAACTCAGGGTACAAGGAAGAATCTGAAGATAACTCCTTTGGGAGTCAATTTGAGCAACCCGAATCCATAGAAGTTGCACCACAAATCTAAATATACTCATTACAGTAATTCAATGGAAATCCTAGAACCAGAATCACCAAAGATAATATTGATTAGTGACGATGAAGAAGTAGTAGAAAATTTTGTGACTCAAGAAATAGCAGCACCACACCAAGAGGAACAAGCCATCAGTGATAGAGTGAATCAAGTCAGATCTGACTTAAATTTTTAATCTCTTCTTTCCTCTTTTTTCTTCCTTCTTCTTTATTTGAAAAAATTAAAGTGTTTTATTGTAACCAAGAAATAAAAGAGTGTTTTAGTAACTATGGCCTCACATAAAAATCTACCAATTCTAGAGTTCAACGAGTATGACTGCGAGTATTGGTCTATCAAAATGAAGACCTTACTCATAGAAAAAGGTTTGTGGGATATAATAGAAGAGGGTTTCACAAAACCCATAGATTGGGCTACATTGAGTGCCACAGATAAGAAAACAAAGAAAGAAGCACAAAAGAACAACTCTTTTGCTCTTTATCATCTCCAAGCAAAGATTGGAGAAAAGTATATTCCCTAGAATAGCCACTTGTATAACCGCACAAGATGCGTGGAAAGCTTTGAAATATGGATTCTAGGGAAGTGATCAAGTGAAGCATGTGAGGCTTCAAACACTAAAACGAGATTTTGAAAATCTCAAAATGAAATAACACTAAAATGTGTCAAAGTAAAAGCATTTGTTGATAAAATGGTTATACTTGGCGAGGAAATCAAGCCTAATATAATTGTAACAAAAGTGTTGCAAACACTTCCACAAATATGGAATCACATTGCCATAATCATAGAAGAGTCAAAAAATCTTTCCACTTTAACATTCGATGCATTAATCGGATCGTTAATGTCTCATGAAGAGAGATTACAAGAATCTCCTTCAACCAACTATGGAGGTGATGATAAAGCCTTCACATCCAATGAAAATATTAGAAGAGGAAGGGGAAGAGGTCAAGGCAGAGGTCAGTGTAGAGGTCAACGAAGAAGAAGAGGTAGAGGCAACTATAGAGGAGGCAACTCCAATAGAGGAGGCAATCAAAACAGAGGTGGAAACCAAAATAGAGGAGGAAATCTAGGACAAAGTGGAAATCAAGGGCGAGGAAGTGACAAGTCCAAAATAGCTTGTTTTAATTATGGTAAGCCATGCCACTTTGCTCGTGACTGCTGGTCAAAATATTCTCAAGGCAACAGCAGTCAATATGGAAATTATGGAGAAGAAGATGATACCTCTAATATTTTCCTATCATATGGACAATCAGAACAAAATCTAAATGACACATGGATTCTGGATACTGGTTATTCAAGCCATATGAGTGGCAAAGAAAATTTATTTGCTACTCTAGATTCCACTTATAAATCCCACATCAAGATAGGGGATGATAAATCTTTGCAAGTTGAAGGTATTGTAATCATGCAAGTTCCAACGAAATAAGGACTAAAGAAAGTGAATGATATCTACTACACTCCAAATCTCCAACACAATCTGCTAAGTATTGGGCAAATTATGGAGAATAATTACAAAATTATGTTTGATGAAGGAAATTGTCTCATTCCTGATAAAAACAATTGTAATCGTGTCATCACACAGGTCCCAATGACCAATAATTGGTTATTCCCTCCCAAATTTTGTGAGCCAGGGGGAGCTCAACTTGTAAATTTAGATATATCAAATCCAAGTGTGCTTTGGCACTTGCGATATGGTCACCTTAATTCCACTAGCTTGAAATTGTTAACTTCTCAAGCTATGGTGACAGGACTTCCCAAAATCAATGAACATAAGGAGGTCTATGAAGGATGTGCTTTGGGAAAGCACTCAAGGTCAAATTTTCCAAAAGGAAAAGCATGGAGAGCCAACTATCCACTTCAATTAGTTCATTCAGGCATTTGTGGTCCAATGCAGACAGAGTATCAGAAACAATTCATATTTTCTCACTTTTATAGATGAATTCTCTAGAATGTGCTAGATTTATTTTTTGAAACATAAAGATTAAGCTTTTGATTGCTTCATAGATTTCAAAAACAATGTAGAGAAACAAAGTGAGTATTTTGTAAAATGTCTTAGAACAGATCGAGGAGTTGAGTACTCCTCAAAATAAATCTTGAAATATTGTAAATCAAGTGGGATCAAAAGGCAATTCACTACTGCCTATACTCCACAACAGAATGGTGTGGCTGAGAGAAAGAACCGCACCATAGTTGATATGGCAATAACGATGCTTCAAACTAATCTTCTAACAAATATGTATTGGGATGATGTTGTAAGAACCAGTGTATACATTCTAAATAGAATTCCAACTTCTAGTTTAGATGGCATTACTCCTTATGAGGGGTGGTATGAAAAGAAACCCAATGTAAAGCACTTCAAATTTTTTGGTTCTTTAGAATACACACACATTCCTGATGAGAAGAGAAAGAAGCTTGATCTCAAAATTCAAGCTTGTATATTTGTAGGGTATTGTGATTCTACCAAAGCATATAGACTCTACAATCCCAAGACTCATAAAATTGTACTTTATAGGGATGTAACATGTCGCGATATCATGACACCTTTCCTCCTTTGGCCGTGTCGATGCAACTTGTCGTGATATCGTGACACTTTTTTCTCCTCAGCTATGATGATGCATCATGTCACGATATCGCGACATCTTTTCCTTCTCAGCTGCGACGATGCATCATGTCACGATATCATGACACTTTTTCTCCTTTGGCCGAGATGATGCCATATGTCGCGATATCGCGATACCTTTTCTCCTTTGGCTATGACATTGCAACATGTCGCGATATCATGACACCTTTTCCTCCTCAACTATGACGATGCATCTTGTCGTGATATCATGACACTTTTTCTCCTTTTGCCATGATGTTGCAACATGTCGTGATATCATGACACCTTTTCTCCTTTGGTCGTGACGATGCAACTTGTCACGATATCGCAACACTTTTTCTCCTTTGGCAGCGACGATGCAACATGTCATGATATCGCGATACTTTTTCTCCTTTGGTAGCGATGATGCAACATGCCACGATATCGTGACATTGTTTCTTCTTTGGTAGCGATGATGCAACATGTCACGATTTCATGACACTTCCTATATTTTGGCCTTGATGATGCAACTTGTCACGATATCATGACACTTTTCCTCTGTTGGCCATGATGATGCAATAGGTCATGATTTTGTGACACTCTTTCTTTTTTGACTGTGATGATGCAACATGTCATGATTTCGTGACACTTTTTCTCCTTTGGCCTCAATGATGCAACTTGTCGTGATTTCGTGACACTTTTTCTCCTTTGGCCGTGACGATGCAACATGTCACGATATCGTGACACTCTTTCTCTTTCATCCGCGATGATGCAACATGTTGTAATATCGTGACACCTCTTCCTCCTTTGGCCACGACGATGCAACATGTCATGATTTCATGACACTTCTTCCTCCTTGCTTTCTCCCTTTGCTTTGGACCGCAAAAATGCAACATGTCACGATATCGTGACACTTTCCTCCTTGTGGTGGTTTGCTTTTTCTTTGATATTTAGCAACTGGGCTTCTTTGGACTTCTTGTAAAACATGCAAAAATATGGGCTCCAATTTTGGGGTCCGTTGTGGAGCAACAACAACACTTCCAAATGGTGAATTTTCTATTTAAGTTTTGCTTCCCCTTTTCTAATCAACCTCTGGTCAGGGTTTCCTTTAGTTAGTTCTTCTTGTTGGTTCCTCTGGGCACCTTTACCTTAGGTAGCCCTTGCTATTTTTAGGCTTTCTCGTTCTGTTGCCACCTTTATTTCCCTCTGCCTCCCTATTCGGAGGCCCGTGACTGTCTTGTACAAGGTTTAGGGATCTTTCAACACCCTTTCAACCAATCAAAAAAAAAAATTGATTAAGGGGGAGAATGGGGTCATCAAAGAATTTTTTTTGATGATGAGTCCCAAGATGTAAGTTCTTCACATGTACAATAGGTACAACAGGTGTCTCCCAAGAAAAGCAAAGGCACACCAACCCCTCCAAGCCCAAGCAGGAGTACTACATCAAGTACTTCAACCGCCACTCCAAGTCCTCCACAGAGATTAGTAAGTTCTTCACCGATGGACATTGAATCTCCATCAAGAGGCAAAAGAACATTACAACATCATCCATATTTTCAAATGTTGGATCAAAATTACCAGAAAAGATACACTAGAAGCCAAGCTAGTGAAATGAATTCAATTTTGCAAAAACTTAAAAATCTGCATATGTATGGGGATGATGACTTCCAAGATCCTAAGGGAGATGTAGTTAATTATGCTTTATTAACTAGTGCATAGCTAGAACCATATAGCTATGAGAAGGCTTGTACTCAAAATGTATGGCAAGAAGCCATGAAAGAGGAAATAACCTCTATAAAAAATAATGATACTTGGGAGCTTGTAAAGCTTCCAAAAGGAAAAAAATGTGTTGGATGTAAATGGGTCTACAAGACCAAATACAATGCTGATGGAACCATTGAGAGGCACAAGGTGATATTAGTAGCAAAATGTTTTACTCATAAATTTGGCATTGACTATGAGGAAACCTTCACTCCTATTGCACGACAAGAGACAATCAAATTAGTTATTTCCTTAGCTGCCCATAAAGGATGGAACATTCAACACATGGATGTGAAAAGTGCTTTTCTAAATGGATACTTGATTGAGGAGGTTTATGTTCAACAACATCAAGGCTTTCAAGAAAAAGGAAAGGATAACCTTGTTTATAAATTGAAAAAGGAACTTTATGGCCTCAAGAAAGCACCAAGAGTTTGGTACTCATGCATTGATGGTTATTTCAGCGAGTATGGATTCACTAGAAGCAAAAGTGAACCAACTCTATACTACCTAAAGCATGGAGTAGATATTCTCATAGTTTTTTTGTATGTGGATGATCTAATATTTATGGGTAGTAACACTAAAATGAATATGGAGTTCAAAAACTCCATGATGAAGCAGTTTGAGATGAAATATCTTAGTTTAATGCGATACTTCCTAGGAATGGAAGTGCATCAATCAAATAGGGGGATCTTCATATTTCAACACAAGTATGCTCGAGACATGATCAATAAATTTTCCATGGAGCAATGCAAATTAGTTGCAACTCCAACTGGACATGGGATTCAATTGAGCAAGGATGACAGAGCACCAAATGATGACATGACCACTTACAAAAGCATGGTTGGGAGTCTGATGTTTCTCACCAACACAAGGCTTGATATTCAATATGTTGTTTCTATAGTTTCAAGGTTTATGGAAAGTCCATCTGAGCTGCATGTACAAGAAACTAAAATAATCGTAAGATATGTAAATAGTACATTGTATTTTGGAATCCATTACCACAAATGTAATTCTGTTAAATTAGTTGGATTCAGTGATAGTTATTGTGGCAGCAATATAGATGATAGGAAATCTACATCAGGGAATTGTTTTAGTCTAGGGTCAGGACTAATCACATGGGGTTCCAAGAAGCATACTATTGTAGCATTTTCATCTATTGAGGCTGAGTATATAGCCATCACACATGCTAGTACTCAAGCCCTATGGTTAAGAAAAGTCCTTGAAGAAATTGGAGAAATTCAAAGTGGTCCAAATCAACTATATTGTGATAACATAAGTGCCATTCAATTGGCATACAATCCAATCCATCATAGCAGATCAAAGTATTTTGATATGAAGTATCACTTCATCCGATACATGGTGGAGTAGTACATAGTTGAGCTTAAATATTGTAGCACTTTGGATAACATTACATATATCTTCACCAAAGGCATGGCTAAAGCTCAATATATAAAGCTGAGAGACTGTACAGTCAGTCCTCTCAACTTTATGGGGGAGAATGTTGGAAGTTAAAAGGGTAGAAAAGTAAAAAATTTGTTTTACCACTGTAAGCTTTGGACCTTACCCTTTTACCTCCTTGGACGGCAACTAAGTCAGTAGGATTGGATGGTATGGACAACAGGGAGTTTGACTCCTAATCTCATTTTTCCTTTCCTCCCTATTTTTCTTCTTCCCTATTCTTTTTCCTAATATTTCTAGGTTTTTGTTAGTAATATTTGTATTTAAGCATTGTAATCCTTCAAAATTAATGTTAATGCAATATCTGATTAATAATATTTATGCTCCAAATTTCCTAAGTGCTCCTAATTTCGTTAGTGTTATACAAACAAATCCTACTACAGTAAAATGACACCATTGTTCAACATGCCTTTAGGGAAGCCAATTTCATTGTTGATAGATTGGATAACATCGGAATGAATGCCTATGGTTTCTTAATGTGGACCGACATTCTTCCTCCTGAAGTTGCTAAGCTCATAAAGCATGATAAAGATATTGGTAATCATGACGAATTTTGAGCACTGTGTTCAATTTGTTGTTCGATGCTTCCTCATGCATGTGGAGCCTTGGGTTTATCCCCTCATAATTAAGAAATATTTTAATTCCATATTGATGATACTTTCACATTTCTTGTGGTGTCTTGCATTGGATTATGTTCACATGACCAATCCTTAAACCCATTATGCAATATTTAACTTCTGATAATCCTGAGTCTCAGTTTTTTTATTTCCATTTAGCATTCATTAATCATTTTTGTGAAGCAAAAATTATGAATATCCTAGCCACACTTTATTGGTCCATGGATTATGCAATAACCTACACTCGTACCAAAAAGGAAGAGGGTTTGCCCTATCACCAGGGACTTTTTAGAATCCTTTATAGGTTTGTCCTCCTAAAGTTTTCCAAAGTAAATATCCTTGCCCCAGATTCAAATGAGGAAAACTCTTCTTCGATGCCCAACCCTAAAGCCTCTAATCCAAAGAGAAAATACAAGACTGATAGACCTCATTCTGGATCCAATATCAAGAAAAAGGTAAATATTGAAAAATGCTTGTTCATTGTTCCCAGTGACTCAAATTCAAGGAAGTTGTTGAAATCCCCCCTTCAACTTCTGAGAAGCCCTTGAAGGATCTTTCCAACTCCCCTAATGTTGTTGAAAAATACTTCCACAAGCTTGTTTTCCATGCCACTTATGTTACCATCAATCATTTGGAGACTGCTCATATGGTCTTTGGGAAAGTAATTTTGAAGCTCAAGGAACAACGTCAAGAACTCAACCTTCTATTTTTTTGTGATGCTTTTGAGGATATTCCAACCATTTCTATTATAGAGGTACCTTCTGATGTTAAGGTTGATGCTAAGGATGATGATGTGGTGGAAATTATGAAGGAATCCTACGTTGAAGCCCCAAAGGATGCACCAAAGGACGATGTGAAGGATGCCTTGCTAGAGGCTACTATTGCCTCACCAATGCAGACTGATGTAGCCTTTCAAGCTCTCTTCCTCATCTATTGTTCCTTCCTCTTGGAGGATTTTGTCCTCTCTGGTTATGTTGGTGGAATGCTTGTCAATTTTTGTTCCTTCATATGCAATATTTTAGTCCTTTTTAGTTTTATTGGCTGAATTCCACTTAGTTTTGGTTACTCCTTTTGTTTCCTTTGAAGGTTATCCTTTCTATTTTGCTATTGTAAAAGGCTTTAGGACGCCTTTCAAATGCCCCTTTTAATAAAAATATTAACTTACCAAAAACATATATTTATTTACAATGTCATAGAAAATATCTTATTTCTACCTATAACAAATAACTAAATAGTGCATGTAACTTCAAAATATAACTTACCAACTATCCTTTTTTATAATAGGTTATATGTGGCTTCTATTGAGAGTCTCTCCCATCAAAATACCAAAATATTACATTTGCTGCAACATACTTTTTTATCATAAATTTTTCATTTATTTTTCTCTTAAATATATTCTTCAACTTCCTCGAAGTGCTATATTTCCACAATCAACTCCTTGACATCATTTTGACTAAGACATAAAATCTCACTTGGCTAATAACCTTCTAAAATTTGAATTACACTGGGATGAATATCAACACCATTATTTTCTAATTTATCTGATACCTTCTCTATAAATATGCTCACACTACAAAGAGATTACCTCTAGTAATAGATGATGAACATTTTTAAAATCACCCCCAAGAGAATGCTAGGATAATTTCACCCTTCTTTTCCAAAGGATATAGAACAATATTAAAATCATCCCCAAGAATCCATGGAACACAATTAATCACTATTGTATTTTATAATAATATGCTAAGGTCCTACCAAAATCTTTCACAAGGAGTAACTATAGTTAGATAATATACATTTATAACCCCAACTTTGATATTTTCATTTTTATCTTTCACAATGATGAAGAAGTTTCAGGAAGCCTCTCTTCATGTGACATTAACGATCCGATTAATGCATCAAATGTTAAAGTGGAAATATCTTTGGATTCTTCTATAATTATAGCAATACGATTCCATATTTGTGGAAGTGTTCATAAAAATTTTGTTATAATTGTCTCAGGCTTGATTTCCTTGCCAAGTGTAACCATTTTATCAACAATTGCTTTTACTCTAACATAATAATCATCGACTTTTTCATCATCTTTCATTCTAAGATTTTCAAAATCTCTTTTTAGTGTTTGAAGACTCACCTACTTCACTTGATTACTACCCTGGAATCCATATTTTAAAGCTTTCCATGCAGCTTGTGCAGTTGTACAAGTGGTGATTCTAGGGAATATGCTTTTCTCCAATGCAGCTTGGAGATAAGAAAGAGCAGAAGAGTTGCTCTTTTGTCATTATTTTTGTGTTTTCTTATCTACGGCACTTAGTGTTTTCGAATATGAGGGTTCTATGTAGCCCTCTTCTATTATGTCCCACAAAATTCTTCCTATGAGAAAGGTCTTCATTTTTATAGACCAATACTTGTAGTCATAACCGTTGAAGTCTGGTATAAGTAAACTATTGTGTGAGGCCATAGTTAGTTAAAAAATCTCTTTATTTCATGGTTACAATAAAGCACTTTGTTGTTTTAAAAGAAGTAAAGAAGAAGAAGGAAGAAAGAAGATATTACAAATTTAAGTCAAAACTAACTTGTTCTACTCTATCATTTATTGCTTGTTCCTCTTGCTTTGGGGATGCTATCTCTTGATTCGCAAAATTATTTCTTCTTTGTCGTCACTTATCAATATTATTTCTAGTGATTATGGTTCTAATATTTCCACTGAAATACTGAGTGTGTATATTTTGATTCTTGTGGTGCAGCTTGTACGAATTTTGATTGTTCAAATTAACTCCTGAATGAGTTGTCTTCAAAATCTACCTCATACCCTGATTCAGGATGCCTTTGATGTGCAATCACTGCATTCTAAAGTTGGATAAACACAATTTTGAACCCATAACCTCTTACTTTTTCATCAAAACTCCCTGCACCTTCTCTTGCTAAAATTGCACATAAGACATGATAACAACCATTTGGTCTTATCATCAATGCCTCTTTACAATTTTACAATTTTGATCCTTGGTCTCTTTTACAAAAAAAACTAAGCCTCTTAGGTTTATTACACAAGATTTGTGATTGCTTGAATCAAGTGGAAAAAAAAATGAACCTTTCTATTACAATGAATTGTCTCCTAGACAATATTCTCCTTCTTTTATAATATTAAAAAAAAAAACTATATTACTATTTAATAAAAATAATAATTGCCCTTAAAAAAAAAAATTTAAAAATTATATTTAATTTATTAAATATAATATAAGTGTTTAATTTAATAATATAAAGAAAAAAATTTAAAAACTTTTATATAAAAAAATAATTTATCCTCTGCAGGAATCTAACCCACAACCTCTTGTCTTCAAAAAATCATGCTATCCAACTCAGAGACCACCGCCGATGAGAACTAAGGACAAAAATGTATTTTTTATAAAGTTTCAAATCCGCCTTCAATAAAAAAATTAAAAAAGGACTTGTTATCGTCGGGTTTCGAACCCATGATCTGTAGGAGGGCGAGCGCCTTAAGGTTGGATCCTCATGCCAGTCGAGCTGCGTGGCTTGATGGGAAGGCAAGGGAGGCTTTTATCCTTTATTCTTCTCACAACCGCATCAAAGGAAAAAAATTTAGGGACTTTAGTCCCACATCGACCGTGTGAGCACGTTTGAGGTGTTTAAAACCCAAACCTTCAATGCTCACAATGACACTCGATTGCCTTTAGGTAATCAGTGATCGCCCTTTTACCTCCTTCTCAATCTATCACTCCTTGCCATGTTGCTTATCGCTTGTCCTTTATTCACCATGTTTTCAATCCTCTATCTGTTCTTTGTCCTTTGGTCTGCATCGGCCTTGCTCTCTCCTCACCACATGGCATTGTCTAGTTGGTTTCTCCTGTGGTTTCTCCTCCTCATTGTATGATCTCTATTTGGGCCTTCTCCAGACCTCATCTTGATTCATGATTCATGGGCCTTCGTCAATCTCATATCGATTCACATGTTGTGGGTCCCACTTAGCCTTGCCTCGGTGCTCATGCTACTAGGTTCCTCTGGTCTCGATTTGTTGGCCCTATTCAACCACACTCTTATACCAAATGTGGCACGGTAGTTGGGAGTAAAATAGAAATTATAAATATATTAATCAATCCACACCAATGTAAAGTTTACAATGCCTAAATAGAATGGAATTTAACAACCTTAGAAAACTTAAGGAATAGACAGGGAATGAAGGAAAATAGGAAGGAAAGGAGGAAGGTAAATTGATGTTGAACTCCCTACCGTCCATGCCTTCCAATCTTCCTAGTCATCTGTCATCCAAGTCAACCTATCTGCCCAGTCAGCTATCGTCCAAGGAGGTAAAAGGGTAAGGTCCAAAGCTTACCGTTGTAAAAAAAAAATTTACCCCTTTTTACTGCTTTAACTTCTAACACTTATTTATATTGCCCTAAAAACTCTAAACTGCATAGATGATCTTCCAAAGTCATTTCTTTATTATGTTGACTTGAAAAACCTAAATTTCCTTAGATATCATCCATAAGATTTTCTTCACTATACTACTCTTGATATCCTAAAGTGCAAGGAATACACTCCATACTACTTTAATTTTTATTGTAAGGAGGATATTTTAAGCTACCTGAGGATAATAAAGGTGATTTACCTGGATTAATATTGACCTCCTTCACCTCATTTTCTTTAAAAATTATCTCCCCATCTGCTTTTGTTTTAAAATTTGTCTTCCCTACTTCCTTTACACCTTTAGCTTCTTTTATATTTGAACTTGTGAATTGTACTTCCTCATCCCTCATGTTGTTTTTTCTTCTAACTAATGTTCCTAACTAATGTGCTTTTTAATTTTCAATTATTTATGAGAAATAAAGAGAGTTTTTCTTCTCCAATGCAAAGAAAGGATGACACAACAACAAAAAAATAACCTAAATGAAACTAAATAATTTTAGATTCTTCCCTAGTTACCTTTTAAAAATAAAATTTAACTATGCTAAAGGTTCCTTGATTTTATCCAAAATAAGTGTACTTTTATGCAAATTTATATAAATCTGAGAAACAAAAAATGGAAAATATTGACTTAAAACTAAATGAAGAGTTACAAGGATAGTGTTACCTATTTTTGGGTGTTAAATAGAAATTTTATAGTAAAACAAAAGTGCTACTCAGGATTTTATCTACTTCTAGTACTTTTGTAACCCTACAAAACTATGGTAAATAATAAAATGTAGTTATGCTTAGGGAATGTTTCTAATATCAAATTATTTAAATATCTTCTTTAGGTAATAAAACCTCACCAATTCACAATATAAGATCAAATTTTACCTTGATTTTAGAAGAAAATTTTGATTATACAAAAGTGCTACTCGTGAATAGAAGTATTGCTAGTACTTTTGTAAATAAGTAGCACTTTTATTTTGTGTAAACAGAGTGACAAAAGCACTAGATTATAGGAATGACACTACTTTTGTTCTTGAAACTAAGAATGAAAAAATATTTAGGAAGAAATTTAAGATTAATTGTGACCAAACATGACCAAAATTGACAAAGGGGTGAAATAGTTATTCCTAGTGCCTAAGAACCTCAAGATTCACAAAATCTTACTAAAATATCTCTAAATGTTTCAAAACTTATGAGATTAGTAGGATATGAATGAGAGGAGGGGAAAATGATAGTTGGTTGTTTAGATTACCTACAACTAGGATCTAGAGATGCCCTAAAAGTAAGAAATTGTGCTAAAATGATTACAAAATGGAGCAAGAGTGTTGCAAAACCATTATAATGGAAAGCATTAACATTATTTTGGAGAATGTTATTCATAAATTTTTTAATGAGACTATCATTCAAAAGAAATACTAGAACTATTCTCATTCATGAGAGCTCTAATTAATGGTGATTGTAGGACCATTCAAGTCAAATCCATACAAGTAGTGAACAAGGCAATATTCAAATGGGAGTGTACATTCAAATGAAGCACATGAATGTGCAAATTCTAATGCTAGTGATATTATTCATTTTGTGGTTTTTATTCAAAGGAATATAAGCATCATCATTTAAATATGGATGTTTTATTACCATCCAAGTAAAATATGAGCAAAAAGTGACTTTCAAAGGAATATGGAAAGATATTTAAGGTTAATTAAATGTCATTCAAGATAAAAATAACTTTGAATATATTTCAATAGGTTGTCATTCATATAGGAGTGTCTTCTAAATGAATGTTGAGACTATTGTTCGTGATCGATATGTACACCATTCACGCCATAATCCATTGCCACTCAAATGCCATACAAAGTACTGCAAGAGTCATACAAAGGCTTTAAGTATTGTTCAAGTTGTATTAATCAATAAGATATGGTTATTCATATAAGGGTTTCATTTATATGAATAACCACACATTGTTCAAATGAATAAGCAATTCATCATCCTAACTTGATAATAGGTATCATTTGGGTAAAGTGTCTGGTTGTTGCTAAAGGAGGTAGTTTGTATAAAACCTCTTCCTTCTTTATGCATAATTTTTTATGTATATTTAAATATCTTTGACCAAGAACTCTTAATAAATTATTGTAGTTGCATAGGCGTAGATTCATTGAAGTGGTAAGACAACAATAAATCATAGAGTTCTAAGTGGTAGAAGGAGATTGTCTTTTAATTTGCTAAGCTTTGGTATTTTAGTTTTTGCTTTTTGGAGGCTCATTAGAGATAAACTCCTACATGCCATAAATTGTGCATACAAAAGCGTTTTAATCTTTTTTTTCAATCACACAATGTTTTGAGCTCTATGCATCAAGGGTACTATATTAAGGAACAACTACACTATTAGGAATTAGGTTGTATAACATGGGTCATAAAGCCCTAGTTACTTTTCTTAATGGATGAAATTATAGTATTTGGTTAACACAAATTATTGGTTTTCTATGCAATAAAAACTTATGGTACATCTTTCAGGAAGATAAAGTATCATTCTTGATAAGGAAATCCATCACCAAAGTGAAGAAGAAGCTCTTAGCCTATTTTCCTTGTTGATTTAACTAGGTTTTCTTTTACACATCAAAGATAAAAGTAAACCTATTGAGATATGTTCAAAATTTTATGAGATTTTTAAAATTTAATATTATTGAAGTAACTCACTTAGAATTAGAGCTCTATTATCTTAGGTTTGATGAGTTTGATAACAAGGAAGGCTATATTATGAGATCTAAGGCTTTGAGAATAAATATTGTATCTTTTAAAGGTAAAAAAATGATGATCTAAAATGCATGAAGATTACCCTTACTTTCAAAGGTTTAACCTTATGCTTCATATGATTCCAAGTTCTTGGAATATAATATTACTCTTTATCACCGTTTTTCTTTTCTATGTTGACCCTTGCACTTTAGGGTTTTTAAGGAAGCATAATAAATAAATTAGTATCAAGATTTTGTGTTACACTTTATGTATTTAAGAGTAGTTTAAGAAAGTAACTACCATAGTAGTTGCCCTTTGTAATTTAGGATTTCTTAGATGATATAAAATAATCAAAAGTGAGAAAATGTAGTTGAAAGGAAAATTTTCATGAAAGATACATGAACCATAACTAAAGATACCAAGTACTTGTCCATTAAATATTTATTAAAAAACCTTATATATTTCTTTTTTTTTTAGCATTGTAGAAAGAAAGATTATGTATATTAATTCTTCTTTCTATCCATAAATCATTATGAAAATAAGAAACATAATAACAAGTTTAAAAAATTAAACAATTTAATTATTATATTTCAATAAAAATCCTTTTACTTTTAATTAAATATGTTATTATTATTATTATAATCATTCTTGTTCTTATATTTAATTATAATCATTTTCTTTAAAATTATGATTTTACTATAAACCATCACTCTCAATTAAACATAGTGATTATAATCTATTATTGTTAATTACCATAGTACCTAAAATACCTTATAAAATCACCTTCACTCTCAATTAAACATTCTACTATTTTTAATTAAGCATAATACCTAAAACACCTTATAAAATCACCAAAGAAAGCTTCCACTCATGTCAAGGACCAAGGCTTAAGGCTTATTTATGATTATTTACAATCATATGCTCCAGAAAGTGGTAGCCAAGGTGACTATCAATTCAGTCTTATGTTTGGAAGAGGAAAAATCGCCTGTTGAGGCTGTGATGAATAATCACGGTTCTTGCAATCGCAGAAGCTCGCCCAAAAGTGTGCTTGGCAAAAGGAAATGTTTGGATAAACTGATGAAAGCCAGCGAATCCACGATAACAGAGAACATGGAGCCTGAGATCCTTACGGACGTCAAAATAATGGCTAGGGCCAGTCGTGACCCTTTGAATATCTTCACCGAAATGCTAGAAAATATCTGCCAGTCTCAGAAGAGGGCCATGACCAGCCTCCAGCATGTGATCGGCATTTCCAAAGCTATGTCCGCCTCCAAGAGTGAAACGTTCAAGGCCATCATCCCAGATCCAACCAACCATAAAGAAAGTATGGAAGTGTTCCCAGATCCAACCAACGATAAAGAAAGTATGAAAGTGTTAACTCTGGAGTAATCTGGTTTGTTGTGGTTGTTGTTCCGCTCTCTAGCTCCTCTTTTCTTGTTAGGTTCCCCCTGGTCTGTTCTTTTTGTGTTGTTCTAGTTTTTGTTTAAGCCATTACATCTTTTTGTCTTTTTTTTCTCTGTTCCTTGGTTTTCTTTGTACAAGGTTCAGACCCTTTCAAAACCCTTTCCACCAATCAAAAAACACCTTATAAAATAAAATAAATCATTAACCCTTCCCCTATATATATAACTCCTCTATTTATAGATGGGACATTTTTGTTTATAATATTATACTATCCTTAATACAACTAGCACCGGCTTTGTCAAAAACTGAAATCAAATCCGGCTTTGTGAAAAATTGAAATCAAATCTCTTTGGAATTGTAAACAAAAATTGTCTATGACAACATTATTGAAAATTTGGTCTAAACACTTAGTACAGAGCACCGGCTAAAACTTGGCGATCTAAACAAGAGTCAAATTGAAACCTCACCGTATGCAATGAAGAAAATTCAAATTTTAATTAAACATTGTCCAATACAATACATATGATAGCAACTTGGGTTTCACCAGTATCGTTTTCTACATATTTAGACAATTCTGAGTTTTTTTATTCTGCGTGAGACTTGAAACAACTCAAACGTTTGAGTTGTTTCCAGTGTCAGGCAGAACAAAAAACTCAGAATATTCTAAACATGTAAAAACCGATACCGGTGAAACATCCAAATGTATCGAATACGGCGAGGTTTCAATTTGATTCTTGTGTTTAGACGAATCCTTTTGATAATAGTGTTTACAATTCAAAGAGATTTGATTTCAATTTTTCACGAGGCCGGCTGGTGCTAGTTGCATTTTGGAACATTTTAAAATAAAATAAATTTAATTTTTAAAATAAGTACATTTCCTGCAGCTGCCCTTTGGTAACTTAAAAGGGGGTTCATTTTAATTTTTATGGAAACAAGAGGTTACGTCATGCATGGAAGAGGTCAGTATTTGCCAACCAAAAGATGTTGATAGCATTAACTGCAATCCAACATCAAGGATAGTATAATATTATAAATATAGAAAGGAGTTTTAAATGTCACCTAGTTTCTAATAACGATTTATTTAGGTGTATAAGAGGTTGATAGTTATTTTATAAAAATGTTTAGTTATTATGGATAATTAAAAATAAGAAGTTATAATCACTATGTTTAATTGAGAATGGTTTATTTAATGCTGGTGAGTAATAAATTCAACAACAATAACTATAATTAAATAAAAGAATGATGGTGATTATAATTAAGATATCAATATATTTAATTAAAAGTAAAAGGATTACCACTCAAATATAATAATTTTTTTTTTTTACACATATTATTATTATATTTTTTATTTTAATAATAATTTTATGAATGAAAAAAATAATTAATATATATAACCTTCTCTTCCATAATGCTCATAAAAAAGAAAATGAAATATAAAAGGTTCATCAATAAATATTTGTATACCTCTTTCCCCATTATTGAATCTCACCTAGAAGTTATTCATTTTTCTATAGAAAGCTGCTTTCCTTGAGGCATTTACTAACTTTGCTTTGATTCTATTATGGTGCCATTACTACCTTTGTGTAAATGTTTTTTTTGAATGGAAGCATATCCTTCTTTTTGTAATAAATACTTTTAATCTTCTTTGAGCATTCACCATGTTCGTGGTATCCAAGCCTCAATTTTGAAGGTATTTTTATTACCTCAATGGGATACATGACCCTTTTTATTAATTTGATTTCAATACCTATTGTATATTGCCCAATACTATAAAATCTAATTTTTAACATCCTTGATGGAAACATCCTATAGTTGTAGCTGTAGGACAATTACGTGAGTTTCTTTCCAAAGAAAACATAAAAACAATTCACATGGGTTAGCCTACCTCCATGCACATGTGTATTCGTTATGTATATGTTTATGTTCGAAAGGTATTTTGTGAGTCAATCGCCAAACACCTAAAATATATGTACATGTGTATGCGTTATGTATATGTTTATGTTCGAAAGGTATTTTTTGAGTCAATCTACAAACACCTAAAATATATGTAGGTGTGTATGCGTTATGTATATGTTTATGTTCGAAAGGTATTTTTGTGAGTCAATCGACAAACACCTAAAATATTAATCTTTAGACTCAAATAAGATCACCAAATACGATGTAAAAAAAAAAAATTTGCATCAAATTATGGTTCCTAACTAATGTGCTTTTCAGTTTTCAATGGTTTACAAGAAATAAAGACAGTTTTTTTTTTCCAATGCAAAGAAATGATGACCCAACAAAAAAAATAGCCTAAATGAAACTAAATAATTTTAGATTCTTGCCTAGTTACTTTTGAAAAGAAAATTTAACTATGCTAAAGGTTCATTGATGTTATCCAAAATAAGTGTATTTTTATGCAAAATTATATAAATCTAAGAAAAAAAAACTGAAAAATATTGAATTAAAACTAAATAAAGAGTTACAAGGATAGTGTTAACTTTTTTTTTTGGGTGTTAAATAGAATTTCTATAGTAAAACAAAATTGCTACTTAGGCTTTTATCTAGTTCTAGTGCTTTTGTAAACCTACAAAAACTAGGGTAAAAAATAAAATGTAGTTATGCGTAGGGATTTTGTCTGATATTAAGTATTTAAATATTTCCTTTAGCTAATTAAACCCCCCAATTCACAATATAAAATAAAAGTTTACCTTGATTTTAGAAGGAAAATTTGATCATACAAAAGTATTACTTATGAATAGAAGTATTGCTAGTACTTTTGTAAATAAGTAGCACCTTTATGTTGTGTAAACAGAGTGACAAAAGCACTCGATTCTAGGAATGGCATTGCTTTTGTCTTGAAACTAAAAATAAAAATGGTTTAGGAAGAAATTTAAGGTTTATTGTGTCCAAAAATCGACAAAGGGGTGAAAACTATTATTCCTAGTGCCTAAGAACTTGGGGATTCACAAAATCTTACTAAAATATCTCCAAATTTTTTAAAACTTGTAATATTAGTAGGATATGAAGGAGAGGAGGGGAAATTATGGTTGTTTAGATTACGTACAACTAGAATCTAGAGATGCCCTAAAAGTAAGAAAATGTGCTAAAATAATTACAAAATGGAGCAAGAGTGTTACAAAACCATTATAAAAAAATGTTTAATATTATTTGAGAGAATTTTATTCATAAATTTGTGAATGATACTATCATTCAAAATAAATACTAGAACTATTCTCATTCATGAGAGCTATGATTAATGGTGAACGTAGGACCATTCGAGTCAAATCCATCCAAGCAATGAACAAGGCAATGTTCAAATGAGAGTGTAAATTCACATGAAACACATGAATATAAACATCATCATTTAAATATGGACGTGTTATTACCATCCAAGATAAATGTGAGCAATGAGTGACTTTCAAAGGGAGATAGAGAGACATTCAAGGTTAATTAAATGCCATTCAAGAGGAAAAGTAGTTTAAATATATTTCAATAGGTTATATTTCATAGAGGAGTGTTGTTTAAGTGAATTTTGAGACTATTGTTCAAGTTGTCGACATCCACACCATTCAAACCAAAACCCATTACCATTCAGGCACCATACAAAGGCTTTAAGTGTTTTTCAAGTTGTATTATTCACTAAGATATCGTTGTTCATATAAGGGTTTGATTTAGATGGATGACCACCCATTATTTAAGTGAAGAAGCAATGTATCATCCTAACTCGATAATAGTTGTCATTTGGGTCAAGTTCCCTGTTGTTGCTAGAGGAGGTAGTTTGTATAAAACTTCCTCCTTCTTTATGCATCATTTTTTGTGTATTTTTAAATGTCTTTGACCAAGCACTATTAAAAATTATTTTAGTTATATAGGCTTGATTCATTTAAGTGGTAAGACAACCACAAATTATAGAGTGCCAAGTGGTAATATGATATTGGCCTCTAATCTACTAAGCTTTGGGATTTTAATTTTTATTTTTTGAGGCTCATTAGAGATAAAATTCTACATGTCATACATTGTGCATACAAAATCATTTTAATCTATTTTTTCAATCACACAATGTTTTGAACTCTATACATTGGGGGTACAAGTTTAAGGAACAACTATACTATTAGGGGTTAGGTTGTATAAGATGGATTATAAAGCCCTAGTTACTTGTCTTAATGGGTGAAATTATAGTATTTGGTTAACACAAATGATTGGTATTCTATAAAATAAAAATTTATGGTACATCTTTCAAGAAGATAAATTATCATTCTTGATAATAAAATCCATCACCAAAGTGAAACAGAAGCTCTTGGCCTATTTTCCTTGTTGATTGAACTATATTTTCTTTTCCACTTCAAATATAAGAGTAAAAATTTAAAGATATGTTCAAAAATTTGTGATTTGTTGTAAAAAATAATAATATTATTGAAGCAAGTCACTTGGAATTAGATCTCTCTTCTCTTAGGTTGGATGATTTTGATAAAAATGAGAGCCATATTATGAGATCTAAAGTTTTGAGAATAGTTATTGCTAAAAATGAGGGCCATAAAAAAATGATGATATAGAATGCATGAAGATTGTCCTTACTAATATATCCCCTTATTTTCCAAGGTTTATCCTCATGGTTCATATGATTGTAAGTTCTTGGAATATAACAATGATATTACTCTTGATCAACTTTTCTCTTTTCTATTTTATTTTTTAGGTGGAAGAGAAGTTATAGTGGCACTTCAAAAATGTATGCTAATCCAAAGAAATAAAAGCCTAAGAAGACTAACAACCAAATGATTAAGGGCTAGGCTAATTATTTGAGTAATTCAAAGACCATTTATAGATAGTACAAGAGGAAAGGACATCCTATAAAAAATATTTATATAAATTGCAAAGGATATTTCAAGATAAAAATGAATGACACCCTAGTGAAGGACACTTTCAATAATGGTAACCTCAATATGTAATAAGCTGAAGAACACAAGCTTATACTGAGAGGGGGAGTGAACAGTATAAGATCACTTTTTAATTTTTCTTTCCAAATCAATATTATGCAATTTAAAGATAGCAATATCAATAGAAGTAATCAAAGAAATGCACAAATCACCACACACAATTGAGACACCAAAATTTATGTGGTTCACCCAATATGGGCTACTCCACGAAGAAAATATTTCACTAAAATTTTCTCAATCAATATCTTGGGAATCCTTTCCCTATTACAATTTTTATGGACCTCTGTCCAAAGGAGACACCAATATCCTAATCAATTTTATGGATCTCTATCCATAGGAGACACCAATATCCTAATATCTGCTCTGGTTGGTGATCCTTTAGAAGACCTCTGCCTCCACTACCCTTAGCAAATGGAACTCTATCCACATAAGACACCCGTATTACCTACTCTGGCTGGAGATATCTATCCTTAAATCTATCACTTCTAAAGCTATGTCTCAAATATACACTAAAAATAGTCCATCGGTCTAGCACAAATCTTTCTTCAATATCTATCTCTAGTCTGGCACAAACCTGTCCTCAAATCTACACCAAAATTTATCCTTGAATCTGTACTAAACATAGTCCTTTGATCTAGAATAAATATATCCTCGATATTTTTCTCAAGCCTTAACTCAAAGCTTGAATCAATCTCAAAACAACTCTTCTAGATCTGCCCCTAACCTTAACTCAAGGTTTGAACAAATCATCATTCAACTCTTCTCTTAAGTCTTCTCAAAGACTTATCTCAAATATTCCTTGTAAGCTTCCACAAAATCTCACACCAATCTATCCACACGTCCTCTCTAGAACTTGTCCAATCTTCTCAATAAGTTCCCACTAGAACTTATCCAAATCTGTTCTCAATCTATATTATAATATTCCATAAAGCCTTGCCCAAATCTATCCACAAGTCTTCTCAATATCTTACCTCAAATCTGCTCAACAAGTCCACACTAGAACTTGTCCAATATCATAGAAACATAAAGAGAATTTTTAGAGAATAAATATGCTCTATATTCATCACAATGCTTAATCACTTTTGATCACTCTTTTAGAAACATATAGAGAATTTTTAGAGGCTCAATATGCTTCACATTCACCTCAAAACTCAATAACTTTTAATCACTCTTTTAGAAACATACAAAGAATTGTCAAAGACTCAATATGCTTCACATTCACCTCAATACTCAATCACTTTCAATCACTCTTTGAGAAACATAAGGAAAATTGTTAGAGACTTAATATGTTTCACATTCACCTCAATACTCAATCACTTTCTCAAATTAATTCAAAATATAGAATAGTTTTTTTTATGGAACTTGAACAATCACTTCACATACCCATGTGACTAGGCTCAACCGACTCTATTCAACCAATTACTCAATAAAAAATCCTTGCATACAATCCCTAGTCCAAGCATATGACCCTTTACTCAAAATATTTCCAAAAATGCTTAACAACCACTCTCACATATCAATGATACTAAAACCCTAGATGAAGTTCTTCACTCAACCAATGACTTCAACAATCATGCTTATAAAACAACTCTCACAAAACAATGATACTCATGTTCTTTTCAAACCCTACTTCAATTTATTCACACAACCAATGGCTTCAACAACAATGCTTATAAAATAACTCTCACATAACAATGATACTCATGTTCTTTTCAAACCCTAGTTCAAGTTCTTCACATAACCAATGGCTTCAACAACAATGCTTATAAAACAAGGTTTCAACAACAACTCTTTATTCCAAAAAACCTTGAAGCATTAACTCAACACACTCAATAAGGAAACCCTAATCAAGTAATTTTCACTCCAAACTCATTTTCTAGAAAACCAACCAATCAACTTAACTATGGAATAATGTGCTCATACCTTTTTCTTGATGATGAAGGAACCTCTAAAATCTGCCACAACCATAAACACCTCTTTTCCAAGCTCAATTAAGTTAGACAAACAATACAAATCATATAATCACTCACAAATACACCTTATTACTCCTTTATTAATATAATATCCAACACCACAATAGTTTGAATATTCACTTCTCAAAAATCCTAACTCATCACAAATTTATCTCAATCAATCATATTTGACATAAGCCATTTCTGAATTTTATTCTTCAAAAATCAATCCAATTTACTTATGACTCCTTATTTTAACATTGCATTTTTAAAGATAATTATTTTGAAAAATAATGCAAAAACTAATCTTTCATTTTCTAAGGTAATAGAATTTTTACCCACCACTTAAATTTTCAGTAAACACTTTATAAAACCCACAAAACTTCCTTTTCAATTTAGGAAAATCCAAAATCATTTACCTCCTTATTTCTCCTAAGACTAACCTTAGCCTAAGTCAAAAATCAAAATATTTTAATTTAAAATAGTGTTACCACTTTGCATTGCACGAAGATTCAAACTGAACGCTTCTCTCCACAAGAATTTTCATCATGACTTCCAACACCGTGGAGCCATGTGCTCCCTTTGGAACCTCCACTAACTTACGCCCTTTGACTTTCACTATTTGCACGAGCCATGAATTGGCTCATTCACTCACACTATCCAAAAAATTTCACATTTACTGCTATCACGAGGGAATTGCGTACAAAAACCGACATTAATTATTTTTGGCAAATGTGAGTGGATGCATTATCTTTGATAAGACTATGGTATTTATATATCATACACCTTCATTTCTCCATGTTGGCAGTGAGGACGTCATCTAGCAAGTGATGACATAGATAGAAGGGGGGCAATTTTCAACATGAACAAACCGGTGCCCAAACTTTATGAAATGCGCCCCAACTTTAGCTATGGCAATTTATTAAATATGATAAATTAAATTCTTTAATAATTTAATTATTATAAATTAATAATTAAAATGGTCTTTTGGAATTTAACCAAACTTAAGGGCTTCTTTAGGTTTTTAGAAAAACCTTGCAACTTGCTCACATGGTTTAAATGGAAAAACCTTTTATTTTCTACCACCATCGATTTTAAGAAAAACCTTTTACTTGTGCCACCATTGGTTTTAAAGAAAAACCTTTTATTTTTTCTCATCCATGGTTTTAATAAGAACCCTTCTAGTGTATCCTTCCACATAATAATAAAAAATATTATGAAGCTCTTTGCATTTAACCTATGCATTGTTCCTCTTGACCTTTTGACATCAACGAAGCTTATTCCTTTATATCAATGACAACTTAATTCCTTGACATCAATGACAAATTGACTCAAAATTTACAAAAATATCCTCCTTTTTCATTGATGGCAACCCAAATTATTTTTACCAAAAACTTAACCTTTTCTTATTTATGCTCCCCCTGGCATAATGCTCCTTTCAAATCTCTCCTCTTTACTCACATACCAAATCTCTCCCCCTTAATCAAGTCTCTCCCCCCCTTTGACATCAATGGCAAAGGGTCACCTTTGGGGCTCGGGGATAAGAATTATCCTCTTAGCTTAGCACCTCCCCCACCTCCTTTTGATATGGTTAATTTTGGGGTGGAATTATTTCTACTCCCATCAAGCACTATTCTTTACCTTTATCCTCTTTTCTTCTTGTCTAATCCTTCTAATTCCTATGATTGTTCCTTTCCATGTTCATGTTTCTGTCCATATCCATATTCATGTTCATTTTCTCATTCTTGTTATTTTTCATAGCCATGTTCTTGTTCTTGTTCCTATTTATTTCCATATCCCTTTTCCCATTCCTATTCCTGTTCCTATTCATACTTGATTTTGGAATGTCTACTCTACACCATTTTGTTGTGTGTCCATCATTATCACACTTATAACACTTAATTTTATTATTCCTTGGAGGTGTAAATATCCTAGTATTTCTCTTGGTGAAGACATATCCTCTTATGTCATGAACTCTGCCATTCATTGCCTTGTGATCAAACTAATTACATGAGTACCAATACCCATTAAAAGGATATATATTTCCATATACCTGTGTTTCATTTGTCCTACATTGTGAAGTCATGTGCCCAAACCTATGACATGAAAAACATCTTCCATTGAAGCCTCCTTGTCTTGACCTCATTGGTCTCTTAGTCTCTCTTGACCTATTCTGATTGTTGTTCCATATATTTCTTCTTTGTGCATTGTTTCAGTAATTGTTGAACTTTCTATTGTCTAACTAATCCTCAGATGTCTCACTTTCTCTTACACTGCCTTCTTCTAAAGTATCTTCATCTAAATTTTATTCTCCTTCAGAACTTGAGGTTGACTTTCCCTCTCATATATTTTATTCCTATTCAAATCCAATACTTGTTTTTCTTGATGTAGGCTTTTTTATCTTGATGAACTTATCTAAGTTCTTTGAGCTATTTTTGAATCCTTGTGGCTTGAATTTGGAGTTTTCTAAATCTTCCTTTAGTAGGGCTACTTCTTGTACTAACCTTTGACATTCTAAGACCTTTACTTCTAGCTTATCCTTGAAATTCTTTTTTTTTAAATTTGATTTGTCTAGATCCTCTATAAGCATTCTTCTCTCTTCATCACATTCTTGAAACTGAGATTATAATTTAGAAATTTGCCTTCTTTCCTTCTTTAATGTTTCAAGAGCATAGATAAGTTCTCCCTTAATATCATATCCTTCTTTATCTAACTCTTCCTCTATTTGGTTACCTCTATCCATATCTTCATTTTATTTTGACTTGTCTTCTATAGGATCACCTTCTCCTTCTTCTTGTGCCATTAGAATACTCTCTTCTAGTCCTTCAAGTGTATCTTCATATTCATAATCACTGAAACTATAACCATTATTTGTATAACTATCTTCAAGATGTCCAAAGTGTAGATTAAAAATACAACGCCAAACAAAAGATAAAGAAATCACGATAAAAAGTAATGCAGAACACAGTTGTACAAAATAAATGATTTTCATTCATCAATGGAGTTTAGAAACTCCTTTTGAGTACAACAGGGCCTGTAACCCTTTTTGTGATACAAAAATTACAATTCGTGCTAGGGTTCTCCGAAACCCTAGCTGGCACAAAGTGGTGGCATTTTTCGAAGACGTATCCTTAATCCCAACAGAGTGAGTGGGCTTCGTTGTATCCTGTAGCTCGGACCACTCCAGCTTAAACAGCTGCTATCAACACACCGGATCTGCCATTAAAATCCTGCACACATTAACACTATCAAGGAGTTAGAAATTAATAAGAGGGCTCCACTGTGTGAGCCCTCAGAAACAATTTAAAACCCTAGAAAAATAGAATGCAGGAGTTCAACAACAGATTAATAAAAGAAAAGAAGTTACTTGCTTTAAACTAATTTATACCTGTTTCCTGTTAACGCGGCGAGACCAGGCGGCACCTGGAAGAGTTGGGACTGTCAAATCGGCTGCAGAAGGCGCCCTGGTGCACTCGCTGAACGCCCGCGTGCTTCTGGATTGGGGCTGCAGACGTCGGTCTACGTCTGAGACTGCGGGTAAACGCCCGCGGGCACTTGCGACAAGAATGGGGGATTCTGCAGAGTGCTGCAGAAGGGATGGCGGCGAAGTTGGCGACGGATGCGGCGATGGATGGCAATTGATGCGACGAGAAGGGACTGCAAAGTTAGCAGAAGAGATAGCTAGGGGAGAGATAGAAGATATCCGAGATAGCACATAGGAGATAGCAGAAAAGAGATAGTAAAAGACATAGGGTTTGAGCCATCAAGGTGACTCAATTTATAATCTACTCTTAGGGCACACTTTAGGGTTTTAACGACACTTTGAACGTGTGGCTAAGATTAAAGTGGATCCAAGGGTAGAGAATAAATCTAGGTTGTGAAACGGATTAAGATGGATGGACGGATGAGATTAAATGAAGGATGGACGGCTCGGATTAAATCACTTAAAGTATCTTTATATATATATATTAAAATATATTAAAATATTAAAATATATATATAAATATTAATTTAAATAAATTTGGGAATGAAAAATGGCGGGAAAGGTGAAATTGGGCCAAATAATGGCGGGAAAAGGTGAAATTGGGCCAAATAATGGCGGGAAGGTGTGGATTTGGGCCAAATAATGGCGGGAAGGTGGATGACTCGACACGTGGCTAACAAGAAGGTATAGATGACTTACAAGTGGCTGGATTTTGGTGTCTACAGATGCCCCTTTTTGAGCCGCTTTGTGTGAAGACACAATGGAGCACAAAAACTTAAGACACCTGAAAATCTGGATCGGACGCAACTCTCTCTCAAGACTAAAGCACAACTTTGAAGACCAAAGAATAAAAGAATATTTAAAATTTTATCAACTTACCCCCTCAATTGGCGAGCGAGAATGGTTCTCACAAGCCAATTGGAAGAAATTTGGAAGAAAATGAACCGTTTTTGCCCCAACGGTGAAAAAAAGGGGTTGGTGTATGAACCATCTGTTTATGTCCCAACAAGAAAGGGGTTGGTGTACAAACCAAGAAAAGAATATGATTGAAGACGATATGAGTGATGTGAAAGATGGACCGTTTTCTGCCCCAACGGTTATAAAGGGATTTTTGCCAAATTGTAAGTTCCATGATCATGTAAGATGAATTCCACTATAGGAAAATTAGAAATTGATAACGGATGCCCCAACTCCTGTGTGTGAGTCCATACTAGTTAATGAAATTGCCTTGTTGGTGCCATTGATATGCGAGAGATGAAAGATGCATGAAAAGAGTCCAGAACTCAGAGATGCTCCTAGTGATTGTATGGATAATTCCTCGGGTCGGAACCAATCAACCTAGGTAGCCTCAATCTCTAGCAAGACTCAAAATAATGATGATATTAAAGATTGTCCATGTTTAAGGCCCCATGAACTAGGCCATCAATGACAACTTGTTGAGCAAATTAATCTTGGTATGAGGTCACTTGAAAAGTAGAATACCCAAAATTGATTTCCAATTTTCAAACAATGAAATAATTGATGATGATAAATGGTAAGTGCCCTTATGGTGGTTTAATCCTCTTACCGAATTGCATGGATGCAAATCGCTGCAATCGCCAAGGTGATAGAATATACCACTAGATACGAGGTTTACTTTAATTTGATTTGGCAAAAATATGCATGATGAAAGAAGAATGAATGAAGTTGACGATAGATCAGAAGAATTGATGAATGTGGTTAATTTTGTGAAGGTTTTGAATATTTTTAACCCAATTTGTAAAACAATGATGAATGATGCGCTTTTTGAGCGAAATGACAAAATTTGTGTCCAAAATTGTTGTAACCTTCACAAAATGTTTTATTATGATAAGAAGAATGGATGAATGCAATTTGATGAAATTTGGAGGAGGTAAGCTTCAATTTTGCAAGTTTTGTTCCTTTATTCAATACTGCCACCAAACGTCGGTCTGCATTTGGGGGTGGCAGAGACGCCCGTCGGTGTTTAGGCGCTCTGCAGATGCAGCACTGCGTCTGAATGCGCCATGAAATGCCCCACTACGTTTCAGGGTGCCACAACCAGCTATTTAAACAGTTTCAGCGAGAATTTCGCTCATTTGTGCGTTCGAGCTTGAGAGAAGTGCGTCTGAGGGAGTGGAGTGAAGTGAAAGGTTGTGTGGGAGAGTGAAGCACGCGGGAGCTATGGCGGAGATGGGAGCGGACGCGCCAGTGCAGCCAGCTGAGGTATTTGTTCATTTAAGCAAGTACTTATTATGTGTTTTTTTTTTTTTTTTTTTTTTTGGTTTTTTTTTTTTTTTGGGAAAAATTTGTAACAAATTTTTGTTTTGTTGTTTTGCAGCTTAGGGTGTTAGAGGCACGACACCGGTTCTCCCCTATCATTCCGGGGATGAGGAGGTCGTTGTCCCAGGAAGACTGGGAGATATTGGAGGCAGTGGGGCTGGCGGAGGCAGCCCGATTGGAGGTAGTTCGGGCGGATGAGGGGTACCTCTCGGCTTTGGCCGAGAGGTGGGATCCAGATCGGGGGACGTTCCAGCTCCCGACTGGAGAGATGACGGTGACGCTTGAGGATGTATACCGTATCCTCAAGGTGCCCGTGGAGGGGGCACGGGTGGAGGTTGGATGAGATAGGGCCATGGAGATGGCCAAGTTGTTTGGGGATGACTGGAGAGAGATCCGGACGGAGAGCGGGGGGATCCCATACTTGGCCATGTATACGGCCAAGGAGTTGGTAGCGGTGGAGGCTCTAATGATGTTCGTGTTGACCAACATTGTGGCCTCGAATAGCACCGAGTGCAGGTTCCCATGGAACCTGATGGGTGTAGTGAGCGAGATGCTCACTAATAGGGTAGTGTATGCCTGGGCGCCTGCTTTATTGGCGCAGGTGTACCGGGAGTTGTATGAGGTTCGAAGACGGGGCCGAAAGGGTCTAGGTTGCAGTGTGGTTCTCCAATGCTGGGGCTGGGAGCACTTCAGAGTGGCTCGACCGGAGGGGTTGCCATGGGCTCACTGGGACATGAGCCAGGCTTATGGTAGGAGATGGCCAGTGGCGGAGGAGAGACAGCCTAGCCGCCCCGTGAGATCGGGGCAATGGTATAGGAGATTATGGGCAGACTTGACAGATGCCCAAGTCATTTGGAGGCCCTGGCGGGAGGCGAGGTGGATCGGGGATGGAGAGCACCTGAGACGGGTGCGACAGGCCAGATGGGTAGTGGGGCGGGGCCATAGCGAGGCGGAGTACATACAGATGTCTCGAGTACTCCGCCAAGTCGGATTGAGGCAGGATGTCCCCGATGAGCCAGTGCGCTACCGGAGGCACAGATCAAAGGGTGATTTGTCATGTGCCGAGCCGTGGAGGGAGGCGACAGAGGACGATGAGGACATGGAGATCCCCGACATGGACGACGTCGGGGTGACAGCTGAGTATGCAGCATGGATGGCCGCAGAGCCGAGGTGGGAGCCACCATTGGTGGCTGGTGGAGCCGAAGAGCCCGAGGCTGGGGTTGGAGAGGGCGAGGGAACCGCGGAGGTTCCCAAGCGCAGGGAGGGTCCCCGCCTTCGATCTGACAGTCGAAGGCGAAAGGGGAAGATGGCACGGCAGGCTCCGAAGAGCGGAGATGACGGGGAGGATGACGGAGAGGGCCTAGGAGAGGCCGTAGGAGAGGCTAGGGAAGTACCCCCTAGCGGGCACGAGGACGAGGTGGCACAGCTACAGCAGCAGATAGTAGAGCGTGATGCTATGCTAGCTGTCCGGGATGAGAGGATAGCTCGGCTAGAGTAGCGAGCGACGAGCGGGATGCCCCGTTAGCCCGCTCAAGAGGAGAGGATGGCCCAATTATAGGCAGACTTGGATGGAGCGACCAGGGTGCCCCAGGATGACAGGGTGACGAGACTCCAGGCAGAGCTAGCAGAGCGGGAGCGACGACACGGGATAGACATAGCTAGACTTAGGTCTAGGACTCGTTATATTGAGGCTCTGGAGGACACATTGTTTAGGCATCACATTGTGTTGCCTGATCCTCCATCCTCTTCTGTCTCTAGGCGTAGTGAGTCTAGGCACACCACTAGGTCTAGGGCTCCTACTAGGTCACAGGGGTCCTCTTTTGATGGTTAGCTTAGTGCTTAGATGCACTCTTTATGAGCCTTGGTGCTCTATTGTATATTGTAGCCTTTTGGCATTCCTCGTACAGTTTGTCCTTTATACATATATATATACATGGCTTTTATTTATTTGGTGTTTTACTCTCTTTTGTGTGAATGCCTATGTTTTTGTGATGCATGTTTTGATATGTTTTAATGTTTTTGATGCATATGTGATGGAATGGAATGCAAACTTATAGATGATTAATGCGAGACTAAGTATATAACATATGCACTAAGAAGCACTCATATTTTTAGATAGTTAGATTTAGCCAACTGTTATCATAATTGTTTAATCAGGGTCACCGAACTTGGTGGCTTGTGAATGGATGACATATGGAATGACATGAATATGGAAGAAGATATGGAGGACGTGTATGGGTGGATATGGAAGACTGTTTTACAAAGACTCAAACATGCTAGTGGTATCAAACAAACTTACTAACACTGCCTAATTCAACTAGGACCAAATGTGTGTGCATGCGAGTTCATTAACCAAATCCGAAGCATGGTAGTGACTCTAGGCAATCAAAAACCTGTGTGTGTGCAAGTGTGTTCATTAACCTCATCTTGCATAAATTAGGTAACCCTGTTATGGAGAAGACCCCGAAGCTAGTTTGTCCGTATGAGCATTCGGAGGTCTCTTTTTGAGGAGAGACATGTCGCCACGCAATGAGTATACTCCATTGCCAATCAAGCGTCTATAGCCCCGGTGAAGGTTAACTCCATAGTCCATGTTGTTTTTGACCTTTGTAAGCCTTGGGGATGACTACCTATCCGTCCGATTGGACAAGTAGTACGATCCTTACAACTTATTTGGGATCAGTGGTGTGTGAAAAATGTTCATTTCCTTAGAGCTTTGGGGAATCGGATTCTCAACCGAAGTATGATGAGAATTTTACCCTATCCTTACTACTCTGTTTATATTTATATTTTGTGATTGCTTGTGATAGTGGTAAGAACCACTGTTTTATGGACTATGTTTGCATGATAGGACAAACGAGGATTACCCTTTTCACTTCAAGGCACAACCCAAGGATGGTGTTATCTCTCTTTGACACAAGATGTTTTTAAGATGTGAAAATGTGATAGGTTCAAGACCGCTTTTGAAATCATTTCCCAATACTCAAGATTTTATTTAGTGTAATTTGTGATATGGCCCTAGAGAACTTTGACATGCATTTCAAAGTTTGCTTAAAACACTAGGAATGGTTGAGTGATTGAAAACATTTTGGCAATGTAAATATGTGCAAATGGAAAATGGGTGTACGAATGACAATTCGGTTTGATGGATTTTATGAAGGTGCCCCCGATTAAGGCAACATGACTTTTGCTTGACCAAATTTTATATCCAAAAGATAGAATGGTCTCTAACATGATATGCAACTATGGCTGAAAATGAAATGTTATGGTTTTCAATGAGATGTATGCACATGAAATGCAATGTTTTTGAATGAGATGTATGCAACTAACAATGAAATGCAAATTCTTTTTATTTTATTTGTTTTTTTTTTTTTTTTTTTTTTGTACAAGCCATGTATATATGTACATATAAAATTCAAACTATGCGTAGAATGCCCTCAAGTGTATAACATTAAGTGGTTCGGGTTCTTCCTCTCCCTCTAAACTGGCAAGTCTATAAGTTCCATTACCCACTCTTTCAGTGACCATATATGGACCTAACCAATTAGCCGCGAATTTATCTCGAAGATGCGGCAATGCATTGGTGTTTTGTTGATTCTCTTTAAGGACAAGATCTCCTACTTGAAATTCTCTTAGATGAACTTTGGCATTGTAAGCACGTTTCAATCGGTCTTGATAAACTCGCAAATGCTCTAAAGCATTGATTCGTTTTTCATCTATGAGTGTGAGTTGATCAAGACGTGCTTGTCTAGAAGTATCATCATCGATAAATTCCTGCAAAGAAATTCGCAAGGAAGGGATCTCGAGCTCAAGAGGCATGATTGCTTCAGCTCCATAGACCAAAGAAAATGGCGTTGCCCCAATGGGAGTTCTGATGCTTGTTCTGTAAGCCCATAATGCCAAGGGGATTTGTGTATGCCAATCTTTATGATTTTCTTTAACAAGTTTCTTAAGAATAGCAATTATGGTCTTATTGGAAGCTTCAACTTGTCCATTGGCTTGTGGGTAGTAAGGAGTTGAGAAACTATGTTGGATATTATACTTTTCGCAAAGAGCTCGAACATCCTTATTCTTAAAAGACTTGCCGTTATCAAAAATGATTTTAGAGGGAATACCAAAACGACAAATGATATGGTGAAGTATAAACTCCACAATTCTAGGAGCACCGTCTTGGGTTAGAGGAATAGCTTCAACCCACTTTGTGAAGTATTCAGTGGCTGTAATGATGAAAGTATGTTGTCCTGAAGAGGCAGGTGAAATCTTGCCAATTAAATCGAGACCCCATTGTGAGAAGGGCCAAAGGCTTTGGATGGTCTGTAAAGCTTGTGATGGTATATGGATTAAATTAGCGTGTTCTTGACACTTTTTACATTGTTTAACATATTTGCAACAATCTTGTTCCATAGTGGGCCAATAATACCCCATACGTAAAATACGCTTCACAATGGCCATTCCACTAAAATGACCACCACAAGTACCATCATGGGCTTCAGCAATAGCTCTATGTGTTTCACCTGCTTCTAGACAGCGGAGGAGTACTCCATCATATCCACGTTTATACAACACATCCCCCAAAAGAACAAAACGAGCTGCCTTTTGCTTAAAACAGCGAGCGGGCAATTCGAGACAAATCAGATGGGAGTGTTCCAAACTTGAGGAAGGCTACTATCTCACTAGACCAAGGCTCATATGGATCCGAATGGATAAAGCAAACATCTTTTTCATCCTTAGACTCAGCACGGACAATTGCAGACTTAGAGATTGTGGAAATGATTAGGGGTTGTACCTCTCCAAGGGAGTCCTTTGGAATCAATGATCCAAGAGAGGCCATGGCATCCGCGAATCTATTAGTCGAACGAGGCAAACTAGTGATCTCATACCAATCAAACTTAGAGAGCAACTTCATTGCTACATCATGATAAAGCTTAATGGTAGGTTCTTTGGCTTGGTATTCTCCTGTAATTTGTTTAACCACGAGTTGAGAATCCCCAAATATCCGAATACGCTTAATGCTCATAGCTATGGCTGATTGAAGACCTAAAATTAAGGCTTCATACTCTGCTGTATTATTGGTGCATTGGAAGTCTAGTTTGAATGATAAAGGGATGGGAATCCCTTGAGGTGTATGAAACACAACTCCAGCACCTTGACCTTTCGCGCACTTAGAGCCATCAAAGAATAGCGTGATGTCAACATCTTCCTCCGGAATGATGTCCTCTTCTTGTTCGAGTGATAGCAAATACCGAATCATCTCGGGAGCTCAATAATCAAAGGATGATCACTAGGTAGTGGAGCTTCCGCAAGTTGATCGGCTATAACTTGACCTTTAACGGATTTTTGGCTAATGAATTCAAGATCGAATTCGGTAAGCAACATTATCCATTTAGCGGTACGAGTGTTATTATAAGTGCGAGACATCATATAACGCAGAGGGTTTTCTCTAGCTATGACATATGTTGTATGGCTAAGCATATAATGACGAAGTTTCTTAGTGGCAAAAACCACTGCTAAGCACAACTTTTCCACATAAGCATATCGGGTTTCATAGCTTACCAATGTTCGACTAATATAATAGACAGCTTGCTCACGATTTTGTTCATTCTTTTGTGCAAGCATTGTCCCTAAGGCAAAGTCCGTTGTTGAGATATAAAGATTGAAAGGGACCCCTGGACGAGGCGGAGCTAAGATTGGCGGAGATGCTAAGTACTTCTTGATGTCATCAAAGGCTTTCCGACACTCATCTCGTCCATGAAAATTGTACCCCCTTTTGTAGTAGGTGGCAAAATGGCCTACATTTATCAGAAAGTTGTGCAATAAAGCGACGGATTGAATTAATCTTTCCTTGCAGACTACGCAACTCCTTCAAATTAGTTGGGGGACACATTTCCATAATGGCTTTGACCTTGTTTGGGTCCACCTCAATACCTCGTTTAGAGATAATAAAACCTAGGAGTTTGCCTGAGGTAACACCAAAGACACATTTCTTAGGGTTCAACCTTACTTTATGCTCTAGAAGCCTATCAAAAACTTTTTCCAATACATCAAAATGCTCTTGTCGAGTTTTAGATTTTGCCAATAAATCATCCACATAATCTTCGATAATCTTATGCATATAATCATGGAAAATATAAGTCATGGCTCGTTGATAGGTTGCACCTGCGTTCTTAAGGCCAAAGGGCATCACCCTGTAACAAAAAGTTCCCCAAGGTGTGGTAAATGTTGTTTTGTGTTGATCTTCAGGGTTTATTCGAATCTGGTTGTATCCTGAAAATCCATCCATGAACGAAAGCATTTCATGACCAGCGCAGATGTCGACAAGAGTATCAATGTTTGGAAGAGGAAAGTCATCCTTAGGACACGCTTTATTTAGATCTCAAAAATCGGTGCAAACACGTATCCCCCCGTTAGGCTTGCGAACGGGTACCATGTTAGAAAGCCACTCAGGATAATCAATCGGGACGACAAATTTAACATCCAGAAGTTTTTGAATCTCCGATTTAACTATGAGGGCCACGGTAGGATGCATTTTCCTAAGTTTTTGTTTGACAGGTTTAGCATCTTTTTGTAAGGTGAGGTTATGGACAACCAAATTAGGGTCTAGGCCTGGCATGTCTTTGTAAGACCATGCAAATATCTCCTTCTTCCGCTTGAGTAGAGCAATCATTTGCTCTTGTTCCTCTGATGATAGACTTTTAGCCAGCTTCATAATTTGGGTGCCATCTTGGTCTGTACTAAGGTCTACATCGATAGTTTCTTCAATAGACATGTGGGAACCTTCCTCAAGCCGATGGGGAGTAGGGATCAGATTTATGTCATCTAAAATGTCATCAAGCTCCTGTGCCTTGCTCTCGTCTATGTCTGCCTGGAAGACCTCTGGCTTAGAAGATGAAGGTGAATGTGGAGGTGAAGGAGGAATGTAGTTGACGGAAGCCCTTAACAATTCCTCAAAAAGGATGAATTCTGAAATAGATGGAGGGGATGAAATCCGATCCATGCCAATCAGGCTTGGGTTGATCAGGATTGGCTTATCCGGATCATATGGATTATGGAGTGGTGTGAATAAGTCTTCGAAATTCATTGTCGACTTATGGAAGAAAGGATGGGCGGAATGGAAGGGAAAACCGGTGAAGACCTCGGAAGACCTGAGATGCAAAACAACATAGTTTTTCAGTTTTTTTTTTTTTTTTGTAGTGGTGAAAACCACTATTACACACATACATAAAGCAATAAAGTATTTTTATATATTTTGATTTTTTTTTTTTTTTGGAAATTTTCTGATTTTTTTTTTTTTTGGTAGTGGTGAAAACCACTATTTTAGTATATACATATAATACAAGTTTGGATTATGGCTTATGGATGTGGCGGAGGGGGTGGTTCACCTCGTTCTTGTGGAATAAGCAAGCGAAAGATGGCCTCTTGGAGAGGGAACAATTGGAGATAAAACTCGTCTTGTTTAATGAGGGGAACAATGGGCGCCGACTCTTCTTCAGATTCATCACCATTTGACATGACGTCAAATTCTTCATAGGCTTCATCTTCGGATTCGTCGGGGTGGAGGATTTCTTCTTCTGAATTAAGATTAATGCTTTGAAAAGCTCGTTCAAAAGAAGAAAGGGATGGAAGTGGTTGGTAGCCCAGACCAAAACGCTCAGTGGGTCTCTGATATGGCATATCGATGCGTTCAGTTACCCCTTGCTCGTATCGACCTAGGCCAAATTGCTGCCAATTATGTCTGTGGAAATAGCGAGAGGGAAAACCCTCCATCCTTTCGATATTGGCAGGGACTGGATGCTTAGGTTCTAGTATGGTGGTAGGACTAGAAGATGACTCTATTCCCCCATATACAAAATTAATGGAATTTGGCATAGAACCCATGTTATAAACCGATCCAATGGATAAATGTTGGTCATGTGGACGACCAAAATCTTTAATTTTTTGCACATTGAACGGTGTGATGTGGACATCTTGAATGGCATACTCACCAATACCTGCATCAATGAGATGGACCTTGACTTGGGAGGGAGATGGACTAGATGATGGAATAGAAGAATGTGGGATAGAAGAATTGGAAGGATTTGGTTGGGTTGATGCTTCACTAACTTGTGAAACATCAGCTGGTGATGGTTGGGAAGATGGAGGAATAATAGGTGATGTTGAAGAAGGTGTAGAAGAAGGGGGTAATGACGTGGAAAGAGATGATTGGTCATGGCCACATGTGCATGTGGTCACTGATGAAGAAGAAGGAAGATTAGGAGATGAAGAAAGTGGTGAATGAGATGGAATAGCAGAAGAGGAAGATGGTTGCGATATGATGGGTGGCTCCTCAGGAATGGGAGCTTTAGAAGAAGATGGTATAGAAGAAGTAGATGGGGTCAAGAAAAGATGAGTGGATGGCAACACAATCTCATAAGGATTTGAGACATAGTTGCAATGTTTGAAGGGTTCAATGTCAGCAGGTACACAATGAACTCGTCCCTCATATACATACTTCAGACATTGATGCAAGTATAGAAGGGACACATCTCATCTCCCTAAGCCAAGGCCGTCCAAGCAATACATTGTATGCCATGGACCCTTCCAAGATGTGAAACAAGGTATGCAAAGTTCGGGCCCCTACCTCAATGGGCAAGATAACCGTGCCAACCGTGGAAGATAAAGCATCATTGAATGCTTTAAGAGTAAAAGTCGACTTTGTGATAAGGGATGGCGACAGCTTTAGATGACTCAACGCCGATGTTGTAATGATATTGATTGAGGAACCGGTGTCAATTAAGACTCTCTTGAATGGCTTGTGATCGATCTTGGCCATGATATGAAGTGGAGGATCTATACTTTCTGTTGACATAGGTTTGATTTCAAAATCATAGAAAGTGATGGAGGGCTCCATGCATGTTTGAATACTCCCCACAAAGTTGTTGAAGGCATTAGTATCTTGAGTTTGAAGCTCGATTGACTTTAATATTTCCATTAATGCCTCTCTATGCGGGGGAGATTGTTGAATGAGGTCATAGATCGATAACTTGGCAGAAGCCATTTTTAAACCGGTAGTTAATCGGCTACTCAATGACATGATGGGTCGTTGGCGTTGAGTAGAATGATTTAGCGGTTGTTGAGAAGTACTAGCACGTCGTTGGGTCACTCGTTACCCGAGGTGGACTCGGGGTTTGTACAGGTGGTCGTGGTTCAGCCTGATTTGGTTGGTTCGCCCTTTGACCCCGGGTTACTACGTTAATAGTACCCACAAAACCTTGGTATTGTTGTACATGGTTGACTTGATTAGGAGGAGTTACCTGAGTTACTCCCCCTGAAGTTGTTGGAGCTTCCTCCCGATGTGGAAGGGGTGTTTGAAATATACCAAGATTTTGATTTTGTTGGGCTAAGGGGCTATCCAATTTAATGGCTCCAATCTCAATAAGATCTTGGATCACATGTTTGAAAGCTGTACAATTATTGATATCGTGCCCATTTTGCCTATGATAAGGACAAAATAAGTACTCCTTGTAATACTTTCCCCTTCTAGATGGTTCTAAAGGTTTAAACTCAGGTAAAGTTAACTGATTTGTGCTATATAACTTGTTGAATATGACCGCATATGGTTCATCTAAAGGTGTGAATTGTCGCTTGGGACGATTATTTTGCCAAGGTCGAGTTTCCATGGTTGGCCCAGTATTGGGAGCTGGTTGAGTAGGGGCGGGTACCGCATGATAAGCAATTGGTTGCGGTTGACTTTGCATTACTTGTTGTTGTTGAGCCATTACGGGCTGACTCGCCACCACTTGATTAACTTGGTTAACATTTGAGGTTGTACTAGCCTGTGTTTGTTTGTTTTGGCCATAATTATTATTTCGTTGTTGGCCCTTTTGTTGCCATTCTTTTCTACGGGGTTTTAAAACACCCTCTTGGACTTTAATTTCTTCTATGATACTTGCTTGGGCCAAAGCCTCTTCAAAAGTCCCGTATTGTTGTAATTGGAGTAACCAAGAGATAGGTTTTAGACAACTCGGGTGAACATTTTGGTTAACTCCTCCATTGGTAGGGAGAATGGCAGTTTATTAATGATAGCCCTCCAACGGTTTCCAAAGTCATAAACAGTCTCATCGTCATGTTGCTTGAGCTTGTATAAGTCGGACAATGAAACTTTCCTTTGTACATTTAGGGAGAATCGTTCTAAAAACAGATTAATCAATTGTTCGTAAGCATAAATGCTATGGTGAGCTAAATGATTGTACCATTGTACAACATCTCCCCCTAATGTCTGAGGAAAAGTTCTGAGCATAAGAGCGTCATTATTTTGGATTCTAAAGCAGGCATGCATGAATGAGCTCACATGTTCATGAGGATCCTCAGTTCCTCGAAATTTGTCAAACTTCGGTAATGTGAAATCAGTCGGATATGGCGGTGAAGGTACCGAAGGATGAATTGGTTGATTGATCAACGACCTTAGCGTAGGTTTCTGACTAGATGAGCCAGGCATGTTGAGCATAAGGTTGTCAATCTGTTGTTGTATCGCATGGAGTCGATAATCTTCATGAAAATTTTGACTTGTTTGATGATTATGAGGATGCAATGGAGGAGTTGAAAAATGATGAGATGGGATGAAATTGCCTGGATTAGGCGGTGTGGAATGGACAGGTTGTTGGTATGGATGATACCGAAAAGAAGGTGATTGGTTTGAATGATGAACTGGATCGGGTTGGGAGAAAGGTGGGGTAGGAATGGACACCACCGAAGATTGGGGTACCCAGGTGGGGCCTGAGCTAAGAAAAGTCGGCTGGGTAGAAATTGGTTGGGGTGTAGGATTTACTACGACAGGTGGTTGAGCATTTTGTTGTTGTTGTTGCTGAAGCAACTTGTCGAGGTACTCCCTAACCTTATTAATCTCTAACCCAAGGGAGGTGGGATGATTGGATGAAGGTGGAGGGCAGGCTGCCATGGTAGTCACAGGAGACTGCGTAGCAGGGGCAATGAAGGTGGCTGAAGTAGGCGGTACCTGGGAAGAAACAGTAGACTGTGCCCCCGGTAGGGTGAAACCATAAATGGTTTGGGAAGAAGAGGGTTGAAATTGGTCATGGCTAGAGGAGGTTCCACCAGCCTCATAGAGAGAATTGGTGTACACCCGGTAAATGGAGGAGAAAGTGGTCGGGAAGACACTACATTTGTCTCCAAAGGAGGACAATTGAGCATCTGGGAAGATGTTGGAGATGAAGCCGACTGAGCAGATACAACATTAGCCTCAAAAAAAGGGTTAGTGTAGACTTGAGTGAAACCAGCGGGTATGGTTGATGCAATATCCCGCTGAAAAATAGAATCTTGCATAGGGGAATCTTGGATTGGCTCAAGGACATAACCAGTGCCATCTCTTAAGTGAGTTTGCACTTGGGCCATATCAATGTGGGTAATATGACAGGAATTGTCTTCCTCCATGGGCATGGCCATGTGATAGACGATAGAAGGACGTGAAAGACCCGCAGGCGAACCTCGCTCGAAATTCACTAGGATAAGTGGCTATGTTGGTGGTGGGGATGTTCTGTGAATTACCCATTTGATTATTTAGATTTAACATTTTAGATTGATTCCTTGTTAAGACCATGAAGCAATAAATCTAAACAAATTCAGAAAAGAAGAATGCAAAACTTGAATGATAAATTTACACTAAAGAAATTATCAGAAAACAGTCACAACCTAGGTTTCAACCAATGTGTCTTACCTTGCGGTTAATTAATTATTTTCTGATCTTAATCGGTAGTAAATTTTAAGTGTCCGGTTTATGAGTTTTGCATGTGATCTAATCTTGAATTATTCACAAAAAAGGTAAAAACTATGGCTAGGAAAGGACAACGAGATTCTTACTCGGTGATGAAATCCAAGCAAGTTTGCTCGGGGGTGACCTATGGTGTCTAAGGCAGAAGTTTAATGGATGGAGATGAATTCCACCGTCACTAAACTTCAAGCAATACCCGGTGATGAAATCCAGATATTACCGTTTTAAATGCAATATGAAATGCAGTGAATTTTATTTTAAGTGTTTTAGTTGTCTAATGTATACATACAAAGCTATAAATCAAAAGTTCTAATGATCTAAGCAAGAGGCTATTGAAAACATGCCATTTCCTCTGAAGAAGTGGAGTACACCGTTTAAAAACCCCTCGCCTACCAATGATATCAGATATCAAAGGAGCAACCGGAAGGTTCGTCCACTTCTCTGCCTGGAATCACCCAATGGCAGGAGTACTATTGACATCCAATCAATAGTCCTACTTAGATGACTAAAACAGATAATTCGTAGCTATTCTAATATGCAGCTAGGTATGCAAATTTTTTTTTTTTTTATGCAAGCAACAACCAATAATGCAATGCAAAAAAAAATGTAACTAAAAATAACTGTTCTTTTCCAGATTACTTAGTTTTTGTTCATTTTAAAGTAATGATCTGAAAAAGAAACAGAATACAACAGAAAAACCAAAAACGTAAAAAGTACAGTTAAAAGAAAAAAACACTTACTCGGAAGCCTACGTTTTCTCTATGAAACTGCCTTCAAACGCCCAAGGGAGTCTGCACAGGCTGAAACGCACCTCTGCGTTTCGGATTGGACTTCCAGACGCCGCTCTGCGTCTGCTGCGTTTTTTGCAAGCTCAGAAACCCTAGTTCGCTGGAACAACGAATTTCACGATTTCTGGAACCTGCAAAATAAAACAGAAAACAGGAATAGATTAGTAAAGCAAGTATTAAAAACATGAAACCCTAGGGGGTCCCACCGTGATCGCCATTTGTAGATTAAAAATACAACGCCAAACAAAAGATAAAGAAATCACGATAAAAAGTAATGCAGAACACAGTTGTACAAAATAAACGATTTTTATTTATCAATGGAGTTTAGAAACTCCTTTTGAGTACAACAGGGCCTGTAACCCTTTTTGTGATACAAAAATTACAATTCGTGCTAGGGTTCTCCGAAACCCTAGCTGGCACAAAGTGGTGGCATTTTTCGAAGACGTATCCTTAATCCCAACAGAGTGAGTGGGCTTCGTTGTATCCTGTAGCTCGGACCACTCCAGCTTAAACAACTGCTATCAACACACCGGATCTGCCATTAAAATCCTGCACACATTAACACTATCAAGGAGTTAGAAATTAATAAGAGGGCTCCACTGTGTGAGCCCTCAGAAACAATTTAAAACCCTAGAAAAATAGAATGCAGGAGTTCAACAACAGATTAATAAAAGAAAAGAAGTTACTTGCTTTAAACTAATTTATACCTGTTTCCTGTTAACGCGGCGAGACCAGGCGGCACCTGGAAGAGTTGGGACTGTCAAATCGGCTGCAGAAGGCGCCCTGGTGCACTCGCTGAACGCCCGCGTGCTTCTGGATTGGGGTTGCAGACGCCGGTCTGCGTCTGAGACTACGGGTAAACGCCCGTGGGCACTTGCGACAAGAATGGGGGATTCTGCAGAGTGCTGCAGAAGGGATGGCGGCGAAGTTGGCGACGGATGCGGCGATGGATGGCAATTGATGCGGCGAGAAGGGACTACGAAGTTAGCAGAAGAGATAGCTAGGGGAGAGATAGAAGATATCCGAGATAGCACATAGGAGATAGCAAAAAAGAGATAGCAAAAGACATAGGGTTTGAGCCATCAAGGTGACTCAATTTATAATCTACTCTTAGGGCACACTTTAGGGTTTTAACGACACTTTGAACGTGTGGCTAAGATTAAAGTGGATCCAAGGGTAGAGAATAAATCTAGGTTGTGAAACGGATTAAGATGGATGGACGGATGAGATTAAATGAAGGATGGACGGCTCGGATTAAATCACTTAAAGTATCTTTATATATATATTAAAATATATTAAAATATTAAAATATATATATAAATATTAATTTAAATAAATTTGGGAATGAAAAATGGCGGGAAAGGTGAAATTGGGCCAAATAATGGCGGGAAAAGGTGAAATTGGGCCAAATAATGGCGGGAAGGTGTGGATTTGGGCCAAATAATGGCGGGAAGGTGGATGACTGACACGTGGCTAACAGGAAGGTATAGATGACTTACAAGTGGCTGGATTTTGGTGTCTACACAAAGTTACCACATATAAAACACTTGAGAGTTACTAGAGTCCTTTTCTTAACTTATTCTTTTTCTTAAATCATAAATAGGACTTCATCTCTATCATTTTCTGAAATACTAGAATCACTATCACTTGATTACTTACTTGCTTTGTCTACATATTAGATCCTCTTTTTCCTTTGAAATAACTTATTTTATTGTCTACTTTGTCCATTCTTTCTTTTATTTTGATGTCTGTATCTTTCTGATTCATTTTTTCTATGATCCTATTTTTCTTCATCATGGTTATTCTTAGCTTCTTGACAATCAATTGCATAATGACCATACTTTCCACAATTAAAATATTTATCAGATTTTGTATCCTTAGATCTTATTGAATCTTTATTCCTTCTGCCATAATTTACTTCTTCATCACTAGATGACTCATTGCTTGATTCTGACTTCTTGCCCTTTGTCTTCTTGATTGATTTGAAGGTTGCTTCCTTATGGGGAATAGGTTCTTTTGATATTATCTCAAAAAATGTAAGAAACCAAGTAACATATCTCTTTTCAAAGTATCACCATCCTTTGATTCTTCTATAGAAGAAATATTTTCACTAAAATTTTTGAAAGAGATCTTAAGACCTTATCAAAAACATCTGATTCATCAACCTTAAGTCCAAGTTTTTGCATAGCATTAACAATCTCATTGATTCGAAGTAGATAAGTACTAATATTTTCCTCATCCTTCATTCTTAATTGTTCAAATTGTCCTTTGAAATTTTATATATTTTCTTTCTTGACACCTTTATCTCCTTCGTATATATTATGAAACTTATCCCACATTCCTTTTGCATCTTGACAATGCATAACTTTTATGGACTTTGTTCTATACAAACCTCTCAAAAATCCATTCATTGCTTTTGAATTGTAATTTTGTATAAGCTTACCTTCATTATCTATAGGTGGATCAATTCGTGATATGTATCCATTTTCAACTACTTCCCAAGCTTAATTGCCAAGTTCCTTCAGGTATATCTTCATTCTCAAACTCTAATATACATAATAACTTCCATAAAATACTGATGCTGAGTTTTTTTAAGGTCCATTATTAGAATCCATTGTGTTCTTGTAAGATTTTTCTTCAAGTTGTTAAAATATTTCGAAGGAACCTGCTCTGATACCAATTGAAGTACATAATATTATACTGAGAGGGGGGGTGAACAGTATAATACCACTTTTTATTTTTTCTTTCCCAATCAATATTATGCAATGTAAAGATAGCAATATCAATAGTATTAATCAAAGAAATGCATAAATCACCACTCACAATTGAGACACCAGAATTTACGTGGTTCACTCAATGTGGGCTACTCCACAGAGAAAATATTTCACTAAATTTTTCTCAATCAATCTCTTGGAATCCTTTCCCTATTAAAATATTTATGGACCTCTATCCAAAGGAGACATCAATCCCCTAATCAAGTTTGTGGATATCTATCCACAAGAGACCTCTGCCTCCACTTCCCTTAGCAAATGTAACTCTATCCATAAAAGACACCTATCTTCCCTGCTCTGGTTGGATATCTCTGTCCTCAACTCTGTCACCTCCAAAGCTCTATCTCAAATATGCACTAAACGTAGTTCATCGATATAGCATAAATTTATCCTCAATATATGTCTCTGGTCTAGCACAAACCTATCCTAAAATCTATCCCAAACTTTGTCCTCAAATATGTACTAAAAATAGTCCTTCGTTCTAGCACAAATTTATCCTCAATATCTATCTCAAGCCTTAACCCAAATATTGACTCAATCTCAAATCAACTCTATTGGATATACCCCAAACCTTAACTCAAGGTTTGAATAAATAAATCAATCGAATCTGCTATTAAGTCTTCTTAAAGACTTATATCAAATCTACCTTGTAAGCTTCCACAAAAGCTCACACCAATCTATCCACAAGTCTCATCTAGAACTTGTTCAATATCCTCAATAAGTTCCCACTAGAACTTATTCAAATCTGCTCTCAATCTGTATTGTAAGCTTCCATAAAATCTTACTCAAATCTATCCACAAGTTTTCTCAAGATCTTGCCTCAGATCTTCTCAACAAGTCCACACTACAACTTGTCCAATCTCATAGAAACATAAAGAGAATTGTTAGAATCAATATGCTCTATACTCATCACAATGCTCAATCACTTTTAATCACTCTTTTAGAAACTTACAAATAATTGTTAGAGACTCAATATGCTTCACGTTCACATCAATACTCAATCACTTTCAATCACTCTTTTAGAAACATACATAGAATTTTTAGAGACTCAATATTATTCACATTCACCTCAATGCTCAATCACTTTCAAACACTCTTTAAGAAACATAAGGAGAATTTTTAGAGACTCAATATACTGCACATTCACCTCAATACTCAATCACTTTCTCAAATCAATTTAGAATATAGAATAGTTTATTTTATGGAACTTGAACAATCACTTCACACACCCACGTGACTAGGCTCAATCGATTCTACTCAACCAATTACTCAATGAAATAATCCATGCTTACAATCCCTAGTCCAAGCATATGATCCTTTATTCAAAATGTTTCCAGCAATGCTTAACAACCACTCTCGCATATCAATGATACTCAAACCCTAGTTCAATTTCTTCACTCAACCAATGACTTCAATAAAAATGCTTATAAAAAAACTCTCACATAACAATGATACTCATGTTATTTTCAAAAACTAGTTCAAGTAATTCACACAACCAATGGCTTCAAAAACAATGCTTATAAAACAACTCTCACATAACAATCATACTTGTTGAGCAAGGTGCAGCAACAGTATTGTCATTGTTGTCAACACAGTCAGATAGATCTTTTGATGCAGTGGACAGGAAGTTCAAAAGCTATTCAGATGCAGAAGACAGGAGTTCAAAGGTTATTCAAAGTATGGACAATGAGTTTCCAAGAAGACCGAAGTGGCCCATTTGCAAAAGATCAAAGAAAAAGACAAGTAAGAAAAGTGTCACGATATCGCAACATATACAATAGGCAAGAAAAACTGTCACGATTTCGTGACATGTTGGAAGAGAGAGAAAAAGCTAGAAAAACTATCGCGATTTCGTGACATGTTGGAAGAGAGAGAAAAAGCTAGAAAAATTGTCATGATTTCGTGACATGTTGGAAGAGAGAGAAGAAGCAAGAAAAAATGTCATGATTTCATGACATGTTGGAAGAGAGAGAAGAAGCAGGAAAAACTATCATGATTTTATGACATGTTGGCAGAGAAAAAGGCAAGTGGAAAAACTGTCGCGATTTCGCGACATGTTGGAAGAGAGAGAAGAAGCAGGAAAAATTGTCGCGATTTCGTGACATGTTGGCAGAGAAAAAGGCAAGTGGAAAAACTGTCGCGATTTCGCGACATGTTGGAAGAGAAAAAGGCAAGTGGAAAAATTGTCGCGATTTCACGACATGTTGGCAGAGAAAAAGGCAAGTGGAAAAACTGTCGCGATTTTGCGACATGTTGGAAGAAAAAGAGAAAGTAGGAAGAAGTGTCGCGATTTCGCGACAAGTTCGAAGAAAGAGAGTAAGTTGGAAAAGTGTCACGATTTCGTGACATGTCGTATTTTCACGACTAAAATAGGAGAGAGAAAGTAAGTTGGAAAAGTGTCACGATTTCGTGACATGTTGCAGTTTCACGACTAAAATAGGAGAGAGAAAGCAAGTTGGAAAAGTGTCACGATTTCGTGACATGTCACATTTTCACGACTAAAATAGGAGAGAGAAAGTAAGTTTGAAAAGTGTCGTGATTTCGTGACATGTCGCATTTTTGCGACTCGAAAAGGCCAGGAAGGAAGAGAAAGAAAAATTGTTGCGATTTTGTGACATGTCGCATTTTCACGACTCGAAAAGCGTAGGAAGGAAGAGAAAGAAAAAGTGTCACGATTTCGTGACATGTCGCATTTTCGTGACTAAAATAGGAGAGAGAAAGAAAGTTGAAAAGTGTCACGATTTTGCGACATGTCGCATTTTTGTGACTCGAAAAGCGTAGGAAGGAAGAGAAAGAAAAAGTGTCGCGATTTCATGACATGTCACATTTTCGTGACTCGAAAAGGCCAGGAAGGAAGAGAAAAAAAAGTGTCATGATTTCACGACATGTCACATTTTCACGACTCGAAAGCGTAGGAAGGAAGAGAAAGAAAAAGTGTCACGATTTCGTGACATGTCGCATTTTCGTGACTCGAAAAGCGCAAGAAGGAAGAGAAAGAAAAAGTGTCACGATTTCATGACATGTCGCATTTTCATGATAAAAGAAAGAGAGGAAGCATACGGAAGTAGAAGTGTCATGATTTCATGACAAAAGCAGAGAAGAAGACTTCGAAGGCAGAAGTGTCACGATTTCGTGACAAAAGCAAAGAAGCTAAGTACGAAAGCAGAAGTGTCACGATTTTGCGACAAAAGCAAAGAAGAAGACTTCGAAGGCAGAAGTGTCGTGATATCACGACAAAAGCAAAGACGAAGTATACGAAGGTGAAAGTGTCACGATATCATGACATGTCACATTTTTGCAACTAAATGAGGAGAGAGAAAGTAAGAAGGCAGAAGTGTCGCGATATCGCGACAAAAGCAAAGAGGAAGTGTACGAGAGGAAAAAGTGTCACGATATCGCGACATGTTGTATTTTCGTGGGCCAAAGCAAAGAGAAAGAGGAGAGAGAAAATAGTGTCGCGATTTCGTGACATGTTGTATTTTCGTGGGCCAAAGCAAAGAGAAAGAGGAGAGAGAAAATAGTGTCACGATTTTGCGACATGTATTTTTGTGGGCCAAAGCAAAGAGAAAGAGGAGAGAGAAAATAGTGTCGCGATATCGCGACATGTATTTTCACGGGCCAAAGCTAAGAGAAAGAGCAAGGAGAAAAAGTGTCACGATATCGCGACATGTAGCTTTTTCGTGGTCCGATGCAAAGAGAAAGAGAGAGAAAGCGAAAGTGTCGCGATATCGCGACATGTTGTATTTTCGCGGTTAAGTTGAAGCCGACGAAGACCGACGAACAACCGACTAATTTTAGGGTTTTCAGTTGTTATGCAAGCCAACTAAGATTAGGGTTTTCATCATGAAAATGTTGTTATAAAAGGAGGGCTATTTGGAGAATTGTGATGAAGTTGGATAAGTCATCGAATGCGTGTCGAAGTGTGAAATGTGGTCGTAAGAGTGCAGAAAGCATAGAAGTGGTGAGATGATGGTGAAGTGTGCAAAGTGAGCGAAGAGTCATGTCGAATTGTCCTAAGTGCATCTATGATTACATAGAGAAAGTAGGAGCAGAGAGTGCAAAGGGTGAAGACGAATGCAAAGTGCAGCTGTAACGAAGCAGAGTGTGTGAAGTGATTGCGTAGAGAGAGCAGAGTGCACAGAGAGTGCAAAGGTGAAGAAGACCAGTCAGGGTCTTGCTAAAGCAAAGGTATCTCACTATCAATCTTCTAGTTTCAAAATTGAAGTCCAAGTTGATGCTTGGCATCAGGGGTTGGTGCTCCTTCTAGTTGGGGCTGGTAAATCAAGGGTTGGTGCTCCTTCCAGTTGGTGCTGGTAAATCGGGGTTGGTGCTCCTTTTTGTTGGTGTAGATAAATCAGGGGTTGGTGCTCCTTCCAGTTGGTTCTGGTAAATTGATTGTAAAGTTGGTGCTTTGCAAAGGCTAGATTTGGATGGTAGTCCAAGCAGTCATTCTTGAGGAGTAGCCAAATTGGTGAACCTCGTTAAATCTTGTGTTGTGTGATGTTCTCTTGTGATACTTGCTTTATCTGGTTTTAAGGTTTCATTATTTCTATTTTTAAGAGCTATGAATTTAAGTTTAAAGAACTACACTGATTCACCCCCCTCTCGGTGCCATTGTAAGACTAACAATTGGTATCAGAGCCAAGTTCCCTTCTCAGGCTAAATCAGTCAGGGTTGATCTTGGATTAGTATGCAATGGGTAAGAAGAATAGATCCTCCTCCAAAAGGGCATCTCAGTCAGTTTTAGTTCCTGTGGAAGAGAAAATTGAACCAGAAAAGGTTGAAGACTTCTCATCAAACAAAGCACCTTTGTTTGACGGAACTAATTACGCGATCTGGAGAATCAGGATGCAGGCATATCTTTGTGCTTTGGGATACGACATCTAGGATTCAGTAAACAATGAATACACAATACCCATCACTCCTCCAACCGATGTTGCCGATAAGAATCTGTTTGAAAATGACTCAAAAGCAAGGAATGCTATCAGGTGCGGATTAGTAGACAGTGAACTGGTAAAGATCAAGAGTTGTAAAATGGTAAAAGAAATATGGGACAAACTGAGGAGTATTCATGAAGGAGATGATGAGATCAAGGAGGTCAAGTTACAAACACATCAAGCTCAGTTCGAAGCTTTAAAGTTGAATAACGATGAGAACATAGAGGCATATATGCTGAGAGTTAATGAAGTCCTAGAGGATGATTCTAAAAGAGAAATAGAAAAAGAACAGGAATGTGATGAAGAAGAAATTGATGCAGAAATAAATTTGAAAGAGGAACTAATTGCAGCTCTGGATGAATTGAAGATAGAAAGAAAAAGGAATAAGGAAATCTCAAGAAAGCTTGATGATGCAAATGAAATAATAACCAGTTTGAAAGTATAGGTAGAAGAATTCAAAAGGATTGAAGAAACTCTCAGGTCACAGATCAATGAGAAAGAGATTGGTTGCTGCAAACAAGAGGAAGAGACTATTTTATTGAAGAAACAACTAGAAGAGGCCAATACAAATCTCAAATTCGAGAAGAGCACAAAGTTGCTAGATAAAATGATAAACCAACAAAGAAGCTCCATGGATAAGCGTGGTCTTGGATATGAAGTTGAACAACCTTCATCTTCCAACTCTGCAGAGAAGAAGAAGTTCACTGTTGAAGGATCGAAGCAAGAAAAGTTTGAAGTTGAATCTTCAAAAGGAAGAAAATATCAAAGGAGATCTACAACAAAGCAGCCACAACAAAAGAGGTTCTATCACTCTCACTCTATTCATAATAATACTTTTAATGGCTATTGTTTCAGATGCAACCGGTATGGTCACAAGGCAACTTATTGTGGATTGAATAATAAATCAAAGAGTTATGCTGGTAGAAATACATCTGCATTTTTGAGTGAACACTATGTACAATGTTTTCAATGTAATGGTCATGGGCACATAGCAAGGTTTTGTCCAAGCACTTTTGTATCTAATCTAAGGCAAAACAGTAGATTTCATTAGACGCAAAGAATGCAACACAGACAGGGAATAAATCATGTACATAAAAGAAAGGAAAATAATCATTCATCAAGGATGCAAAAGAGACAACCACACAAGAGAAATGCTTGAGTTCACAAAAAGGTGCAAAATAGGGATGCAATTCAAAAATCCAAGCCCGAGTTCAAGAAAGTTTGGAGAAAGATAGAAGAAAGGAAATCGTGTCTCCTTGGACTGAAGGAGACTACTCCTCTATTGCACTAAGCAACTCCAGGTAGCACATCCTCAGGGGAGCAATCTTAAAGTTTTATTTTAATGCTCCTATGTATTTGTTTGGGTTTCTGAGGATGAAAGGCAAGTAGTTAGGGGGAGTTGTCGTATAGTTGTCAAAGTGTGTTTTCAGTTCATGTAGTTGTTTGTGGAAGTGTCGTGAAGGGTGGTGATTAAATTGAGAGTTCTCATTATTGGTAGTATTGCTATATGTCATTGTTGTATTGGTGATGGTTCTTACTGCCACTGTCCAAAGTTAAGGATTATAATAGTTCAGATAATTTGGTTAGTGAAAGAATGTTGCTCTAGCCGCATATATGTGTTTCGATAAAAGCAGTGGGTATTTGAACTACACATTGATGTGAAGATTGTTAGATCTATTATGATGCTGTGGTGAAAAATATTGAAGTCTGATTATTGATTCATGTTTAGCTCATCAAGATGAGCAACTTTGCTTTGTGAATCATACCTATCCGAGGTCCGAAGTATGAGTTTGAGTAAGGTGCACTATAGTTGGCCGTGAAGTGTTTAACAAAATATTGTCTCTTGATTCGAACAGTTGAAAGTAAGGTGTGACCAGCGGTGACTGTAGAAAACATAGACCAAGTTGAAAATGTAAAAAGGGATTTGGTTGGTGTTGTGGTACTATGTTTGATGCTTGCATAGAGTTGGCAGTAAAATTGTAGTGTTGGTACAGTGTTGGACAAAAGTTGGTACAAGTGTGAGTCACTTGACAATTTTTTGACAGATGTGAAATTAGCATTTTTGAATGGGAAGCTTGAAGAAGAGGTTTATATTGAGCAGCCAGATGGTTTCCAGCTTGGTGATGATCCCAACTTGGTTTGTAAGTTGAAGATATATGGCTTGAAATAGGCACCCCGAGCATAGTATGCATGGTAGCACGATTTTAGGCTAATCCCAAGGAGACTCATGTGACAGGAGTAAAAAGGATTGATTGTGGTTTCTTTTTCGAAGGTGATTGGTTTAATGCTTCAAGGTTTTCTGGTTTGAGAGTTGTTATTAAACCTTATTTTATAAGCATTGTTGTTGAAGCCATTAGTTGGTTGAAAAACCTGAGTTAGGGTTTGATAAGAACATGAGTATCATTGTTATGTGATATTTGTGGTTGATCATTGTTGAAATTTTTTTGAGTTGGTTGATACATGCTTCGACTAGGGTTTGTGATAAAGGGTTGTTCATTGAGGTGATTGGTTGAGTTGATTTGATTGAGCCTAGTCAAGTTATGTGTGAAGTGATTTTTAAAGTTCTATGAAATAAATTATTCCATCATTCTATGTTGAGTTGAGATTGAGGTTAGAAGATATTAAGTCTCTAACAATTCTCTTTATGCTTCTATGAAGTGGTTTTGATTTGAGACTATCATTCATTGTTGAGTTCATTTTGAGTACTACTTGAGCATGATTGATTGAGCCTTTGAAGAAGGCCTTTGGGAAATATTTGAGGACAATGTTGGGACAGATTTGAGGACAGTGTTGGGACAGATTTCTAGAGCAGATTTGGGCAAGTTCTTGGTGAGATTGCTAGAGAAGATTTGGGCAAGTTCTTGGTGAGCTTGCTAGACCAGATTTGGGCAAGTTCTTGGTGAGCTTGCTAGAGCAGATTTGGGCAAGTTCTTAGTGAGCTTGTTGGAGCAGATTTGGACAGGTTCTGTGTGAGCTTGTTATTCAGCATTGGACAAGTTCTATGTGAGCTTGTTAAGCAGGTTCTATGTGAGCCTATTGAGCAGGTTCTTAGTAAGCCCATTAACAGAGCTTTGGAGGTGACAAAGTATAGAGGACAGAGTCTCAATGGATAGAGATCCAGCAACCAACACAATTGAAGATAGATCTGAGTGAGGATTCTTCAAGTGGAGAGAGGTCCACCAGTCAGTGCAACAGAGAGACAGAGTCTTCTATAATATCAAGGGTACTATGGAGTATGGGTTATGGTATCCGAAAGGTAAAGACTTCACCCTTATTTTGTATTCAGATGCAGATTGGGCAGGATGTGTAGATGACAAAAAGAGTACCTTTGCAATAAATTGGGAGTGGTCACACTTCCCAAGAATTGACTAGCTATAGGGATCACATTCTCAGGGGGAGCATTTAAGTATTTTATTATCTGTTTGCTCATGTTCATGATTTTTTCTAAGTGTATGAAGAACACAAGCTTATATTGAGAGGGGGGTGAACAGTATAAGACCTCTTTTTACTTTTTCATTTATACTTCAAAACAGTAAAGCAATATACCCAAAGAAATATCAAAGCAATGCACAATATCATCCACAAAGTGACACCAATTTTAACGTGGTTCACCTAGAATGGCTAGGCTACGTCCACAAAAATTTTCTCTAAAATTTATCTCAAATTTCTTTGGGAATCCTTCCCAATTACAATGTTTATGAGCCTCAGCCCAAAGGAGATACCTTCCCCCAATATAAATTTATGAGCCTCTTCTCAAAGGAGATACCTTCCCCCAATCTAAATTTATGAGCCTCTGCTCAAAGGAGATACCTTCCCCTCTGCTCTGGATATTATCACTCAGAAGATCAATTGTCTCTACCTCTTGCCAGCATGTGGAACTCCTTTCCATCGAAGACCTCCTGTCCTCAATGCTTAGCCTAAGAGACCTCTGCCTTCTATGATCACATCCATAGTAGCTCAGCAACCTATACCAAACATAGTTAGTCGGTCTAGTACAAGTCTTCCTCTGTCTGTTAGATCTTTCCAACTCTTGAACAAATCAACCCTCTGCATACAAGCCTTCTCAAAGACTTGTCAACTGTCCTCAGGTTATTCTCATAGAACTAATGCACCTCTGTCCTCAAGTTCTCTGATAGAACTATCAAACTCAGCTCACAATTCCTCTGCTAGGACCTATCTAAATCTGCTCACAAGTCCCCACTGAAACCTGTCCAAAACTGCTCACAAGTCCTGAAACCTGTCCAAAAACTCAGCAAGCTCACCGAGAAAAACTTTCTTAGTAGAAAATCACAAAGTGAATTGTTAGAGACACAATGTGATTTTTCAAACTCATAAAAGCATAAAGAGAATTGTTAGAGACTCAATATGTTCTATACTCAAATCCCAATCTCAAAACTCAACTCAAATCAACTCAGCTCAATCTCAATCTCAAATCTAAAAACTCAACTCAATATCTAAAATGGATAGGATAGAATGTTTTCTTTCAAGAACATGAAACCCCAACAATTGCCAACTATGCAAAGAATCACATAACAATGATACTCATGTTCTTTTCACCATCAATTAGGGTTTTAACAACAATGCTCATCAAATAATGTTTAGTCAACCAACACCACTCAACTCAACATCAACCTTGAAGCATTCAACCAATCATCACAAGAAAAGAAAACAAGTAGAAATCCTTTTCCCTCCAAAGATATTTGAACAAAACAGCCACCAACACAATATCACCAAATGCAAAGAATAACTTGCTCAAATCAACTCAATGGAGTAAGCCCAATATCATGAATCAAGTAAAGCAATAACTTGATCAAACAAACTCTATGGAAGCAACTCAACCATCAAACTCAAAATAGCCAACCAAGGGTTCCACCAACTCAATGTAAGTAGCTAGACTCACAAATATAAACCCTAGTGCACAAAGCTTCCACTATCTCAAACCATAAATTATGCATTCACCAAAAACTCTCATCAAGGATAACAATGCATAAGAAGTCTTCAACAAACCAAAAAATAGGATTTACACCCAACCAAAGGAAACCTAGTTGAAAACCTTTTCACTCCAACCTTATTTCAAAAAACATACACCAATCATACTCATAAGAAGAATGTGCCCATACCTTATTGGAGTAGAAGATAATTGAACCTTCAAGTTGTCACCACACACAACTCTCAAACTTCCAACCAAGTTAGTGTTAGAATAAAAAGAAATGAGCAATAATATAAACTTCCTTTATTACACCTTTTAGCTCTACTTCTTTAAACATCAATAAAATAATGTCAAATCAAAATATGACAACTTAATCTACAGTGAAAAACATCGCTTTTTCAGAGGACACAAAGCTACGAAATTACATCGATCAATGGTACAATTACTTTAGAAAATCATCCCCACTTATATAGCCATTTCTCCTTAATTTTTTGACGTCGACGCTCCTCCAACGATGGCAACACGTTGGTGAATGAATTCTTTATGTGCATCGCTTAAGGGTTAAAAGACCCTTTAATAATAATTAAAATAATAATTATTATTATTTTATTAATAATAAATTAAACTTAGACCTTTGTCAAAGGTTTGAGTTAATTTAATTATTAATAATAAACATGGACCTTCAAGGATTTTCAAGAAGTAAAAACATTTACATTAAGTTAAGCTTGGTTTTAATAAAAACCCTTAATGAGTCCAAATGGTTTTAAGAAAAACCTTTAACCTTGTCACCATGGTTTTAATAAAAACCCTTTAAAATTATGAAGCTTCTCAAGATATTTTTGACGTCACACTCTTTTTGATATCAACACAAAAATGCCTGTTGACATCAATGACAACTTATACACTTGAGCAAAGGCAATGTACCCAAAGTACCCAAAATTGCCAACAGTGTAATAAATTGTGCTTGAGAATGTTGTGCATGGACTCAGGGGAAGTCTGCAATAGCCCTTTGGTATTATTGTCAAAGGGGGAGAAGAGTTACAGGAAAGTGCACATGTGTTGCCAATAATTCCAAAGGGGGAGATTGTTGAGCAAGGTGCAGCAACAGTATTGTCATTGTTGTCAACACGATCGGATAGATCTGTTGATGTAGTGGACAGGAAGTTCAAAAGCTATTCAGATGCAGAAGACAGGAGTTCAAAAGTTATTCAGAGTATGGACAGTGAGTTTCCAAGAAGACCGAAGTGGCCCATTTGCAAAATATCAAAGAAAAATACAAGTAAGAAAAGTTTCGCGATATCACGACATATACAATAGGCAAGAAAAACTGTCACGATTTCGCGACATGTTGGAAGAGAGAGAAAAAGCTGGAAAAATTGTCGCGATTTCGTGACATGTTGGAAGAGAGAGAAAAAGCTGGAAAAACTGTTAGGATTTCATGACATGTTGGAAAAGAGAGAAGAAGCAAGAAAAACTGTGGCGATTTCATGACATGTTGGAAGAGAGAGAAGCAGGAAAAACTGTCACGATTTCATGACATATTGGAAAAGAAAAAGGCAAGTGGAAAAACTGTCATGATTTCGCGACATGTTGGAAGAGAGAGAAGAAGCAGGAAAAACTGTCACGATTTCATGACATGTTGGCAAAGAAAAAGGCAAGTGGAAAAACTGTCAAGATTTCACGACATGTTGGAAGAGAAAAAGGCAAGTGGAAAAATTGTCACAATTTCGTGACATGTTGGCAGAGAAAAAGGCAAGTGGAAAAACTGTCATGATATCGCGACATTTTGGAAGAAAAAGAGAAAGCAGGAAGTTCAAAGAAAGAGAGTAAGTTGGAAAAGTGTCATGATTTCACATGTCGTAGTTTCGCGACTAAAACAGGACAGAGAAAGTAAGTTGGAAAAGTGTCACGATTTTACGACATGTCGCGATTTCGCGACTAAAATAGGAGAGAGAAAGCAAGTTGGAAAAGTGTCACGATTTCGCAACATGTCGCATTTTCATGACTAAAATAGGAGAGAGAAAGTAATTTTGAAAAGTGTCGTGATTTCGTGACATGTTGCATTTTCGCGACTCGAAAAGCGCAAGAAGGAAGAGAAAGAAAAAGTGTCATGATTTCGTGACATGTCGCATTTTCGTGACTCGAAAAGCGCAAGAAGGAAGAGAAAGAAAAAGTGTCATGATTTTGTGACATGTCGCATTTTCGCAACTAAAATAGTAGAGAGACGAAAGTGTCGCGATATCATGACATGTCACATTTTCACGACTAAAGGAGGAGAGAGAAAGTGAGAAGGTAGAAGTGTCGGGATATCATGACAAAAGTAAAGAAGAAGAGTATGGAGGCAAAAATGTCGTGATATCATGACATGTTGTATTTTTGCGGGCCAAAGCAAAGAGAAAGAGGAGAGAGAAAATAGTGTCACAATTTTGCGACATGTATTTTCGCAGGCCAAAGCAAAGAGAAAGAGGAGAGAGAAAATAGTGTCACGATTTCACATGTATTTTTGCGGGCCAAAGCAAAGAGAAAGAGGAGAGAGAAAATAGTGTCATGATATCGCGACATGTATTTTTGCGGGCCAAAGCTAAGAGAAAGAGCAAGGAGAAAAAGTGTCACGATATCGCGACATTTTGTATTTTTGTGGTCCGATGCAAAGAGAAAGAGAGAAAGTGAAAGTGTCGTGATATCATGACATGTTTTTTCGTGGTTAAGTTGAAGCCGACAAAGACCGATGAATAGTCGACTGATTTTAGGGTTTTCAGTTGTTATGCAAGCGGACTAAGATTAGGGTTTTCATCATGAAAATGTTGTTATAAAAGGAGGGTTGTTTGGAGAATTTTCAAAGTTGGAGAAGTCATCGAATGCGTGTCAAAGTGTGAGATGTGGCCATAGGAGTGTAGAAAGCGTAGAAGCAACGAGATGATGGTGAAGTGTGCAAAGTGAGCGAAGAGTCGTGTCGAATTGTCCTAAGTGCGTTTGTGACTGTGCAGAGAAAGCATAAGGAGCATAGAGTGCAAAGGGTGAAGATAAACGTAAAGTGTAGCTATAACAAAGTAGAGTGTGCGAAGTGATTGCACAGAGAGAGTAGAGTGCATAAAGAGTGCAAAGGTGAAGAAGACTAGTCAGGGTCTTGCTAAAGCAAATGTATCTTACTATCAATCTTCTAGTTTCAAAATTGAAGTCCAAGTTGATGCTTGGCATTAGGGGTTGATGCTCCTTCCAGTTGGGGTTGGTAAATCAGGGGTTGGTGCTCCTTCCAGTTGGTGCTGGTAAATCAGGGGTTGGTGCTCCTTTCTGCTAGTGCAGATAAATTAGGGGTTGGTGCTCCTTCCAGTTGGTGCTGGTAAATTGATTGTAAAGTTGGTGCTTTGCAAAGGCTAGATTTGGATGGTAGTCCAAGCAGTCATTCTTGAGGAGTAGCCACATTGGTGAACCTCGTTAAATCTTGTGTTATGTGATGCTCTTGTGTGATACTTGCTCTATCTGGTTTTAAGGTTTCATTATTTCTATTTTAAGAGCTGTGAATTTAATTTTAAAAGAGCTACACTGATTCACCCCCCCCCATCTCAGTGCCATTGTAATACTAACAATACTCATGTTCTTTTCAAACCCTAGTTCAAGTTCTTCACACAACCAATGGCTTCAACAACAATGCTTATAAAAAAAGGTTTCAACAACAACTCTTTATTCCAAAAAATCTTGAAGCATTAACTCAACACACTTATTAAGAAAACCCTAATAAAGTCCTTTTCACTCCAAACTCATTTTCCATAAAACCAACCAATCAACTCAACTATGGAATAATGTGCTCATACATTTTTCTTGATGATGAAGGAACCTTTAAAATTTGCCACAACCATAAACACCTCTTTTCCAAGCTCAAAGGAGTTAGACAAACAATACAAATCATATAATCACTCACAAATATACCTTATTACTCCTTTCTTAAAATAATATCCAACACCACAATAGTTTGAATATTCACTTCTCAAAAACCCTAACTCATCACAAATTTATCTCAATCAATCATATTTGACATAAGCCACTTCATAATTTTATTCTTTAAAAATCAATCCAATTTCTAATTATGACTCCTTACTTTGACATTGCATTTTAAAAAGATAATTCTTTTGAAAAATAATGCAACAACTAATCTTTCCTTTTCTAAGGTAAAAGAATTTTTACCCACCACTTAAATTTTTAGCAAACACTTTATAAAACCCATCAAACTTCCTTTTTAACTTAGGCAAAAATAAAAATCATTTACCTCCTTATTTCTCCTAAGACTAACTTTAGCATATGTCAAAAACCAAAATATTTTAATTTAAAAGAGTGTTACCACTTTGCATTGCACGAAGATTCGAATTGAGCGTTTCTCTCCACAAGTGCTTTCACTGTGGCTCCCAATGTCATGAAGCCACGTGCTCTATTTGGAACCTCCAATACCTTATGCCCTTTGAATTCCACTATTCACATGAGCCATGAATTTACTCCTTCACTCACGCTTTCCAAAAAAATTGCAAGAACAACTATCTTGAGGGAATTTCGCACAAAAACCGATAGTAATTATTTGCAGAAGATGTTAGTGGATGCATTTCCTTTGAGAAGGCTATGGTATTTATATATCATATGCCTTCATTTCTCCACATCGGTGGTGAGGACATCATCTAGAAAGCGATGACATCGATGGAAGGGGGATAACTTTGTACGCGAACAAACCGGCGCCCAAAATTTAGCTTTGGTGATTTATTAAATATAATAAATTAAATTCTTTAAGAATTTAATTATTATAATTTAATAATTAACATGGTATTTTGGCATTAAACCAAAATTAAAGGCCTCTTTAAATTTTTAGAAAAAACCCTACAATTTGCTCACATGGTTTTAATGTAAAAACCTTTTATTTTTTGCCACCATCGATTTTAAGAAAACCCTTTTACTTGTGCCACCACTTGTTTAAATAAAAACCTTTTATTTTTTCTCACCCATGGTTTTAATAAAAACCCCTCTAGCTTATGCTTTCACATAATATTATAAAATATTATGAAGTTATTTGCCTTTAACCTGTGCATTGTTCCTCTTGACCTTTTGACATCAACGGAGCTTATTCCTTGATATCAATGACAACTTCGTTCCTTAACATCAATGACAACTTGACTCAAAATGTACAATAATATCCCCCTTTTTCATTGATGGAAACCCAAATTATTTTTACTAGAAACTTAACCTTTTCTTGGTTATGCTCCCCTAGGACATTTCTCCCACTGGCTTAGTGCTCTTTTCAAATCTCTCCTCTTTACTCAAATACCAAATCTCTCCCCCTTACTCAAATTTCTCTCTCTCCCTTTGACATCAATGGAAAAGGGTCACCTTTGGAGATCGGGGCTAAGAATGAGCCTCTTAGCTTAGCCCCTCCCCCACCTCCTCTTGATATGGTTAATTTTGGGGTGGGAGTATTTCTACTCCCATCAAGAACTATTCTTTACCTTTGTCCTATTTTCTTCTTATCTGATCCTTCTGATTCTTCTGATTGTTCCTTTCCATGTTCATGTTCCCGTCCATGTCCATATTCTTATTCCTATTTTTGTTCTTGTTATTGTTCATATCCATGTTCTTGTTCCTGTTCCTATTCCTATTCCTATTTATGTCCATATCCTTTTTTCTAATATTGTTTCTGTTCATGTTCATACTTGATTCCGGAATGTCTACTCTACACCATTTTGTTGTGTGTCCATAATTATTACACTTATAATACTTAATGTTATTATTCCTTGGAGATGTAAATGTCTTAGTATTTCTCCTAGTGAATCCATATCCTCTTCTATCATTAACCCTATAATTCATTGCCTTGTGACCAAACTGATTACATGAGTAGAAATACCCATTGAAAGACTATATGTTTCCATATACCTATCTTTAATGTGTCCTGTACTGTGAAGCCATGTGCCCAAACCTGTGATATGAAAAACATATTCCATTGAAGCCTCCTTGTCTTGACCTCATTTATCTGTTAGTCTCTCTTGACCTATTTTGATTATTTTTCTATCTAATTCTTCTTTGTGCACTGTTTTAGTCCTTTTTGAACTTTCTATTGTCCAACTCATCCTCAAATTTCTCACTTTCTATTACACTATCTTCTTTTGAAGTAACTTCATCTAAAGTTTCTTCTCCTTTAGAACTTGAGGTTGACTTTCCTTCCCATCTCTTTTATTCCTATTCAAATCCAATGCCTGTTTTTCTTGATGTAGGATTTTTTATCTTGATGAACTTATCTAAGTTATTTGAGCTATTTTTGAATCCTTGTATCTTTACTTTGGAGTTTTCTAAATATTCCTTTAGTAGGGCTACATATTGTACTAAACTTTCACATCCTAAGACCTTTTCTTCTATCTTATCCTTGAACTTCTTTGTTTTAGCCTTTCATTTGTCTAGAACCTCTATAAGCATTCTTCTCTCTTCATCACATTATTGAAACTGAGATTCTAATTTAGAATTTTGCCTTCTTTCCTTCCTTACTATTTCAAGAGCATATATAAGTTCTTCCTTAAGATCATATCCTTATTTATCAGATTCTTCCTCTATTTGTTTGCCTTTGTCCATATATTCATTTTCTTTTTACTTGTATTCTATAGGATCACCTTCTCCTTCTTCTAGTACCATTAGAATATTGTCTTCTAGTCCTTCAAGTGTATCTTAATATTCATCATCACTAAAAATATAACCATTCTTTGTACAACTATCTTCAAGATGTTCAAAGTTACCACATCTAAAACACTTGAGAATTACTAGTCATTTTCTTAACTTGTTTGTTTTCTTCAATTATAAATAGGACTTCATCTCTATCATTGTCTAAAAGACTAGCATCACTATCACTTGAGTACTTACTTTCTTTATCTGCATAGTATCTCATATTTTACCTTTGAAAGAACTTATTTCTTTGTCTGATTTGTCCATCCTTGCTTTTCTTTTGATGCCTGTATCTTTCTAATTCCCTATGTTTGTGATCCTATTTTTCTTCATCATGGTTATTCTTAGCTTCTTGAAAATCAGTTGCATAATGACCATACTTTCCACAATTGAAACATTTAATAGATTTTGTATCCTTAAATATTCTTGAATATTTATTCCTTCTCCCATAATTTGCTTCTTCATCACTAGATGACTCATTGCTTGATTTTGACTTCTTACCCTTTGTCTTCTTGATTGTATTGAAGGTTGCTTCCTTTTGGGTATTAGGTTCTTTTGATCTTATCTCAAAAGTTGTAAGAATACCAAGTAACATATCTCTTGTCAAAGTATCACCATCCTTTGATTCTTTTATAGTAGAAATATTTTTACTTAATCTTTCTGGAAGAGATCTTAAGACCTTATCACAAACATCAGATTCATAAACCTTAAGTCCAAGTCCTTGTATAGCATTAACAACCTCATCGATTTGAAGTAGATAAGTACTAATATTTTCCTCATCCTTCATTCTTAACTGTTCAAATTGTCCTTTGAGATTTTGTATCTTTGTTTTCTTGACACCATTATCTCCTTCATATATATTTTGTAACTTATCCCACATTCCTTTTGCATCTTGACAATGCATAACTTTTATGGACTTTGTTCTATGCAAACCTCTTAAAAGTTCATTCATTAATTTAGAATTGTAATGTTGTAGAAGCTTACCTTCATTATCTATAGGTGGATCAACTGGTGATATGTATCCATTTTCAACTACATCCCAAACTTCATTTACAAATGCCTTCAGGTAGATCTTCATTCTCAAACTCCAATATACATAATCACTTCCATCAAATATTGATATTGAGTTATTTGAAGTTCCATTCTTAGATCCATTGTGTTATTGTAAGATTTTTTTCAAGCTATTAAACTCTTCCTAAGGAACCCACTCTGATACCAATTGAATAACACAAGCTTATACTGATATGGGGTGAACAGTATAAGACCAATTTTTATTTTTTCTTTCCCAATCAATATTATGCAATGTAAATATAGCAATAATCAAAGCAATGCATAAATCACCACACAAAATTGAGACACCATAATTTACGTGGTTTACCCTTAGCAAATGGAACTCTATCCATAGAATATACCTATCCATAGAAGATACCTATCTTCCCTACTCTGGTTGGATATTTCTATCCTCAACTCTGTCACCTCCAAAGCTCTATCTCAAATCTGCACTAAGCGTAGTCCATAAATCTAGCATAAATATATGCTCAATATATATCTATAGTCTAGCACAAACCTATCCTCAAATATGTACCAAACCCTATCCTTGAATCTATACTAAAAATAGTCCTTCGGTCTAGCACAAATTTGTCCTCAATCTCTATCTCAATCCTTAACTCAAAGATTGACTCAATCTCAAATCAACTCTGTTGGATCTACCCCAAACATTAACTCAAGGTTTGAAAAAATAAATCAATCAAATCTACTCTCAAGTATTCTCAAATACTTATCTTAAATATGCCTTGTAAGCTTCCACAAAAGCTCACACTAATTTGCCCATAAGGCCTCTCTAGAACTTGTCTAATCTGCTCAATAAGTTTCCACTAGAACTTATCCAAATATGCTCTAAATTTGTATTCTAAGCTTCCACAAAAGCTTACCCAAATCTATCCACAAGTCTTCTCAAGAACTTACCTCATATTTGCTCAACAAGTCCACACTAGAACTTGTCCAATATCATAGAAAGATAAAGAGAATTGTTAGAGACTCAATATGCTCTATACTCATCATAATGCTCAATCACTTTTAATCACTCTTTTAGTAACATACAGAGAATTTTTATTGACTCAATATGCTTCACATTCACCTCAATACTCAATCACTTTTGATCACTCTTTTAGAAACATACAGAGAATTGTTAGAGACTCAATTTGCTTCACATTCACCTCAATACTCAACCACTTTCAAACACTCTTTGATAAACATAATGAGAATTTTTAGAGACTCAATATGCTTCACATTCACCTCAATACTCAATAACTTTCTCAAATCTATTCGAAATATACAATAGTTTGTCTTATGCAACTTGAACAATCACTTCACACACACATGTAACTAAGCTCAACAAGAATCTACTCAACCAATTACTCAATGAAACAATCCTTGCTTACAATCCCTACTCCAGGTATATGATCCTTTGCTCAAAATATTTCAACCAATGCTTAACAACCACTCTCACATATCAATGATACTCAAACCCTAGTTCAAGTTCTTCACTCAACCAATGACTTCAATAACAATGCTTATAAAACAACTATTGCATAACAATGATACTCATGTTCTTTTCAAACCCTAGTTCAATTTCTTCACACAACCAATGGCTTCAACAACAATGCTTATAAAACAACTCTCACATAACAATGATACTCATGTTATTTTCAAACCCTAGTTCAAGTTCTTCACACAACCAATGGCTTCAACAACAATGCTTATAAAATAAGGTTTCAACAACAACTCTTTGTTCTAGAAAACCTTGAAGCATTACCTCAACACACTCATTAAGAAAACCCTAATCAAGTCCTTTTCACTCCAAACTCATTTTCTAGAAAACCAACCAATCAACTAAACTTTGGAAGAATGTGCTCATACCTTTTTCTTGATGATGAAGGAACCTCTAAAATCTGCCACAACCATAAACACCTCTTTGCCAAGATCAAAGGAGTTAGAAAAATAATACAAATCATATAATCACTCACAAATATACCTTATTACTCCTTTATTAAAATAATATCCAACACCGCAATAGTTTTAATATTCACTTCTCAAAAACCCTAACTCATCACAAATTTATCTCAATCAATTATATTTGACATAAGCCACTTTAGAATTTTATTCTTTAAAAATCAATCCAATTTCTACTTATGACTCCTTAATTAACATTACATTTTTAAAGATAATTATTTTTAAAAATAATGCATTAACTAATCTTTCCTTTTCTAAGGTAAAATTATTTTACCCACCACTTAAATTTTCAGTAAACACTTTATAAATCCCACAAAACTTCCTTTTTAACTTAGGAAAAAATCCAAAATCATTTACCTCCTTATTTCTCCTAAGACTAACATTATCTTAAGTCAAAAATCAAAATATTTTAATTTAAAAGAGTGTTACCACTTTGCATTGCACGAAGATTCGAACTGAGCGCTTCTCCCCACAAGCGCTTTCACTGTGGCTCCCAATGTCATGGAGCCACGTGCTCCCTTTGAAACCTTCAATACCTTATGCCCTTTGACTTTCACTATTCACACGAGCCATGAATTTACTCCTTCACTCACATTGTCCAAAAAAATTACACGAACAACTGTCACGAGGGAATTGTGCACAAAAACTAACAATAATTATGTTTGGCAGATGTGAGTGGATGCATTATATTTGATAAGGCTATGGTATTTATATATCATAGACATTCATTTATCCATGTCGACGATGAGGACATCATCTAGAAAGTGATGACATCGGTGAAAGGAGGGCAACTTTGCATGTAAACAAACCGATGCCCAAACTTTATCAGATGTGCCCAAACTTTAGCTTTGGCAATTTATTAAATGTAATAAATTAAATTCTTTAAGAATTTAATTATTATAATTTAATAATTAATATGGTCTTTTGGACTTAAAAAAAACTTAAAGGCCTCTTTATATTTTTATAAAAACCCTAAAATTTTCTCACTTGGTTTTAATGAAAAAACATTTTATTTTCTGCCACCATCGAATTTAAGAAAAACCTTTTATTTGTGCCACCATTGGTTTTAAAGAAAAATATTTTATTTTTGCTCACCCATGGTTTTAATAAAAACCCTTCTAGCTTATGCTTCCACATAATATTAAAATATATTTTGAAGTTCTTTCCCTTTAACCTGTGTGTTGTTCCTCTTGACCGTTTGACATCAACGAATCTTATTCCTTGATATCAATGACAACTTCGTTCCTTGACATCAATGACAACTTGACTCAAAATGTACAAAAATCTCCCCCTTTGTCATTGATGGCAAAACAAATTATTTTTACCAGAAACTTAACCTTTTCTTGCTTCTGCCCCCCCTAGAACATTGCTCCCATTGGCTTAATTCTCTTTTTAAATCTCTCCTCTTTACTCACATACCAAATCTCTCCCCCTTACTCAAATCTCTCTCCCCTTTTGAAATCAATGGCAAAAGTCACCTTTGAAGCTTAGGGATAAGAATGAGCCTCTTCGCTTAGACCCTCCCCCACCTCATCTTGTTATGGTTAATTCTAGGGTGGGAGTATTTATACTCCCATCAAGCACTATTCTTTACCTTTGTCCTTTTTTCTTCTCATCTGATCCTTCTGATTCCTCTGACTATTCCTTTACATGTTCATGTTCTTGTCCATGTCCATATTCTTATTCCTGTTCTTGTTCTTGTTCTTGTTCTTGGTCTTATTCATATCCATGTTCCTATTCCTATTCCTGTTCTTGTTCTTGTTCCTGTTCCTATTCCTATTTATGTCCATATCCCTTTTCCTGTTCCTGATTCTGTTCCTGTTCATACTTGATTCTGGAATGTCTGCTCTACACCATTTTTTTGTGTGTCCATTACTATTACACTTATAATACTTAATGTTATTATTATTTGGATGTATTTAATTCATTGATTATACCCTTATATTGACTAATACATCAGTGGTTGAGGCCAAAATAATTAAATACATCATGCAACTCTATGAGGACGTTGCTGGTCAGAAAGTTAATTTCAGTAAAAGCAAGTTATATTTCTTGAACACCCCCATTCAAATGCAAGTAAGGATTGTAGAAATTTTAGGGTGTGATATAGCAATCCTCCCCACTTTGTATCTTGGTCTCCCTCTTTTCATTGGTTCTCCGAGAGAGTCAATGTGGGACAGGGTTATTGAAATAATTCGAAAAAACCTTGCTGGATGGATAGGTCATATTCTATCTCAAGCAGGAAAGCTAATTGTCACTAAGGCCTCTCTTCAGAGCATTCTAGTCTATTTCCTCTCCATTTTCAAAGCCCCTGTGAAGGTTTTCCATAAATTTGAGAAACTCAAAAAATAATTTTTATGGACTGGATCAGAGGAGAAAAGAAGGATACACCTTGTAGGATGGACCAAAGTGTGCAGACCCAGGGAAAATGGGGGCTTAGGTCTGAGGAGAATTGCTCATATAAATTTAGATTTACTAGCTAAGGAGGTGTGGCACCTCATTTCTAGTGAATAAAATGAATGTATAACTATCATCAAATGAAAGTATATTCAAAATATGGAATTTCTAAGTGACTCAGTTCCAATCAAAGGTTCTACATTTTGAAAAGCAATTCTCAATTGTAATGAAATAATTAAAAAAGGTTTAAGATGGGTTTTAGGCAATGGTGAGAGGATAAATTGTTGGAATGACAGGTGGTCTAAGGATGATCCACTGACACAATATCCTAATTTAACCCAGAATAGAGATATCATAGAAGAACTCATTGGCAAGAAAGTCTCTGATTATATGGTTGAGGATAGAGGTAGAATTAAGTGGAAATAAATAAGGATTCAGGGATTTCAAGTGGAATCAAATGATCTTTGTGACATTCTCGAGCAACATTTTATCCCCATGAGACCCAAGGAAGATCAAGTGACTTGGGCTCCTACGAAAAATGGGTAGTTCATTGTTAAATCAACTTACAAGCTTCTACTTGATGATGAGGATTTTGTCCTCCAAAAGGACTTAGTTTGGATAAAAAATTTAATTCAAAAAATTGCAGTCTTTTCATGGTTGGTTATCCAAGGAAGAATTCTAACCATTGATAATATGATGCATAAAGGTATTTGTATCACTAATCGTTGTTATCTGTGTAGGGCTAATTGGGAGACCATTTATCACATTTTCCTTGAGTGCCCTTTTTCCTTGACTATCCTAAGTGGGGTTTTCTAGGCCTTCAATATTTGATGGGTTAAACTAGCCACTGTACTTTATTTGTTCATCCAATGGCCTTACCCATTTTAAATCCAAAGACTTAGATACATGTGGAAAATTTGTCTCAATCACTATCTTTGGAAGGTGTAATTAATGTCCTTTGCTAATGAGAATTTGAACCTTATCCCTTTTGATAGTTGTAAACATCATCTTTAGGAGACCACGATTGCTCAATATTCAAGTTTAACCTTGTTAGATGAGTCTATGCCTAGGGTAGTCAACCCCAGAGCCAATGTTAAGTGGTCTCCACCTCCTACAGGTTGGTTTAAGCTTAATTTTGATGGAGAATATAAGGACAATCATGGCAGAGCAAGTGTTGGTGGCATTGTGCAAGATCATAATGGTAATATGATGCTTGTGTTTTCCTAATATTTGGGAACAAGGAGGAACAATGAAGTTGAAGCTAGAGCTATGTGGAGAGTCCTTCAAATGACTCAAGACTTAGAAGGCAATTTGATCATATAAGGAGACTCTATGCATGTTATAAATCTCCTCAATAATTGGAAAACACCTCCTTGGAGGATTAAATTTTTTTTTGAAGAGTCTAGGATCCTTTTCCATGGAAGACAAGACAGAAAATCCCAACATGTCTTTCAGGAAGCTAAAAAAATTGCTGATAAGCTGGCAAATTTGGGTGTTGATGGTGATGAACTTTTCAAATGGGAACACGGTGTCTCGAGTGAAGTAGAGGATATTATTCAACAAGAATTACAAGAATGATAGTAGAATTTACCAATAGGGAAGGCACTATAAGTTCAAAGGCTAGGAGTATTCCTGTCTCTTTTTTGAATTGGACTCATAATAAAAATTATCTGAGCTGTCAGTCTTCATGGATGCTGCTTGGAAATACCACAAAGACTAATGGGTACAATCACATGTCAGATAACATGGATCCTAGTCATCTTAGTAATTTTAGGTTGGTTGATAATCATAGGGAAGGAAAGAAATGACAATATAAGACTTCAAACCAAAGCCACATGGACCACTAGATAGCCACCACCATAAATCTAGCCAGCAAGTTCACTTCTCCAAGGCTGATTGGCCAAGATAGTATGTGGTACCAAAGCATGTCATATACGGAAGAAAGCAATTACCAAAGAATTATTAAGAGTAACTGTCAATATAGAGCTTGTGGGTATTTTTTTCAATACTCTACTATGTGTGTCTGCAGCTTTTTTTTTCTCCATTGTCTCAAGGAAGGGATCTATGTCTGTTTCTTTTTTATAATTATGATGCATGTGTGTTTCCTCGAGGTATGCCCAAAATTTTGTATGGAAAGTTTTTTTTTGATAATAGGCTATGTACCTTATCGGATGTAATGGCTTTGGCATCATGTAGATTTTACATATATAGGATCCTTAGTAAGGATATGTTCATCAACAACCTTGGGCTAATTTTTGTAGAAGGTTTTGGGTCAACCTGTAAAACTTGGTATTAATGCTATAGTATCTTATCTACCAAAAAAGAATTATTCATTGGAGGTGCAAAAATCTTAGGATTTCTCCTAAAGAAACTATATCCTCTTCTATCATGAACCCTGCAATTCATTTCCTTGTGACCAAAACGATTACATGAGTAGCAATACCCATTGAAATGCTATATGTTTACATATACCTATATTTCATGTGTCTTGCACTATGAAGCCATGATCCCAAACCTATGATATGAAAAACATATTCTATTGAAGCCTCATTTTCTTGACCTCATTGGTCTCTTAGTCTCTCTTGACCTATTTTTATTATTGTTCCATCTATTTCTTATTTGTGCATTGTTTTAGTCCTTGTTGAAATTTCTATTGTCCAACTCATCCTCAAATGTCTCACTTTCTCTTACACTGCCTTCTTCTGAAGTATTTTCATTTGAAGTTTCTTCTCATTCAAAGGTTGAGGTTGACTTTCCTTCCCATCTCTTTTATTCCTATTCAAATCCAAGACCTGTTTTGCTTGATGTAGGCTTTTTTATCTTGATGAACTTATCTAAGTTATTTGAGCTATTTTTGAATCCTTGTAGCTTAAATTTGGAGTTTTCTAAATCTTCCTTTAGTAGGGCTACATATTGTACTAACCTTTCACATCATAATACCTTTTCTTCTAGCTTATGCTTGAACTTCTTTGTTTTAGCCTTTCATTTGTCTAGAATATCTATAAGCATTCTTCTCTCTTCATCACATTCTTGAAACTAAGATTCTAATTTAGAATTTTGCCTTCTTTCCTTCCTTACTATTTCAAGAGCATAGATAAGTTATCCCTTAATATCATATTCTTATTTATCATATTCTTCCTCTATTTGTTTGCCTTTGTCCATATCTTCATTTTCTTTTGACTTGTCTTCTATAGGATCACCTTCTCCTTCTTCTAGTGCCATTAGAATATTTTCTTCTAGTCCTTCAAGTGTATATTCATATTCATCATAACTAAAACTATAACCATTATTTTTACAACTATCTTCAAGATGTCCAAAGTTACCATATATAAAACACTTAAGAATTACTAGAGTCCTTTTCTTAACTTGTTCTTTTTCTTCAATTATAAATAGGACTTCATGTCTATCATTATCTAAAATACGAGCATCACTATCGCTTGAGTACTTACTTGCTTTGTCTACATAGTAGCTCCTCTTTTACCTTTGAAATAACTTAATTCCTTGTCTGCTTTGTCCATCCTTGCTTTTCTTTTTATGCCTGTATCATTCTGATTCCCTGTTTCTATGATCCTTTTTTTCTTCATAATGGTTATTCTTAGCTTCTTGACAATCATTTGCATAGTGACCATACTTTCCATAATTGAAACATTTAATAGATTTTGTATCCTTAAATATTCTTGAATATTTATTCCTTCTGACATAATTTACTTCTTCATCACTAGATGACTCATTGCTTGATTCTGACTTCTTACCCTTTATCTTCTTAATTGCATTGAAGGTTCCTTAATTCTAGGGATTAGGTTATTTTGAACTTATCTCAAAAGCTATAAGAATACCAAGTAACATATCTATTGTCAAAGTATCACCATCCTTTGATTCTTCTATAGTACAAATATTTTCACTGAATCTTTTTGGAAGAGATCTTAAGACCTTATCACAAACATCTTATTCATAAATCTTAAGTCCAATTCCTTGCATAGAATTAACAACCTCATCTATTTGAATTAGATAAGTACTAATATTTTCCTTATCCTTCATTCTTAACTGTTCAAATTATCCTTTAAAATTGTGTATGTTTGTTTTCTTGACACCTTTATCTCCTTCATATATATTTTGAAACTTATCCCACATTCCTTTTGTATCTTGATAATGCATAACTTTTATGGACTCTGTTCTATGCAAACCTCTCAAAAGTACATTCAATTCTTTGGAATTGTAATGTTGTAGAAGCTTACCTTCATTATATGTATGTGGATCAACTAGTGATATGTATCAATTTTCAACTACTTCTCAAACTTCATTGCCAAGTGCCTTCAGGTAGATCTTCATTCTCAAACTCCAATATACATAATCACTTACATCAAATACTAATACCAAGTTATTTCAAGGTCCATTCTTAGAATGCATTATGTTCTTGCAATATTTTTTCAAGTTTTTAAACTCTTCCGAAGGAACCCACTCTAATACCAATTGAATAACATAAGCTTATAGTGAGATGGGGATGAAAAATATAAGACCACTTTTTACTTTTTCTTTCTCAATCAATATTATGCAATGTAAAGATAGAAATATCAATAGCAGTAATAAAAGCAATGCAAAAATCACCACACACAATTGAGACACCAAAATTTATGTGGTTCACCCAATGTGGGCTACTCCACGAAGAAAATATTTCACTAAAATTTTCTCAATCAATATATTGGCAATCCTTTCCCTATTACAATTTTTATGGACCTTTGTCCAAAGGAGACACCAATCCCCTAGTCAAGTTTATGGACATCTATCCATATGATACACCAATATCCTAATATCTTCTCTAGTTGGTGATCCTCCAGAAGACCTCTTCCTCCACTACCTTTAATAAATGGAACTTTATCCATAGAAGATAACTATCTTCCCTGCTCTGGTTGTATATCTCTATCCTCCACTCTATCACCTCCAAAGATCTATCTCAAATCTGCACTAAACGTAGTTCACTGGTCTAGCATAATTTTGACCTCAATCTCTATATTTTTTCTAGCACAAACCTATCCTCAAATCTGCACCAAAAACCTATCCTTGAATCTATACTAAAAATAATCCTTCGGTATAACACAAATTTATCCTCAATATCTGTCTCAAGCCTTAACTCAAATCTTGAATCAATCTCAAATCAACTTTGTTGGATCTACCATAAACCTTAACTCAAATTTTGAACAAATCAATCAATCAAATATACTCTCAAGTCTTCTCAAAGACTTATCTCAAATCTACCTTATAAGCATCCAAAAAATCTCACACCAATTTATCCACAAGTCCTCTCTATAACTTGTCTAATCTTCTCAACAAGTTCCCACTAGAACTTATGTAAATCTGCTCTCAATATGTTTTTTAAGCTTCCACAAAAGCTTACCCAAATATGTCTACACGTCTTATCAATAACTTTTCTCTTATTGGATCAACAAGTCCACACTAGATCTTCTCCAATATCATAGAAACATGAAGAGAATTGTGAGAGACTCAATATGCTCTATACTCATCACAATTCTCAATCACTTTTAATAACTCTTTTAGAAACATACTAATAATTGTTAGAGACTCAATAGACTTCACATTCACCTGAATATGCAATAATTTTCAATCACTCTTTTAGAAACATACAAATAATTGTTAGAGACTCAATTTGCTTCACATTCACCTTAATACTCAATAACTTTCAAACACTCTTTGAGAAACATAAGGAGAATTTTTAGAGACTCAATATGCTTCACATTCACCTCAATACTCAATCACTTTCTCAAATCAATTCAAAATATATAATAGTTCAAATTCTTCACTCAACCAATGACTTCAATAACAATGTTTATAAAACAACTCTCACATAACAATGATACTCATGTTCTTTTCAAACCCTAGTTCAAGATCTTCACAAAACCAATGGTTTCAACAACAATGTTTATAAAACAACTCACATAACAATGATACTTATGTTCTTTTCAAACCCTAGTTCAAGTTCTTCACACAACCAATGGCTTCAACAAAAATGCTTATAAAATAAGGTTTCAAAAACAACTCTTTATTCTATAAAACCTTGAAGCATTAACTCAACACACTCATTAAGAAAACCCTAATGAATTCCTTTTCACTCCAAACTCATTTTCCAGAAAACCAACCAATCAACTCAACTATGGAAGAATATGCTCATACCTTTTTCTCGATGATGAAGGAACCTCTAAAATCTGCCAAAACCATAAACAGCTCTTTACCAAACTCAAAGGAGTTAAAAAAACAATACAAATCATATAATCACTCACAAATACACCTTATTACTCCTTTCTTAAAATAATATCCAAAACCACAATAGTTTGAATATTCACTTCTCAAAAACCCTAAATCATCACAAATTTATCTCAATCAATCATATTTGACATAAGTCACTTCAAAATTTTATTCTTTAAAAATCAATCCAATTTCTATTTATGACTCCTTACTTTAACATTACAATTTTAAATATGGTTCTTTTGAAAAATAATGCAATAACTAATCTTTCCTTTCCTAAGGTAAAAGAATTTTTACCTACCACTTAAATTTTTAGCAAACACTTTATAAAACCCACAAAACATCTTTTTTAACTTAGGCAAAAATCCAAAATCATTTACCTCCTTATTTCTCCTAAGACTAACCTTAGCCTAAGTCAAAAATCAAAATATTTTAATTTAAAAAAGTGTTATCACTTTTCATTGAACGAAGATTCGAACTGAGCGCTTCTCTCCAAAAGAGCTTTCACTACGGCTCCCAATGTCATGGATCCATGTGCTCCCTTTGGAAGCTCCACTACCTTATGCCCTTTGACTTCCACTATTCGCACGAGCCATGAATTTACTCCTTCACTCACGTTGTCCAAAAACTTTACACGAACAACTATCACGAGGGAATTGTTCACAAAAATCGACATTAATTATTTTTGGTAGATGTGAGTGGATGCATTGCCTTTGAGAAGGATATGGTTTTGGCATCATCTAGAAAGTTATGACACTAGCTAAAGGGCAAAAACTTGCACGCCAACAAACCGACGCCCAAACTTTATGGAATGCGGCCAAACTTTAGCTTTGGCAATTTATTAAATATAATAAATTAAATTATTTAAGAATTTAATTATTATAATTTAATAATTAATATGGTCTTTTGGCCTTAAAACAAACTTAAATGCCTCTTTAGATTTTTATAAAAACCCTACATGTTGCTCACATGGTTTTAATAGAAACACCTTTTATTTTTTGTCACCATCGGTTTTAAGAAATACCTTTTACTTGTGCCACCATTGGTTTTAAAGAAAAATATTTTATTTTTGCTCACCCATGGTTTTAATAAAACCCTTCTAGCTTATACTTCCACATAATACTAAAATATATTTTGAAGTTCTTTGCCTTTAACATGTGCATTGTTCCTCTTGACCATTTGAGATCAACGGAGCATATTCCTTGATATCAATGACAACTTCGTTCGCTGACATCAATGACAACTTGACCCAAAAAGTATAACAATTTTCTCCTTTATCATTGATGGCAACCCAAATTATTTTTACCATAAACTTAACCTTTTCTTGGTTCTGCTCCCCCTTGGACATTGCTCCTGTTGGTTTAATGCTCTTTTTAAATATTTCCTCTTTACTCGCATACCAAATCTCTCCCCCTTACTCAAATATCTCTCTGCATTACTCAAATATCTCTCCCCTATTGACATCATTGGAAAAGGGTCACCTTTGGAGCTCAGGGCTAAGAATGAGCCTCTTATCTTAGACCCTCTCTGACCTCCTCTTAATATGGTTAATTTTGGGGTGGGAGTATTTCTACTTCCATCAAGAACTATTCTTTACATGTATCCTCTTTTCTTCTTATCTGATCCTTCTAATTCCTCTGACTATTCCTTTTCATGTTCATGTTCCTATCCATATCCATATTATTTTTCCTGTTCCTATTCTTGTTTCTATTCTTATTCATATCCATATTTCTATTCTTGTTCCTATTTATGTCCATATCCCTTTTCCTATTCCTATTTTTCTTCCTTTTTATACTTGATTATGGAATGTTTGCTCTACACCATTTTGTTGTGTGTCCATCATTATTACACTTATAACACTTAATTTTATTATTCCTTGGAGGTTCAAATGTCTTAAGATTTCTTCTATTAAATCCATATCCTCTTCTATCATGAACCCTACAATTCATTGCCTTATGACCAAACTGATTACATGAGTAGAAATACCCATTGAAAGGCTATATGTTTCCATATACCTATATTTCATGTATTCTTCACTGTGAAGCCATGTTCCCAAACCTATGATATGAAAAAAATATGTCATTTAAACCTCCTTGTCTTGACCTAATTGCTCTCTTAGTCTCTCTTGACCTATTTTGATTACTATTTCATCTATTTCTTCTTTCTGAATTGTTTCAGTCCTTGTTTAAATTTATATTGTCCAACTCATCCTCAAATGTCTCACTTTATCTTACAGTGCCTTCTTCTAAAGTATCTTCATCTGAAGTTTCTTCTCCTTCAGAACTTGAGGTTGACTTTCCTTCCCATCTCTTTTATTCCTATTCAAATCTAATACATGTTTTGCTTGATGTAGGCTTTTTTATCTTTATGAACTTATCTAAGTTATTTGAGATATTTTTGAATCCTTGTAGCTTTACTTTGGATTTTTCTAAATCTTCGTTTAGTAGGTCTACTTCTTGTACTAACATTTCACATTCTAATACATTTACTTCTAGCTTATCCTTGAAATTATTTGTTTTAGCATTTGATTTGTCTAGATCCTCTATAAGCATTCTTCTCTCTTCATCACATTCTTGAAACTGAGATTTTAATTTAGAATTTTGCCTTCTTTCCTTCCTTACTATTTCAAGAGCATAGATAAATTCTCCCTTAAGATCATATCCTTCTTTTTCTGATTCTTCCTCTATTTTTTTTCTTTGTCCATATATTCATTTTATTTTGACTTGTCTTTATAAGATCACCTTCTCCTTATTCTAGTGCCATTAGAATATTCTCTTCTAGTCCTTCAAGTGTATCTTCATATTCATCATCATTGAACCTATAACCATTATTTTTACAACTATCTTCAAGATGTCCAAAGTTACCACATCTAAAACACATGAGAGTTACTAAAGTCCTTTTCTTAACTTGTTTTTTTTTCTTCAATCATAAATAGTACTTCATATCTATCATTGTCTGAAACACTAGCATAACTATCACTTGAGTACTTACTTGCTTTGTCTATATAGTAGCTCCTATTTTACCTTTGAAAGAACTTCTTTTATTGTCTACTTTGTTCATCCTTGCTTTTATTTTGATGTTTGTATCTTTCTGATTCTTTTTTTTTTGTGATCCTATTTTTCTTCATCATGGTTATTCTTAGCTTCTTAACAATTAGTTGCATAATGACCATACTTTTCACAATTAAAACATTTAAAAAATTTTGTATCCTTAAATCTTGTTGAATATTTATTCCTTTTTTCATAATTTGCTTCTTCATCACTAGATGACTCATTGCTTGATTCTGACTTCTTATCCTTTGTATTCTTGATTGCATTGAAGGCTTCTTCCTTCTAGGGATTAGGTTCTTTTGATCTTATCTCAAAATCTATAAGAATACCAAGTAACATATCTATTGTCAAAGTATCATCATCCTTTGATTCTTCTATAGTAGAAATCTTTTCACTGAATCTTTTTGGAAGAGATCTTAAGACCTTATCACAAACATCTGATTCAGAAACCTTAAGTCCAAGTCCTTGAATAGCATTAACAACCTCGTCGATTCAAAGTAGATAAGTGCTAATATTTTCCTCATCCTTCATTCGTAACTATTCAAATTGTCCTTTGATATTTTGTATCTTTGTTTTCTTGACACCTTTATCTCCTTCATATATATTTTGTAAGTTATCCCAAATTCCTTTTGCATATTGACAATGCATAACTTTTATGGACTCTGTTCTATGCAAACCTCTCAAAAGTGCATTCATTACTTTGGAATTGTAATGTTGTAGAAGTTTAACTTCATTATCTATAGGTGGATCAACAGGTGATATGTATCCATTTTCAACTACTTCCCAAACTTCATTACCAAGTGTCTTAAGGTAGATCTTCATTCTCAAACTCCAATATATGTAATCACTTCCATAAAATATTGATACTAAGTTATTTCAAGGTCCATTCTTAGAATCCATTGTGTTATTGTAAGCTTTTTTTCAAGCTATTAAACACTTCTGAAGGAACCCACTCTGATACCAATTGAAGAACACAAGCTTATACTAAGAGGGGGTGAACAATATTAGATCACTTTTTAAGTTTTCTTTCCCAATCAATATTATGCAATTTAAATATAGAAATAGCAATAGTAGCAATCAAATCAATTCAAAAATCACCATACACAATTGAGACACCAGAATTTACATGGTTTACCCAATGTGGGCTACTCCACAGAGAAAATATTTCACTAAAATTTTCTCAATCAATATTTTGGGAATCCTTTCCCTATTATAATTTTTATGGACCTCTGTCTAAAGGAGACACTAATCCCCTTGTCAAGTTTATGGATATATATCCATAGGATACACCAATCTCATAATCTTATAAAATAAGGTTTCAACAATAACAATGCTTATAAAACAACTCTCACATAAAAATGATACTCATGTTATTTTTCAAACCCTAGTTCAATTTCTTCATGCAACCAATGGCTTCAACAATGATGCTTATAAAACAACTCTCACATAACAATCATACTCATGTTCTTTTCAAACCCTAGTTCAAGTTCTTCACACAACCAATGGCTTCAACAACAATGCTTATAAAACAAGGTTTCAAAAACAACTCTTTATTCTAGAAACCCTTGAAGCATTAACTCAAAAAACTCATTAAAAAAACCCTAATCAAGTCCTTTTCACTCCAAACTCATTTTCCATAAAACCAACCAATCAACTCAACTATGGAATAATGTGCTCATACCTTTTTCTTGATGATGAAGGAACCTATAAAATCTGCCACAACCATAAACACCTATTTTCCAAGCTCAAAGGAGTTAGATAAACAATACAAAACATATAATCACTCACAAATACACCTTATTACTCCTTTCTTAAAATAATATCCAAAACCACAATAGTTTGAATATTCACTTCTCAAAAACTCTAACTCATCATGAATTTATCTTAGTCAATCATATTTGACATAAGCCACTTCAGAATTCTATTATTAAAAAATCAATCCAATTTCTACTTATGACTCCTTACTTTAACATTATATTTTTAAAGATAATTCTTTTGAAAAATAATGCAATAACTAATCTTTCCTTTTCTAAGGTAAAAGAATTTTTACCCACCACTTAAATTTTCAGCAAACATTTTATAAAACCCACAAAACTTCCTTTTTAACTTAGGAAAAAATACAAAATCGTTTACCTCCTTATTTCTCCTAAGACTAACCTTAGCCTAAGTCAAAAATCAAAATATTTTAATTTAAAAGAGTGTTACCACTTTGCATTGCACAAATATTCGAACTAAGTGCTTCTCTCTATAAGTGCTTTCACTGTGGCTCCCAATGTCATTGAGCCATGTGCTCCCTTTGGAACCTTCACTACCTTATGCACTTTGACTTCCAACTATTTGCACGAGCCAAAAATTTACTCCTTCACTCACGTTGTCCAAAACATTTACACAAAAAACTATCACGAGGGAATTTATTCCTTCACTCACGTTGTCCAAAAATTTTGACTTCTGAATTTTCTTCTCCTTTAGAACTTGAGGTTGACTTTCCTTCCCATCTCTTTTATTCCTATTCAAATCCAAGACCTATTTTGCTTGATGTAGGCTTTTTTATCTTGATAAACTTATCTAAGTTCTTTGAGATATTTTTAAATCCTTGTAGTTTGACTTTGTAGTTTTCTAAATCTTCCTTTAGTAGGGCTACTTCTTGTACAAACCTTTCACATCCTAAGACCTTTTATTCTAGCTTATCCTTGAACTTATTTTTTTTTAGCCTTTGATTTGTCTAGAACCTCTATAAGCATTATTCTCTCTTCATCACATTCTTGAAACTGAGATTCTAATTTATAATTTTGTCTTCTTTTTTTCCTTACTATTTCAAGAGCATAGATAAGTTCTCCCTTAAGATCATATCCTTATTTATCATATTCTTCCTCTATTTGTTTGCCTTTGTCCATATCTTCATTTTCTTTTGACTTTTCTTCTATAAGATCATCTTCTCCTTCTTCTAGTGCCATTAGAATATTTTCTTCTAGTCCTTCAAGTGTATCTTCATATTCATCATCACTAGAACTCTAATAATTCTTTGTACAACTATATTCAAGATGTCCAAAGCTACCACATCTAAAATACTTGAGATTTATTGGAGTCCTTTTCCTAACTTGTTATTTTTCTTCAATCATAAATAGGACTTCATCTCTATCATTGTCTGAAGACTAGAATCACTATCACTTGAGTACCTTACTTGCTTTGTCTACATAGTAGCTTCTCTTTTGCCTTTGAAAGAACTTATTTTCTTGTCTACTTTGTCCATCCTTGATTTTATTTTAATGTCTGTATCTTTCTGATTCCTTGTTTCTATGGTCTTATATTTCTTCATCATGGTTATTCTTAGCTTCTTGATAATCAGTTGCATAATGACCATACTTTCCATAATTAAAACATTTAACATAATTTGTATCCTTAAATCTTATTAAATATTTATTCCTTCTGCCATAATTTGCTTCTTCATCACTAGATGACTCATTGCTTGATTCTTACTTCTTACCCTTTTTCTTCTTGATTGATTTTAAGGTTGCTTCCTTCTGGGTATTAGGTTCTTTTGATATTATCTCAAAAGATATAAGAATACCAAGTAACATATCTCTTGTCAAAGTATCACCATCCTTTGATTCTTCTATAGAATAAATATTTTCACTGAATCTTTTTGGAAGAGATCTTAGACCTTATCACAAACATATGATTCATCAACTTTAAGTCCAAGTCTTTTCGTAGCATTAACAATCTCATTGATTCGAAGTAGATAAGTACTAATTTTTTCCTCATACTTCATTATTAATATTCAAATTGTCTTTTGAGATTTTGTATCTTTGTTTTCTTGACACATTTATCTCCTTCATATATATTTTGCAATTTATCCTACATTCCTTTTGCATCTTGACAATGCATAACTTTTATGGACTCTATTCTATGCAAACCTCTCAAAAGTGCATTCATTTCTTTTGAACTGTAATGTTGTAGAAGCTTACCTTAATTATCTATAGGTGGATCAACTCGTGATATGTATCCATTTTCAACTACTTCCCAAGCTTCATTTCCAAGTGCCTTCAGGTAGATCTTCGTTCTTAAAATCCAATATACATAATCACTTCCATAAAATTTTGATACTAAGTTATTTTAAGGTCCATTCTTATAATCCATTGTGTTCTTGTAAGATTTTTTTTTAAGTTGTTAAACTCTTCCAAAGGAACCCACTCTGATACCAATTGAATAACACAAGCTTATACTAAGAGCGGGGGTGAACAATATAAGACCACTTTTTTCTTTTTCTTTCCCAATAAATATTATGCAATGTAAAGATAGAAATATCAATAGCAGTAATAAAAAAAATACATAAATTACCACACATAATTGTGAAACCAGAATTTATGTGGTTCACCCAATGTGGGCTACTCCATGGAGAAAATATTTCACCATTTTTTTCTCAATCAATCTCTTGATAATGATTTACCTATTACAATTTTTATGGACCTCTATCCAAAGGAGACACCAATCCCCTAATCATGTTTGTGGATCTCTATCCACATGAGACACCAATATCCTAATCTCTACTCTGGCTAACAATCCTGTAGAAGACCTCTACCTCCACTGCCCTTAGTAAATGGAATTATATCCATATAAAACACCTATCTTCCCTACTCTAGTTGGATATCTCTGTCCTCAACTTTGTCACCTCCAAAGCTCTGTCTCAAATCTACACTAAATGCATTTTGTCAGTCTAGCATAAATTTATCCTCAATATCTGTCTTTGGTCTATCACAAACCTATCCTCAAATCTGCACCAAACTCTGTACTCAATTTTATACTAAACATAGTCCTTCGGTCTAGCACAAATTTATCCTCAATATCTATCTCAAGCATTAACTCAAAGCTTGAATCAATATCAAATCAAATCTATTGGATCTACCCCAAACCTTAACTCAAGGTTTGAACAAATAAATCAATCAAATCTACTCTCAAGTCTTGTAAAATACTTGTCTCAAATATACCTTGTAAGCTTGTTGGCAATTTTGGGTACTTTGGGTACATTTCCTTTGCTCAAGTGTATAAGTTGTCATTGATGTCAAGAAGCTCTTGAAGGAATTTTATTTGATGTCAAATAATTTGTTTTGATAAAGGTTACGACATGACAGTTTCAAAGGTATTTTGCAAACCCCAAGTTGGCAGGTTTAAATATTACAAGTGGATGCATTGGTTTAATGCATTTGGGTCTAGGAGGAAGTATTTATTTAAATAATTAAAAACCTTTTTAAGGTTCCATTTAATTATTTTTAAATAAATAAATTATTATTTGCAATGGGTTCTCCTAATCCATGGCGCAAATGATTTAACATTGTGTGCACTAGCCAAGACCTCCGTCGACGTGTTAAACTCCTTGTCGACGTCAAAGAGCTTATGGAAAATTGCATATAAATCTCCCTCGACGAAAGCAAAGATTCATCCCATCCAAATTTTGAAATGTGTTGCTCGCTGTAAATTCGACTGTGTCTTCGTTGATTTTCATGGATCCGTTGTTCGTTTGTTTGCACTCGTCGTTTGTCGAATCCATTGTAAATTTTATTATCGTCGTGTCATGACAAAGGAAAGGAAGGGACTGTGGTTTCATTTTATCCCTAGTGTAGAAGGATCAAGGTTAACAATGTGAGGTTTAAACCTCACCGGGTGCCTTTGGTGCACCGGTAGCGGCTAGGCTGTTGGCGCGCTACCCGAACGGGAGGTTCCGCGTTCGAATATCGCGAAAGGGTTTTTCGTCGTGAAGTGGACGCAGCGGGTGGTGTTAGAATTCATGCACAAATTTCTCCATAGCAATTTTTGATGTGGCTAAGGTATTTTCAAAATTAATTTTTGCTAAGTGTTTTTTGCGGATGGAGGAAGTTTGTTAGAGGGAAAAATAGCTTAGGAGTTATAAGGAGTTTAAAGCTTGTTTGTATTTTGATAAAAGATTCTTTTTGAAGATGTTGTTGAAATATCTTATTGCATTCTTATGAGAGATAAATTTTATTTGTGATAAGACTATAAGGGAGAAATAAGGTGTATAAGGGTTAAATTTTTCTTGTAATGTTGAGAGTGCTTTTGGTTGTTTATGGAAATGAAAGCATGATGTTTTAAGGTCAATTGCTTCTTGTGTGAAGTTGTGAAACCTTAAGTGGGCAAATTTGAGATTGATATTTGCTTTCATTAAATTGGTAATAATCAAGCTATTCTTTACTTGGTTAAAGTGTTGAGCTTACTCCTTTTATTGATGATTTGAAAAGTTGTGTGTGCTATTGTGAGTTGAGTTGGTGGATGCTTTTGTTCAAACAATATTGGAGAGAAAAGGAGTTCTACTTGTTTCCTTTTCTGATGTTGATTGTGAAATGCTTCAAGGTTGTGTTTTGAGCTGAATGGTGTTGATTGAACCTTGTTTGATGAGCATTGTTGTTGAAGCCCTAATTGATGGTGAAAAGAATATGAGTATCATTGTTATGTGATTATTTGCATAGTTGGAAATTGTTGGAGTTTCATGTTCTTGAAAGAAAGCATTCTATCCTATCCATTTTAGATATTGAGTTGAGTTTTCAGATTTGAGATTGAGTTTGAGTTGAGTTTTTCAGATTTGAGATTGAGTTTGAGTTGAGTTTTTAGATTTGAGATTGAGTTTGAGTTGAGTTGATTTGAGTTGAGTTTTGAGATTGGGAGTTGAGTATAGAACATATTGAGTCTCTAAAAATTCTCTTTATGCTTCTATGAGTTTGACAAATCACATTGGGTCTCTAACAATTCACCTTGTGATTTCCTACTAAGAAAGTTTTTCTTGGTGAGCTTGTTGAGGTTTTGGACAGGTTCCGGTAGGGACTTGTGAGCAGGTTTTGGATAGGTTTCGATGGGGACTTGTGAGCAGGTTTTGTATAGGTTTCGGTGGGGACTTGTGAGTAGTTTTGGATAGGTTTCGGTGGGGACTTGTGAGCAGATTTGGACAGGTCCTAGCAGAGGACTTGTGAGCTAAGTTTTGATAGTTCTATTAGAGAACTTGAGGATAGAGGAGCACTGGTTCTTTGAGAAGAACCTGAGGACAAATTTGGCAAGTCTTTGAGAAGGCTTATGTGAAGAGGATTGATTTGTTCAAGTGTTGGACAGATCTGACAGACAGAGGAAGACTTGTACTAGACCGATTGACTATGTTTGGTATAGGTTGCTGAGCTGCTATGGACGTGATCATAGAAGGCAGAGGTCTCTTAGGCTAAGCATTGAGGACAGGAGGTCTTCGATGGAAAGGAGTTCCACGTGCTGGCAAGAGGTAGAGGCAGTTGATCTTCTAAGGGATCATTTCCAGAGTAGAGGGGAAGGTATCTCCTTTGAGCAGAGGCTCATAAATTCATATTGAGGGGAAGGTATCTCCTTTGAGCAGAGGCTCATAAATTTAGATTGAGGGGAAGGTATCTCCTTTGAGCAGAGGCTCATAAATTTAGATAGAGGGGAAGGTATCTCCTTTGAGAAGAGGCTCATAAATTTATATTGGGGGAAGGTATCTCCTTTGAGCAGAGGCTCATAAATTTTTATTGGGGGAAGGTATCTCCTTTGGGCCGAGGCTCATAAACATTGTAATTGGGAAGGATTCCCAAAGAACTTTGAGATAACTTTTAGAGAAAAGTTTTGTGGACGTAGCCCAACCATTACGGGTGAACCACGTTAAAATTGGTGTCACTTTGTGGATGATATTGTGCATTGCTTTGATATTGCTTTGGGTATATTGCTTTATTGTTTTGAAGTATAAAGGAAAAAGTAAAAAGAGGTCTTATATTGTTCACCCCCCCTCTCAGTATAAGCTTGTGTTCTTCAATTGGTATCAGAGCCGGTGCCTTCGAAAAGTTTAACAACTTGAAGGAAAAGCTAGTAAAGAACACAATGGATCATTCAAGTGGCAATGTAGCACCTATTCTTGATGGGTCAAATTTTGGTCTTTGGAGTGCAAGGATGAAGGTTCATCTAATGGCACTTGGTAATGAGGTATGGGAAGTGATTGAAGATGAGTACACTATTCCTGTACATGGTCCTAATACTAAAGAAGAAAGGCTCCTACATCATAGCAATTCAAAAGCAATAAATGCAATCCTAAAAGGCTTACAGAAAGCAGATCTCACCAAAGTGATTCATTGCAAGACAACTAGTGAAATGTGGAAACAGTTGAAGGTGGTTCATACAGGTGATACAAATGTTAGAAAATCCAAGTTAAGACACTTCAAAGGTATGTTTGAACAACTCAAGATGAATTATGATGAAAATATTAGTGACTACATGCTTCGTATGGATGAGGTTGTTAACTCCATGAAAGACTTAGGTCTTGAGCTTGCTGAAAATGATGTTTGTGATAAGATTTTAAGATCTCTTCCTAATAGATTTAGTGAAAAGATTTCTGCTATTGAGGAAGCTAAAGATTTGGATAAGTTGAAAAAGGATGAGCTCCATAGTATACTTGCAGCATTTGAGTTGAGAACTCAAGTGAAGGTTGATGTCAAGAAAGAGGTAGCTTTCAAGGCTACCAAGGAATCCAAGGGTAAACAGCTTCAAGATAGTGATGAGTCTTCTAGTGATGAAGAGGCATATTACAACAAGAAAGGCAAGTTCTCTAGAAAACACAAAAGTATGAAAAATATAAGATGTTTCAATTGTGGAAATTTTGGTCATTATGCTACTAACTGTATTGTTCCCAAGAATGAAAGTGATGAAGATAAACAGGATTCTAAGAGCAAGGATTCTGAAAAGCACAAGCATCACTGGAAGATCAAATATGAGCACAACAATCAAGGAAAGAGGTATTCTCACAAGCACAAGAAGAGTTTCTACCTAGACAAAGCAAGTAAGTGTTCTAGTAGTGATAGTGAAAGTTCTTCAAGTGATAATGAAAATGAGATGTTGTTCATATCAAAAAAAGAAGAAGAACCGAAACATAGATTCATTATCATGAAATGTCTTAGATGTGGAAACTTTGGTCACCTTGAGGATGATTGCACAAATAATGATTTGGTTTCTAGTATGTATGAGGATGCTTCAAAAAACTATAAGGAAGATGCATGTATGGTTTTTGAAAAGAGTAGCACCTCTAGTGATAAGAAATCTGAAAAAGGCTTTGATGATTCAAAAAGCAAACAAATAGAGGAAGATATAGAGGAAGGTGAAGTAGATCTTGAAGGTGAACTTATTAGTGCTCTTAGTTCTTTGAAAAAGGAAAGAAAGAAGAATGCTAGACTCAAGGATAAGTTAGATGAATGTTGTATGGAGAGAGATGATCTTATAGAAAGTCTTGACTTCTCTATAGCTAAGACACAAGAACTCAAGGATGAGTTAGAGTCTAAGGTTCTTGAGTATAGTGAGTTAGAACAGAAAATGGCTTCTTTGAAAGAGGAAACTAAAGAGTACAAGGATAAGCTTTGCAGGTTTCAAGATAGCTCCAAAAATGTTAAGTCACTCATCAAAGGTCAAAGAAAGACAACAGATAAAATAGGCCTTGGTTTTGTTAAGCCACACAAGGAACAAGTTGGAGAGTCTAGTAAGAGACTCCAAAAGGAAGAGAGTTCCGATGAGGAAAGTACTTCAGAAAAGGAGTCCTTGAATGATAGATGCACAGAAAAAGAAAATAGAATTCAGAATGAGAAGAAAAAGTTTTAAGAACCCAAGAGGTCAAATAAAGGAAAGTTTCAAGGAAGATGTTTTGCTTGTCACGGGTTTGGTCACATGGCTTCACATTGCATGGCTCAAGTGAAGAAGGTAAATGACAATTTCAGAAGTGCTAGTTTCTTTCAAGGGTATTGCTACTCTTGTAAACAGTTTGGGCACAAGGCAGTCTATTGCAAGGTAAATAACGAGAACAGGGTTTGGTCGAACAAGTTTGGTCGAATAGGTTTGGCCGGAAACGGGTTTGATCGAGAATAGGTGGATTCAAATATCAAGTTTACCTCAGAGAAACAACATCGTCAAGTGTTTCAAGTGCAATAATGAAGGTCACATAATCGAGACAGTGTAGAGCTAAAATTCCAGAATACGGGAATAGGAACAGGTGGCATGATCAGGTCCAAGGATCAAGGCATGGACAAGAACAGGGATGAGAACAAGAACAAGAATAGTGACAAGAACAGGAATATGGACAAAGAGTTCAAGAGAAGGCCCGAAAAGGAAGTTATAGATGCTGATGATGATTAGTGCCTAATGGGAGTTTTACTCCCACCCTAGAATTAATCACCTCATCAGGAGGTGGGGGAGGGACTAAGCTAAGAGGCTCATTCTTAGTCTTGAGCCCCAAAGGTGGCCCTTTGCCATTGATGACAAATGGGGAGAGATATGAGTAAGGGGGAGAGCTTCAAAGTGAAGAGGAAAGCTTCAAGTCAGGCAAAGAAAAACTTCAAAGGAAGATTCTCAATTGTGGGCACAATTTCTCAGTTGTTAGCATAGTTGGTTTTAGTTTTGGCTCTTGAGAAGTGTTTTTAGTAAAGGTTTGCCATCAATGAAAAATGGGGAGATTGTTGGAAATTTTGGGTACTTTGGGTACATTGCCTTTGCTCAAGTGTATAAGTTGTCATTGATGTCAAGAAGCTCTTGAAGGAATTTGATTTGATGTCAAATAATTTGTTTTGATGAAGGTTACGGCATGACAGTTTCAAAGGTCTTTTGCAAACCCCAAGTTGGCAAGTTTAAATATTACAGGTGGATGCATTGGTTTAATGCATTTGGGTCCAGGAGGAAGTATTTATTTAAATAATTAAAAACCTTGTTAAGGTTCCATTTAATTATTTTTAAATAAATAAATTATTATTTGCAATGGGTTCTCCTAATCCATGGCGCAAATGTTTTAACATTGTGGGCGCTAGCCAAGACCTCCGTCGATGTGTTAAACTCCTCTTTGACATCAAAGAGCTTATGGTAAATTGCATATAAATCTCCCTCAACAAAAACAAAGATTCATCCCATCCGAATTTCAAAATGTGTTGCTCGCTGTAAATTTGACTGTGTCTTCATTGATTTTTGTGGATCCGCTATTCGTTTGTCTGCACTCACCATTTTTCGAATCCGTCGTAAATTTTATTGTCATCGTGTCATGGTAGAGGAAAGGAAGGGACTGTGGTTTCATTTTATCCCTAGTGCAGAAGGATCAAGGTTAACAGCGTGAGGTTTAAACCTCATCGGGTGCCTTTGGTGCACCAGTAGCGGCTAGGCTATTGGCACGCTACCAGAATGGGAGGTTCTAAATTCGAATATCACAAAAGGGTTTTTCGTCATGAAGTGGACGCAGCGGGTGGTGTTAGAATTCATGCGCAAATTTCTCCATAGCAATTTTTGATGTGGCTAAGGTATTTTCAAAATTAATTTTTGCTAAGTGTTTTTTGCGGATGGAGGAAGTTTGTTAGAGGGAAAAACAGCTTAGGAGTTATAAGGAGTTTAAAGCTTGTTTGTATTTTGATAAAAGATTCTTTTTGAAGATGTTGTTGAAATATCTTATTGCATTCTTATGAGAGATAAATTTTATTTGTGATAAGACTATAAGGGAGAAATAAGGTGTATAAGGGTTAAATTTTTTCTTGTAATGTTGAGAGTGCTTTTGGTTGTTTATGGAAATGAAAGCATGATGTTTTAAGGTCAATTGCTTCTTGTGTGAAGTTGTGAAACCTTAAGTGGGCAGCTTTGAGATTGATATTTTCTTTCATTAAATTGGTAATAATCAAGCTATTCTTTACTTTGTTAAAGTGTTGAGCTTACTCTTTTATTGATGATTTGAAAAGTTGTGTGTGCTATTGTGAGTTGAGTTGGTGGATGCTTTTGTTCAAACAATATTGGAGAAAAAAGGAGTTCTACTTGTTTCCTTTTCTGATGTTGATTGTGAAATGCTTCAAGGTTGTGTTTTGAGCTGAATGGTGTTGATTGAACCTTGTTTGATGAGTTGGTGGATGCTTGGTTGGGATGCTTTTTCACTTTGAGAAAAAGGAGTTCTACTTGTTCTTTTATAATGTTGATTGGAAATGCTTCAAGGTTGTGTTTTGAGCTGAATGGTGTTGATTGAACCTTGTTTTATGAGCATTGTTGTTGAAGCCCTAATTGATGGTGAAAAGAACATGAGTATCATTATTATGTGATTCTTTGCATAGTTGGCAATTGTTGGAGTTTCATGTTCTTGAAAGAAAGCATTCTATCCTATCCATTTTAGATATTGAGTTGAGTTTTCAGATTTGAGATTGAGTTTGAGTTGAGTTTTTCAGATTTGAGATTGAGTTTGAGTTGAGTTTTTAGATTTGAGATTGAGTTTGAGTTGAGTTGATTTGAGTTGAGTTTTGAGATTGGGAGTTGAGTATAGAACATATTGAGTCTCTAACAATTCTCTTTATGCTTCTATGAGTTTGACAAATCACATTGGGTCTCTAACAATTCACCTTGTGATTTCCTACTAAGAAAATTTTTCTTGGTGAGCTTGCTGAGGTTTTGGACAGGTTTTGGTAGGGACTTGTGAGCAGGTTTTGGATAGGTTTCGATGGGGACTTGTGAGCAGGTTTTGGATAGGTTCCTATGGGGACTTGTGAGCAATTTTGGACAGGTTTCGGTGGGGACTTGTGAGCTGATTTGGACAGGTCCTAGTAGAGGACTTGTGAGCTGAGTTTTGATAGTTCTATTAGAGAACTTGAGGATAGAGGAGCACTGGTTCTTTGAGAAGAACATGAGGACATATTTTGCAAGTCTTTGAGAAGGCTTGTGTGTAGAGGATTGATTTGTTCAAATGTTGGATAGATCTGATAGACAGAGGAAGACTAGTACTAGACTGACTGACTGTGTTTGGTACAGGTTGCTGAGCTGCTATAGACGTGATCATAGAATGCAGAGGTATCTTAGGCTAAGCATTGAGGATAGGAGGTCTTCGATGGAAAGGAGTTCCACATGCTGGCAATAGGTAGAGGCAGTTGATCTTCTGAGGGATCATTTCTAGAGCAGAGGGGAAGGTATCTCCTTTGAGTAGAGGCTCATAAATTCAGATTGAGGGGAAGGTATCTCCTTTGAGCAGAGGCTCATAAATTTAGATTGAGGGGAAGGTATATCCTTTGAGTAGAGGTTCATAAATCTAGATAGAGGGGAAGGTATATCCTTTGAGCAGAGGCTCATAAATTCAGATTAGGGGAAGGTATCTCCTTTGAGCAGAGGCTCATAAATTCTAATTGGGGGAAGGTATCTCCTTTGGGCCGAGGCTCATAAACATTGTAATTGGGAAGGATTACCAAAGAACTTTGAGATAACTTTTAGAGAAAATTTTTGTGGACGTAGCCCAACCATTCTGGGTGAACCACGTTAAAATTGGTGTCACTTTGTGGATGATATTGTGCATTGCTTTGATATTGCTTTGGGTATATTGCTTTACTATTTTGAAGTATAAAGGAAAAAGTAAAAAGAGGTCTTATACTGTTCACTCCCCCCCCTCTCAGTATAAGCTTGTGTTCTTCAAAGCTTCCACAAAAGCTCACACCAATCTATCCACAAGTCCCCTATAGAACTTGTCAAATATACTGAATAAGTTCCCACTAGAACTTATCCAAATATGATCTCAATATGTATTGTAATATTCCACAAAATCTTACCCAAATATGTCCATAATTCTTCTCAAGAACTTGCCTCAGATCTGCTCAACAAGTCCACACTAGAAATTATCCAATATCATAGAACCATAAAGAGAATTATTAGACACAATATGCTCTATACTCATCACAATGCTCAATCACTTTTAATCACTCTTTTAGAAACATACAAAGAATTGTTAGAGACTCAATATGCTTCACATTCACCTCAATACTCAATCACTTTCAATCACTCTTTTAGAAACATACAGAGAATTTTTAGAGACTCAATATGCTTCAAATTCACCTCAATACTCAATAACTTTAAATCACTCTTTGAGAAACATAAGGAGAATTGTTAGAGACTCAATATGCTTCACATTCACCTCAATACTCAATCAATTTCTTAAATCAATTCAGAATATAGAATAGTTTATTTTATGGAACTTGAACAATCACTTAACACACCCACGTGACTAGGCTCAATCGACTCTACTCAACCAATTACTCAATGAAATATTCCTTGCTTATAGTCCCTAGTCCAAGCATATGATCATTTACTCAAAATGTTTCCAACAATGCTTAACAACCACTCTCACATATCAATGATACTCAAACCCTAGTTCAATTTCTTCACTCAACCAATGACTTCAACAACAATGCTTATAAAACAACTCACATAACAATGATACTCATGTTCTTTTCAAATCCTAGTTCAATTTCTTCACACAACCAATCGCTTCAACAACAATGCTTATAAAACAACTCTCACATAACAATGATACTCATGTTCTTTTCAAACCCTAGTTCAATTTCTTCACACAATCAATGGATTCAACAACAATGCTTATAAAATAAGGTTTCAACAACAATTATTTATTTCAAAAAACCTTGAAGCATTAACTCAACACAATCATTAAGAAAACCCTAATCAAGTAATTTTCACTCCAAACTCATTTTCTAGAAAACCAACCAATCAACTCAACTATGGAAGAATGTGCTCATACCTTTTTCTTGATGATGAAGGAACCTCTAAAATTTGCCACAACCATAAACACCTCTTTTCCAAGCTCAAAGGAGTTAGACAAACAATACAAATCATATAATAACTCACAAATATACCTTATTATTCCTTTCTTAAAATAATATCCAACACCACAATAGTTTGAATATTCACTTCTCAAAAACCCTAACTCATCACAAATTTATCTCAATCAATCATATTTGACATAAGCCACTTCATAATTTTATTCTTAAAAAATAAATCCAATTTCTACTTATGACTCCTTACTTTGACATTGCATTTTTAAAGATAATTATTTTTAAAAATGATGCAACAACTAATCTTTCATTTTCTAAAGTTAAAAGATTTTTTATCCACCACTTATATTTTCAGCAAACACTTTATAAAACCCACAAAACTTCCTTTTTAACTTTGGCAACAATCCAAAATCATTTACCTCCTTATTTCTCCTAAGACTAACCTTAGCATAAGTCAAAAATTAAAATATTTTAATTTAAAAGAGTGTTACCACTTTGCATTGCATGAAGATTCGAACTGAGCGCTTCTCTTCACAAGTGCTTTCACTGTGGCTCCCAATGACGTGGATCCACGTGCTCCCTTTGGAACCTCCAATACCTTAAGCCCTTTGACTTCCACTATTCGTATGAGCCACGAATTTTCTTCTGCACTCATGCTCTCCAAAACATTTGCAAGAATAGCTATTTCGAGGGAATTGCGCACAAAAACCACCATTAATTATTTTTGGAAGATGTGAGTGGATGCATTACCTTTGAGAAGGCTATGGTATTTATATATCATATGCCTTCATTTCTCCACTTTCGGTGGTGAGGACATCATCTAGCAACCAATGACATCGATGGAAGGAGGGCATATTTGCACGCGAGCAAACTGGCACCCAATCTTTATGAAATGCGCCCAAACTTTATCTTTGGCTATTTATTAAATATAATAAATTAAATTCTTTAAGAATTTAGTTATTATAATTTAATAATTAATATGGTATTTTGGCCTTAAACCAAACTTAAAGGCCTCTTTAGTTTTTTAGAAAAATCCTACAAGTTGTTCACATGGTTTTAATGGAAAAACCTTTTATTTTTTTCCGTCATCGGTTTTAAGAAAATCGTTTTACTTGTGCCACCATTTGTTTAAAGAAAAAACTTTTACTTTTTCTCACCCATGGTTTTAATAAAAAATCCTTCTAGCTTATTCTTCCATATAATATTATAAACTATTATGAAGCTCTTTACCTTCAACTTGTGCATTGTTCCTCTTGACCTTTTGACATCAACACACCTTATTCCTTGATATCAATGATAACTTCCTTCCTTGACATCAATGACAAATTGACTCAAAATGTACAACAATCTCCCCCTTTGTCATTGATGGCAACCCAAATTGTTTTTACCATAAACTTAACCTTTTCTTGGTTTTGCTCTCCCTAAGACATTGCTCCCACTGGCTTAATGCTCTTTTCAAATATCTCCTCTTTACTCACATACCAAATCTCTCCCCCTTACTCAAATATCTCTTCCTCTTTGACATAAATGGCAAAGGGTCACCTTTGGAGCTCAGGGCTAAGAATGAGCCTCTTATATTAGCCTCTCCCCCACCTCGTCTTGAGATGGTTAATTTTGGGTTGGGATTATTTCTACTTCCATCAAGCACTATTCTTTACCTTTGTCCTCTTTTCTTCTTATCTGATCATTTTGATTCCTTTGATTGTTCCTTTCAATGTTCATTTTATTTTCCATGTGCATATTCTTGTTCCTGCTCCTGCTCCTATAGTTGTTCTTGTTCATATCAATGTTCCTGTTCTTGTTCCTGTTCCTGTTCCTGTTCCTGTTCCTGTTCTTGTTCCTGTTCATTTTTCTATTCCTATTTATGTCCTTATCCCTTTTCCTGTTCTTGTTTCTGTCCCTATTCATACCTGATTATGGAATGTGTACTCTACACCATTTTGTTGTGTCTCCATAATTATTAAACTTATAATACTTAATATTATTATTAATTGGAGGTGCAAATGTCTTAGGATTTCTCCTAGTGAAGCCATATCCTCTTCTATCATGAACCCTGCAATTCATTTCCTTGTGACCAAATTGATTACATGAGTAGCAATATTCATTGAAACGCTATATATTTCCATATACCTATCTTTCATGTGTCCTGCACTATGAATCCATGTGCCCAAACCTGTGATATTAAAAACATCTTTCATTGAAGCCTCCTTGTTTTGACCTCATTGCTTTCTTAGTCTCTCTTGACCTATTTTGATTATTGTTCCATCTATTTCTTCTTTGTGCATTGTTTCTATCCTTGTTGAACTTTCTATTTTCCAAATCATCCTCAAATTTCTCACTTTCTCTTGCACTACCTTCTTTTGAAGTATCTTCATCTAAAATTTTTTCTCCTTCAAAACTTGAGGTTGACTTTCCTTCCCATCTCTTTTATTCCTATTCAAATCCAAGACCTGTTTTGCTTGATGTTGGATTTTTATCTTGATGAACTTATCTAAGTTCATTGAGCTATTTTTGAATCCTTGTAGCTTGTCTTTGGATTTTTCTAAATTTTCCTTTAGTAGGGCTACTTTTGTACTAACCTTTCACATTATAAGACCTTTTCTTCTAGCTTATCCTTGAACTTAATTATTTTAGCCTTTGATTTGTCTAGAACCTCTATAAGCATTCTTCTCTCTTCATCACATTCTTGAAACTAAGATTCTAATATAGAATTTTGTCTTCTTTCCTTCCTTACTTTTTCAAGAGTATAGATAAGTTTTCCCTTAATATCATATCCTTATTTACCATATTCTTCCTCTATTTTTTTGCCTTTGTCCATATATTCATTTTCTTTTGACTTGTCTTCTATAGGACCACCTTCTCCTTATTCTAGTGCCATTAGAATATTTTCTTCTAGTCCTTCAAGTGTATCTTCATATTCATCATCAATGAAACTATAACCATTCTTTGTACAACTATCTTCAAGATGTCCAAAGTTACCATATATAAAACACTTGAGAATTACTAGAGTCCTTTTCTAAAAAATTTCTTTTTCTTCAATTATAAATAGGACTTCATCTCTATAATTGTCCAAAATACTAGCATCACTATCACTTGAGTACTTACTTGCTTTGTCTGCATAGTAGATCCTATTTTACCTTTGAAAGAACTTATTTCCTTGTCTGCTTTGTCCTTCCTTGTTTTTATTTTGATGTATGTATCTTTATAATTCCCTATTTCTATGATCCTATTTTTATTCATCATGGTTACTCTTAGATTCTTGAAAATTAGTTGCATAATGACCATACTTTCCATAATTGAAACATTTAATAGATTTTGTATCCTTAAATCTTCTTGAATATTTATTCCTTCTACCATAATTTGCTTCTTCATCACTAGATGACTCATTGCTTGATTCTGACTTCTTACACTTTTTCTTCTTGATTGCATTAGAGGTTTCTTCCTCCTAGGTATTAGGTTATTTTGATATTATCTCAAAAGTTGTAAGAATACCAAGTAACATATCTCTTGTCAAAGTATCACCATCCTTTGATTCTTCTATAGTAGAAATATTTTCATTGAATCTTTTTGGAAGAGATCTTAAGACCTTATCACAAACATCTGATTCATAAACCTTAATTCTAAGTCCTTTCATGGCATTAACAACCTCATATATTCGAAGTAGATAAGTACTAATATTTTCTTCATCCTTCATTCTTAACTATTCAAATTGTCCTTTGAGATTTTGTATCTTTGTTTTTTTGACACCTTTATCTCCTTCATATATATTTTGTAACTTATCCCACATTACTTTTGCATCTTGACAATGCATAACTTTTATGGACTATGTTATATGCAAACCTTTCAAAAGTGCATTAATTACTTTGGAATTGTAATGATGTAGAAAATTACCTTCATTATTTGTCATTTTAAACTGCTTCTCAAACTTCATTGCCAAGTGCCTTCAGGTAGATCTTCATTCTCAAACTCCAATATACATAATCATTTTCATAAAGTATTGATAATGAGTTATTGCAAGGTCTGGTTCTTAGAATCCATTGTGTTATTGTAAGATTTATTTTCAATATATTAAACTCTTCCTAAGGAACCCAATCTGATACCAATTGAAGAACATAAGCTTGTACTGAGAGGGAGGGTGAACAATATAATATCACTTTTTACTTTTTATTTCCCAATCAATATTATGCAATTTAAATATAGAAATATAAATAGTAGTAATAAAATCAATGCACAAATCACCACACATAATTGAGACACCCAAATTTACATGGTTTACCCAATGTGGGATACTCCACAGAGAAAATATTTCACTAAATTTTCTCAATCAATATCTTTGGAATCATTTCCATATTATAATTTTTGTGGACCTTTGTCTAAAGAAGACACCAATCCCCTTGTAATGTTTGTGGATATCTATCCATAGGAGACACCAATCTCCTAATATTATAAAACAAGGTTTCAACAATAAGAATGCTTATAAAAAAAATCTCACATAAAATGATACTCATGTTATTTTCAAACCCTATTTCAAGTTCTTCACACAACCAATGGCTTCAACAACAATGCTTATAAAATAACTCTCACATAAAAATGATACTCATGTTCTTTTAGAACCCTAGTTCAAGTTATTCACACAACCAATGGCTTCAACAACAAAGCTTATAAAATAAGGTTTCAACAACAAAACTTTATTCTATAAAATCTTGAAGCATTAACTCAACACACTCATTAAGAAAACCCTAATGAAGTCATTTTCACTCCAAACTCATTTTCCAAAAAACCAACCAATCAACTCAACTATGTAAGAATGTGCTCATACCTTTTTCTTGGTGATGAGTCATCTAGTTATGAAGAAGCAAATTATGGCAGAAGGAATAAATATTCAAGAAGATTTAAGGATACAAAATATGTTAAATGTTTCAATAGTGTAAAGTATGGTCATTGTGCAACTGATTTCCAATAATATAAGAGTAACCATGATGAAGAAAAATAGGATCACATAAACAGGGAATCAGAGGTAAGGGTGTGAAAAATTTGGATCACATAAACAAGGATCCAAATCCTATAGCCTGAAGGTAAGGGTGTGAAAAATTTGGAGCGATACATTTTGGTGAACCCGACGTGAATGCATTGTAAACCTTTTGAAAACAAAAACAAAAAAATAAAACAACTAAAACATAGATGCATTTCAGATCATTTAAATTTAATATCATGTTTAGATGGTAGCTCCTAAGAAAATATTAGCAGTTACTATAAATGTTGAAAACCAATTGGCAGCCATAGAAATCAATTATGTGCTTAGTGTGCCTGAAACAGATAGAAATCAACTCTTGTGGGACGAACTTGATAGAAGACTTAGTGTCATTTCATCTAGGTCAACAAAACTTAAACAAATCAAGAGGCTTATCCTAGATAGAATCCTGGATCCTCATCAACTTGTCTTTTATCATGAACTTCAGAGAGCCTACCATAGATGGTTAGCTTATAGGAGAGCTCTTGTATCTTCAAAATTTTTCACTTTCGAGGAATACCTCAAGAACATAGTTGTGGTACACCAATTTCTAGTTCATATAGAATCCCAAGAAATTGATCTTATGATTAGAAGAAGATGGAACAAAATTCCTAGAGCTATGTTGTATCGTGAATATTGTCATGAGAATTATTATTATCAATCAGAATCTGAAATACATGGTATCTCTATAGCTCTTTTCATTAAATTTTTAAAAGAAAACTTTCAATTTGAAGAAGAACACTTCATGACTCCTGAAGAACTCGAGCCCATTAATGATATTTATAAATTGTTTATAGAAAACTAGATCATTACTTTCGGTCTTATTATTTCTTGCATTTATTGTGTTGTTTGTCATCTTTACAATATTATTTCAAAAAACAAAGAAAAACTAAAAAACATAACAAAAACCAAAACATTTCATTTTAAATATTGTAGTAGGTATATAATTAATATATACCTCTTAAGCTTGTTGCATATATATATATATATATATATATATATATATATATATATATATATATATATATTTTTTTTTTGCTGAAATCTAAAATTAAGCACAATGCCTAAACTTAGGAATGGTAAACAAACTGAAGGAGAAGAAGAAGATTGGTTACAAGATAAAACTAGAGACCCAAATGTCCTTCCTGAAGATCCAATTCTGGAAGGAGAAACTCTAGATCAACCAGAAGATGACCTAGGTGAAGATAATGAACAAGAAGAAAGTGTTAAAGAGGATGGACCCTCATCCCCTAGAGTAGCTCCAGATGGAACTATTGCTTTTGACAACGTAGATCATTTCTGAAAATTTCTCAATGATAACATTGACGCTCTTAATGTGGCAGTTCGTATTGATAAAGGGCAAATTAGTGACACTCAAGCAGCCATGGAACATATGTTTGATGTGCACACTAATCCCTTGTCTTTCATTGATCAAGAAAGTGATAAGGCTGGACCATCCAATACAGATATGGTCACTATGATTCAAAACATGTCAAAACAACAGGTTACCCAACCTCCTAAGGAACCTGTTATTCAACCTAAAATCATTCCCACACAAAAGAAAACTTCCTTCACTACTTTACTTCGCCAAACTATTGATCAATATGCTTCAAGTAAACAAAAACCTAAAACGAAGCCAAACACCAATTTTCAACAATCTGGAATACAACATAATACAACTTCAAAATTCCTTCATAACACCTTTCCTACCAACAATTTACACAATAGCAACATAGCATCTAATCTTCATGTCCCTCCATCATATGCTCACAAATCCCATATCAATGCCCTACCGAACCAATATGGTGGGCAAACTAGTAATCTGGAAGCCATGGTGAAACAGTTAGCTTCGCGTATGGACCAGATAGATCCCTATCGTCCCTCGTACAATTATCGAGAGATATGTAGTCAACCTTTGGATCCCATAGTTGTAGCTCAACCATACCCTAAGCATTTTCCCATGCCCATCTTGCCTATATATAAAGGAACCGAAGATCCCATAGAGCATCTTCGCATGTTTAGGATAGCATGTCATGATATATCACATGATGACTTGCTATTACTAAAAATGTTCCCAAAAAGTTTAGGTGGAATGGCATTAGAGTGGTACTATCAATTGCCCACTCATTCTTTGAGAAACTTTGAAGAAACAGCTGAATCTTTTGTCCATCAATTTAGTGCCTACATCGAGAGGCATGTAACCATTAAAGATTTATACAACTTAAAACAAGACAAGGATGAATGTTTTGCCGATTTCTTAGCTAGATGGAGGCGATTGATAGGAAAACTGCACTTTGTGCTACCTTATAGGGAAATGTTGGACATTTTTATCAATAATTTACAAGAACAAATATCTTATGAGCTATCAACTGCTACTTTAACTACCTTCGATCAAGCTATAGATTTAGCTCGAAGAGTAGAAGATGCCCTCATTAGGAGAGGCCAACTTAGGAAGAAGGATGATGAGAAAACATCCAGAAATCAATATAAAAACAAACAAGTTGTTGGTGACGGAGTCACTGACAGCAGAAATGTTGCTAATATCAATGCAACGAAGACAACAGAAAAATTTATATTGAAACCTCCTGATAAGCCTCCTCGAGAATTTACTAGATTGAATCAACCATTATCAACTATTTTACCTCAATTACTCGAAAGAGGTTTGATCCAATTACCATCTATCCGGGAACCCGATCCAACTATACCCGGATACAGAGCTGACTTACATTGTGATTTCCATAGAGGACCTGGACACTCTACCAACGCTTGTAAAAGGTTGAAACATAAAATACAAGGATTTGATTGATAATAATGAAATGGAGGTGCAAGCCTTCCAACCTAAACAAAATGCTCCTAATAATACTCAAAAGACCATTCCCCAAAATCAAAATCAAAATGCTAATCAATCATTAGACATATTTCAACACCCTTTACCAAGACATGGTAAAGAGGTGGCCAATCAAATCGAACATCATAATGTTCCTCCTCCTACCCGATATGTAGGAACTATTAGCGGACAATTACCTATTCAGGATCCTCAAATATTTGACACAACCTTATCCCTGGTTACGACCAGGCCCTTACATAATATTCCAACTCCTGATTCTAGTGATATAGAATCAGATATTGAAAGTGAAGTGGACATCACTTCAAACCAATCGAATAGTTCTGAAAATGAATCAGATCCTATTCAACCCATCACAGATGCTATGGTTCCAGAAGAACCATTTCCTAGAAGAGTTACTACTCGACCCTCTTCTAATCAATTCCTCCCAAATGAACAAGCCATAAATGCTCGACCGAGACCAGTTCAGCGTCCTCAATATAACATTGTAGGTACCATTGGAGTCGTTACCCGACAACGAGGCTCAAAATTCTCAACAAGAACCAAATCAGAATGATGGATCAGCTCCATTTGTTTTGAAAAATCCCAATAAAGGGAATCATGCTCCTAATGTTCAACCTAAACCCCCTTACAATATTAATGAGCAATTATCCAATACTACGACCAGAATTTCCCTTTTGGATTTATTAAGATCTTCTCCTACCCATAGGGATGAGTTGATGCTTACATTAAGCCAAATGATGGTACCTCAAAACATTCAACCTTGAAGCCATGGCCAATACTATCATCACTCGAGAGGTTGATTGTATTGACTTTCAGGATAAAGATATCCCACAACACGGTTTACATAAGGATAATCCCTTATATATTACTGCTCTAATTGGAGATGTAGTCTGTCAAACGAGTCTTGATTGATAATGGCTCATCTCTAAACATTTGCACTTTTGACTTCTACCAAAGATTTGGCTTTAGAAGTGATGAAATGAAGAAAACTGACATGATTATCAAAGCTTTCAATGACGAAACACAAGAAACGTGTGGAGTTATTACCATCCCATTGCAAGTTGGTCCTAGAACCCTAGATACAACCGTGTTTATTGTACATTGCCCCGCATCGTACAATATACTTTTGGGTCACCCTTGGATCAATGCAATGCGAGCGGTCCCATCAACTTTACACCAATGTGTTAAATTTGAATTTAAAAATCAGTTGGTCACTATCCATGGTGACCCTAGACCCTTTGATATGTGTGCTTTGGCAGAACTCTGTTGGAGTGCAATTTTGCCCTGCTCTGTCATCCACACATCCTAGTTCTTACTTTTCATCTAAACGTGTGAAACACACACCCATAACTTCACCTATTTCCCCTCCATTAATTTCAACCTATACATTTAACTCAACCATCTTCTAAACAAATCACTCTAGAACCTCAAAAAGATCTTCAATCTACAACCAATCCTTCATGTTCTATCCCTATAATTTCAAAACCTATAGACCCATCTATTAACACTTCCACATTATCAACATCTATCATACCTTCCACATCTAAAGATATAGGGAATGATCCTTCTACATCTTATGCTCTTTACGATGAACTTTTACCAGATTTATCCACAATCTTAATATCAGAAAAAACAAATGCTTTCATGCAAGATTCAATTCTTTTAAATAACTTACCGCCATCTCCTCGTACTTTGGGCCTCCCACAACCTATGGGAAGTACTTACCAAGTCGGGAGTTGTGCCTTCATTTATAAAGGATATGACTAGGGAAGAATCCCTCGAAATATCAAAACTCATCATGAGGGATATGCTCGATGTTATTTTACCAATGAATATATTAAAGCTAAACCCATAATGCTTAAAATGGGATATAAAGGGAAAGGCTTGGGACCTTTCCAAAATGGCATGAAAGAACCTTTCGAGGTAGAACCGTGGCCTGCCCGTTGTGGTGTGGGCCTATTTCCTAGTAAGGGTCAACCCTTTCCTTTTGAAGATGATGATCAACTCATATGTTATCAAGATTATTTGGATAGGCATGATGATTTGCCTCTAAAAAATCAGTCGTTTACATGTAACATGCTATCCATAGCTTACCCTGAAATGATTGCTGACCCCGATGAAGAGTTGGAAGGAGATATCTTCCACGATGTCTCCGTTGAAGAGATGTTACACAATGGATTTTATTTTGATGGTTCTATACCAACTATAGCCCAACTTGAGACCGCTAATCCTCAAGATGAATTATCCAAATTAACCTTACAAGAATTACAAGAATTGGGCGTTTCACCCGCCCCACCTAATTTTGAAAGAGATCTACACATGGAGGTAGAAAACGTCATTAAAATTAATATTGGAACTGAGGATAATCCTCACATAATCAATATTGGATCAGAATTAAGTCAAGAAAAACAAGAACAATACATTGCATTCCTTAAAGAGTATGAAGATGTCTTCGCTTGGACATATGAAGATATGCCAAGTCTAGACCCTTCTGTAGTCATGCATCATCTAGTGGTCCATCCGGATGCTAAACCTGTTAAACAAAAACTTAGAAAAATGCATCCCAAAGTGGCTCTGCTAGTCAAAGGGGAGTTAGAAAAACTCTTGAATGTTGTTTTTATACAAGCTATTGATTATGTTGAATGGATCTCAAATGTAGTTCCAGTTACCAAGAAAGAAGCCACCAAAGTTAGGGTTTGCACAGATTTTAGAGATATTAACGTTGCATGCCCTAAAGATGATTTTCCTCTTCCAAACATGGATCAAATCATTGACTTTACTGTCGGGAGTGGGATGATGTCCTTAATGGATGGATTCTCCGGTTATAATCGGGATCAGGATAGCTCCTGAAGATCAGGCTAAAACAACCTTTATTACCCCCTGGGGTACTTTTTGTTGGAAAGTGATGCCATTTGGCTTAAAGAACGCAGGTGCAACCTATCAACGAGCTATGACTTATATTTTTCATGATATGATGCATGATATCCTACATGATTATGTAGATGATATTATAGCTCGCTCTATTAATGAAGATAATCATTTAGATGATTTGAGAAAAGTTTTTAATCGATTACGAGAATATCTTATTCGATTAAATCCAGCCAAATGCATATTCGAAGTTAAGTCCGGTAAACTATTAGGGGTTTTAGTTTCTTTACGTGGTATCAAAATCGACCCTCTCAAGATTGCGGCTATCATTGATATGCCCGCACCTACTAATATATTCGAGTTACAAAGTTTACAAGGTAAGCTTCAAGCCATCCGATCGCTTCATCGATAAGCTGGCGGACAAAACTGGTCCCTTTCTTAAACTCCTTAAGAAGGATGTCCCTTTTAATTGGGACGACGAATGTAGAGAAGCTTTTGAACTTCTCAAACAATACCTCCTTAATCCACCGATGCTTTCACCGCCTAAACCTGATCGCCCATTTCTCCTATATATTTTAGCTTCAGATTCTGCCTTAGGAGCTATGTTAGCTCAGCTTGATGATGAAAAGAGAGAACGTGCTAATTATTATATTAGCCGAACCTTCATCAGTTATGAAACCCGCTACACAACATTAGAAAAACTATGTCTAGACATCGTGTTTGCTACGCAAAAATTATGACATTATATGCTTAGTCAAAAAACTTATGTCATTGCTAAATATGATCCCTTGAGGTATCTCATGAGTCGACCTTATTTATCGGGTCGCACAGCCAAGTGGGTTCTTGCTCTAAGCGAGTTTGATCTCACATTCATAGGACAAAAGTCTGTTAAGGGTCAAATCATAGCAGATCAATTATCTGTTGCACCCTTAGAGTCTACCCATCCCCTCATCATTGAGTTTCCTGATGAATGCCTTCAATTAGAGGCAGACCATATTGAACAATGGTCCTTATACTTTGATGGAGCCCGATGCATGAGTGGGGCTGGTGCGGGTATTATTTTAATATCCCCACAAAAACATCTTATTCCTCTGTCCTTCAAATTAACATTTGCTTGCACCAACAATACTTGCTGAATATGAAGCTCTAATCCTTGGATTACGAGCTGCCTTAGCGCTAAAAATTAAACATCTGTTAGTTTTTGGTGATTCTCAACTAGTTATAAACCAAATTAATGAAGTTTATCAGACCAGAGATGATAAGCTGTGCCCATATAAGGCCTATGTTTTACAATTAATGTCTCTATTTGATCAAGTTACCTTAGAAGCTATTCCTCGAACTTGCAACCGTGCGCTGATGCTATGGCCACAGTTGCATCTCTCCTGCCCTTGGAGTTAGATGACGAATATGCCACTATCATTATTCGTCGACTCCAGGAACCCGCTTCAAATAAGTCATGCTTAGAACCTTTGGATGTGTTTCTAATCAATGAAACTACTCCTGAACCTTGGTATATGGATATATTTGATTTTCTCCAAAATGGGACTTTCCCTGCCAATTCTAATAGAAACCAGCATCGGTTATTACGTAGACGAGCAAGTCGATTTGTAATAATTGGCAATACTTTATATAGGAGATCTTTTGAAGGTATCCTATTAAGATGTTTGAATTTAGAAGAATCCAAATCAGCCTTGAGTGAAGCCCACGATGGATCTTGTGGAGGACACTTCAGTGGTAGTGTCATTGCTAAAAAGCTCCTTAGGATAGGATACTTTTGGCCTACCATGGAGAATGATGCACATGATTATGTGCGCCATTGCGACAAGTGCCAGAAACATGCTGACCTTGTCCATGCGCCTGCACAAGAACTGCAGGCTATTTCATCTCCTTGGCCCTTTTCAAAATGGGGTTTAGATATTATTGGCAAAATCAATCCTGTGTCATCTGATGGACACAAATTCATCATAACCGCCATTGAGTATTTCACGAAGTGGGTTGAAGCTATGCCTTTAGCTTCCTGCATTGGCACACAAGTCTCTAAATTTATTTTTAATCAAATCATTTGTAGGTTCAGAATTCTTACAAATCTCATCTCAGACAATGGAACTTGTTTCAAAAATAAAGATGTTAAAAAATTATGCCAAAAATATAAGATTCAACATCGTTGGTCCACTCCCTATTATCCTCAGGGTAATGGTCAAGCAGAAGCATCTAACAAAACCTTAATCAAAATTCTCAAAATATTGGTCAATAAAACTGGCCGTGATTGGCACATTCAATTATATCCAGCCTTGTGGGCCTATCGAACTAGTGTTCGAACCCCCACTGGAACTTCACCTTTTGTTTTGGTTTATGGTGTTGAAGCCGTTTTTCCCTTTGAATTAGAAGTTCCTTCTTTGGCTCTACTACTTCAAGATACCAAAGTAGGAGATGAATATCATGTTGGCAGACTCGATCAGCTGGAACTCCTAGATGAAAAATGCATCAATGCTTTGGAGCATCTCCGTGCCTACCAAAACAAGCTTAAAAGATCATATGCTAAAAAAGTTCAGTCATCGATCCTTTGAGATCGGCGACCTTGTTTTAAAAGAAAATCAAAAAAATACTAATGCAACTAAGGACCTTAAAGGTAAATTTGAGCCCAACTGGCTTGGACCATACATTATCACTGCTAAATTTGAATCAGGAGCATACAAATTATCTACCTTAGATGGTAAAGAACTTAAAGAACCCATGAATATTTTGCATCTTAAACGTTACTATGTATAAATTTGGTCATTTCATCCTTGTATATATTTGTTTAAAATATTTCAAAATCACTATCTTGTATTTCTTTCAATTTATAAATTCAAAAACACCAAAAACATTCATAATCATCAAAATCTTCAAAACTATTTGTTGTATTTATTTATGGCACTTGTTAAATTCTTTCAAAAAAAAAAAAAAATAATGATAAAAATAAAAACAACAATATTCTTGACTCTTTCGAAACCAAAACAATATAAAGAAGAAAGAGAGAGTCAACATTCTCAAAACTTCTCAAAAAGTATTTATATATATCTTCTTACAATTGTTGCAGTTATATGTTTCAAATTATTTTGGATAAATTAGCATTTATTTGGAATCCCTCACTTTCACACTCACAAAAATAAATATCTTGATTTTATCTGGCATGATTACTAATCTCTCTTATATCAAAGTCCACAAAATTCAATTAAATAAAGTTTGAGCATAGAGAATTGATCTTGTTATTTACTTAAACCAAGCACATCTTTTCACAATAAAATGATTATATTTGTAATTTCCATGCTTTGCTACATAGTAGAAGTGGTTTCTTGAGCGAAAAGTTTCCCCTGCTATCCTATCATGCACATGGTCTAGAATCTTTGAGAATTGGCAAAAGGACAAGCTCACCCCTACCTAGAATAAAAATCCCTTGCTCTACAGCTAATCCGAGCAAGTATCCCTAGTATAGAACAAAAAGCAAAGTTCAAGAAAAAGAGAAAAAGAAAAAAGTTATTTTATATCATTATAGCATTATCAAGCAAAAATACAAAAGAAAAGCAAAAGAAAGCAAAAGCAAAAGCAATAAAATCCCTTTCCCTACCCTTTGAAAAGAAAAGAAGGGTTGATGAGCTTGAATCCCTGGAATTCTCAATTATTCGAAAACTGTGAGGTAAGCCCCATAACAGTTGGTTTGTGCCCAACCCGCTTGGCCTTGGGTAACTCCTAGCGTGGCGATATGTCTGTCACATTAGCGACCTTCTTTTGTACAGACCTATGTCTGCTTATGGATTAGCTAGCTCTTGATAATCCGACTTACATAGTAGTCTAGTATGGTTATATGCATCTACATCATGGTTAATGAACACTTATTTGGTTTATTCAAATCACTTGTATCATAGTATCTTGCTCAAAACTGGTAAATGAACATAGCAATTGCACACACATTTTATATTTGAGAGATTTTGTGTATCATTATGATAAATCAAGATTGGAAATGAATTCACATATGCACATGGGATTCCTTATAAATCTAACTTTTGTCTTTAAGATACTTTGAAATATTTTTTGCAAAATTGTTTGGAATAATTCATTTTCTTCTTTCAAGTACAGTTGTTTAGACAACTATATGCATAATAGAAAAATCAAAATTTCTTTCAAAACCATCCAATCAAAACATATATATATATATATATTATCGACTTTCGTGACGATGGTATAGTTCCAAAACCAAAATTGGAATTTTATGCCTAGCGCAAGTCCTCATCTTCATATTTTCTGTTTATTAAAAATCAACCATGCAATAAAACTATCTATTTTCTTCTTTGATTTTCGTGATGATGGTATAAGTCTATACCTACATATTCTATGCCTAGCGCAAACCATTGTAACAATTTTTATTCCCCATTTATTTAAAAATCATGAAAACCATATGACTTAAATCATTCTATTATACAATTATGCTTTACAAACAAACAAACACATTTTCATTATTTCATGTCATTATGTCAACCTTCAATTTTGCAATGATGGTATAATTCCTAAGGAATTATCCAAAAAATTTATCACACTTAGGAATTTATGCCTAGCAAAAATCATTTTAACATTATTTCATGCATACTATTTTTATGAAAATCTGAAAAACAAACCATCATCATCATCATTTGCACCATTGCACCAAAGTCTTAAGGCAGTCTCTTAAGCACTCTTTTACTTTTAACAATATTTCTATAATTGGGATTAGCTTGACGACCGAGTGAGCGGCGACTCCATGAAATGGTCTATAATAGCGACAATGTCCTTTGAAATTATTGTTAGAAGTCTCTTTTTATTTTTTATCACATTACATCACAAACAACCAATTTGTTACATCAGATTATTTCATTTAAAATCTTACAGCATGACATCAAAATTATAATATTTCCAATGACATAATTACATGAATCCTCAATCCAATCATCAAATCAATCAATCAAACATAAAAGCATCATAAAAATACATAACACAAGTCATATGATCAAAAATATCTCATCTCATATATATATCAACAATATATACATCATCTCAAAACTAGATTGGTATGCCACAATCTGTATCTCGGCATACTCAATCCTCTATCAAAAAATAATAATGCTATATATCAATCTACAATGTAGTGCAGTAGTCTAGCCTCGAGAACCCCTCGAGCTCTCGGCCTCATCTCCTCCCCCGCCCTGAGGTGGACGAGGTGGCCCCATCGTAGTATGTGTGGTACTACGAGTCCTAGTCGTCGATCGAGACGAAGTCCTCGATGACCCGATCCTGATCGGATCTGTGATGTTAGCTAGCAGTGGTAGTCTATCCTCCTCTGCACCATCTGATAGTATAATGTCTGATAGAAAGTGATTTGGGCAATAGCCCGTGCCAGCTCCCTAGTGCTCGCCCCTCCGCCCCGTGCTCTGAGGCGTGCAATCTCATCTCTGAGCTGTGTCACCTCAGCTCGATGTCGTGCAGCCTCCTCCTATAGGGTCTGCACCTGTGCTTGGAGATGGATTGTCTTCGCTCGAAGAGTCGTTGTCTCGCTACTCTCCCTAGTGTCGACACCCTTGCCCTTATCGGGCGATGGTGGCCTCTCTCTCTGTGGAGAAGGGGGTCTCTCCTCCCTCCTCTCCCTCTGTCGTGGCCTCTCCTATGCCTGTGGCCTCCTCAGCTCTCTCTCGCTGTGACCCTGGGCCGCCTCCATAGCCGCCTGGCACCGCCTCCCTATCCGACGCACAACTGCATGTATCGGACCCTGAGCCCTCGTCATCCGAGGAGGGCGGATGCCTGCGTACCAGGCATCGTAGCCATCGGCTACCCTTGCATCGTCCCCATCCACTGGCTGAATGGGGGCATCGTCCGAGTCCTGACTCCAGAAGCGTTGCATGTCTGGAGCCCCGCTCACTATGGTGTTATCCCGGACAGTCCAGGAAAACTCGTAATCCCTGAGAGATGGGATCCCCTACTGTAGACCGAACTATCGCAAAACTCGGTCGTAGCGGTGGAGCTCCACCTCTCCCCTCTCCATCCACAGCCAGCAAACTCGCCTAACGCGAGCCAGCTCCTGTCCATCCTCGGCCCACCCTGGGTGCTCTCGCCATGGCCTCCAGGTGATCTGGTCTGGGACAAGGTCATCCAGTAGTCTTCGGGACATCGGTAGGTCAATCCATCGTTGTGACCCTCTTCGGAGCCACCAGTAGAAAACTCGGGGCCTCTCCCCGTCAATCCCTATCAAAGGAAGCCCTATCGGCCTCCGCACTGCAATGTGCTCCCAGCACCAAACCTGTAGGAGCGATGTCATAACTAGACATCGACCGCCCTTGTACACGACCCCATGCAGGATCCTGTACAATCGACATAGAACAAAGCTGCCCCAAGAAAATCTGTAACCATGGTCTCGCATATCGTAGATCACATCTGCTAGCATCCATGGTACCCTGCACCCGCTCTGGTGGCACAGCAGAAGTCCACCAACCACTCCGGCCAAAACCTGTGTGAGTCTAGATGCCCCAGGCATCTGACGTAGTGCCTCGATGTTCACTCCGCCCTTCTCCAGGGCGAAGCTCGGGTCACCACACAACCGCCCCATAGCATGGCCCTGATTGGCCGTAGGAGTGATCAACCGTCCTTGTATGGGGATCCTCAAAATCCTCCATACATCCTCTAGTGTGGGAGTCATCTCCCCTATGGGTAGCCAAAAATAGGAAGAACCCGGATACCACCTCTCTGCTAGGGCTGTCAGTAGCCCCATGTCTGTAGACACTTGTGGCATTTCTGCCACATGCTGTAAGCCGACCTGTGCCAGCTGATCCCGCTCTGCCTGTGTTAGAGCGGCCAAGTCATCTCTCAACCCTCCATATTTCCATTCCCTGCTCTTTAGCAATCCTCTCTGCAACATAAACAACAAAACAACAAACAATCATTAATAACAAACTCAAGTGATTAATAATGCAAGTTAAAATAAGTTCAATTTTATCAAATGATGATATCGTCCACTATTGGACGATATCGTCCCAAATTTGAGCACAATCGTCTCCGATTTTGCAAGCTGAAATCGTCCCTAATTTGATGAAATCGTCCCCCTTTCGCCGATTTCGCCCTTAGACGAAATCGGCGAACTTGAGACGATTTCGTCGAAATCGGGACGATTTCGTCCCGACGACGTCGACGGCCCAAAAATGGCCGCGATGCTCAAAATTCATTTAAAATTCACCTAAAAAGCATGTAAATTCAAATTAAAACATTCTAAACTAAGTTTAGACTCTTACCCGTAGCCCGCGCCGGACCTCTGTCGATCTGTGCGCCGTCTCCACCATTTTTGCTTGCAGAGCTCTAAAACCAAGAAAAATGAACAGTAAAAATGAATTAGGGTTTTACCCTATTTTTCTTAATTTTATTCAAAACACAATTAAAAACATTTTAAAATTTTGCTTTTTCGCGTTTTTACCTCAAACGTTCGATTTGGGTAAAAACACGGAGGGGGCACCATAGTAAGCTGTCGTACGATTCGACCAAGAATCGTCGCCTAAAAATGGGAATAATTTTTGCTTTCTCGTAGATCGAGAAGAACTCATCTTTAACGCATTTTCTTCGAAAAATTCGCTAAAGAGGGGGCAAAATGTAGCACCCTAAAATTGGCATAGTGAAATCTTAATAATTACATTTACTCTAGTAAATAATTTAAATTCAAATTTTAACCTCCCAAACCGCTCGTTAACCGTCGTGTAATCCGTTTCCCCCTTTCCCGTGCCATTTTTAGAGTTTGTTTTGACCGTTTGACGATATCGTCGTCGATCAGACGATATCGCCCCAGATCTGACGATTTCGTCTGGGCTAGGACGTCCAGACGATCTTGTCCCTAAACTGATTTTTCACAATTAGCTTCTGTTCCAACGGGTCTCTAATCCGGGCAGAAGCGTGTTTGCATCGTTAGAGACCCTCCCCCGTTGGAGATCTCCCAAATAGGGATGATCTCCAACCTCCTAACCTCCCTCCTAAGCCTATTTAATCCTAAGCCCTCCCCTTAGCACCCCCTGGCTGAAATTCCTATAACTCGACTTCACACACGTTAAAACATCCCAAATTCATATTTGCATTAGTTCTATACCAATTTTGTTGCAGGTACCTTAGTGTTTTTCAGCCGGAGCAAGCTTACATCGTCGCGGACGATCCTGTTCAGATCGGAGGCGATCCTGTCGAATCAGAGACGATTTCGTACCAATGCGAGACGATTTCGACTGCAGTCAACATTGAGGCAATCAGTGCCTAAAGTTTGCATTTCTTCATCTTTCAATCTGCTGTTTTATGTTGTAATTAGCTAGTTTATTCAGTATTTTATGCTATTCTGCATTTTGGAGTTCACCCATCTAGATCAAATGCATAATTAAGTCATAATTATTATTAAATTAGCATAATGCATTCATGTTTCTGTTTATAAGTTTCAGTTTGATATTGTTACTGTCATTTTACATTGTTTCCCTATGTTAGAATAGTTGCATTTTCTGTGTTTTGCACCTATTTCTCTGTTTGCAGGTCTCTGACGAATTCGTCAGATCTCAGACGATCTTGTCTGATCTCAGATGATCCTGTCAAATCAGAGGCGATCCTGACTGCTTCAAGAATCAGAATCTTCATCAGACATCCGGATCAGGTATTTTTCTTTTAATATTCCTTAATTTCTCTGTTTTCTGTCTTAATTCTATTTTTTGTATTCATTTAATCTGCATCTTCATATAGAATAGCTTAGACGCATTTTGGCCAAACCTAGGACTTGAATGCTTAAGGCTAAAACGAACACATAAAACACATTCCCAACCTAGGCGTGGAAACTGCCATTGAATGTTTCCTGGTGAACCCACCATCCATCGAAAAATCACCAATATACACCTCCCTCGAGAGGCGGGACCTTCGCAAGGCCTCTCAGTCCGAGGTACCGCGCCATCCTTTTCACATCCCCCTTTCGGGCACTGATCCTATAGCCTGAAGGTAAGGGTGTGAAAAATTTGGAGCGATACACTTACCCTTTGTCTTCTTGATTGGATTGAAGGCTGCTTCCTTCTAGGGATTAGATTCTTTTGATCTTATATCAAAATCTATAAGAATACCAAGTAACATATCTCTTTTCAAAGTATCATCATCCTTTGATTCTTCTATAATAGAAATATTTTCACTAAATATTTTTGGAAGAGATCATAAGACCTTATCACAAACACCTGATTCATAAACCTTAAGGTCAAGTCTTTGCATAGCATTAACAACCTCATCGATTAGAAGTAGATAAGTGCTAATATGTTCTTCATCCTCCATTCTTAACTGTTCAAATTATCCTTCGATATTTGGTATCTTTTTTTTCTTGACACCTTTATCTCCTGCATATATATTTTGTAATTTATCTCACATTCCTTTTGCATCTTGAAAATGCATAACTTTTATGGACTCTCTTCTATGAAAACCTCTCAAAAGTGTATTCATTTCTTTGGAATTGTAATGTTGTAGAAGCTTACCTTAATTATATTTAGGTGGATGAACTCGTGATATTTATCCATATTCAACTACTTCCCAAGCTTCATTTCCAAGTGCCTTCAGGTAGATCTTCTTTCTCAAACTCCAATATACATAATCACTTCCATAAAATACTGATACTAAGTTATTTGAAGGTCCATTATTATAATCCATTGTGTTCTTGTAAGATTTTTTTCAATTTGTTAAACTCTTTCGAAGGAACCCACTCTGATACCAATTGAATAACACAAGCTTGTACTGAGAGTGGGGGTGAACAATATAAGACCAATTTTTTCTTTTTCTTTCCCAATAAATATTATGCAATGTAAATATAGAAATATCAATAGTAGTAATCAAAAAAATACATAAATTACTGCACATAATTGTGACACCAGAATTTATGTGGTTCACCTAATGTGGGCTACTCCATAGAGAAAATATTTCACTAAAATTTTCTCAATCAATATCTTGGGAACCCTTTCTCTATTATAATTTTTATGGACATCTATCTAAATGAGACACCAATTCCCTAGTCAAGTTTATGGATATCTATCCATGGGAGACACCAATATCCTAATATCTTCTCTGTATGGTGATCCTCTAGAATACCTCTGCCTCCACTACCCTTAGCAAATGGAAATCTATCCATAGAAGACACCTATCTTCCCTGCTCTAGTTGGATATCTCTGTCCTCAACTCTTTCACCTCCAAATATCTTTCTAAAATATACACTAAACTTAGTCTGTCAGTCTAGCATAAATTTATCCTCAATATCTATCTCTAGTCTAGACCAAACCTATCCTCAAATCTGTACTAAAAATAGTCCTTCGACCTAGCACAAATTTGTCCTCAATATCTGTCTCAAGCCTTAACTCAAATATTGGCTCAATCTCAAATCAAATATTTTGGATCTACCCCAAACCTTAACTCAAGGTTTGAACAAATCAATCAATCAAATCTACTCTCAAGTCTTCTCAAATACTTGTCTCAAATTTTCTTTGTAAGCTTCCACAAAATCTCACACAAAATTTTCCACAAGTCCTCTCTAGAACTTGTCCAATCTGCTCAATAAGTTCCCACTAGAACTTATCCAAATCTGCTCTCAATATGTTTGGTAAGCTTCCATAAAATCTTACCCAAATTTGTCCACAAGTCTTCTCAACAACTTACCTCAGATTTGCTCAACAAGTCCACACTAGAACTTGTCCAATATCATAGAAACATAAATAGAATTGTTAGAGACTCAATATGCTCTATACTCATCACAATGCTCAATCACTTTTAATCACTCTATTAGAAATATACATAGAATTGTTAGAGTCTCAATATGCTTCAAATTCACCTCAGTACTCAATCACTTTCAATCACTCTTTTAGAAGCATACAGAGAATTTTTAGAGACTCAATTTGCTTAACATTCACCTCAATACTCAATCACTTTCAAAAACTCTTTGAGAAACATACGGAGAATTGTTAGAGACTCAATATGCTTCACATTCACCTCAATACTCAATCAATTTTTCAAATCAATTCAAAATATAGAATAGTTTGTTTTATGCAACTTGAACAATCACTTCACACACCTAGGTGACTAGGCTCAACCGACTCTACTCAACCAATTACTCAATGAAACAATCATTGCTTACAATCCCTAGTCTAGGTATATGATCCTTTACTCAAAATGTTTCAACCAATTCTTAACAACCACTCTCACATATCAATGATAATCAAACCCTAGTTCAAGTTCTTCACTCAACCAATGACTTCAATAACAATGCTTATAAAAAAACTCTCACATAACAATGATACTCATGTTCTTTTCAAACCCTAGTTCAATTTCTTCACACAACCAATGGCTTCAAAAATAATGCTTATAAAACAACTCTCACATAACAATGATACTCATGTTCTTTTCAAACCCTAGTTCAAGCTCTTCACACAACCAATGGCTTCAACAATAATGCTTATAAAACAAGGTTTCAACAACAACTCTTTATTCTAGAAAACCTTGAAGCATTAACTCAACTAACTCATTAAGAAAACCCTAATGAAGTCCTTTTCACTCCAAACTCATTTTCTAGAAAACCAACCAATCAAATCAACTATGGAAAAATGTGCTCATACCTTTTTTCTTGATGATGAAGGAACCTATAAAATCTACCATAATCATAAACACCTCTTTTCCAAGCTCAAAGAAGTTAGACAAACAATACAAATCATATAATCACTCACAAATACACCTTATTACTCCTTTCTTAAAATAATATCCAAAACCACAATAGTTTGAATATTCACTTCTCAAAAACCCTAACTCATCACAAATTTATCTCAATCAATCATATTTGACATAAGCCACTTCATAATTTGATTCTTCAAAAATCAATCCAATTTCTACTTATGATTCCTTCCTTAAAATGTTACATTTTAAATATAATTCTTTTGAAAAATAATGCAATAACTAATCTTTCGTTTTCTAAGGTAAAAGATGTTTTACCGACCACTTAAATTTTCAGGAAACAGTTTATAAAACCCACAAAAAAAAAATTAACTTAGGAAAAAATAAAAAATTATTTACCTCCTTATTTCTCCTAAGACTAACCTTAGCCTAAGTCAAAAATCAAAATATTTTAATTTAAAAGTGTTACCACTTTGCATTGCACAAAGATTCGAACTGAGCGCTTCTCTCCAAAATTTCTTTCACTGTAGCTCCCAATGCCGTGGAGCCACGTGCTCCCTTTGGAACCTCCACTACATTATGCCCTTTCACTTCCACTATTCACACTTGCCATGAATTTACTCCTTCACTCACGTTGTCCAAAAAAATTACACGAACAACTGTCACAAGGGAATTGCACACAAAAATTGACATTAATTATTTTTGGAAGATGTGAGTGGATGTATTTTATTTGATAAGGCTATGGTATTTATATATCATATGCCTTAATTTATCCATGTTGACGGTGAGGATATCATATATCAAGTGAAGACATCAGTGAAAGAGGGGCAACTTTATACGCTAACAAACTGGCACCCAAACTTTATGGAATGTGCCCAAAATTTAGCTTTGGCAATTTATTAAATATAATAAATTAAATTCTTTAAGAATTTAATTATTATAATTTAATAATCAATATGTTCTTTTGGCCTTAAACCAAACTTAAAGGCCTCTTTAGATTTTTATAAAAACCCTACATGTTGCTCACATGGTTTTAATGGAAAAACCTTTTATTTTCTGCCACCATTGGTTTTAAGAAAAACCTTTATATTTTCTACCACCATCGGTTTTAAGGAAAACCTTTTACTTGTGCCACCATTGGTTTTAAAGAAAAATATTTTATTTTTGCTCACCCATGGTTTTAATAAAAACCCTTCTAGCTTATGCTTCCATATAATATTAAAATATATTTTGAATCTCTTTACCTTTAAATTGTGCATTTTTCCTCTTAACCGTTTGACATCAGCGGAGCTTATTCCTTGATATCAATGACAACTTTGTTCCTTGACATTAATGACAACTTGACTCAAAATGTACAACAATCTCCCCCTTTATCATTGACGGTAACCCAAATTTTTTTTACCATAAACTTAACCTTTTCTTGGTTCTGCTCCCCCTTGTACATTGCTCCACGTCGATAGTGAGGACATCATCTATCAAGTGATGACATCGATGAAAGGGGGGCAACTTTGCACGCGAACAAACCGACGCCCAAAATTTATGGAATGCACCCAAACTTTAGCTTTGGCAATTTATTAAATATAATAAATTAAATTCTTTAAGAATTTAATTATTATAATTTAATAATAAATATGGTATTTTGGCCTTAAACCAAACTTAAAGGCCTCTTTAGGTTTTTAGAACAACCCTACAACCTAATCAAATGGTTTTAATGGAAAAACCTTTTAATTTCTGCCACCATCGATTTTAAGAAAAACCTTTTACTTGTGCCACCATTGGTTTTAAAGAAAAATATTTTATTTTTGCTCATCCATGGTTTTAATAAAAACCCTTCTAGCTTATGCTTCCACATAATATTCAAATATATTTTGAATATCTTTACCTTTAAATTGTGCATTGTTCCTCTTGACTATTTGACATTAGCGGAGCTTATTCCTTGATATCAATGACAACTTCATTCCTTGACATTAATGACAACTTGACTCAAAATGTACAACAATATCCCCTTTATCATTTATGGTAACCCAAATTATTTTTACCATAAACTTAACCTTTTCTTGGTTCTGCTTCCCCTTGGACATTGCTCCCACTGACTTAATACTCTTTTCAAATCTCTCCTATTTAATCACATACCAAATATTTGCCCCTTACTCAAATCTCTCTCCCCTTTTGACATCAATGAAAAAGGGTCACCTTTGGGGCTCAAGGCTAAGAATGAGCCTCTTAGCTTAGCCCCTCCTCCACCTCCTCTTTATATGGTTAATTCTAGGGTGGGAGTATTTCTACTCCCATCAAGAACTATTCTTTACTCTTATCCTATTTTTTTCTTATATGATCATTCTAATTCCTTTGAATGTTCCTTTCCATGTTCATGTTCCTATCCATATCCATATTCTTGTTCATGTTCCTATTCTTGTTCTTGTTCTTGTTCTTATTCATATCCATGTTTTTTTTCCTGTTCCTATTTTTCTTCATGTTCATACTTGATTCTAGAATGTCTTCTCTACACCATTTTGTTGTGTTTCTATCATTATTACACTTATAATACTTAATTTTATTATTCCTTGGAGGTGCAAATATCTTAGGATTTCTCCTAGAAAATCCATATCCTCTTCTGTCATGAACCCTACAATTCATTGCCTTGTGACCAAACTAATTACATGAGTAGCAATACCCATTGAAAGGCTATCTATTTCCATATACCTATCTTTCATGTGTCCTACATTGTGAAACCATGTGCCCAAACCTGTGATATTAAAAACATATTTCATTGAAGCCTCCTTGTATTGACCTCATTACTCTCTTAGTCTCTCTTAGTCTATAATTTTGAAATGACGATGCAACTATAAGGTCAGACTTAATTCCAAGAAATGTAAATGTGGTGTCACTAGTGGCAAGTTACTAGGCCGCATGGTCTCCCATAGGGGCTTGGATGTCGATTAAGACAATATCAATTCTATTGATGATATACCTCCTCATAGAACTATTAAAGATATGAAATCCTTATTAGGGAAGTTCAACGCCATTAGGTGGTTCATTCTTGAGTTAGATTTCAAATCTTATCTATTAAATTGCTTAATAAAGATGTTGAATTCAAATAAGATGAAATTTACAAGGAGGCCTTTATTGAATTTAAGAAATATTTTACAACCCCCAACTTTTCACCCATCTAGCATGGATAAGTCATCTATTATATACACTTTAGATACACGTATTTTCTTGGGAGCTATCCTTTCTTAATAATATGATAACAATAAGGAGTATGTCATGCACTATATTAGTCAAACAATGATTATGCTAGAAATTTGATAAACTCCCATGGAGAAGGATTGCCTAACCATGTACTTTGCATGTGAGAAACTAAGATATCGTATGTTATATCAAACAAATAATGTGGTTATTGAACCTACTACAAAAATTCTACATCCCTATGACAACTGCTATTAAAATGGATTAGTATGATGCAACAATTTTCTCTTCGTATTGTAAAATAAAATATTTTTAAAGTTCAAGAAATTGTTGATCAATTGGTAATAGCTCCTCATATAGTACACCATATTTTAAAGGAGACATTGTGTGATGAGGACATAATGGTCATATATTTTTCTCCTCATAAATTTATCATATTTTCTTCCTCTATGTTGCCACATTAAATCTATTATAAATTTATTTATAATGGGGTCCACCTTACCCTTCATTTTTTTAATTATGTACTAGTTTATGTTTTATTAATTTTTATTTTCAATAAAAAACCCAAGGTAATTTTGAAAAATTTACTAGGTGTTGATAGTGAAAATATTATGGAGAAAAATGCCCACAAATATTTGGGACTTCTATCAGATGAAAAATATCTGGTGGAAGAACTCACTCCTATGAATGGGAGATATCCTAAGGGGAAGGCACCATCTTCGAAGGAAAAATTTCCATTGGAATAGATTGTTTTTATGAAAATAAAACTATTAGTAGAGGAGACTATCACTAAAAAATAATATTGTCCAATTGGATCTTAGGGAAGCAAACGTCAGAGAAGTGGAGATTAGAGTGATAGAAACTTTGAAAGTTATGGTAGATATTGATGAAATGAAAGAACAATATAAGATAAACATATAGAGTACTTTATACAATATGAATGAGGTGATTAAATCTATGGAGAAATTTTGTCTAGAAGGTTTCTAGAAATGGCTCATAAACTTAGTATTTAATAATGAGAATATGCATGACTATTTTGGCAATTTTATCCTTATTGAACTATCACTTGAGGATAACTTCACAACCATCACTTTTGATTTCCAGTGCATTTTAATTTATGACAATGATTTGATTCAAGAGTTCTTCCATAAGATGGAGATAATTGTTATATTTACTGACTTGATAGTTGTTTAACTACCTTTTAAGGTCTCTATTTTAGGAAGAAATATAAAATGATTTCAGGTTTAGTTTAGACTTCTTTGTACTTTCATTAAAGTTAAAATATAAACACTTGAATTCTATTAGCTTCTCTTGCATGTTTATTGATGGGTGTCATAAAACCTCACTTTAATTTTGTCAAATCTAGGGCATTGTTTGAAGGTTGTATGTGCTAGGAATAATTTAGGTAGGTTTTGATAGTGGGATACCTAAATCACTCTTGCAAGAAAATTAAAATATTAATTATAGAAAGTAAAGCTTTATAAAAATAGAATCATGCTTGTAGAATATAAAGTCGCATTTGTTGAAAAGTAAAATAATATGCTTGAAATAAATAAATAATGCACATATGAAAATGAAATGTAATATAGAATTTGCATGAAACTATCTTTAGAGAATAAACAAATAAATAATAATTTAGAAAGATGTTAATAAAAAATTAGAACAATATACAAAAGATGTTAAAATAAATAAAATATAAATTTATTAATTAGTTTATGAACATATCTACAAAGATAATACTTTCCATTGGGCTAATGGAGTGGGCCCTTACTTCTTATCCCAATACAAAGTAAATCTTAACTCAAGGTAACATTGAACATATATACATGCAAGGTAAATCTCAATTCAAAAAAACATTAAAAATATATACAAGTGAGAGAAGGATGTAAGCATTTTTATTAAGAAAGAATGAAATTAATATCTTACAATAATCTTCAACTCATACATCCCTCCTATTCCTCTTATTCATCTTCAACTTCCATACTATTCTAACCATTATAATACATTATAACTCGTCTTTTATAGAGAGGCCATATGAAACAAACTACTAACAATTTAATAATAGAAAATATTCCCAGTCTAAATTGGTTGGAAACAAATCCAAACAAATCTTTACAAAGAATATGACAACCATGTTGGTGGGAAAAAAATCCAACCAAATCTATATAAATATCACAACCAAGTTGGTTGGAAATAAATACAACCAACTCTATACAAATAAAATGATAATTAAGTTGGTTGGAAATCAATCTAGCTAATTTAGATTCAACCCAAATATTCTATTTTCTATTGCCATGTCACCATGCTTGTGTTGACATCATCATGTCTATTATCTTATCCAATGTCTATTATCTTATCTTATGAAAACAAATTACACCCATGATACATAATCTCCTTTTTGTGCACTATAACCAATAGACTAACTATATTTATGAAAAATATTCAAATTAAGCCATAGTAATAAATGAAAAACACATACTATTGAAATAGATGTTATATGTTCCTTTGAAAGAGATAAAAACTTGAAAGAACATCAAGGTAGGAATACTAGAATTACACCAAGACTAAAAATAATCATTGCACAAATTAACTTTATATATATATATATATATATAGAGAGAGAGAGAGAGAAGGGACCACCATTTCTAGTTTTCAATTCTCTCCGGCCTTGGTTGCATCCATAATGGATTTTCACAACCAAGTTTTCTCTTTCCTTTTTTACAAGACCAGCATGTTGAAAATTATTTTTCATGCTAGCCTTGGTCTAATAGCTCCTCAAAAGATTTTTTTGCTATTGAACTTCTTTGTTCTTTTTTTTGCCACTATTGGCATTATCTACAAATTGTTTATCCAAAATAACATTAGGACTTCTTGATTTTTACCTTGGTTATCAATATTCTATGCACTCATATCAACTTTAAAAATAGTAAATATTGTTTGTATATCACTGAAAATTATGTTCATCAAATGTATCTACAATGATATCAATTATTGTATTATCTATTTGTTTGTAATTTTATACTAGAGATGGATTCTCAGTTCTATCAAGTGTGTTTGCATTGACATCAATCACCATATTGTCTCATTGTTTATCATTTTGTAGAGGGGCTTACTTCTCTAAAATAACAAGAAGAGGATTCCCTGCAAAATACCTAATACTTGGATCTTCATTAAAAGGAATGTCATCAACTAATTCACAAGGCACTTTAGACTATGGAATGGAAAATTTTAGATCTCTCTAAACAACTAATGTGTATAATAGAGAAAATATATTGGAAACAAAATGACCTTTTAGAATATTTTGAGAGTTAGTTCAGTGATGAATGACCTTAGCATCAAATAGGAGACTAAGGGATGTATTAAGCGCATAATCCTAATCAAGGTCTAAGCCTCATTAGGACTATGGATCGTGATTATCATCATATTCTACCAATCCCTTTCTTAATGTATCCTACTCAAGATTTCTATTATTATACTTGGCATCTAAAGCCAATATTTGAACCTATATACCATCTAAGCATTTGAAGTTTTTACCAATAAATTTAGGTTTATAACCTCTATTTTAGACCTCTAGTTATTCTTCCTAATTTTTACTACCCTCATAGGCATAATATTGCTATATATTTTCATGACTATTAGTGTCATTATGCTATTCTTCCCTACGATAACCATAGAAGTTTTCATTGTTGATAATCTTGACACATCATCATTACTTACTGAACCAAGAACATTCCCTTTAATTTTCTAGATGTGTCTATTAGGACCCTCCTAACGTAAATCTTAATCATATTATATATAATATTGTATTATAAAGGGACACATCCCTTCACCATTCACACCTTTTAGATAAGATGTAAATAGGATAGCGAGGATGCTCTAAAGATCATCCAAGAACATTAATTTATTAAATTGTGGGTTTCTGCCTTTCAATACAAACTAAAATTCTATTCAAACAGTAATTATTTTTTGCATTCAATTCATATTTCAAGTTGCAGGTTCATAGCAACTGGATCAGAGCTAAAAAGACCTAAAAAAATTTCCCCATCCCACTCTAGTTACTAACAGACCATTACTCGACAACGTTTTCTTTTCAACAAATATTCTAACCATTACTGACCAAACTGTTACACAGTAGGCCACAATCACCAGCAAAGGTAGCATACATAATTTTTTGGACAACATCATGCATTATCGGAGTTAGAAAACCCCAACAGTGAGTACATGTGAGGAAAATATCATTCGGTATGAACAAAGAGCAGCAAGTACGCAAAATTAAATGTGATGAAGACAGACAATTTTTTTTGAAAAAACTAATTTTTGCATATTCAACTCACTTATAAACCAACCACACCCTAAATGGCTGAGGGAAGACGATATCAAGACACAACGAAGGAGATTGAGAAGGAGGTTTCAAAAGAAATTATGAAAGAACTCTCACAGTTTTCCAAGGAAATGAGAGACATGATGCAAGGAATGGAATTTTGGAAGGATAATTTAGAAGATAAAATTGCTACCAAAATAGCAGACCTAACCATAAACATCACCAACTCAAATACAAATATATCCACTAAATTGGATGCTACAACCCATTCCATGGACTTAGTATAGAAAAATTTGTTGCTCATGCAAAATGGACAACAAAACACTATGCCACCACAACAAACATTAATAGGGGGACCACATACATCAATCCTTCCCCGTACCACAAAACTAGATTTTCCAAAATTTGATGGAGGCAACCCCACAAATTGGATATATAGGGCAGACCAATATTTTACCTTATATCAAATTTTAGAGATTCAAAAAGTTTGTATCACATCATTTCACTTGGAACAAATTGCTATCCAGTGGTATCAATGATATGAGAAAACAAAAGGTCCGCCCACATGGATCAAATTCACAAAAAACTTAATGTTGCGATTTTGCCCCACTAAATTTGAAGACTTCACAAGAGCCCTCACTAAATTGTGGAAAACCTCCACCGTAAGGGAGTACCAAGCACAATTTGAGAAATTGGCGAACCTTACAATAGGACTAGATGCATCATTCTTTCAAAGTTGTTTCATTAGTGGCCTAAAAAAATACATTAGAATGGAGGTACAAATACAAAATCCTATCGATATGCTGCATGCAGTGGCATTAGCACAAATTATAGAAGAGAAGAACAATAACCAAATGTGAATAGGAATATTTTTTAGGAAAAATACCAAATACCTACATCAGCCAAAAAATGAATAAGGTCATGCCAATTAAATGAATTAGCCAAGAAGAGCTAAAAGAAATATGAGAAAAGGGCCTATGTTTCCACTGCGACAAAAAGTTTACCCCCAACCACAAATGCATCTCACCGAAATTATATATTTTGGACATAGTTGATTGCACTCCCAAAGAGGAGGATGACATAGAAGTGGAAGTAATAACTGAGGTTGTAGAAGAAAACCAAGAAGATAAAACAAAAATATCCTTTAATGCATTAGCAGGATACTCGATTCCACAAACAATGAAGGTAAAATGGTATTTTAAGAAACAAAACCCTATTGTGCTCTTAGACTCTGGTAGCACTCACAATTTTATAGATCCCAGTTTGGCCAAACAAGCTAATTGCTTTATATATCCCTGCAATAAATTTGAAGTCATGATTGGCAATGGAGGAAAAATTACATGTAAAGGCAAATGCAGGAATATCAAACTCACGATGGGGGAATATAACATGAAATCAGATATGTATGTACTACCATTAGGAGGATGTGATATTGTTTTGGGAGTACAATGGCTATGAACGCTCGATAAAATTCAATGGGACTTTGAAGAGTTATGGATGCAATTTATACAAAACAACCAAACATACACAATTCAAGGTTTAAAAATAGGTCCCACACAAATCATAAGTTCCCATAGAATGGAAAAGGTTCTTTGAAAAGGAGGAAAAGGCATGGTTTCCCAACTATTTTCATTGCAAAACACCATCGAAGAGCAACCAAAGGCACACGAATTAATAGAACTCCTAGAGAAACATGATAAAATATTCAAAGAACCAGAGGGATTACCTCCACAACGAAGCCATGATCATGCTATTCAATTACTTTTGGGACACCAACATCCAAATATTAGACCTTACCGATATCCATGTTGAGCAAGGTGCAGTAACAGTATTGTCATTGTTTTCAACACAGACAGTTAGATTAGTTGATGCAATGAACACAGTTATGATGCAGTGAATAGGAAGTTCAGAAGCTATTCAAAATATGCAACAGTATTGTCATTGTTGTCAACATAGTCAGATAGATCAGTTGATACAATGGACAGGAATTTCAGATGCTCAAAAGTTATTCAGATGTAGTGGATAGGAATTTCAGATGCTTAGAAGTTATTCAGATGTAGTGGACAGAAAATTCAGAAGCAATTCAAAGTATGTACAATGCTTTTCCAAGAAGATTGAAGTGACCCATATGCAAAAAATCAAAGAAAAAGACAAGTAAGAAAAGTGTCGCGATATCATGACATATATAGTAGGCAAGAAAAACTGTCATGATTTCGTGACATATTTGAGGAGAGAGAAAAAGCTAGAAAAACTATCACGATTTCGTGACATGTTGGAAGAAAAGAAAGCAAGTGGAAAAATTGATGCGATTTCGTGACATGTTCGAAGTAGAGGCACAAGCAGGGAAAAATGTTGCGATTTCATGACATGTTGGAAGAAAAGAAAGCAAGTGGAAAAACTGTCATGATTTCGTGACATGTTCGAAGTAGAGGCGCAAGCAAGGAAAACTATCACGATTTTGCAACATGTTGCAAGAGAAAAATGCAAGTTGAAAAACTATCATGATTTCGTGACATGTTGAAAGAAAAAGTGCAAGGATAACTGTCACGATTTCGTGACATGTTAGAAGAGGAAGAGAAAACAAGTTAAAGTGTCACGATTTCATGACAAGTCAGAAGAGAAAGTGAAAGCAAGATAAAGTGTCACGATTTCGTGACGTGCTGCAGAAGAGAGAGTCCAAAGTGAGAACTGTCATGATTTCATGACAAGTTTGAGGAGAGAGAAAGTAAAATGAAAAGTGTCACAATTTTGTGACATGCTGCAGAAGTTCGAAGTGAGAACTGTCATGATTTTGTGACATGCTATAAAGTACAAAGTGAGAACTATCATGATTTCATGACATGTCACATTTCTACGACTAAGAGAGGAGAGAGAATGTTCAAAGGCAGAAATGTCATGATTTCATGATGAGTTGTAGAGAAAGCGTACGGATGCAAAAAGTGTCACGATTTCACGACAGAAATAGAACGCAAGTCTTCAAAGGCAGAACTATCATGATTTCGCAATAAAAGTTAAGTTGAAGACTTCGAAGGTTGAAGTGTCGTGATTTCACGACAAAAAGAAAGTCGAAAGCTATGAGGACAGAAGTGTCACGATTTTGCGATAGAAGCTAAGTTGAAGTCCTCAAAGGTAGAAGTGTCGTGATATCGCGACAAAAGTGAAGATGAAGTCTACAAAGGCAGAAGTGTCATGATTTCATGACAAAAGATCAAATGAAGTCCTCAGAGACAAAAGTGTAGTGATATCACGACAGAAGTGAAGATGAAGTCTGCAGAGGTAGAAGTGTCACGATTTCATGATAAAAGATCAAATGAAGTCTACAGAGGTAGAAGTGTCACGATATCATGATAGAAGCAAAAAGTGAAGCCTACGAAGGAAGAAGTGTCACGATATCGTGACATAAGAATAGAGAAAGTGTACGGATGGAAAAGTGTCATGATTTCATGACAAGTTCAAGAGAAAGGGCTCGTAGAGAAAAAGTGTCGAGATATCACGACATGTCAGGTTTTTGTGACCCGATGAGAAGAGAAGCACCAAGGAGAAAAAGTGTCGTGATATCGCGACAAAAGGAAAGGAGAGTATGAAAGCAAAAGTGTCATGATTTTGCGACATGTTCCATTTTTGCAGGTACAAGCCGAGAAAAGGACAAAGAGGTGAAAAGTATCATGATTTTGCGACATGTTGTGTTTTTGCGGCAACAGCAAAAGAAGAGTTACAGAGGCAGTTGAAGTCGACAAAGACTAACGTTTGTCGACAAAGATTAGGGTTTGCATTTGCATAATCAGCTGACTATAATTAGGGTTTTCATCTTGAAATATCTATTATATAAGGAGGGTTATTTGGATATTTGAAGGGTCAATCTGTGTGAGTATCGAAGTGTGTGATATGCAACCGTAAGAGTGTAGATACCGTAGAAGCGGTGATAGATGGCAAAGAGCGCAAAGTGAGCAAAAAGTCATGTCAAATTATTTGAAGTGTGGTTGTGAATGCACATAGAGAGCAGAGTGTGAAAAGAGCAGAGACGATAGTTCAGCTGGAACGATGCAGAGTGTGCGAAGCATGTGCGTAGAGAAAGTAGAGTGTGCAGAGAGTGTGAGGGGCAAAGTCAATTGTTGAGTTTGGTTGTAGCAGTGCAGTAGATGCCTGTCTTATGAATAGTGAGAGAGATCGAGTAAGCTTTAGACCAGTCAGGGTCTTATGAAAATGAAGGTATTTTCTTGTCAAACATTTACATTCAGAATTGAAGTCCAGGTTGCAGCTTGGCATCAGGGGTTGGTGCTCCTTCTAGTAGGTGCTGGTAAATCAGGGGTTGGTGCTCCTTTTTGTTGATGTAGATAAATAAGGGGTTGTTGCTCCTTCTAGTGGGTGCTGGTAAATGATTGTAAAGTTGGTGCTTTGCAAGAGGCTAGATTTGGATGGTAGTCCAAGCAGCCGTTCTTTTTTAGGAGTAGCCATATTGGTGAACCTCGTTAAAATCTTGTGTTGTGTGATGCTCTCTTGTTATGCTTGTTGTTTCTGGTTTTAAGTTTTCATTATTTCAGCATTAAGAGTTGTAGATTTAAGTTTTTGAAATGCTACACTGATTCACCCCCCCTCTTAGTGCCATACTAAGTACAACAATTGGTATCAGAGCTAAGTTCCTAGTTTAGGCTTAATCAGTCTGGGTTGATCTTGGATTAGTACACAAATGGCAAAGAAAGGCAAAAGTGGAACCATGAGACACAAGAAGAAAAGAACACACAGGGTCATAAAAGAAAATAAATATGAATTCAATGTTGTTGTAGATTCAAGAGATGAATCAAACAATGGAGAAAAGGCCAAAAGACAACTCGTTCATGATGCAGGTTCATAAGGTACAGAATGTTTTGTTTATGGTCAACTCGGTCATAATGAATGTCAGTGCCATGGGTTTAGTAGCAGTGAAGATGAAGATGATCCATTCAAAATTGGTAAAGAAACAGATTTAGAATAGGAATGTGATGAAGGAGAAAGTGATGCAGAAGCAAATTGGGAACAAAAACTAATTTCAGCTCTGGGTAAAAAGGTTGAGGATGCAAAAGATATAATTACCAGTTTGAAAGTACAAACAAAAGAATACAAGAAAATTTTTGAAGATCTCAAAATGCAATTAACCAGGAAATCAGAGTATTGCAGTAAGCTAGAAAAAGAAATTGATAGTTTAAGAATGCAGACAAAAGAAATGAGTAATAAAATCGATATATGTAGCAAACATGAAGAGGAATCCAACAAAGTTGTTAGCAATCTAAATCTGCAAATAGAAGAGTCCAAAAGGATTGAAGAAACTCTCAGGTCTCAGATCAATAAGAAAGATACTGTTTGCTAAAAACAAGAAGAAGAGATTGTTTCATTGAAGAATTTCATTGAAACAACTAGAAGAGGCCAATACAAATCTTAAATTCAAGAAGAGCACATAATTGCTAGATAAAATGATAAGCCAACAGAGAAGCTCCATGGATAAGCATGGTCTTGGATATGAAGCTGAACAACCCTCATCTTCCAAATATGCAGAGAAGAAGAAGCTCACCATTGAAGGATCGAAGCATGAAAAGTCTGAAGCTGAACAACCCTCATCTTCCAAATATGTAGAGAAGGAGAAACTCACTGTTGAAGGATCGAAGCCAAAAAAGTTTGAAGCTGAATCTTCAAAAGGAAGAAAATATCAAAGGAGATATACAACAAAGCAACCACAACAAAAGAGGTTCTATCACTCTCATTCTATTCATAATAATGTTTTTAACGGCTATTGTTTTAGATGCAACCTTTATGGTCACAAGGCAGTTTATTGTGGATTGAATAATAGATCAAAGAGTTATGTTGTTAGAAATACATCTACGTCTCTGAGTGAACATTATGTGCGATGTTTTAAATGTAATGGTCATGGGCACATAGCAAGGTTTTGTCCAAGCACTACTGTATCTAATCTAAGGCAAGACCATAGATTTCATCAGACGCAAAGAATGCAATATAGACAGGGAATACTTCATGTGCATGAAAGAAAGGAAAATAATCATTCTTCAAGGATGCATAAGAGACAACCTCACAGGAGAAGTGTTTGAGTTCACAAAAAAGTGCAAAATAGGGAAGCAGTTGAAAAACCCAAGCCCATGGTCAAGAAATTTTGGAGAAAGAAAGAAGAGAGGAAATCGTGTCTCCTTGATCTGAAGGAGACTGCTCCTCCACTGCACTAAGCAACTCCAGGTAACACATCCTCAGGGGGAGCAATCTGAAAAAGGTTTTATTTTATTGCTCCTATATGTTTGTTGGGTTAACCTGAGGATGAAAGGCAAGCAGTAAGGGGGAGTTGCACTATAGTTGTCTAAGTTTATTTCAGTTTATATAGTTGTTTGTGGAAGTATCATGAAGAATGGAGTTTAAATGGAGAGTTGTCACCATTGGTAATATTGATGTATGTCATTGTTGTAATGTTGATAGTTCTTACTGCCACTGTCCAAAGTTAAGGATTATAATAGTTCAGATAATTTGGATAGTAAAAGAATGTTGATCTAGCTATATATATATATATTTTATTGGGGTGTGGGGTGGGTGGTGGTGGTGTTTCGTTAAAAGCAGTGGGTACTTGAATTACACATTGATGTGAAGATTTTTAGATCTTTATGATGCTATGGTGAAAAATATTGAAGTCTGATCTCTGACTCATGTGACAACATTATGGTGGTTGATTTGTTTAAATATCATTGAAGGGAAAATGATTGTTTGTGGTTTCTTTTTTCGAAAAAGAGTTGGTTGAATGCATCAGGTTTTCTGAATTGAGAGCTGTGTTTAAATCTTATGTTATAAGCATAGTGGTTTAAGCCCATTGGTTGTGAAAGAACTTGTGTTAGAAAAGAACATGAGTATAATTGTTATATGATATTTGTGGTTGGGCTTTGCTGGAATCATTTGAGGTTATTGATACATACTTGGACTAGGGTTGTGTGAGATAGATTTGTCCCTTGTGATGATTGGTTGAGGTGATTTGATTGAGCCTATTCAAGTTATGTGTGAAGTGATTTTTACAGTTCTATGAAGTGGATTTGATTTGAGATCGCCATTCATTGTTGAGTTCATTTTTAAGTACTACTTGAGCATGTTTGATTGAGCCTTTAAAAATGCCTTTGGGAAATATTTGAGGACAATGTTGGGATAGATTTCTAGAGCAAATTTGGGCAAGTTCTTGGTAAGATTGCTAGAGAAGAATCGGACAAGTTCTTAGTGAGCTTGGTGGAGCAGATTTGGATAGGTTTTGTATGAGCTTGTTATTCAACATTGGACAAGTTCTATGTGAGCTTGTTAAGCAGATTCTGTGTGAACCTATTGAGCAAGATCTTAGTGAGTCTATTGACTGAGCATTAGAGGTGATAGAGTACAGAGTACAAAGTCTCAATGGATAGAAAATTTGGCATCCAACATAGTTGAAGATAGATCTGAGTGAGGATTATTCAAGTGAAGAAGAGGTCCACCAGTCAGTGCAGCAAAGAGACAAAGTCTTCTATAATATTACAAGGGTACTATGGAGTATGGGTTATGGTATCCTAAAGATGCATATTGGGCTGGATGTGTTGATGATAGAAATAGTACCAGTGGAGGTGCATTCTATCTTGGAGACAGATTGGTCGAGTGGTTAAACTTCCCAAGAATTGGCTAGCCATAGGGATCACATTTTCAAGGGGAGCATTTAAATATTTGATTATCTTTTTGCTCATGATCATGATTTTTGCTAAGTGTAATCAATTTTACCTAAAAATGTTGTGCATGGACTCAGGGGGAGTCTGCAGTAGCCCTTTGGTATTATTATCAAAGGGGGAGAAGAGTTACAGGTAATTGCATGTGTGTTGACAATAATTCCAAAGGGGGAGATTGTTGAGCAAGGTGCAGTAACAATATTGTCATTGTTGTCAACACAAATAGTTAGATCAGTTGATGCAGTGAACACAGTCATAATGTAGTGAACAAGAAGTTTAGAAGCTATTCAGAATATGCAACAGTATTGTCATTGTTGTCAACATAGTCAGATAGATCAGTTGATACAATGGACAGGAAGTTCAGATGCTCAAAAGTTATTTATATGCAGTGGACAGGAAGTTCAGATGCTCAGAAGTTATTCAGATGCAGTGGATAGGAAATTCAAAAGCAATTCAAAGTATGTACAATGCTTTTCCAAGAAGATTGAAGTGACCCATATGCAAAAAATCAAAGAAAAAGACAAGTAAGAAAAGTGTCGCGATATCGTGACATATACAGTAGGCAAGAAAAATTGTCTCGATTTTGCGACATGTTTGAGGAGAGAGAAAAATCTAGAAAAATTATCGTGATTTCACGACATGTTGGAAGAAAATAAAGCAAGTGGAAAAACTATCGTGATTTCACAACATGTTCGAAGTAGAGGCACAAGCAGGGAAAACTGTCACGATTTCACGACATGTTGGAAGAAAAGAAAGCAAGTGGAAAAACTATCACGATTTCGTGACATGTTCAAAGCAGAGGCGCAAGCAGGGAAAACTGTCATGATTTCATGACATGTTGCAAGAGAAAAATGCAAGTTGAAAAACTGTCACGATTTCATGACATGTTGAAAGAAAAAGTGCAAGGAAGGAAAACTGTCACAATTTCGTGACATGTTAGAAGAGGAAGAGAAAGCAGGTTAAAGTGTCACGATTTCGTGACAAGTCAGAAGAGAAAGTGAAAGCAATATAAAGTGTCACGATTTCGTGACATGCTGTAGAAGAGAGAGTCCAAAGTGAGAACTGTCATGATTTCATGACAAGTTCAAGGAGAGAGAAAGTAAAATGAAAAGTTTCACGATTTTGTGACATGCTGCAGAGTTCGAAGTGAGAACCGTCACGATTTCGTGACATGCTGTAGAGTACAAAGTGAGAACTATCATGATTTCATGACATGTCACATTTTCACAACTAAGAGAGGAGAGAGAATGTTCAAAGACAAAAATTTCATGATTTCACGACGAGTTGTAGAGAAAGCGTACAGATGCAGAAACTGTCACGATTTCACGATAGAAACATAACGCAAGTCTTCAAATGCAGAACTATCATGATTTCATGACAAAAGTTAAGTTGAAGACTTCAAAGGTTGAAGTGTCACGATTTCATGAAAAAAAGGAAGTCAAAGGCTATGAGGACAGAAGTGTCGTGATTTCATGACAGAAGCTAAGTTGAAGTCCTCAGAGGCATAAGTGTTGCGATATCACGACAGAAGTGAAGATGAAGTCTATAGAGGTAGAAGTGTCACGATTTCATGACAAAAGATCAAATGAAGTCCTTAGAGGTAGAAGTGTCACGATATCACGATAGAAGTTAAGATGAAGTCTATAGAGGTAGAAGTGTCACAATTTCATGACAATAGATCAAATGAAGTCTACAGAGGTAGAAGTGTCACGATATCACAACAAAAGTAAAAAGTGAAGCCTACAAAGGAAGAAGTGTCGCAATATCACGACATAAGAATAAAGAAAGTGTACAGACAAAAAAGTGTCACGATTTCATGATAGGTTCAAGAGAAAGGGCTCACTGAGAAAAAGTGTCGCGATATCATGACATGTCGGGTTTTCATGACCCAATGAGAAGAGAAGCGCCAAGGAGAAAAAGTGTCGTGATATCACGACAAAAGGAAAGGAGAGTACGAAAGCAAAAGTGTCACGATTTTGTGACATGTTCTATTTTTTCAGGTGCAAGCTGAGAAAAGGACAAAGGTAGAAAGTGTCACGATTTCGTGACATGTTATGTTTTTATGGCAATAGCAAAAGAAGAGCTACAAAGGCAGTTGAAGCCGACGAAGACCGATGTTTGCCGACGAAGATTAGGGTTTGCAGCTGACCAAGATTAGGGTTTGCATTTGCATAATCAGTCGACTACAATTAGGGTTTTCATCTTGAAATCTCTATTATATAAGGAGGGTTGTTTGGAGAATTGAAGGGTCGATCTGTGTGAGTATCGAAGTGTGTGATATGCGATCGTAAGAGCGCAGATAGCACAGAAGAGGTGATAGATGGTGAAGAGCACAGAGTGAGCAAAAATTCATGTCAAATTATTTGAAGTGTGGCTATGAATGCACACAGAGAGCAAAGTGCAAAAAGATCAGAGATGATAGTTCGGCTAGAACGACGCAAAATGTGCGAAGCATGTGCACAAAGAAAGTAAAGTGTGCAGAGATTGTTAAAGGCAAAGTCAATTACTGATTTTGGCTGTAGCAGTGCAGTAGATGCCTGTGTCTTATGAATAGTAAGAGAGATTGAGTAAGCTGTAGACCAGTCAGGGTCTTGTGAAAATGAAGGTATTTTCCTGTCAAACATTTACATTCAAAATTGAAGTCCAGGTTACATCTTGGCATCAGGGGTTGGTGCTCCTTCCAGTAGGTGTTGGTAAATCAGGGGTTGGTGCTCCTTTCTATTGATGTAGATAAATAAGGGGTTGTTGCTCCTTCTAGTGGGTGCTGGTAAATGATTGTAAAGTTGGTGCTTTGCAAGAGGCTAGATTTGGATGGTAGTCCAAGAAACCGTTCTTTTTGAGGAGTAGCCATATTGGTGAACCTCATTAAAATCCTATGTTGTGTGATGCTCTCTTGTTATGCTTGTTGTTTCTGGTTTTAAGTTTTCATTATTCAGCATTAAGAGTTATAGATTTAAGCTTTTGAAATGCTACACTGATTCACCCCCCCTCTTAGTGCCATACTAAGTACAAAAATACATACTTACAAAATATGGAAATAGAAAAATTAGTACAAGACCTACTAAGGGCAGGGGTCATTCGACCTAGTAGAAGTCCCTACTCTTTTCCAGTCATACTAGTAAGAAAAAATGATGGATCATGGTGCCTATGCATGGATTTTTGCACTCTCAACAAAATAATGATTAAAGACAAATTTCCTATTCCAATAATTTATGAACTACTCGATGAACTAAATGGAGCCGCATATTTTTCTAAACTCAATTTACGATCAGGTTACCACCAAATTCGAGTTAAGGAAAGCGATATAGCCAAAACTAATTTTTGCACCCACAAGGGAAATTATGAATTATTGGTGATGCCTTTTGGCCTTACCAATGCTCCATCCACATTTCAAAGTCTTATGAATAAGGTATTTTCTCCCTTCCTTCGAAAATTTATTTTAGTTTTCTTTGACGATATTTTGATTTACAGCAAGACATGGGAAGAACACTTAACACATATAGCGCAAGCACTCAAAATATTGGAAGAAAATCAATTATATGCAAAGCGATCAAAGTGTTACTTTGGGAAGTAGGAAATTGAATATTGGACATATTGTCTCCAAGGAAGGAGTTAAAGTAGACCCCCAAAAAATTGAAGATGTGGAAAATTGGAAAATTTAAAAACTCTAAAAGGGTTGCATGGGTTCTTAGGATTAACGGGCTATTATCACAAATTTGTTAAATATTATGGGAAAATAGCAGCACCCTTAATAGCCCTACTTAAAAATAATGCCTTCATATGGTCTCCAAAAGTGAATGAAGCTTTCATGACTTTGAAAAACACCATGTGTACCACCCCCATCCTAGCTATGCTAGATTTTTCCCAACCATTCATTATTGAAAATGATGCTTCCGGATTGGTAATGGGAGTGGTGCTCATGCAAAATGAGAATCCCTTAGCCTTTACTAGTACATAATTTTCCAAAAATAATTTAGCATGTTCCACTTATGAAAAATAAATGTTAGCTATGGTCCATGCTATCCAACATTGGAGACCATACCTTATTGGAAAACATTTCATTATTCGCACCGACCACCATAGCCTAAAATACCTTCTTGAACAATGGATAACCACTCCAGAACAACAAAAGTGGGTAACAAAACAATTAGGCTATGAATTATGAAATCATCTACAAAAAAGGGAAATATAACATGGTTGTAGATGCACTTTCCAAAAAGTTCAAAGAAACTTCATAATTAAATGCTTTTTCCTGTCCCATCCCTACATGGATCGAACAATTTAAGGATGAATGGCATGCGGACCCTACTATACACACCATAATTGAACAACTACAAAAAAATCCCATGAGTAAACCCCACTACTCTTGGCAAGGTAACATGCTCCATTACAAAGAATGTCTGGTCCTCTCACCTACATCGGTTTATCGTCCAAAGCTTCTATATGAGCTACACGCTACACCTAGTGCAGGCCACTCTCAATTCCTAAAAACCTACAAAAGAGTGACTAAATAATTTTATTGGCGAGGGATGAAAAATAATATCAAGAAGTTTGTCAATGAATGTGAAACATGCCAAAGAAATAAAGGTGAAATAGTGACAACACTGGAATTTCTTCAACCTCTACCCATACCAACCAGTACATGGGAGGATATTTCAATGGATTTAATTTAAGGTATTCCAAAATCCATAGGAAAAATGATGATCCTAGTGGTGGTAGATCGTTTATCTAAATATTTCCATTTGTTTCTAGTAGCTCACCCCTATACCGCTAGTACTATTGCTCAAATATTCCTTGACAATATTTTTAAATTACATGGCATGCCTTCTATTATTGTTAGTGATCGTGATCCCACTTTCACTAGTAATTTTTGGAAGGAATTATTTAAACTCCAAGGTACGCAACTTCGGATGATCTCCGCTTACCACCCACAAACGGATGGTCAAACTAAAATTATCAATAAGTGCTTAGAAACCTATCTTTGATGCTTTATTTCCACCAAACCCCTTCACTGGGTTAAATGGCTTCCACTAGCTAAATGGTGGTATAATACCACATATCACACAACCATAAAAGTGATCCCTTTCAAATAATTATATGGCCGATCACCCCCATATCTAACATCTTATCTTCCAAGAAGTACAAAATTATCAGTTGTAGAGATGGAGCTAGTCACTCGAGATAATATCATTCGCACTCTGAAGTACAATCTACATATTGCTCAACACTGCATGAAGCAATAAGCGGACCAACATCGGACTGAAAGGATTTTTCAAGAAGGGGATATGGTATTTCTTCGCCTCCAACCATATCGTCAAACTCCATTGAAAATAAAAGGGTCGCAAAAATTAGCACCAAAATGTTATGGCCCTTATAAAATTCTATAGCGTATTGGACCTGTTGCTTATAAACTTGAATTACTAGAATCTTCCAAAATCCATCCGGTATTTCATGTTTCTTGTCTTAAAGCCGTAATAGGCACTAACATCATTACACAAACTCAACTTCCAAAATTTTTAGATAATGGAGCTCTTATGGTTGAACCAGAAGCTATCCTAGACCGACGTATGCACCGCCTCCGTAATCGCACCATCATCGAGGTATTGATTCAATGGAAAGGTCTACCTCCAGAGGATGCTACGTGGGAGATGCTCCACCAGATTCAACAACAATTTTTGCAATTCCAGATTTGAGGACAAAGCTTTTTCAAAGTAGGGTGGCATGTTAGGACCCTCCTAATGTAACTCTTAATCATATTATATATTATATTGTATTATAAAGGGACACATCCCTTCACCATTCACACCTTTTAGATAATATGTAAATAGGACAAGCAGGATGCTCCAAAGATCATCCAATAACATTAATTTATTATATTGTGGGTTTTTGCCTTTCAATAAAAACTACGATTCTATTCAAACAATGATTATTTTCTGCATTCAATTCATATTTCAAGTTGCAGGTTCATACCAGTGTCACCCACTAGCTTCATAGATCCCTTTATAGTATCCATGTCATTTAATTATTGCAAATACCTACAAGCTTTTAAATAACCTTACTCTTCTTCTAAATCATATAATTTATCAAAATGATTTAAATAAATTGGAGGATATTGATAAGATGGATCCAATGAAGAAGGCACTTTTAGCAATACTAGTAGAGCATATGGAGGCCAAAAAAAAAAATTTAGGGAATGCTTGCATGAATAGTACATGCAACTCTTATCTTTTCATATTCAAAATTTGGTGAGTCCTCCTTATATGGGTCTACTAAAACTTTGCTACCATTCTCCTACTTTAACCTCTTTAAAGTAGGTTGATTCTCAAATATTTCTATTTTTTTTATCCCTCCATTACTCATGTCACTAAAATATGACTGTGTTGCTTTCTTAGAGAAAGCATTCAAATAATTTCTGCTTGGTTTTGAGCCAACTAGATTAGAAGATCCTTCTAATGTTAAGCCTATACTAATTTTATCATCAAATCCAATAGTAGCTTGATTGCTCCTAGTCTTGAAAAAATCTGTAAAGCATAGAAATATTTTGGGTGAGCAACAGCTACATCTCCATTGCTACTACAAGGGGAAATCATTTTCTTATTTATTATCCTCATAACCACAAATAGTGCAAATAGGTTCCTCTCCTATCAATTCTAATCTTTTACTATCTACTCTACTTTCTTCCATAGTATTTTATATTTCTCTTGATAACCCACTGTGATGACATTTATTATGTCAATTTCCATCTTCTTACAAGCTTTAAAAACTATGCATATGCAATCTTTAGGTATCTATTTCCCTTTGTGAGGATAGAATTTATTTTTCTTTCATAACAAAGACAATGGATCCCTCCATGAAAAGGGAAAATCCCTTTTATAATGTGAAAATCAATTGTGACTTTCAAATGTTATGTAAACTTCATAATTATTCTCAATGGTTACTACTAGACAACATATATAGTCAATACCATTTTCTAGGAGAAACAAATAGGACAGTTTCAACCCTAGCCCAAATAAAACATGTTATCTTAGGGAAACAAACATGATACAATTTTAACGTTAGCCCAAATAAAAGTTATTATATTAAGGAAATAAACAATAAATGGTTTTAACCTTAGCCCTAAATAAATACTAGAGAGTATCAAACCTAATTTATTTGCACCTTTGAAAATGGCAAAATTGTTACACTATTGAACCAATATCTGTTAATGTTGTTTAAAAATCAGACAACCTCATAGCCATTTTATATAACAACCACTCTAATTCTAGTAACACAAATCTAATATATCCTTTTGTATGTACTTCTTATTTATGATTGTAGTGGCAGCCAACACGTCAAATATATTTATCATTATCTCTAACGTGGATGCTCACATTACAACATTTCATTGGTTGACTATCATAGGCACTTGTCCTGATAGATATTGTATTTAGATCAATATAAATCCTTTTAGAATTATGCAAATAACTTAGGCTCTATATCAATATTTTTAAAATCTATGGCCTACATAGGAGATCCCTAAAGCTCAACTAATAATATTAGGAGTCACCAAAAGTTCTATTTCCCTCACTCTTGTAACCCCATCATATAGGTTTACAACAAACTTTATTTCTAGTTGAGGATTATATCTATTGAAATGCTTGAAGAATTGTATCTAGCTGACTATACAAAAATTATATGTTTCTTTAGCATCATGCAATAACTATTCTATATTATTAGGTTTGGCTCTATATTTCATCCTCATTATTTTGTAGAGAGTTGACGTTAAATGGTGATGACAATAACTGTGGTGGCATACTATGTAATATTATATTAGGCTGGAAGCAAACAAAACATGTTTCTCTTCCTACTTTTATCTTTGGCTACTAGATCTTAGGTATCATGGTGATGGATCATGTATGGATACAATGCAATACCCTATATAGGTAATGAAACTTGATGTATGAAAACTTTCACTACCTTCTAGATATGGTAGACCATTCTTTTGTGAAAACATGACCCCATTGTCTTCTAAAGTGAGTAGAAGATGTCATTTGATCCAACAACTTGATATAACATAAATTATCCAAATTTTGTGATTTTATTAAGGAAATAAATGCTTTAGGTTACAAATGGTGAGTATTCCTATTCTTCATTCACAAATGTACAAAAATTCTAATGATATATTTTGAGGGCTTCTAAATGTAGGTGGGCTTCATGTGTATAAGGACCACCAGTATTTTTGTTGTTGATGTCTCCCCTTTACACTTGTTTGAGACCTACAAAAGAGAGTTAGTGTGTTTGGTGGATTGCCTTAGTTAGGCACCATGTTGAAGAAGACAAATCAATATTAAATATGTAAATAAAAGAGATATAAATTGGAGAAATAACTATAAAAACATGAAATTAAATATACCTAATAGATTTGTTGTTGTAGGCCTACTGTACGGTCAATTCACAAGGCGACATGTGAATTAGAGTTTGGATTCATAGGGCTGGGAGAAAATTGAGCTACAAGTACTTTTTGTTAGAGATTCTTCACCCGGATGTGATCTTGAGATGATATTATAATGTATATATAATGTAGATATGTCATATTATGTTTTGGTCAAATTTCTATAAATTTTATGTAAGGTAGCTAAAAGGGAGAGAGAGAGAGAGAGAGAGAGAGAGAGAGAGAGAATAAGGGGAGGGATCCCCTATTTATAGGAAATGCTAAGGTCTGGGGGGTGGTTAGGTAAACCAATCTTACAGTCATATCCAGATGAGGTTAGGTTAGGGTTTGGTTAGGTGTCAAACCCACATGCCTTAGGGAAATATATTCTTCCTCACACATGTATGAGGAAGATTTAGGATTAACTTAGATTAGTTAGATCCTAGGTTAGGTTAGGTTTTTAGTTAGGGATTTTAAAAATATCCTAAGTGGGTGCATACATGTGTGAGGCTAACTTAGGGCTAATTTGTATCTTATCCCTAATTAAACCTATTTAGTAGATAAAGTGCACTTAAGTGAAAAGTAACTATCAAATTATAATTGTAATAGCGTAATTAGTGTTTTTGGTGGGTAATGGTCCCATGGGGACCTAAATAGCTATAGGGAAGGGCTTAAGTTGCCTTAAGGAGCTAATAGGTGGTCTCCTAGTGGGTAGGAGGTATTTTTGAGGGAATTTACCTGGTTTTGTAGGTTTAGGAATCTATGGAAGACTACAATATCCTATGGATGACTACGACGATCTACGATGGCGTATGATATCCTATGATATTCTATGTCAGTCTATAGGTATGTATGTATATGTGCAAGTATCTAGAAGTGAGCATGTGTGACTTTTGGGTATCTACATTTACCCCTTTTTGTACTGTTGTGTGGAACACAATTTAGTACAAAAATATGTGATAGGAGAAGGAGATGAGGTGTTTGTGAAATGAAAAGAGAAAGAGAAGGGAAAGAATAGGATCAAATCAAAGGTATGTATCCACTAGAAGCATGACCATACAACATTGATTGATAGTCAAGAAGAGAAGAAAAAAACAATGGGATTAAATCAAAGGTATGTAGTCGCTCGAATCATGACCATACAACATTGATCGATATCCAAGAAGAGAAGGAGAAAATAATGGGATCCAATCAAAAGTATGTAGTCACTAGAATTGTGACCATACAACATTGATCGATAGCCAAGAATATAAGGAGAAAATAATGGCATCAAATCAAAGGTATGTAGCCACTCAAAGCATGACCATACAACATTGATCGATATCCAAGGAGAGAAGGAGAAAATAATGGGATCAAATCAAAGGTATGTAGCCACTCAAAGTGTGACCATACAATATTGATTGATAGCCAAGGAGATAAGGAGAAAATAATGGGTTAAATCAAAGGTATGTAGTCGTTCGAAGCATGACCATACAACATTGATTGATAACCAATAAGATAAGGAGAATAGAAAGATAGTGAGAGAAGAAGAGAAGAATGGGTTAATGTAGATGATGAGATGGAGGTGAATGAATGCATGTGGATGACTATGGATGCAGTGTAATGATTTGCTGATTTTGTACAACATTTTACAATGTCGTACTGGTTGCTTGTGAGGGCATCTTATGACTGATTTTCTTTTGCAACCAATACAAGATGGTCTAAATATAAATAAAACACATGTCTATTCAAATTTTTGCTTCTTATTGATTGATGAGTGCATGGTGACACTTGTCAAACTATTTGATCTAGGTGGCATGGATTATTAAAATGTACCATTCAATATGTGATCAAGTTCAACATACATGAATGCCAAAGTGACATCTTCGTTATTAGATTATTCAAACATACCATTCAGTATGTGGTCAGGGCCAACTAACTACCAGAGTGACATATCTAATATTGTGCATGGCTCTCTTGGTTTGAAAAATATCTGATTTGGGATGGAGTTTATCTTGAGATAATCTTTAGCAAAAAAATTTGTAGACAGATGTGATATCTATGATTGGATATTTGATTGTTTGGTTGTTTGCAAAGCATATTTTGGATATGAATACCCCCTCAAACAAGGAATCAACAATGAGGTGAATGAATTATGATGAAGTAATGATGAGGCGATTCATAGAAGAAAATGGATTATATCAGGGATGAAAAATTAGATGGATAGGAAGAGGAAAGGGTGATTTAGGTGTTGGAGTGAAAATCGGTTATTTTGGAGTCAACAGGTTCAATTTGCAAGGTAGGGTGTGAATTGAAACTGAATTTTCATGTTTGGGGGGCGAATTGGACCTAAATTCATAGGTTGGGGGGAAAATTGGACCAAAATCATAGGGTGACCTACAAATTAGGGTTTATAGGTGTATTTAGGTTATTTTGACATGCGTGGGGGGTCATTTGTGCGGTATGTGATTTGGAGAGCGAGGAGTAAGCAACATTTGGTGATACAGAGTGCTTGCAGTTTGAGAAGTCAGACATAGCGATGGCAATAGGACAGAGTGGTGTTGGAAGCTAATGTGGGGACCCACCGATAAGTGGTCACAACTTACTTTTGTTGGATTTTTATTTTTAAAAAAATGTGAAATGAAGGAGGGGAAGTTTTTGCATCATTTTTTGAAATTTTTGTAAGATGTTATGAAAATTAAAACACAAAATGTTAAAAAATCCAAATGGGTATCTAAATATGTGATTAGATTTTTAGTTTGATTTTGTTTTATGCTAGTTTGACTATATGGCGGGAAATGTGTGTAATTGATTTGAATTTGCTATTGGGAGAAAACGGGTATTATTTTTAAAATATGTTTGAATTTTTTCCATAAAAGTGGGAAATGGGTATCCAAATGTGACTGTGTTTTTGTTTTGCCCTAGTTTGGCATGTGATATCGATGTGTGGTGTGTGGATGTAAATTGGTTGAACTTGACTGTGATGTTCATGAGCATTGGATTGTTATTTTTAAAAAATCTTGAAATGTTCACTGCAAAAGGATGAAATGGGTATTCAAAAATGTATTTTATTTTTGTGTGTTGTTGCATTTGGTGTGTTTTTCAATTTCGTGCCATAAGGTGTATGTGGGAAAACATGAAATTAGTTGTTGAGAGTCAGATATGCACTATTTTTCAAATATTTTTGGACTTTTACGATGAAATGGCAAAATGGGTATCTAAATATATGATTGTATTTTTGTTTTATCATGTTTTGTGAATTGTACATGATTTTGCATCTCAAAATTGTGAAAGGTGAGTGTGGAGATAAAACGATAAATTGCATTAACCATAATCATAAGGTTACACAGATTAAATAAATAGTAAATAACCATTTTGAGAGAAAAGGGGGGAAAGGAGAAATTGGGGGAAAAGAAAGTAAACTTGAGTTCTCTTGCCGCCCAAATGCTGTCGTCCACTGCCGTCCAGGTAAGGTAAAAGGTAAGTTACCTTTACCCAAGGTAAAATCAAATTTTTAACCTTTTTACTAATGGTAACTTTCCAACATTCTCCCCCTTAAAGTTGAGAGGACTGACTATATAGTCTCTCAGCAATATAAATTGATCTTTAGCCATGCCTTTGGTGAAGATGTCTGTTGTATTATCCAAAGTGCTACAATATTGAAGCTCAACTGTCTGCTGTTCCACCATATCTCTTATGAAGTGATACTTAATATCAAAATATTTTGACCTTTTGTGGTGGATCGGATTATATGCCAATTGTATGGCACTGATATTATCACAATTCAATTTGGTTGGACCAATTTTTTTTTGCCAATCTCTTCAAGGATTTTCCTCAACTAGAAGATTTGAGTACTAGCATGAGTAATTGCTATATACTTAGCTTCTGTAGATGATAATGCTACAACAGATTGTTTCTTGGAACTCCAAGTTATTAGTCCTGAACCTAGACTAAAATAGTTCCCTGATGTAGATTTTTTGTCATCTATATTATTGCCCCAATCGCTGTCACTATAACCAATTAACTTCACAAAGTTAGACTTGTGGTAATGGATTACAAAATCCAATGTACCTTTTACATATCGCAAAATTTGTTTGGTTGCTTGAAGATGCAGCTCGGATGGGCATCCCATAAACCGTGATACAAGAGAAACAGCATACTGTATATCTAGCCTAGTGTTGGTGAGAAACATTAAACTCCCAACCATGCTTCTGAAATTGGTCAAGTCAACTTTTGGTGCTCCATATTCTTTGCTTAGCTGTATTCCATGTCCGGTTGGTGTTGCAACTGATTTGCACTACTGCATAGCAAATTTCTTGATCATGTCATGAGCATATTTCTATTGACATATGAAGATCCCATTCTTTGATTGATGTACTTCCATTCCTAGGAAGTATCTCATTAATACGAGATCCTTCATCTCAAACTGATTCATCATGGAGTTTTTGAACTCCATATTCATTTTATTATTACTACCCATAAATATTAGATCATCCACATATAAACAAACTATGAGGATATCTACTCCATTCTTCAGGTAGTATAGAGTTAGTTCACTCTTGCTTTTTGTGAAACCATATTTTCTGAAATAGCCGTCAATTCGTGAGTACCATGCGCGTGGTGCTTGCTTGAGGCCATAAAGTGCTTTTTTTAATTTATAAACAAGGTTCTATTTTCCTGGTTCTTGGAAACCTTGAGGTTGTTGAACATACACCTCTTATGTTAGGTATCCATTTAAAAATGCACTTTTCACATCCATGTGTTGAATGTTCCATCCTTTATGAGCTGCTAAGGAAAGAACAATTCTGATTGTTTCTTGTTGAGCAACTAGAGCAAAGGTTTCCTCATAATCTATTCCATATTTTTGAGTAAAACCCTTAGCTACTAATCTTGCCTTGTGCCTTTCAATGCTTCCATTAGCATTGAATTTGGTCTTATAGACCCATTTACATCCAACACATTTTTTTCCCTTGGGAAGCTTCACAAGCTCCCAAGTATCATTCTTTTTAATTGAGGATATTTCCTCTTCCATGGCATCTTGCCATATACTTTCAGTGCAAGCTTTTTCATAGCTATATGGTTCTAGCTGTGCAGCAGCAAACAAAGCATAATTGACTACATCACCCCTTGGTTCATGAGACTCATCATCTCCTGACATTTGAAGATTTTTGAGTCTTGACAAAATATCGTCCATCTCACTAGCTTGACTCCTAGTGTATCTTTGTTGGAAATTCCTATCCAACATTTGAGAAGATGGATGACTTTGTAGTATGCGCTTTCCTCTATTTGTCTGTTTCCTTTGAGAAACTGGATCAATATCCATCGGACTTGGAGCGCTTACAGATCTCTAAAATCATTTTGGAGAATTTGGGGGTGCCAACAAAGAAGTCCCTCTTGGACTTGGTGTACCACTTGATGTACTTGATGAAGTTTCCTGATGTGGAATTTGTGGAGAAGGATTGTTTCCACTGTTTTTCTTGGGTTGTACCAATGTGGGAGGTACTAATGTGGAACTTTCCGAATTAGAGTAAAAATCAACAAATTTTTTATGACCCCATTCTCCTCCTTCATCAAAAATTACATCCCTGTAGATAATGATTTTATGTGTCTTGGGATTGTACAATCTATACCCTTTGGTTGAATCACAATACCCTACAAAAACACATGCTTGACTCTTTGGATCAAGCTTCTTTCTCTGGTCCTCAGGAATGTGTGCATAAGCTAAAGAACCAAATACTCAAAAATGTTTGACATTTGGTTTCTTACCGTACCATCCTTCATAAGGAGTGATACCATCTAAACTAGAAGTCGGACTTCTATTTAGAATATATGCACTTGTTCTCACCGCATCCGCCCAATAGTTGTTTGTGAGATGCTTTGCTTGAAGCATTGTTCATGCCATTTCAACAAGGGTGCGGTTCTTTCTCTCAGCCACACCATTCTGCTGTGGGGTATAGGCAGTGGTGAACTACCTTTTTATCCCATTTTGCTTACAATAATGTAAAAATTCATTTGAGGAGTACTCTCCTCCTTTATCAGTGCGAAGACATTTGACATAGTAGTCACTTTGCTTTTCTACATTATTTCTGAAGTCTATGAAGCAATCAAATGCTTCATCTTTGTGTTTCAAAAAATAGATCCAACACATTCTAGAATAATCATCTATGAATGTTAGAAAATAAGAATTGTTTCCAAGGCTTTTTGTTTGCATTGGACCACAGATGTCCGAATGTACTAGCTGAAGAGGATAGCTTGCTCTCCACGCTCAGCCTCTTGGAAACTTTGTTCTAGAGTGCTTTCCCAAAGCACATGCTTCGCATACCTTTTTATGTTCTGGAATTTTTGGTAGTCCTATCACCATAGCTTGTGATGTTAACATTTTCAAGCTAGCGGAATTGAGGTGACCATATCTCAAGTGCCACAATTCACTTGGATTTGTAATAGCAATGTTTGCAATTTGAGCTCCCCCTAGCTCACCAAATTTTAGAGGGAACAACCTATTTTTTGTCATAGGTACTTCTGTGATGACTCGGTTACAATTGTTTTTATCAAATATTGTACATTTTCTTTCATCAAAAACTAATTTGTAATGCTTCTCCATCATTTGGCCAACACTCAAAAAATTGTGTTGTAGCTGTGGAGTATAGTATATGTCATTCACATTTTTAAGGCCTTCTTTTGTTGGAACTTCCATAGCTCCTATGCCTTCAACTTGCAAGGATTTATTATCCCCTAACTTAACATGTGATTTGTAATTTGTATCTAATGTAGCAAAGAGATTTTCTTTGCCACTCATGTGGTTGGAGCAACCAGTATCTAAAATCCATGTATCATTTAGATTTTGATCTGGCTATCCATAAGAGAGAAAAAGGTTTGGTGGACCTTCTTCTTCTTCGTAGAATGAGCCATATTGACTGCTTTGATCTTTTGAATTCTTTGACCAGCAGTCACGAGCAAAGTGTCCTTGTTTTCCATAATTGAAACAAGTTGTTTTAGTCTTGTTACTTCCTCATCCTTGATTTCCATAGCCTGCATTGCCACTTTGGTTCTGATTGGCTCCTCTGTTTTGATATCCACCTCTGTTTTGATTACCTCATCTGTAGGAGTTTCTTTGGCCTTTGCCTCTTTGTTGTTTTCCTCTGCCTCGGCCTCTTCCTTGTCCTCGTCTTGCAATTTCATTCGAAGTGAAGGCTTTGTCATCACCTCCATAGCTTGGTGAAGGTGCTCCTTGAAGTCTCTCTTCATGTGATGTTAATGATCCAATAAAACTATAAGATGTAAGAGTAGAAAGGTCTTTGGATTCTTCAATTATGATGGCAATGTGATTCCACTTAGGAATAAGTGTTCGCAACACTTTCTTCACAATTGTTTCAATTTTTGTGTCATCACCTAAAGTTTGCATCATATCAACTACTGCTTTGACTCGTACACAGTAGTCTTCGACTCTTTCATTTTCCTTCATTCTGAGATTTTCAAAATCTCTTTTTAAGGTCTAAAGCCTTACTTGCTTTACTTTATCACTGCCTTGGAATCCTTCTTTCAAGGCATTCCATACAGTTGTAGCAGTTAAGTAAGATGCAATTCTAGAAAAGATACTTGGATCTAATGCTGATTGAAGATGGTATAAGGCAAAAGAATTATTTTTCTGTGCATCTTTGTAGATCTTCTTATCATTTGCACTTAAAGTAGTCAAATCTATTGGAGCAATGTATCCGTATTCAATAATATCCCATAGTCCTTTTTCGATGAGTAATGTCCTCATCTTGATGGACCAGTACTCATAATTATCCCCACTGAATTCGGGAATTGGTAGATTATTATGTGATCCCATTATTATCTACTAAAACAAGAAACCTCTCTCTTATATAGTCTTATTTCAAAAAATACTTTACAAACTATCAAGCCTTGCTTGATTTACAATCATAAACAACTCACTCTTGTTGTTCAGCAATTACAAAATTGTCAGCGACTTGTTCATCGTCGTCACTGATCAATATTATTTCAGGAGAAGGAGTGTGTAGGATTTCAACTAAATTACTATAATGAGTATATTCATATCCTTGTGAAATAATTGCCACTTGTGTCGGATTGTTCAAACCTGCTACCAAAGGAGTTATCTTCTGAATCTGCTTCGTATGCTAGTTCAGGATTTCTCTGGTGTGCAATAACCGTGTTTTGCAACTGTGAAAAAACTGTATTAAGTCCTAGTGTTTTCACGTGCCTATCAAATTTTTCAGCGTTTTTTCTCAGTAATAACTTGCAGAGGGCATGATAACATCCTTCCGATCTTATCATTTAAGAAAATTTCCCAGAAATTTTCTTTTACAAAGATTTCCTCTTAGGAAATTTTAAAAAAGAATTTCAACTTTCAAAGTTTTTTTTTTTTTTTTAAAACTTTACAATTATTTCCTCTTAGGAAATGTCTTTGATCAACTTTTAAATGATAAATAAAACTTTGCTAAAAAAAAAAATTTAAAATTGTACAGTTATTTCCTCTCAGGAAATTACAATAAATAAAAAACAATTTTAACAAAATTAAAAAATTTCCTTATAGTTTTTTCTTAAAAAAAAAAAAAAAAAAATTGACCCCACCGAGGATCGATCGTGCGACCTCACGGGCGTCAAGGCAGAGGGTAGCCGCTATGCTACCGGGTAGATCCGGGAGCTAAGCGGTCTCCCTGGCCTATAGCTTTCGCTTGATCATGCAAAGCTTTTTAAAAAAAATGACCCCGTCGAGGATCGAACGTTCGACCTCGCGAGAGTCAAGGCTTAGGGTAGCCGCTGTGCTATCGGGATGATCCGGGAGCTAAGCGGACTCCCTGGTCTATAGCCTTCGCGTCGAGCACAAAGCTATTATTAGCTTTGTGCTTCGATGTGAAGCTCAGTTTATTTTCTTGGGACTTTAGTCCCACATCGCCCGTGAGGTGATGTTTTAGCTCTTTAAAAAGAGCTAAGCACAGATAGTGCTTTGACTGCCTGCGGGCAGTCTCTAACAGTGCAGACCACCTTTTACCTCGGGCCATGCATGGGTCGCACCTCACCATGTCACACCACACCACATCGCCATGCCACATCACCAACACCTTAGGATGCGTGCTACCGGTCACCACATCACACCACGCCACATCACCAGCACCTCAGGCTGCATGCTGCAGGTCGCCATGCCATGTCAACAATGCCTCGAGAATAATGCCGATTTGCTGCTCTTGTGGGCCGCCTCGTCCAGCTCCACCAGTGCCTCGAGAATCACATTGATCTGCACCTACAGGCTGCCTCGGGATCCATGCTGCCTCGACTCCTGTGGGCTACCTCAGGATCCATGTCGCCACCTCAAACTACAGGCCCCGCTGCCTCGAACTACATGCCGATATCGGCTCTCCGCTCTGATACCAAATGTGAAAGGTGAGTGTGGAGATAAAATGATAAATTGCATTAACCATAATCATAAGGTTACACAGATTAAATAAACAGTAAATAACCATTTTGAGAGAAAAGGGGGGAAAGGAGAAATTGGGGGAAAAGAAAGTAAACTTGAGTTCTCTTGCCGCCCAAATGCTGTCGTCCACTGCCGTCCAGGTAAGGTAAAAGGTAAGTTACCTTTACCCAAGGTAAAATCAAATTTTTAACCTTTTTACTAATGGTAACTTTCCAACAAAAATGCATGAGAAAGTAAATGAATTATTTGGTAGTTGTGAAATGTATTCTAGTGAATTTATTAAAATTAAATTAACTAGAATAAGTGGATTTTTTTCATTTGTGTGTAAAACTGGCATGAATTTTATTGTGAATGAAATAGGTAAAGAATCTTGAGCCACGACATCATGTGTGAACGATGAAGGCTGAATTGGAGGGGATTATGTAGAGTGATGAGAATTAGGTATTGTTGGATGTAGTGTGGCTAAAAGGAGTTTGGGATTGTGTAAGAATTCATGGTAATAGAGATTACATATCAACATTATGTGAGAGGTGGGATCCAAATAGGAATACTTTCCACTTTTTGATGGGTGAGATGACAATCACCTTGGAAGATGTGTATAGGATTTATAAGTTGCCCATTGAGGGTGTTCTAGTGAGGGTAGCTACTGATTATAGTTAGGAGGTTGTGATGGAGTATGCATTTGGTGCACACTAGAGGGAGGTAGATATCAAGAAGATGGATTATGAGTATTTTTATCATCAAGGCATGTTGTCTGATCGTTAGTGTGCAACGATGATGATGATTTCTACCTATGTGTTTCTAGATACTTTTGGGGTGTTGTTTACCTAGAATATGCTAGATGTGGTGTAAGACATGGTGGATCACAGAGTTGTGTTTACATGAGCACCTGCACTGTTGGCCCAGGTGTATAGGGAGTTGCACGATGTAGTGCACATAAGGTGGAAGGTATTGAGTTGGACTCCTTTGCTATAGGTGTGGACATGGGAGCATATATCAATAGAGTGACCATCGTTGTTGACGTATAAGTCTCATGTGAAGTGGAAGATACACTTTCCATATGTACTGATATGGAAGACATATGAGGAGAAGGGTATGAAGAGGCTACATGAGGGCGATCCTTTATTTTGGAGGATGAAGTTTGGGGAGTTGGAGGTTAAGTATATTTTTTGGATACCCTAGATAGGTGGAGTAGTATAGGAAAAGGATGAAGAGGAGTTAGGAGATATTACCTGAGGGCAGTGGATGGTAGGTCAGTATAATTGGTAGAGTGAGTTTTTCTAGTTTAGAAGGGTGATGTGGTAGTTTGGTTTGCAATAAGATGTTCTAAAGGCACCTATCATGATTTATAGGTGGTGGGGTGATAGAGGGAGTCACCATGTGGTATTGCCTTGGACTAGTGAGAGAGATCCACATATGATCATTCCATATGTTGGGGATGTAGGTACAACGCCAAAGTATGATACCTACTAGACAACTCAAAGTTGGGAGGTAGGTAGAGGAGTGATTGATAGATGGGTGCATCCAGGTAGTGGGGTGCCTATGTCAAAGGGATGGTCAGTGAGAGGTACCCAATTTAGGTCTCAAGGAGGGGCAGAAGGTGCTATGGAGGTGTCTTTTTGATGGTCAAGGTGATGGTTAGGTGGTGCATCTAGTGCGGTTTTAGAGAGGGTGGTGGAGGGGCTAGCAGGTGATATGCTGGAACTTGTAGAGGATCTCATGATGATGGAGGAGGTGAGGGATGATGTTGGAGTTAATATAGGTACTTTTGACATGATTTATATGAAGGATATTGACAACATTGGAGATGTGGGAGAGATACCCATTGAGAAGTAGGAGAGGTAGGAGATCGATAAGGAGCTATTGATATTGCATGAGAGGGTACGATAGCTAGAGGAGCAACTTCGCATGAGTAAGTAAGGTTGGACGGTAGACTGAAGGATATGGAATTAGGAGTAGTGGGACTTAGAGAAGAGGTTGTTTGTTTTGGAGGTGGTGATTTCCACTATGGAGAGGAAGTTGGAGCTTTAGGGTGTTGAGCAACATGAGTAGCTTGAGGTGATGGAGAAGAGGTATGCAGAGACAGTAGTGAATTTGGAGTGTTTGACTAGAGAGACTATGGAGGCCAAAGAGAGATTGAAGGTTGAGATACATAGGATGACATATGTGAAAGAGATGATGGATGTGGAGTGAATAATCCACTTTATAGAGACTATCAAGTTGCACATCGAGGTTGAGTGGCAATGGTAGGAATGTGATAATGTGGAGAAGGTGAGAGAAGTAGAGCAGGTCCCTATAGATGTAGTTGCATTAATAGTGGAGATAGAGAAGTTGTGGAGGGATAGCAAAGAGGTGAGGGATCATATGATGGAGGATATTGTGATGCAATCATATTACAAGATCCTCATGATGATGCATGGGATTTTTCTATCGAATTATGGTAGGTCATAGTCATGATCAAGATAACGATCGTGAGCACATACACATTCATAGTAGACTCATCATAGTATGACATCGATGATATGGATGGGTGTGGGAATAGAGGTGCCAGTGGTATCTCAGGGAGGAGGTGTTGCTCTTGTGGTGATTTAGAAATTCGATTTAGAGGTGGAGTCTAGTATTGTGGTAGCAGTATGTAGATTAACGTAGGGTATGGTGACTTATGAGGGGATTGGAGAGACTCCTAGTGATCGGAAGAGCTGATACTTTAGTTTGTTGTGATGTATTGTTGGTTTGTTTTATAGCCTATGGGTTGATGTGATTATGGGTTGTGGTTTGTTATCCATTTTTTAGCCTGATGGTATTTTTTATTTTTATATATATAGATATCTATTGTGTTGCAGCTCTTATATATATATATATATATATGTTGTGATTTGATTTAAATATGTATGTGATTTTTTTGTATTTGTGTTGTGTAAGATATCGGTAAGTAGGTGTACCATGGATGAATATATGTGCATATGGTGATGTGTAGGAAAAATGACATCATTGTAGTTTAGATATACTATGAAGTGATACAATAGAAATTAATGTATATAGATTTGATGATGTATGATCTAAGATAGATGTGATAATAGGTAATGTGATGTAAATAAATACATGTAAAATAGATGCAAGTATGCATGTATGTGAAAGATGAAATGCACCAAGGAAGCACTTGTATCATAACATAACCGGTTGTAATATGATCCATTCTATAATCCTAGGGGTGTAGGATAGTGTAGTGTGTATGCAAAAATTTGGACAATCATAGCTATAGCAATCAAATATCGTAAAAAGTATGTCAACAACTTATAACTAATCTAGCTAGGTGAAATTCTATGAAGGACCAATGTGTGCAAATGAGTGATGTTCATTTATCCATTTTGAGGGAGGTAGGACTAACCCGTTGTAAACATAGTCGAAGTAGCTAGCTCATCCACAAGTGCATAGTGATATGTACAAAAGAAGGTCGCTAATGTGACAAATGTGTCACAACTTGTAAGACTATTCCACTAGCAGGAAAATGTTTAGGTCCTATAGCTGGAAATGAAAATTATCCCATGATGTTATGTTAAACCTAAGGACCAAAGGCGATGAAGCATAACAATTATTATTTCTAGAGGCTTTTCCTTTTGGTTTCTACCCCTCGTTTATTGCTTGTATTTTTTTGGTACTCTTTTTTTTTGTATGGGTGTTGGATTTTGTTTTTTGCTCTTTTTCTAATTTTTGCTTATGCTTATCCCTTTTTTTATCCCTAGGTTGTATGTTGACCATGCAAATTATAGGATGAGTAGGGGAAACCATTTTCTAGATGGTGATATCTACGCAAGGTGTTATCTTCCCTAGACTCAATTTTTTTTTAAGTTGTGACCTATGTGAGTGGTCCTTAAGAGAAGTTGAACTACCTAAAGAAAAATATAAGGAGTGTAATAACCTTTCAGCTAGAGGTGACATTTTATTGAATAAATTAGTGAATGTTTAAGAAAATGCAAGACACCATATACCTTGTAATCCCGAGAGAGGAAGTGGACATCCAAATGGTAATGCTAACAAGTGCATATGTTATTCCCGCTAGGGGAATATTTCTATAGATGGAATGTACAAACATGAATGAAACTATATGAGAAGGGTGGATATATGCAATGAATGTACTATGATATGCAGTATGAAAGAGCAATATCTACAAAATAAAATATGTGAGATGTAGCTAGAGGAGATGATGAACCATATGGAAAGATGAATTCATAGAATGACAATGACGAGAATATATTATCATGATAATGGTTGCCCTAGCATGTGGGGGGATGTAGTAAACAGGAGGAAAGCAAAATGAAAATATGTGTGGTGATGATGGGTGTGGATAGAGAATCCTGATAAGCAGTGTAGAAAAATATGAAAATTTTGAAGTGTGATAAGGATGAGGGGATAGAACAACATAAAAAAATGAAAAGAAAAATAGAAAAGGAGGGACATAGGAATGTAGCCACTCGAATTGTGACCATTCAAAAATGCTAACAAGGAAGGAATTAAGAAGATGGAATGGAATAAAACAAACAACACATAACCGAACAAGAACTATGTGAAATGATGCATATCAGGTCACGAGTGACTTGGTGAAGTGACAAGGTTACTTGGATTTTTGTAATTAGTATAGTTTGATAGCTATTGGAAGTAGCAAGGTGTAGGAGTGAATAAATATCGTGATGGGGTGGAATGAGATATTAGATGGTGTGGTGGGATCTAGAGTCGAATAGATGAGGGAGTGTTTTTGGGATGTGGAATAGGGTCATCAAAGAGCATATCTTAAATAATAGTCTCAAAAGTGTGAACACGTCGATGTCATACTCTAGTTGATGATGGCAGACACAAAAGTAGTTTCCCTTGTAATCACACAGCTTAGGGCACAAGGGATCAATAGGGCAGATTTTGGGTAAAGCAAGGAGGCCCTAGTGAAGTAGCTAGTGGAATTTTTGATACAATGGTGTGGACCAAATTGGCTTGGAATAAATATATGGATCGTGTGGTGATGAGTGTATAGGAGGTTGTGTGGGTATGGATGGTCTAGTTAGGATGTGGGAATCATATGTAGATCAGGTCTGAGAATGAAGGGTAAGCCTATAGGGATGTAATGTCAGGTGGGCTATGGTAGGACGATGCAAAGAGGATTGGCAATAACAATTGTTCAAATGTAACTCGAGGTTGTCAATATAGGAGAGGATATGTTGGATGTCGATGGGAGGGGATGACAAAATAGATGAAGGTAGGGACTGATATTTTGGTGGGTAAATGAAATAGAGATATGGATGTGAAGAGGGGAATGAACGGGATGAAGGAGGAGAATGAAACTTCTTTGTATGTGGTGTGGCAGGCTAGAGTGGGAGGTCGTAGAGTGTTGATGGTGGCATCTAAAGGATAGGTGGTGTGAGACATTGTTGTAGAAATTGATGCTCACAGGATGGGGATTATGAGTGGAGGTAGCATGGGCAGTATGGTGGTAGAGAGATAATTCATAATGTGACATACCAGTCAACAGGGGTGGAGGTAGTCCTACAAAATATGTATGGATGGTTGTAGTGCCCCTATTAGGTGGTAGTAGACTAGTGGAGGTTGGTAAACTAAGGAAGGTGGTAGATATGGATCCTTAGGATCAACTAGATGAAGTGGGTATGAATCCCACGTGTGTGACTCTGACAGGTGAGAGTGTTATTTCTTATCTGGAAAGGAAGATAAGGAGATATGGTTGTCTCCAGAATGAGGAGAATAGAAATCATACCTATGATAAGGTGAGTGGTGGCATGGTGAAGTGTGGTGATCAAAGTGTGATGAGGTGGAATTTTGGTGTACATGAACCATATCAGGTGGTTGATCTAGATCGGATGGGGTGATTCATATGAAAGATAACTGTTGGAGGTATTGCATTATGGACATGAGTATATGCTAGACGTGTGTGTCTAAAATAAGGTTTTACCATAAATATGTCACTACTGGCGATGGAAAACTTGCAAAACCCAATATACCGACAACATATAAATGATATAAAAAGAAAAAAAAAATTGTTGCGTAATAGAAAGTGTAAACAATGTGTAGTAGAACATGAATGTGTGAATGATGTGGACCGAGATAGTATTGTGATTATACTATGTGTATCGCTCCAAATTTTTTGCATCATTACCTTTAGGCTATAGGATCCGTTCCCAAAAGAAGGATGGGAAAAGGATGGCGCGGTTCCTCGAACTGAGAGGCCTTTCAAAGGTCCCGCATCTCGGGGGAGGTGTATTATGGTGATTTATTGACGGATGGTGGGTTCACTAGGAAACGTTTGAATGGCAGTTTCCACACCTAGGTTGGGAATGTGTTTGATATGTTCAATTTTATCTTTAAACATTCAAGTCCTAGGTTTTGAAAAATGAATCTAAGTTGTTCTATTGTGAAAATGTAGACTAAATGAAATACAAAAAACAGATTTGAACAGAAATAGAGAGAAAAAGCTAAATTAAAGAGCCATACCTGATCCGGATGTCTGATGGAGATTCTAATTCTTGAAGTAGACAGGATCGTCTGGAATTTGACGGGATCATCTCCGACCTGTAGGATCGTCTGAGATCTGACGAATTCGTCAAAGACCTACAAACAGATAAATAGACACAAAATACAGAAAATGCAGCAATGCTAATAGAGGATAATGATGTAAAATGACAATAAGAATGTTAACAGATAATCCCAAATAGAAATGCAAGTAAATTGCAACACTTTAATAGCTAATCATGATTTTATTATGCAATTAAACTACATGGGTGAACTCCAAGATGCAAGATAATAAGAAATAATAATAAAACTAACTAAATGCAGAATAAAATAGTAGCAAAGTATAGGAAAAAGTGCAAACTCTGGGCACTGATTGCCCCCAATGCAGATTGCAGTCGAAATCATCTCTAATTTGACAGGATCGTCTCCGATCTGAACAGGATCGTCTACGACGATGTAATCTTGCTCCGGCTGAAAAATGACAAGGTCCCTACAAGAAAATTGGATGCAACAAATGCAGATGGTAATACAGATTATTCTAATGTGTGTGAAGGTTGATTTACAGGAAAATTCATCCAGGGGTAGGTCAAGGGGGAGTCCTAAGTTTAAATAGGCTTAGGAGGGAGGTTAGGAGGTTGGAGATCATCCCAATTTGGGAGATCTCCAATGGGGAGGGTCTCTAATGGCACAGACATGCTTCTGCCCGGATTAGAGATGCCATTGGAATAGAGGCTAATTGAGAAAAATCAGTTTTGGGACAAGATCATCTGGACGTCCTAGCCCAGACGAAATCATTCGATCTGAGGCGATATCGTCTGATCGATGACGATATCGTCAAACGATCAAAACAAACTCTAAAAATGGCATGGGAAAGGAGTAAACGGGTTAAACGGTGATTTGGGAGCGGTTTTGGGGGTTGAAATTTGAATTTGAATATTTACTAGAGTAATTGTAATTATTTAAGGTTTTACTACACCAATTTTAGGGTGCTACATTTTGCCCCCTCTTTAGCGAATTTTTTGAAGAAAATGCGTTAAATATGAGTTCTTCTCGATCTACGAGAAAGCAAAAAATATTCCCATTTTTAGGCGACGATTCTAGGTCGAATCTTACGACAGCTTACTATGGTGCCCCCTCCGTGTTTTTACCCAAATCGAACGTTTGAGGTAAAAACGTGAAAAAACAAAAAAATTTAAAATTGTTTTAATTTTTTTTGATCATATGACTTGTCTTATGATGATATGACTTTGTTTATATGTTTTTATGATGCTTTAATGTTTGAAGTGTGATTTGATTTGATGATTCATGTAATTATGTCGTTGGAAAATATTATGGTTTGAATGTCATGCTTTTAAAATTTAAATGAAATAATCTGATGTAAACAAATTGGTTGTTGTGATGATAATTTGATAAAAAAATAAAAAGGGACTTCTAACAATAATTTCAAAGGACATTGTCATTGTTATAGACCATTTCATGGAGTCACCGCTCACTCGGTCGTCAAGCTAATCCCAGTATAGAAATATTGTTAAAAGTAAAAGAGTGCTTAAGAGACTGTCTTAAGACTTTGTTGTGATGATGCAAATGATGATGATGATGATGATTTGTTTTCAGACTTTTCATGAAAATATTATGCATGAAATATTTTTAGAAAATGGTTTTTGCTAGGCATAAATTCCTAAGTGTGATAAAATGTTTGAATAATTCCCTAGGAATTATACCATCATTGCAAATTTGCATGTTTGACAAAATGACATGAAATAGTAATAATGTTCGTTCTTTTGAAAGCATAATTGTGTAACATAATGATTTAAGTCATATGTTTTTATGATTTTTAAATGAATGGGGAATAAAATTAATACAATGGTTTGCGCTAGGCATAGAATATTTAGGTATAGACTTATACCATCATCGCGAAATCCAAAAGAAGAAAATAAATAATTTTATTGCATGGTTGATTTTTAATTGTTGAAAATAAACAAAAAATATGAAGATGAGGACTTGTGCTAGGCATAAAATTCCACTTTTATTTTGGAACTATACCATCGTCGCAAAAGTCAAAAGTTATATGGAACTTTATTGCATTTTTTTTGAAAATGATTTTGATTTTTTTGGTAAATACATGTGGTTGTCTTTATACTAAACAACTGTTCTCAGAGAAGAAAATGAAATTATTCCAGACAATTTGCAAAAATATTTCAAAGTATCTTAAAGACAAAAGTTAGATTTATAAGGAATCCCATGTGCGTATGTGAGTTCATTTCCAATCTTGATTTATCATAATGATACACAAAATCTCTCAAATACAAATGTGTGTGCGATTGCTTTGTGCATTTACCAGTTTGAGCAAGATACTATGATACAAGTGATTTGAATTAACCAAATAAGTGTTCATTAACCATGATTGAGATGCATATAACCATACCAGACTACTATGTAAGTCGGGTTATCAAGAGCTAGCTAATCCATAAGTAGACATAGGTCTATACAAAATAAGGTCGCTAATGTGATAGACATATCACCACGCTAGGAGTTACCCAAGGCCAAGCGGGTTGGGCACAAACCACCTGTTATGGGGCTTACCTCACAGTTTTCAAATAATTGAGAATTCCAAGGATTCAAGCTCATCAACCCTTCTTTTCTTTTCAAGGGGTAGGGAAAGGGATTTTATTGCTTTTGCTTTTGCTTTTCTTTGCTTTCTTTTTTTTTTTTTTTTTGTATCTTTTGCTTTGATATTTGAGATAATGCTGAAATAGTGCTAAATGATTTGGCTTGATTTCTCTTTTTCTTTTGCTTCCTATTCTAGGGATACTTGCTCGGATTAGCTGTAGAGCAAGGGATTTTTATTCCGGGTAGGGGTGAGCTTGTCCTTTTGCCAATTCTCAAAGATTCTAGACCATGTGCATGATAGGATAGCAGGGGAAACTTTTCACTCAAGAAACCACTTCTACTATGTAGCATAGCATGGATATTACAAATATAATCATTTTATTGTGAAAGGATATGCTTGGTTTAAGTAAATAACAAGATCAATTCTCTGTGCTCAAACTTTATTTAATTGAATTTTGTGGACTTTGATATAAGAGAGATTAGTAATCATGCCAGATAAAATCAAGATATTTATTTTTGTGTTTGCGAAAGTGAGGGATTCCAAATAAATGCTAATTTATCCAAAATAATTTGAAAATATAACTGCACATATGTCACAATTTGAGAAGTACAAAAAATAAAAGATGTTTTTGAAGATTTTGATGATTTTGAATGTTTTTGGTGTTTTTAATTTTAAGTTTTAGATTTTTAAGGTTATGAATTGAAAGAAATACAAGATAGTGGTTTTTTTTTTTGAAATATTTTAAACAAATATATACAATGATGAAATGACCAATTTTTTTACGCATAGTAACGTTTAAGATGCAAAATGTTCATGGGTTCTTTAAGTTCTTTACCATCTAAGGTAGATAATTTGTATGCTCCCGATTCAAATTTAGCAGTGATAATATATGGTCCAAGCCAGTTGGGCTCAAATTTACCTTTAAGGTCTTTAGTTGCATTAGTATTCTTTTGATTTTCTTTTAAAACAAGGTCGTCGACCTCAAAGGATCGATGACGAACTTTCTTAGCATATGATCTTTTAAGCTTGTTTTGGTAGGCACGAAGATGCTCCAAAGCATTGATGCACTTTTCATCTAGGAGTTCCAGTGGTTGAGTCTGCCAGCTCGATATTCATCTCCTACTTTGGTATCTTGAAGTAGTAGAGCCAAAGAAGGAACTTCTAATTCAAAGGGAAAAACGACTTCAGCGCCATAAACCAAAACAAAAGGTGAAGTTCCAGTGGGGGTTCGAACACTAGTTCGATAGGCCCACAAGGCTGGATATAATTGAATGTGCCAGTCGCGGCCAGATTTATTGACCAATCTTTTGAGAATTTTGATTAAGGTTTTGTTTGAAGCTTCTACTTGGCCATTACCTTGAGGATAATAGGGAGTGGACCAGCGATGTTGAATCTTATATTTTTGGCATAATTTCTTGACATCTTTATTTTTGAAACAAGTTCCATTATCAGAGATGAGATTTGCAGGAATTCCAAACCTACAAATGATTTGATTAAAAATAAATTTAGAGACTTGTGTGCCAGTGCGAGAAGCTAAAGGCATAGCTTCAACCCACTTCGTGAAATACTCGGTGGCGGTTATGATGAATTTGTGTCCATCAGATGACACAAGATTGATTTTGCCAATAATGTCTAAGCCCCATTTTGAAAAGGGCCAAGGAGATGAAATAGCCTACAGTTCTTGTGCAGGGGCATGGACAAGGTCAGCATGTTTTTGGCACTTGTCGCAATGGCACACATAATCATGTGCATCATTCTCCATGGTAGGCCAAAAGTATCCTATCCTAAGGAGCTTTTTAGCAATGACACTACCACTGAAGTGTCCTCCACAAGATCCATCGTGGGCTTCACTCAAGGCTGATTTGGATTCTTCTAGATTCAAACATCTCAATAAGATACCTTCAAAAGATCTCTTATACAAAGTATTGCCAATTATTACAAATCGACTTGCTCGTCTACGTAATAACCGATGCTGGTTTCTATTAGAATTGGTAGGGAAAGTCCCATTTTGAAGAAAATCAAATATATCTATATACCAAGGTTCAAGAGTAGTTTCATTGATTAGAAACACATCCAAAGGTTCTAAGCATGACTTATTTGAAGCGGGTTCCTGGAGTCGATGAATAATGATAGTGGCATATTCGTCATCTAACTCCAAGGGCAGAAGAGATGCGATTGCGGCCATAGCATCGATTGCACGATTGCTAGTTCGAGGAATAGCTTCCAAGGTAACTTGATCAAATAGAGACATTAATTGTAAAACATAGGCTTTATATGGGCAGATTTTATCATCTCTGGTCTGATAAACTTCATTAATTTGGTTTATAACAAGTTGAGAATCACCAAAAACTAGCAGATGTTTAATTTTTAGAGCCAAGGCAGCTCGTAATCCAAGGATTAGAGCTTCATACTCAGCAATGTTATTAGTGCAAGCAAATGTTAATTTAAAGGACAAAGGTATAATGTGCTTTTGTGGAGATATTAAAATAATACCTGCACTAGCCCCACTCATGCATCGGGCTCCATCAAAGTATAAGGACCATTGTTCAATATGGTCGGCCTCTAATTGAAGGCATTCATTAGGAAACTCAATGATGAGGGGATGGGTAGACTCTAAGGGTGCAGCAGCTAATTGGTCTGCTATGATTTGACCCTTAACAGACTTTTGTCCTATGAACACGAGTTCAAACTCGCTTAGAGCAAGAACCCACTTGGCTGTGCGACCCGATAAATAAGGTCGACTCATAAGATACCGCAAGGGATCATATTTAGCAATGACATACGTTTTTTGGCTAAGCATATAATGGCGTAATTTTTGCGTAGAAAAGACGACTGCTAGACATAGTTTTTCTAATGTTGTGTAGCGGGTTTCATAACTAATTAGAGTTCGGCTAATATAATAAGTAGCACGTTCTCTCTTCTCATCATCAAGTTGAGCTAACATAGCTCCTAAAGCAAAATCTGAAGCTAAAATATACAGGATAAACGGACGATCAGGTCTAGGCGGTGAAAGCACAGGTGGGTTAAGGAGGTATTGTTTGAGAAGTTCAAAAGCTTCCTTACATTCGTCGTCCCAATTAAAAGGGACATCCTTCTTAAGGAGCTTAAGAAAGGGACCGGTTTTGTCCGCCAACTTATCGATGAAGCGACGGATAGCTTGAAGCTTACCTTGTAAACTTCGTAATTCAGATATATTGGTAGGTGCGGGCATATCAGTGATAGCCGCAATCTTAAGAGGGTCAATTTCGATGCCACGTAAAGAAACTATAACCCCTAATAGTTTACCGGACTTGACTCCAAATATGCATTTGGCTGGATTTAATCGAATAAGATATTCCCTTAACCGATTAAAAACTTTTCTCAAATCATCTAAATGATTATCTTCATTAATAGAGCGAGCTATAATATCATCTACATAATCATGTAGGATATCATGCATCATATCATGAAAAATATAAGTCATAGCTCGTTGATAGGTTGCACCTGCATTCTTTAAACCGAATGGCATCACTTTCCAACAAAAGGTACCCCAAGGGGTAATAAAGGTTGTTTTAGCCTGATCTTCAGGAGCTATCTTGATCTGATTATAACCGAAGAATCCATCCATTAAGGACATCATCCCACTCCCAGCAGTAAAATCAATGATTTGATCCATGTTTGGAAGAGGAAAATCATCTTTAGGGCATGCAACGTTAATATCTCTAAAATCTGTGCAAACCCTAACTTTGGTAGCTTCTTTCTTGGTGACTGGGACTACATTCGAGATCCATTCAGCATAATCAATAGCTTGTATAAAAACAACATTCAAGAGTTTTTCTAATTCCCCTTTGACTAGTAAAGCCACTTTGGGATGCATTTTTCTAAGTTTTTGTTTAACAGGTTTAGCATCCGGATGGACTACTAGATGATGCATGACTACAGAAGGGTCTAAACCTGGCATATCTTCATATGTCCAAGCGAAGACATCTTCATATTCTTTAAGAAATGCAATGTATTGCTCTTGTTTTTCTTGACTTAATTCTGACCCAATATTGATTATGTGAGGATTATCCTCAGTTCCAATGTTAACTTTAATGACGTTTTCTACTTCCATGTGTAGATCTCTTTCAAAATTAGGTGGGGCAGGTGAGACGCCCAATTCTTGTAATTATTTTAAGGTTAACTTAGATAAGTCATCTTGAGGAGTAGTGGCCTCAAGCTGGGCTATAGTTGGTATAGAACCATCAAAATAAAACCCATTGTGTAACATCTCTTCAACGGAGACATCATGGAAAATATCTCCTTCCAACTCATCATCGGATTCAGCAATCATTTCAGGATAAGCTATGGATAACATATTACATGTAAATGGCTGATTTTGTAGAGGCGAATCATCACGCCCATCCAAATAATCTTGATAACATATGAGTTGATTATCATCTTCAAAAGGGAAGGGTTGACCCTTACTAGGAAATAGACCCACACCACATCGGGTGGGCCATGGTTCTACCTCGAAAGGTTCTTTCATACCATTTTGGAAAGGTCCCAAGCCTTTCCCTTTATATCCCATTTTAAGCATTATAGGTTTAGCTTTAATATACTCATTAGTAAAATAACATCGAGCATATCCATCATGATGAGTTTTGATATTCCGAGGTATTCTTCCCCAGTCATATCCCTTATAAATGAAGGCACAACTCCCGACTTGGTAAGTACTTCCCATAGGTTGTGGGAGGCCCAAAGTACGAGGAGATGGCGGCAAATTACTTAAGATAATGGAATTTTGCATAGAAGCATTTGTTTTTTCTGATATAAGAATTTGAGATAAATCAGGTAAGAGTTCATCAAAAAGAGCATAAGATGTAGAAGGATCATTCTCTATATCTTTAGATATAGAAGGTATGATAGATGTAGATAATGTGGAGGCGTTAATAGATGGGTCTATAGGTTTTGAAATTATAGGGATGGAACATGAAGGATTGGTTGTGGATTGAAGATCTTTTTGAGGTTCTAGAGTGGTTTGTTTAGAAGATTGTTGATCTATATATGAGGATGAAATTAATGGAGGAGAAATAGATGAAGTTATGGGTGTGTGTTTCATAGTTTTAGATGAAAAATAAGAATTAGGATGTGTGGATGACAGAGCAGGGCAAAATTGAACTCCAACAAGTTCTTCCAAGGCACACATATCAAAGGGTCTAGGATCACCATGGATAGTGACCAACTGATTTTTAAATTCGAATTTAACACATTGGTGTAAAGTTGATGGGACGACTCGCATTGCATTGATCCAAGGATGACCCAAGAGTATATTGTATGATGCGGGGCAATGTACAATAAACACGGTCGTATCTAAGGTTCTAGGACCAACTTGCAATGGGATGGTAATAACTCCACATGTTTCTTGTGTTTCGTCATTGAAAGCTTTTATGATCATGTCGATTTTCTTCATTTCATCACTTCTAAACCCAAATCTTTGGTAGAAATCAAAAGTGCAAATATTTAAAGATGAACCATTATCAATCAAGACTCTTTTAATGGCTACATCTCCAATTAAGGCAGTAATGTATAAGGGGTTATCCTTATGTAAACTATGTTGTGGTATATCTTTATCTCGAAAGTCAATACAATCGACTTCTCTAGTGATGATAGTAGTGGCCATGGCTTCAGGTTGAATGTTTTGTGGTACCATCATTTGGCTTAATGTAAGCATTAATTCATCTCTATGGGTAGGAGAAGATCTTAATAGGTCCAAAAGGGAAATTTTGGCTATAGTATTGGATAATTGCTCATTAATATTGTAAGGGGGTTTAGGTTGAACATTAGGAGCATGATTCCCTTTATTGGGATTTTTCAAAACAAATGGAGCTGATCCATCATTCTGATTTGGTTCTTGTTGAGAATTTTGAGCTTGTTGTCTGGTAACAACTCCGATGGTACCTACAATGTTATATTGAGGATGCTGAATAGGTCTTGGTCTAGCATTTATAGCTTGTTCATTAGAAAGGAATTGATCAGAAGAGGGTCGAGTAGTAACTCTTCTAGGAAATGGTTCTTCTAGAATCATAGCATCTGTGATAGGTTGAATAGGATCTGATTCATTTTCAGAACTATTCGATTGGTTTGAAGTGATTTCCATGTCACTTTCAGTATCTGATTCTACATCACTGAGATCTGGTATTTGAATATTATGTAGGGGCCTGGTCGTGACCATGGATAAAGTTGTGTCAAATTTTTGTAAATCATGATTAGGTAAATGTCCGCTAATAGTTCCTACATATCGGGTAGGAGGAGGAACATTATGATGCTCAATTTGATTGGCCACCTCTTTACCATGTCTTGGTAAAGGATGTTGAAATATGTCTAATGATTGATTAGCATTTTGATTTTGATTTTGAGGAATGATCTTTTGAGCATTATTAGGAGCATTTTGTTTAGGTTGGAAGGCTTGCACCTCCATTTCATTATTATCAATCAGATCTTGTATTTTATGTTTCAACCTTTTACAAGCATTGGTAGAGTGTCCAGGCCCTCTATGGAAATCATAGTGTAAGTCAGCTCTGTATCCGGGTATGGTTGGATCAGGTTCCCGGATAGCTGGTAATTGAATCAAGCCTCTTTCGAGTAATTGAGGTAAAATAGTTGATAATGGTTGGTTCAATCTAGTAAACTCTCGAGGAGGTTTATCAGGAGGTTTCAATATAAATTTTTTTGTTGTCTTCGTTGCATTGATATTAGCAACATTTCTGTTGTCAGTGACTCCGTCACCCACAACTTGTTTGTTTTTATATTGATTTTTGGATGTTTTCTCATCATCTTTCTTCCTAAGTTGGCCTCTCCTAATGAGAGCATCTTCTACTCTTCGAGCTAAGTCTATAGCTTGATCGAAGGTAGTCAAAGTAGCAGTTGATAACTCATAAGATATTTGTTCTTGCAAATTATTAATAAAAATGTCCAACATTTCCCTATAAGGTAGCACAAAGTGCAGTTTTCCTATCAATTGCCTCCATCTAGCTAAGAAATCAGCAAAACATTCATCTTTGTCTTGTTTTAAGTTGTATAAATCTTTAATGGTTACATGCCTCTCGATGTAGGCACTAAATTGATGGACAAAAGATTCATCTGTTTCTTCAAAATTTCTCAAAGAATGAGTGGGCAATTGATAGTACCACTCTAATGCCATTCCTCCTAAACTTTTTGGGAACATTTTTAGTAATAGCAAGTCATCATGTGATATATCATGACATGCTATCCTAAACATGCGAAGATGCTCTATGGGATCTTCGGTTCCTTTATATATAGGCAGGACCGGCATGGGAAAGTGTTTAGGGTACGGTTGTGCTACAACTATGGGATCCAAAGGCTGACTACATATCTCTCGATAATTGTACGAGGGACGGTAGGGATCCATCTGGTCCATGCGGGAAGCTAACTGTTTCACCATGGCTTCCAGATTACTGGTTTGCCCACCATATTGGTTTGGTAGGGCATTAATATGAGATTGGTGAGCATATGATGGAGGGACTTGCATATTAGATGCTATATTACTATTGTGTAAATTGTTGGTAGGAAGGGTGTTATGAAGAAGTCTTGAAGTTGTATTGTGTTGTATCCCAGATTGTTGAAAATTGGTGTTTGGCTTCATTTTAGGTTTTTGTCGATTTGAAGCATATTGATCAATAGTTTGGCAAAATAAAGCAATGAATGAAGGTTTCTTTTGTGTGGGAATGATTTTAGGCTCAATAACAGGTTCCTTAGGAGGTTGGGTAACCTGTTGTTTTTGCATGTTCTGAATCATAGTGGCCATATCCGTATTGGATGGTCCAGCTTTATCACTTTCTTGATCGATAAAAGACAAAGGATTAGTGTGCACGTTAAACACATGTTCCATGGTTGCTTGAGTATCACTAATTTGTTCTTTATCAATACGAGCTGCCATATTAAGAGCACCAATGTTATTATTGAAAAATTTCTAGAAATGATCTAAGTTATCAAAAGCAATAGTTCCATCTGGAGCTATTCTAGGGGATGAGGATCCTTCCTCTTTAAGATTTTCTTGTTGTTCATCGTCTTCAACCAGGTCATCTTCTGGTTGATCTAGAGTTTCTCCTTCCGGAATTGGATCCTCAGGAAGGACATTTGGGTTTTTTGTTTTGTCTCCTAACCAATCTTCTTCTTCTTCATCAGTTTGTTTACCATTCCTAAGTCTAGGCATTGTGCTTAAACTTAGATTTTAGCAAATATATATATTTATATATATATATATATGCAACAAGCTTAAGAGGTATATATTTTAATTATATACCTATTATAATATTTAAAATAAAATGTTTTTTGGTTTTTGTTATGTTTTTTTTTTTTGGTTTTAATAACAATATTATAAAGATAACAAACAACACACAAAACGCAAGAAATAATAATAATGAAAGCAATGATCTAGTTTTCTATAAACAATTTATAAATATCATTAATGGGCTCAAGTTCTTCAGGAGTCATGAAATGTTCTTCTTCAAATTGAAAATTTTCTTTCAAGAATTTGACAAAAAGTGCTATAGTGATATTATCTATTTCAGACTCTGGTAGGTAGAAGTAAAGCTCGTGGCAATACTCTCGATATAACACAGCTCTAGGAACTCTATTCCATCTTTCTCTAATCATAAGATCAGTTTCTTGGACTTCTATATGATCTAGAAATTGGCGTACCGTAGGCTGCGTTCTCGAGGTATTCCTCGAAGGTGAACAATTCTGAAGACACAAGAGCTCTCCTATAAGCTAACCATCTATGGCAAGCTCTCTGAAGTTCATGATAAAAGACGAGTTGATGAGGATCCAGGATTCTATCTAGGACAAGCCTCTTGATTTGTTTAAGCTCTGTTGACCTAGATGAAATGATACCTAGTCTCCTATCAAGTTCGTCCCACAAAAGTTGGTTTCTATCTGTTTCAGGCACACTAAGCACAGAATTGATTTCTATGGCTGCTAATTGGTTTTCAACATTTATAGTAACTGCTAGTCTTTTCTTAGGAGCTACCATCTAAACATGATATGCAACTTAGTAGTTTTCTAATGATTTTAAATGCATCTATGTTTTTTTTTTTTTTTTTTCAAAAGGTTTTAAATGCATTCACGTCGGGTTCACCAAAATGTATCGCTCCAAATTTTTCGCATCCTTACCTTCAGGCTATAGGATCCGTGCCCGGAAGGAGGATGGGAAAAGGATGGCACGGTACCTCGGACTGAGAGGCCTTGCGAAGGTCCCGCCTCTCGGGGGAGGTGTATTATGGTGATTTTTCGATGGATGGTGGGTTCACCAGGAAACGTTTGAATGGCAGTTTCCACGCCTAGGTTGGGAATGTGTTTAATATGTTCAATTTTATCTTTAAACATTCAAGTCCTAGGTTTGGCCAAATGAATCTAAGTTGTTCTATTATGAAAATGCAGACTAAATGAAATACAACAAACAGATTTGAACAGAAAAAAGAGAGAAAAAGCTAAATTAAAGAGCCATACCTGATCCGGATGTCTGATGGAGGTTCTGATTCTTGAAGCGAGATAGGGATCATCTGGAATTTGACAGGATCGTCTCCGACCTGCAGGATCGTCTGAGATCTGATGAATTCATCAGACGAATTCATCGAGAGACCTGCAAATAGAGAAATAGACACAAAATACAAAAAATGCAGCAATGCTAATAGAGGATAATGATGTAAAATGACAATAAGGATGTTAACAGATAATCCCAAATAGAAATGCAAGTAAATTGCAACACTTTAATAGCTAATCATGATTTTATTATGCGATTAAACTACATGGGTGAACTCCAGGATGCAGGATAACAAGAAATAACAATAAAACTAACTAAATGCAGAATAAAACAGTAGCAAAGTATAGGAAAAAGTGCAAACTCTGGGCACTGATTGCCCCTAATGCAGACTACAGTCGAAATCGTCTCTAATTTGACAAGATCGTCTCCGATCTGAACAGGATCGTCTACGACGATGTAAGCTTGCTTCGGCTGAAAAATGACAAGGTCCCTGCAAGAAAATTGGATGCAACAAATGCAGATGGTAATACAGATTATTCTAATGCGTGTGAAGGTCGATTTATAGGAAAATTCAGCCAGGGGGGATGCCAAGGGGGAGTCCTAAGTTTAAATAGGCTTAGGAGGGAGGTTAGGAGGTTGGAGATCATCCCAATTTGGGAGATCTCCAATGGGGGAGGTCTCTAACGGCGCAGACACGCTTCTGCCCAGATTAGAGACGTCGTTGGAATAGAGGCTAATTGTGAAAAATCAATTTTGGGACAAGATCGTCTGGACGTCCTAGCCCAGACGAAATCGTTCGATCTAAGGCGATATCGTCTGATCGGCGATGATATCATCAAACGGTCAAAACAAACTCTAAAAATGGCATGAGAAAGGAGGAAACGGGTTAAACGACGGTTTGGGAGCGGTTTTGGGGGTTGAAATTTGAATTTGAATATTTACTAGAGTAATTGTAATTATTTAAGGTTTTACTGCGCCAATTTTAGGGTGCTACACTATGTATAATATGTGGTGGTGTATACCTAAGTGGGTTAGGCATTAAATGTGCAAAGGTTAATTATGTTGATAGGTTTTGGATTGGTGAGGCCTTCTAGATTTTCCAATCGATAGGCACTGAAGCTAAATTTTTGTGTGATGATGTATGGGCCTAACCAATTGGGAGTGAACTTGTCTCACTGTTGATGGGGTTGGCTTGTGATTTATTGGTTTTCCCTAAGGATCAGGTTGCCAAACTAAAATTTGCATTGATGTATCATACTATTGTAGGCATAATAAACATGGTCTGGATATACATGCATGTGTTCGATGGCATGAATACGATGCTCATCCAAGAGTGTTAATTTATCAAGACAGGCTTAATGAGTAGTATCATCATCGATGAAGTCTTTTAAGGGGCATAATGGCTTCGATGTCATAGACCAATGAGAAGGGGGTTGCCCCAATGGGAGTAAGAATGCTCGTACGATAAGCACACAATGCAAGAGGCATCTGATTATGCCAATCATGATGGGATTCTGCAATCATTTTCCTAAGGATGGAGCAAATAGTTTTATTATTTGTCTCAACTTGACCATTACCTTGTGGTTAGTATGGGTTTGATAAGCTATGATGGATATTAAATTTTGTGCAAATGGCATAAACTATTTTATTTTTGAATGATTTTTCATTATCATAAAATATTTAGGAAGGGATTCCAAAGCGACATATAATGTGATTTGTAATGAATATTGTGATCTTAGTTCCTATGATTTGGACAATTGGGATTGCTTCTACCCATTTTTTAAAGTGCTCTATGGCTATTATGATGAATTTATGATTGTTGGACAAGGCAGGTGTGATTTGTCCAATGAGATCTAGGTCCCATTGTGAGAAATATCACATGGATTGAATTGGTTGAAGATCTTGTGAAGGTAAATATGTGAGGTTGGAATGCTATTGGAATTTGATGCACCAATTGACATAATCACAATAATCATGCTCCATTTTGGGCTAGTAATATCCCATGCACAAGATGCATTCGATGATAGCCATGCCACTGAAGTGGCTACCATAAGTACCATCATGGGTTTCTTGTACTACCCATTTAGATTCTTGTGGTTCGAGGTAACGCAGGAGGTTGTCATCATAACTCTGATGATACAATATGTCCCCCAGTAGTGTGTATAAAATGGCACATTGTTTAAATTCTTGATGTTGAGCATGTGGCAGATCACAAGAGAGGAACCCTAATTTAATATAATTCTTAATTTATAAAAACCAAGTATCATGTGGTTCGGTATGGACAACATGAATGCCATCATAATTTGTTTGAGGTGAAGATGAGATAGATAATTTGGTAAGCATATGGATAGACACATGTGTAGTATCTGAAAGATAATTTTATGGTATTAATGATCCTAGTGAGGCCATTATGTTGTAAAAATTATTGGATGAGCAAGGAGCAACTTCGATAACATACCACTCAAATTGGACAAGGATTTTCTAGGCGATTTGTTTATATTGTTGTAGAATGGGACAGTGACATTACCATATCTCCTAGACTTGGTTTATGATGAGGAGGGAATATCCAATGATGTGAAGGTACCGAATGTGCATGGAATGCACCTATTTTAGATCAAGAATAAGGGATTCATATTTTGCATTGTTGTTTTTGCAAGGAAATCCTAATTTAAATGAGAATTGAAGAGGCTCTCTATCTGGTGTGAAAAATACAATGCTTGCACCTCCAATGTATGTGCAATGAGAACCATCAAATAATAGTGTTAGTTCAGCAACTATCTCTAGTTTGACATACTCTTTGAGTTCTGTAATATTGAATATGGAATCATAAAGGAGTTGGATGAGGAGAGATCGATGATTAGGTAATGGGGCCTTAGCAAGTTGGTCTGTGATGACCTACCCCTTAATGGATTTTTGTAAAATTAACTCTAGGTCAAATTCAGTAAGGAGCATGATCCATTTGGTGGTACGAGAGTTATGATAACTCTTGTTCATCATGTATCGAAGTAGATTGTAACGAGCACATAGTATGATTAAGCATGTAATGACATAGTTTTTGGGTGGCAAAGACTACATGTAAGTATATCTTTTCCATGTAGACATAGCAAGTTGTGTAGCTAACTAGAATAAAACTGATGTAATATATAGATCACTCATGATTGAGGTCATTCTTTTGGGCAAAAAATGTATCGAGTGTGAAGTTTGTAGCAGAAATGCATAGAGTGAATGGCAACTGTGGGTGTGGGGGAGACAAAACCGATGAAGAGGTGAGGTAGGATTTGATTGAATCAAAGGCTTGTTGATATTTTTTGTCCAATTTGAACATGCCTCCCTTTTGTAAGAGGTGATTAAATGGTTTGCATTTATCTAAAATTTGGATAATAAATTGATGTATAGACTTAATTTTACCTTGTAGACTGCATAGTTGTTTAAGGTTGGTTAGTGGAGGCATCTCAAGGATGGCTCTGACTTTGTTAGGATCCACATCAATGCCTTTTTGAGAGATGAACCCTAGAATTTTACCTAAAGTGATACTAAAGATGCATTTCTTTGGGTTAAGGTGAACGTTGTGTTCTAAGAGGTGGTCAAAGATTTTATGTAAGTAAGCAAGGTGTTGTGGATGTTCTTTTGATTTTATGATGAGATCATTGATGTAGTCTTCTACGATTTTGTGTATGTAATCATGGAAAGTGTAAGTCATTATGTGCTGGTAGATTGCCCCAATGTATTTAAGACAAAAATGCATGACCTTATAACAGAAAGTCCCCCAGGGGTAGTGAAACAAATCTTATGTTGAACAGTTCGATTAAATTTTATTTGGTTGTATCCCAAAAATCCATCCATGAGGGATACCATTTCATGGCCTCCTATGGAATCAATGAGCGAGTCAATGTTTGGTAATGGGAAGTTGTCTTTAGGATAATCTTTGTTTAAGTCATGAAAGTCAGTGCATACACGAACTTTGCTAGAGGATTTTGGTATTGGTATCATATTAGAAACCCACTCAATATAATTTATAGGCATGATGAAACCTACATTAGGGAGCTTTTAGAGTTTTTTTTTTACGAGGAGATCAATGGTAGGATGCATGCATCATAATGTTTTCCTGACAAGTTTGGCATGTTTTTCAAGGATGAGATTATGAACCACTAAGGAAGGGTTCAGGCAATGCATGTCCTTGTAGGACCAGGCAAAGACTTAAATATATTCCTTTAGGAAGGTTATGAATGTGATGCACTCTTATGGTGAGAGGTTAGCAAAGAGTTTGAAAATATGTGGATCTTCGAGATTATCACCAATGTCCACGTCAATAGTATCTTCCACAAGCATGTGGTAACTATCGCGAATATCTTCAAGAATTGGGATAAGGTGGACTTCATCGACAGTATTTGGTACATCAAATTCATAATCGAGGTAGATGTTTGTGTGGTGAACCCATGGAATGTGGGGTGGGGTGGAAGGTATAGGAGCATTCATAGTATGAAAGACATGGGGTGAGAGCAAGAAATTTTGTGATGAAGGTGTAGGTGAAATATGTGTCAATTCGATGATATTTGGGTTAGGTGTGTCATCATGAATCGGTTGGTGTGTATACCAAAGTGGATAAAGGGGTTCATATCAACCATATTAACTAAATTTTGGGGGGATATAGGTGGTGAGGAGTCTAATGATGAAGACTCAATAACATGTGAATGTCATAACAGTCTTAGAAAAGGGTATAAAATGACAGGTGAATAATGTGACTGAGTAATAGAGTGATGGATTTACCGATGCATGGGTAACAATCTAGCCAAATATGTTGGTGAGGGTGGAGGATATGTCATGTCATGTTCAGGGTAGTGAGCATTTAGAGATAATGCAGTGAATTGGCTATTTAATTTGTTAACACAACATGATGACATAGTGTCAAAGAAAGGAGTTTCCTAAAAGAAGTCAAGTGGAATAGTGATGGTTGAATGAGGAGATGGGCTCTCATCCAAAATATCCATGTCGATATATTCCTCCAAAGTGTGTGTTGGAAGTGTGAAAGGGTGTAAGGAGAGATCTTCAAGCTCATTCTCAAGTGTGTTAATAGCGGTGGGGTGATAGCCTAGGCCGAATTTGTTTGTAGGTAATTACACATGGGGATTGATGGGTGTGTGTAACCCTTGTTCATAACATCCTAACCCAAATCTATGCCAATGAAAACACTGAAGGTAGCATAAATAAAAATGGGGGTTTGACATGTGATCTAATGTACCACAAAATCTATATTGTGATAGTGGGGATACTACAACTGGGATTCAAGAATCTAATCCTGCACAGACAAAGTTGGTTCGGTTATTGGGAGGGCCTAATTGTACAATAGTTTCAATGATCAATATTGAAGTTGAAGGGTAACTAAAATCATACGTAGATTGAACTATAAGGGTTCATATTTGAGCATCACGCATATTATAGTCTCTTGGACTAGAGTTTATCATAAATATAAATATGCAAGGTGGCGTATGAGGTGCTGAGTGAGGTTGTGAATTCAAATCAAAATATGAGGGTGATAGATGAGAATATCGTATGGTGGTAGTATAGAAGTGTAGAATTTAATCATCAAGGTGAGAGGCTCATTGTTCCCAATCATAGAATTTAGTTGTTGTATATGGGATAGGATGATCTACATGCAGGAATTATGGAGTTGCATTAGTTGGTGTTGATGCTAGACTATGATGAGATGTGAACGACCGAGGTCATGGGTGGAATGAAATCAAATTTGTTTGAGGTGTACAGAGGAGAGGAGGTTCTATAGAGGAGGATGAGTGAGATGCGATGGTAGGCCATGATGAGGGTGACAAAGAAGGTATCAACATTGAGGGTATATTTATGGAAGAGGATGATTGAGAAGGTGGTGGCGACCACAAGGAAGGTGGCAAAAAAGGTATGGTAGTAGGATTAGGTTCCATGATGGTTGGTGAAAGTGGTGTGGACACTGAGGTGCATGTCCTTGATGGATATTATGGTGATGAGGTTTATGTGGAGGGATATGTTGATGCTCCAATAGATTTATGAGAAGAAACAAGAAAGAGTTATGTAGAATATGATGAAGGTCATGGTGGAAGGTCTACGATGTTGTAAAATTTTAAAGGGTTCCCATCAGTAGGAGCATAGTGAACAAGTTTGTCATGGATATATTTAAGATATTGGTGTAATGTAGAAGGGACACACTGCATATACCTAATCCATAGATATTCGAGCAAGATATTGTACTGCATATCACCCTGAATGACGTAGAATGTGATGGAAATGGTGTAAATACCCACTCGGATAGGTAGGATAATGAAGCCTACTATGGGTCACATGGAACCATCGAATACCCAAATATTGAGTGATGGGGTGGAAAAATGAGTTGGCAGAATGTGTAGGTGGTGTAAGGCTATAGTGGAAATGATACTGATAGAGGAATCGATATCAATGAGAACGCACTTATAGGTGATATCATTTATGGTTGCTTGGATGTGAAGAGGAGGATCAGTACCTTCATCTATGATTTTGGTAATCTCATGATCATGGAAATTTATAGACAACTAAAGATAATGTGGAATATTCCCTAAGAAGTTCAAAAACACATTTGTATCATGGATTTCAAGGTCTATAGATTGAAGGATGTCATTCAATGGGGTTGATATTGTTGTAAAAGATAAAATATGGATAATTTGATAGGATTATTATGCAACTAGTGGGTAATGCTACCATGAATGGTAATGGTATTTTTTGGTGAAGCGAATGTAGCATTGGAAGTCATGGGAGACTATGGAGAATTAAATGGTACATGCAGTGAGACCACTAGTGTAGTTTAGCATGAAGGATACCTTTTATTATGAGTAGTGAGGTTAATCATGCCAACTATACTGCATGAAGGAGAATTATGTTGAACATTATTGACCTATTTGGATGGTCCTAAAGGATTAGGTTGAACTCTTTGGGTATTTTTCCCCCTGTGTTTGGGTAGGGGGTTTTGGTATATCCCCAAGTTTTGGTTTAGTGGAGCGAGGGGGTTGAAGACCTAAATGATACCCCTATCAATGATATCTTGGACAAGTCCATGAAAAGAGTGGTAATATTTGATATCATGACTAGGTTTTCGGTGGTATGCATAGAAGGCTTAGTTTGATTTGGGTTGAGCAGACATATTTTAGGTAGTTTTATGTGGCCTGCATCATACAATATTTAGAAAAGGGTTGGCAAAGGATTAGAGAGGGGTGATATTTTATTGTTGAGCATGTGGATGAAGGCTATGGGACTGTTGTGGTCTATGAGGAAGAGGTGCACTAGTTTATAATAGTTACTGCTATGGAGAAGGATGTTGTGGTATGGGTGATGGAGCTAGGGTAATTTTTACCACATGATTGGCTTATGGTAACCTAGGAAAAGGTTGATTAGGTGCATTTCTATTAAAGTAAAAATTTGAGTTGTATGAGGGTTTTTGTCTCAACTCAATTTTACTCGATTGGACTTTGATGTCCTTGATGACTTTAGCTTGGGTAATACCTTCTTCAAAGGTACAACAATGATGAAGTTGTAAGGAAGTGGATATGTGCTTATGATAGCTTTTGGATAAAAGTGTAACTAGTTCAATATTTGGGATACTATGAGCTATGTCATGTATAATCGATCTCCATCAGGAAACAAACTCAGTATTAGGCTTATCGTCAGCCTACCATAGGGCGTAGACATCTGAGAATTTGGTTTTATTTTTTATATTGATAGAAAAATGTTCTAGGAAGGAATTGACCAACTGTTCAAAGGTGTATAGGCTATGGTACAAGAGCATGTTGTACCAATCAAGGGCTTATCCCCAAAGTGAGAGGGAGAAGGTACTTAACATGAGGGGGTTACTACTATGAATTTTTTAGTAAGCTAAACAATAATTACTGACATGTTCATGTGGATCCACCTTGCCTTTGTACTTATCAAACTTTGGAATATCAAACCGATAAGGATAAGGAGATATGGGAACTGATGGATGGACTATCTCATTGTAGAGTTCATTATAGGTGGGTTTTTACGGTCCATAACCTATGGTATGAAGGTTTAACATCTTTACTTCATATTGCAAGATTTGAAGTTCGAATGTTAGAGGTGTGGAGGATGATTCTAAGGTGGGTGGGGTCTGAGAGTGTGGTGGATGCTAGAGTTGCTATTCTTCCTAGTATAAAGAAGGAACATATTGCAACTGATCTTGAGGATGTGGCTATTGAACGATGTATGGTGTCATAGTGGGTGAGATACTAGGTTGCATAATATGCATTTGTTGAGGATAATAATATTATGGTTGAGGGGCATGCGGTTGTTGTATGGGTATCTACTGGAGGGGATCTTGTTGTAGTGGTTGGGTTGTAGGAGGCGATGACCAAGAAGGGTAAGGTGTAAATAATGTGGGTCCAATAGATAATGGTAATGGTATCTAGATAGATGGTGTGAGAAGTGGATGATATGAGGGGTCAAAAGATGGTACAAGCATCTATCCATAAGGATGAGTGGTGGGATAACTAAACTGAGTAGATTAGCATAGGGGAGTAGGAGTATAGGTTGAAGGTTACGAACCATATATGGTAAGGGTGCATGCAGTCGAGATCCAAAATGGAAGAGGGGGAGGTAACATGAAAGTAGAATTGGATGAAGGCAGAATGGAAGATTAGGTAGGATATATCCCAAAATGATGGGATGTATATGGGAGTGGTGAAGAAGAGGGAGGATAATTTTTTGAGGTAGGAGCTTGAGAAGATGGAGTGGTGAACATTTTCACTCCAAATTAGATGTAGGCAATCATTTGTTATTGTTGGTGTTGAATCAGTTGTGTTTGAGGAGGCTATTGTTGCATATCCTCAAAATATGGGAAAAATGATTATTGGGAGGATGGTGGTTGTGACTCTTGGGAAGAGTGTGGGTATGATGGTGGAGGTGGCTCTTGCTATTGTTGCAAGGGAGGTTGTTGTGATGGGGTTTGTAATGATGGTACCTTTGTTCCTAGTGTAGAAGAGGAGGGGTCTAAAATCATCCCTATAGTAGGGGTGAATGTCGCAACCTATGGACGAGTTTGGTTTAAAAAATAAGAGTCATTCTCAAAAAGGAATTGGGATATACTCTAGAGGAAGGGGTGTACAAAGGTAGGAGAAGTGGATAGGGTATCCTCATCAATGGTGAAGAAAGGAGGGGGATGTCTTGGAGCTATATAGATAACATGATCATAGAACATAGAAGGTGGATTAGGTGAAGGTGAACAAGGAAGAAGTGGATCACCTTTGCTAGAAAAAATGGAAGTCTCTTTAGAAGAAGAAATATGTGTGGGAGATAAATGTGAATCTATGGGTAGATCAACTGTGAGTGTGTGGACTTTCCCTGTAGAAGGAGAGGAAGAAAGATACTGACTAGAAGGGGTGACTAATACCTTCTCCTCAAGGTGTGCTTGCTTGTGTGCTTGACTACGTATGATGATGGGAATGGTGTCATGTATGATGAATGTGGGCTCAAAACTACACAGTTTCTAAAATTTGAGGTTCTAGGTGTGATTTGTGATGGGTTTTGAGGTAACCCTATGGAACCTAAAATATTTTTTTGTGTCTAAATTGAATTTGTAGATTGGAGGATGAATTGGTACCTAATTTATAGGTTTCCTTATGAATTGGACTTAAACTGTAAATAAAATAAAGGTTAAGCCAATAAATAGAGTGTTGAAAAGTGAAATGTGTTGAAACCAATTTATGATCATGCAAACAACATGAAACTGGAGTTAGTTCTAAATGCAAAAAATAAAATATTTGTGTGTTTTGATGTTGAAAAATATGCTTCCTAGAAAATATCATAGGCAGTGGGGTGATAAATCTAGAAATATCAAGAGTGTCATTAGCACGAAATTTCCTGCAACATCCAAAGGCACACAGAATAGAATAGTATCATAATAGGTGAATAGTGACCTATATGGAAAGTGCAATAAAATTATAGCCTATAGGGGGGACTCAAGATGTGCTAATGAGTCCAATAACCTATTGCAAGAAGAAGTGGCAATGTCTAAGACTTGTTACTTTCTTAGTTGAGCTTTTGTTTCACTCTCGGGTGAGCTTATTCAATTAAGACAATTACCTTATTCACTAATAATGTAAGCCTTGTGAACGAAGATATCTAACCCTGTCTCAATCTAAAGGTCCTTTTCAATGATGAATTTTGAAAAACTAATCTCAAAAGTGGAGGATTTTCTTGTGATGAAGTCAAAAAAACTGCTCCTATGAGGCTACTAATTGTCTAGGGGTGTGAGCTGGTGGAGGGTAAAACTCCTACCTCACCAGTATCGAGTGATGGATTGGGGATGAATTCCAATCTCACAACTTGTGTATACCATGTATTTGTGTGGGTTTACATTGTCTAATTATGATATGAAAGTAATAAATCTAATTAGATGCCTTTTGAAATGGAAATCTAGCCCTAGATGCATTTTTGGAAGCAAAGCTAGATTAAGATGCATTTTGAAAGAAAAGCTAGTCATATGTATCTTTTTGGAAAAGAAACTAGGATCTATGCTATGAAGTGTGTAAACAAGCAATGTAAAGCATGTGATAAGAGGGATTTTGGAACCCTAATATTGAAACATGAAAGAAGTTTGAAAGATATTGTGCAAAAAGAAATTGAAATCCTATGTTAGAAGAGGAGAAAAGAAATTGAAACCCTAATCTAATGATATGGAAATAAATATGCAAATTACCTAGGGGATTTGTGAAATAGATGGGAAAATTTTTAATCTATGTGATTTGAAAGAAAAACATGCAAGTTACCTAGAGGATTTGTGAACGAGATAACAAATTTCTAATGTAAGTGATTTGAAAGTTACTTGAGGGATTTGTAAAAGTGATTTTAAAACTCCTAATATAATGACATGAAATATATTTGAAAGTTACCCAAGGGATTTGTGAAAGTGATTTTAAAACTTCTAATCTTAATTACATGAAATAAATGAGAAATTTGAAATGCGCTTTGAAATAAATTTTATGGAATAACACAAAACAGAAACAAAAAAACTATTTGACATGTGATTTGTAAAATAAAATGAGAATATTCTTGAAAACTAAAATTTTTGATCTACACATAGGTTTTTGAAGTATAATTTGAAAGACCTATCTAATGTGAGAAATGTGATTTTACAAATTGATGATTTACAAAATATTGATATGAAATAGAAACCTACTCTAATGATTTGAAAAAAGATAAATGTAGATTTGATTCATATTAACAAGGGGAAATCTGAAACACACTAAACTAAAGAATCTAAAAATAATGGATGCATTGAAAAGAATTTCATACAAGGACACGATGCATGTGTTGATGATACTCTTCATTCAAGTGGAATTTATGGTAGAGGTTGAGTGGTTGATCAATTACCAAACTATATATCATGTAGTAGTTCAAGGGGACCATTTCCTTCCTTTTTTGGTAATGTTTTTGATATGGAGACACTCACGGTTTATGACATTGCATTCATAATAATCAATGAGGATGCCACCACTATCAAGAGGAGGAGGAGGAGCACTAGATATAGGTTCCTAGATCTAGATACATATACAAGGACTAATTTTGTAGTTGTTGTTAGTAGTTTTAATGGACATATGATGTACATTGTACCATATGTATTTTGTTGTACAAACATTTTATATGTGTGTGTACAAACATACATTGACATTTATGGAATCATGATTAATGGATCATATTTTATGTTATGATTTATGCTTTGGTGCTTTGTGTTATGTGTCACTTGATGTAAATGATTGATCAATAGTGACATGATTTATGTTTAATGATGGATGGTTATGTTATGATGAATTTTTTTATATGATATGGTTATTAACTGATTAATTATGCATGATTGGATAGTATCAAATGTGATGATAATTTAGTTATTGGATATTATTGAACGTTATTATGATTTTTTAATGATTCTTCTTAGGGTTTTGAATTGATTTTAGATATGTTATTGATGGTATGCTAAGTAGATTAGAAAAGTAACTTGATATTTATGAAGATAAAATGATGTGATCTAAATGTATGATTAGGATTGAAAAGTGGATTAAGATTAGAATTTTGGATTATATTATGTAGAGATATGTGTGATTAAAATTTGTAAAGTGACATGACCAAGGATACTTTGGATAATATCATGAGGCATTGCTATGATACAAACTATGTACATATAAAGGTCTTCTCAATGAGACTTTCCCTTAGATAAAAGATTTATCCATGGGGACCTTAGCTATGATACAATATACATACAACTATGTATAGTAATATATAGATAAAGACTTATCCAAGGGGACTTCAACTTAGGTAAAATATATTCCCAAGGGGATTTTAAGAGATTTGCCCAAGGGGACTTTTGGTATCCCTAGGAAAATTCCAAAGCATCATTTTATGATTTATTTGAAAATTGTAAAATATATTTAACTTTAAATAAATATTTGAAGGAATTTTGCTTTTTCCAAAGGACTTCTAATTAGTGAATTTCCTTTAAACAAACATCTAAAGAAACTTTCCTTTGCCCAAATGACTTTTGATTAGTTTAACATACATTTAAACAAACATCTAAAGGACTTTTGCTTTACCTAGAGGATTTATGATTATATTGAATTAACTTTAAACAAATGTATACAAGACTTCTACTTTACATAGAGGATGTCTACTTAGTATATTTACCTTTAGAAAAATGTGTAAAAAACTTCTCATTAAATCAACAATAGAAGAAACACACTTCAAAATATGATAAGATGTTTTTGAGCTTTTTGATTTTGTTGAACAATATTTTTCTTGGATATTGGTAAAAATTGGAAGTTTTAATAAGAGGTCCAAGATTTGAATCCAAAAAGGAGCAGGGTTGTACATCATACCCTATTTTGTATTAAAGCTCATAGTCCCATAGACTCTTTTGGTCTCATGAATGTTATTAAAATAATTTAATTTCATTTGCTTGAAGGACTTTTTATTTGAGATTTATCTTCAAACAAATATCTAAAGGAATCTTCTTTGCCTAGAGGACTTCCAATTGGATTGAATTTTATCATACAAAAATATCATAGAGGGATTTTATTGATATGATTTATATGACTCTTGAGAAATATTACTTTATTTGGTACATGCTAATGTACCCCTGTAGTACCTTCATGGTAAAATTGTAAATATATAATAGATTAGGGTTGAGTCTTTAGTTTATATATGTTATTTATATTTTTCCTTTCATGTGAGTGTGAATATATAAAAAATAGACAAGTGTCATGTAAGAGTGGAATGTGTAGGAAATGCACAAGTTTCATGTAAGTTAGAGTGCAAGTGTATATTTCAAGAATGTGCACATGTCATGTATGTAAGTGTGCAAATATGTAATGTGAGGATGTGCACAAGTGTCTTCGATTATGAGTGCATGTAGAAGTGTAAGAGTCATGTAGAAGTGTGCAAGTGTAATAGTGTGCAAGTGTCTACAGATACCCCTTTTGAGATGCATTATGAGATCAAACAACACTAAGCAAAAATAGACCTCCTAAAATGATGTCAAAGGTTCTATGATGATCATTAGTCAAATCAACATTAGATGCCCCAGGTCCTGCAAAAGGATGCGCATGCTGTAATCATTGCTTCCAACTCTTTGGAGGCTTAAAATTGAAAAGCTTGCACTCGCCATCAGTATTTAGGATAGTGTTTGATGATACAATAGGATTTAGTCCTATATAGCCAAAATGAGAAGAGATACAAACAAATTATCATTTTTGCTATTTACCCCAAGCAAAGGGGTAAGCTTATGAAAGCTGTTGACAATGATTCGCATAGACAAATACAATTTTGACAAGATCAAGGGATTTACGATTTCAAGGATCTTTTGTTGACTTTGATTATGATTTGATATTATGACTACCCCCTCAAGTGAAGATTCGATGAGGGTAATGACAATGATAAAAGTGACGATGTCACTTTACCACCATGGATGAGCTGAAAAAACTTAGATTTGAGCAAATTAATGCCTTGGCTAGGCCTAGTTCAGCTTTTGATTCCAAATTTTAATAGTATATACACATTTCTATTCCGTGGAGTAGTCAGGCTACAATATTCATCTTAGGGAATCAAAATGATACAAATCCAATCAGATTTGTGTTGAATCAAATTATCAATGATTTGTTGAAAGATGTCATAGAAGACATAACATGAAATGTCTCATTCCCATGGAGAATTCTAGTCACAAAGGCCTTCTTAGGGATTGAACAACAGCATATCAGATCAACAATGACCATTTTTGCCCCAAATGTCCTTATGGTAATTTACTCATCTTCTTAGATTGCATGGAGCGCAATTCGCTGCAACCGCCAAGTGTATAGGGTAAATTATTGAATACGAGGTACATTTGATGTTTTTAATTATTTGATTTTTTTGAATTTTTTGAATTGTGAATTGAGTTGATTTATTTGGCTGGGAGGTGCATCACTCCATGAAAGGATTGTCATAACGACGACCTCGATTGAATGTACTTTATAATCTTAGCCAGATATTTTATTTTTAATCGGATCTAGGTGCTTGATCATCACCAAATTTCCAAATTGATTGCTTTTATTGAATTTTGATCCAATGGGATTCATTAATTTACCTTTTTAGACCTTCCCATGGTGGTATTTAACTAGATTTTCTACCAGTTGCAAACCACAGCTAGGGCCTATGGTTCCCAATTACAATTTTGGGAGACGCGGCTATGGCCTGCGGTCCACACAGAATAAGAAAACCCTATAAAAGGCTCAATTTTCAAATTTCTTTCATTATTACTTGACAACAACTTGGCATTTGGAGCTCTGACAGTGACTAGTGAGAACTCACCTAAAACCCTACCAAAATCCACACTCACACCTACACACCGCACGATGGAAGAGCATGGGCAAGCTTCCTCCAACCGCGACAGCCGAGGCGAGGGAAAGGTAATTCGACACCAATACCTCACATCCATTACCAATAAAACAAACCAAATTAATTAATTAGTTAATCAATCACATTAAATTTTTGTCAATGAACCACACCTTAGGCTAGGTTAGCTTAGGCTTTGTTTTTTATTTATTTTTTTCAATTTTTAACCGCGGTAAAATACCTGGCGGGATCTCAGTCGGAGGCTACAGGTATCAGCTATGGTTCCCAATTGATAAATTTGGGACCACAGCTGCCATCTATGGTCCGCATTTAAAATTCCAATAGTCAATTTTTGACTACATGCAGACCGTAGGGTTGACCCGCGGTTCACAAACTTAGAAAAAAATTATCAATTTTTTTAATTTTTCTAAGGTTTAATAGGAAAATAATGTCATTTAATGCATTTTAGACCTGTCTGAGTGATATTTTTAATTTTTATGGCTGCATGATGACATGTTTTTGTAATTTTATCAATTTTTAGATGTTTGTGAGGTTTTTTTTTTTTTTTTTTTTCTTGTTTTTAGTTAGATTTTCTCTTGTATTATGCTTTTTATTTTAGAGGTTGGCCTCTAGAGCTCGAGAGCCCGACATCCTTAAGACTATTCATGGAGAGCTCACTCCCAAGGAGCAAGAATGGTTCAGAGCTGTTGGCTTCGACTACGTCTTTAGGATCTACAGGTGAAATTATGGTGACATTGGAGGATGTATACAGGATATTTAGGATCCCCATTGATGGCGAGGCCATTGTCTCTTCTACTTCTAGGGCCAAAGGGCCCATTTTTTATGCTATTTTTGGTGATCAAAGCTAGGAGGCTCAACGTAGTATCAATCATGGAGGAGTCCATATCATATACTGGTAGGGGAAGAACATCGTCTCCATATGCGAGGTTGTCTTTATGCACCTGGTGGTGCAAGTTGTCCTTCCAGACTCCTTGGGTGTAAGGATTCCATAGAACCTCCTAGAAACTATTCATAGAGTGGTTCAGAGCTCAATGACTCAGTAGCTACGACTGGCCTGTGAGAGCACCTTGCTCTACCAGTTGTATAGAGAGTTGTACCAGATCACTAATCGTAGCTTCCAAGGGATAAGTTGTAGCCTACTTCTTCATATTTTGTGCTGGCAACACATCAGGATAGAGCATCTTGGGGAGCTTCCACTACACATCACTGAGATTGATAAATCCCACCAGTGTTATGCCACCTGCTAGTCTCTATAGGAGGAGGTTTTCAGGAGCATGACCCATGCTAGTGATGTCCAATATTATATCACATGGTTTGGATCACTCAGTCCCGATGACATTGATTGGTGGTCGTACATGGATTTCCCAGCATGGGATGAGGTATACAAGTGGCTTTGAGATGGGCGTACAATTTAGTAGATGCACACATAGCTATAGTTATAGCAAAGAGGTACTTGGAACTAGCTTAGAGAGGGGATCCTTCATCTTCCCATGATATTATGGAATCACTTGTAGCACCAGTGGTAGTACTCCCTGGTAGTCATGATCCCATGTTTGAGATTCGGTGTTTACAGGCCCTCGTAGAGGAGGGCAATGATAGAAATACAAGTAGGGTAGCCCGTATAGACCAGTTGGAGGGCTATATCAGGTTGATTGGTGATACGGTCCTGGAGGATTCTCATGCTATAGGGTCTTAGTGGACCAGGTCCAAGACTACAAGGCAGTCCATAGCTAGCTCGAACTGTTGGATCCATAGGATAGAGAAGACACACAGGTCCTCTAGCACACATTGGAATAGCTCACACAAGAGCCACAAGGAGATAGGTGGGACCTCTAGCCATAGGACTAGCCACCTAGGCATACCAGTTTCTAGTGTGCTAGGCCTCTTTAGGCTAGGTGGTACATAGGGCCCGCAGCATGGTGCACAATAGGGGCCAGATCTAACTATAGAGCAGGATCTAGGTCATAGGGCTGATGGAGGTGGTGAGAGCTCTAGCTCAATGGGATCTGGCCAGAGCTAGGGCTCTTATCATATGACAGCTACTTTTTGTATATGTATCATTTTTTGTGTACTATCGAGGACCTACATGATTGTAGCCTATGGGTATTTTGTACTCATATGATTTACTTTGAGACACACACATATATATATATGATCATTTTGACTCATTATGTGTACTTGTTTTATATTTTTTGATTTTATGTTTGTTTGATGCACATGGATGCAATGTTTATGTTAATTTGATGCTATATGATGTGATGTATGGATGACATGCACTAGATAGCTATTTAATTTATGATGATGGTATGCAGTGATCTAGATGCTTAGATGTGTGATTTTATGATGGATGCATATGGATGCAATGTTTTATCTTAATGCATATTTGATATTGCTTTATTGTATGCATTAATGTATGTAATGATTTATTTACACGATGGTAATCTAATGTAAATGAACCTATATGCTTTAATCACTTAAAACATAAGGAATGAATACAAATATGTTTATCAATCTAATGGATGACACCATAGAATGTATAAAAATCATGAATGTAATTGAAAATCCTTAAGATAAGAATTTAATCAATTAATCATCCATATATGAAATGCAATGGTATTCGGTTGTTTTATGTGAATGATATAATGTGTCATTCGATTTTCTTTTGCAAAATTTGAAAAATATGCATGATATAGTCAGTGGCTATCTAAATATTATTTCTAATATCCATCTGATATCTATCCTATATTTTGATTGTGCTTCATATGATGATGTATCATGTATTCGATACTTTACAATTTTATGACTTACATGGTTGCGATTTTTGACATTTTTTTTGCTATGAGAGAAATTTTTGAGGTTTTCCATGAGACTCAAACACCCTAATAGACTTATCAAAAGTTGCATACTAGCCACACTAGACTTCTGAGATAAAAGGATTTTTCTAGGATAGGCCCTAACTATTCATTATCCCTGTGTGTGCACATGATTATTTTAAGATAAGACACGAGTGTTCCTCGATGTTAGGTAGAATTCTTTCATCCCATTGCTAATATAGGGGTTCCACAAATGTCTTATCCAATCCCAAGTTTAGATTTTAGTTAGACTAAGCCACTATGCAATGCAGGAACCTTAAATCTAGCTCTTCCACATTCAGTATTGGTCTTGTTCATAAGCGAGGTGCTAATGCATCAGATATATCATCATGCGTAAGGTATATTAGTGCCAACAATTCCAGGGATTCAAGCTCATTCCTTTCTATCCTTCAATTTTTGGGATACTTGCTCATATGTAGTAAAGCAAGGGAGTCGATTCCATATTCATTCTGAACTATCTTTGGATCTTCATTTGATCTCTCTTCGAACTATATTTTGGATCTTCATTTGATCTCCACTCAAAATTTTGATTTATGATCTTCATTTGATCTTCACTTTGAACTTGATTTGAGCCTATTTTTTTATCTTCGTTTGATATTCACTTTTTGGCATTTATATTTGATAATTTTCTTCAGAAAATTTCCTTTGGGAGGTTTTACTTGGAAAACTTGTTTCTGGTATATCGATTGAGAATATCGATCTTATGATATCAATATGGGATATCAATCTGGGAAGTGAATCTATGATATCAATCTAGGGTATCAATCATGAGGATTTATGTGGGATATCTCTTGGAATATTGCTCATTTTATCGTAAGCAAGGGATTTTGAATAGGGAACTAACTTGTCGTTTTGCCAACTACCAACATTTCCCATACCGTCCACACAGAGGGATAAGCAAGAATAACTCTTTTCGCTTCAGTATACCCGGTCCTGCTTCACGGCTTTCATCTTTCCCTAGTCCTTTTTAGGATTGTTTAAATTTATTTATTAGTGATAGGTTTCTGATATGCTAAGGGCTATACTAACTAAACCTTAGCTACAAAAGCAAAGCAATATTTCTACCAACTCTTGATAAGACCACTAGGTATGGTTGATTGATCAAAAAACCCTAGTATATCTCCATAGCAACATTATAGGTTGTGTTGAAAAACACAATTACTCATATGAATGATGGATCATGATAAATGTAGAGATGCATGATTTAAACACAAACATGGTGTCGTTTGTAAGATTGACAAACATAATCCCTCCTACTATGGAATGCAATGGATGATGAATACCTATATGCAATGCAGTAATGTAGCAAATACATTTGTGAATGCAAAATGACAATGTAAAATTCAAATGCCTCATAACTGATTTTATTGATTTTATATTTTTTATGATTTTTGAGCCTCATATCTGACCAAATGGCAAGTACATGCCTTTGGAGCCTTTAGATTGACCAAGAAATTTTTAAGAATCCTTGGAGCATTTTAGGATTGACCAAAGGGATTATGGTACCTTTGGGGTGTTTTGGGATGACCAAGTGATTTTGAGAATCCTTGGAGCCTTTGGGTTGACCAAGAAATTTTTTGGAAACTCTTGGTGCCTTTTGAGTTTGACCTAAGGGCTTACAGATGCTTTTGGAGATTTTTAGGATGACCAAGTAGTTATAAGCAAATTCTCGAGGCATTTGACTAACATGAACAAGTGGTTTTATTAACCCTTAGAGCCTTTTAGGAAGACCGAGTAGTTTTAAACAGATCCTTCAAGTTTTTTGAGGTTGGCCAAAGGGCTTACAGATGCCTTTGGGGCTTTTTGATTGACCAAACCATTTATGAGAGTGTTTGGAGCTTTTTATGATGACCAAGCGGTTACAAGTGACCCTCAGAGCCTTTTACTATGCTCTTCAAGCATAAAATGCCTTAATATGGATGATGTTGAGAGGTTCAAGCTCTTCAACACCCCCTAGCGACGTTAGGAGATAGGTTCCTAGACCAATATTTTTAGATATGATGTAGGTTCCTAGCCAATTAGCCACAAATTTGTCTCACATATCTGGAATCAAATTAGAGTTCTGTTGGTTCTCTTTCAAGACAATATCCCCAAATTCAAATTCTCTCTAGTTGACTTTGATATTGTAAGCTCATTTTAGTCACTCCTGATAAACGTGGAGATGATCCATGGCATTCATGCAATGTTCATCAAGTAGAATCATTTGATCCAGTTGAGCTTGCAATGCAGTGTCATCATCAATAACTCTTTCAATGTGATGCAAAGTGCTAGAATTTTCAATTCCAAGGGCATAATGGCCTCAGCACCATATACTATTGAGAACGGTGTTGCCCCAATGGGTGTCCGAATACTAGTCTTGTAAGCCCATAATGCAAGGGGCATTTGGATATGCCAGTATTCATGGTTTTCTTGTACCATATTTTTCAAGATGGCCACCACTGTCTTATTTGAAGCCTCAACCTACCCGTTTGCTTGCGGATAGTATGGAGTCACAAAATTATGTTTGATTCTATATTTAGATATCAAAGCTCTCACAATTTTGTTCTTGAAAGACGTTCCATTATCCAATATTATTTTGGATGGATTCCCAAAATTACTTATAATACACTCCAGTATAAACTCTGTTATACGATCTCTAGTTATCGTTGTTAAGGGTATTACTTCCACCCACTTCGTAAAATACTCAGTATCCATAATTATGAAAGTATTCCAATCTAATTATGGAGGAGAGATCTTGCCTATAATATCTAGTCCCCACTACGAAAATGGCCAAGCCGCTTGGATTGGCTGTAAGGCCTACGATGTCAAGTGCGTAAGATTAGCATGATGCTGGCATTTAACGCATTTCTTGACATACACATTGCACTCCTTCTCCATAGTGGGCTAATAGTAGCCCATTCGAAGGATGCACTTGATGATGGTTATGTCACTGAAATGGCCATCGCACGTACCATCATGGGCTTGTGAAATCACCCATGATGCCTCTTGGGGATTTGAGCAACAAAGGAGAACTCCATCGTAGCCTCTTCGATACAAGATATCTCCTATTAAGACATATTTTTCTGCTTTCTATTTAAATGTGTGCTTTGTGGCATGCAAAAATCTCTCTAGGATTATACTAATCTTTAGGAAGACTTTAATTTACAACATCCAATTTTGATAAATCTCAGCTACGACTGCTAATATGACTTGCTCCCCCTATGCATTTACCTTTGCAAATGCAGACTCAGAAATAACCTTGTGGTGAATGGTACTACCACTCCCCATATGACTCTGAGAGGTTAATGATCCCCAGGGTGCCTTCTTAAGAAATCATTCAGCTTTGCAGAACCATTCATCTTTTGGTTATACACTGATCATGTTGATTGATTCTCTATTATAATAGGTTGCATGCTCTACTACTGGATGTGAGAGCGTCTTGATATGGATGGTAGTGAAATTAATAGATGTATTCTAAGGGATCAAAGATCCCAAATAAGCCATGGTGTCTAAAAACCTATTTGATAATCAAGGGATTGCCTCCATGTCATACCATTAAAATTTGGCCAAATATGTGTCAACTAGATTTTTATAGGCTTTTAGTATGGTACATCGACACTGAAAAGACCCTTGACTTGATTTACTATGAGCAAGGATTTTCCAAATATGTTCAATCTCTTAATATTCATGGTGATGACTATGTGGAGACCCAGTAGTAGGGCTTCGTACTCAGCGTTGTTGTTGGTGCACAAAAAATCTAACTTAAACAACAAGGGCATTGGAGCTCCTTGCAGCATGAAGAACACTATTCCAGCACCACCAACTTGTTTGCACTTTGAACCATCAAAGAAAAAAGTCATATCAGCATTGTTCTCTAGTTCTTCAGGTTTGGGAGCTTCAGATATGATGAAGACCGTGTCGTTCGAAAGCTCAATTGTCAAAGGTCTACTATTTTATAGTGGTGCCTCAGCTAATTGATCTATTATGACCTATCCCTTAATGGACTTCTGGCTTATGAATTCTAGATCAAATTTCATCAATAGCATGATCCACTTTGCAGTATGCGTATTGTGATACGTCTTACTCATCATGTACTGTAAAAAAATTTGTTTGGATATAACATATGTCGTATGGCTTAACATATAGTGTCATAATTTCTTTGTAGCAAACATTACTACTAAACACAATTTTTCCACATATGCATACCCGAGCTCATAGCTCACCAAGGTTTTACTAATATAATATATGGCCTATTCTTTTTCTTGCACATTCTTTTGGGCTAACATGGTTCCCAGTACAAATTCAGTTGTCGATATATAGTATAAAATGCACCTTTGGCCTTGGTGGAGCTAGCACTGGCGGCATCACCAGGTATTGCTTTATCTTAGTGAAGGTTGCCTTATAGCACTTGTCCCAGTTGAATGGGACTCCCTTATGTAGTATTTGATTCATGGGTTGACATTTATTCGATAGTTGAGTTATAAATCACTTTATCGAGGCTACCTTGCCCTGAAGGGTCCTTAATTATTTAATATTTGTGGGAGGATGCATTTCTAAAATGGCCTTGACCTTCACTGGGTCTACTTCGATGCCTCTCTTAGAGATGATGAACCCTAGTAATTTTCTAGAAGTTATGCCAAATACACACTTCTTAGGATTTAGACTAATATCATTCTCTATCAAGCGATCAAAGACTTTTCTTAAGACCTTTGCATGCTCTTCTCATAGCAATGACTTGGCTAACAAGTCATCGATATAATATTCTATAATTTTGTGCATATAGTCATGAAAAATGTATGTCATGGCCTGTTGATATGTGGCACCAGCATTTTTGAGGCCGAATGGCATAACTTTATAGAAAAACATTCCCCATGGTGTTATAAACATGGTTTTATGTTGGTCTTCGGGTTTAATGTAAATTTTATTGTAACCAAAAAAACCATCCATTAAGGAGAGCATTTCATGACCTACAGTTGCATCTACGAGAGCATCAATATTAGGCAATAGAAATGAATATTTTGGTGTTGCCTTATTTAGGTCTCTAAAATCTATGCAAATACGGATTCTTCCATCGGGTTTTCCCACGGGTACCATATTGGACACCCATTATGGATAATCGATGGAGATCACAAATTCCACATCCAACAACTTTTGTAGCTCATCTTTCACCATTAAGACTACTGTTGGATGCATTTTTCTAAGCTTTTTTTTTATGGCTTCTTTGTCAAATCTAGCGAAATATTATGCATAACTAATTTTTGTTCTAGACCTGGCATGTCCTTGTACATCCAAGAAAATGAATTTGGTCTCTCTTTTAGTAGAGGGATGAGGGTGGCCCACTCATATAGAGTGAGACTCTCTCCAAATTTAACCTTATTTGTACTGGTGGGATCATTACTAATATCCACCTCAAAGGTTTCCTCTACTAACATATGTGATCCCTCCTCAAGCTGGTGAGGCGTAGGAATCAGATGGATGTCATCATTTGGGTTGATTGGTTATGCATTGGAAGCATTTTAGGCATGATAAACATCATATGCACATCCTAGCACAAAATGGAAAGGTTGCAACATTTCTTCTTTGGGGAAGAAATCCTCAAGCTCAACAAGTGAATAAGCATGATCCCAGTCAATAACATCTTTGTTAAGCTACAACGGTTTGGATGGAACTACTGGATTGTGAAGTGGAGTGGTCAAATCAATGGAGACCATGTTTATGGAATGGAATTGATCTCCAGGACCACACGGAATAACCTCTACAAAATTTACATAGTCCTCATACCCACGATCTGGATCTAATGGCACAAGAACAAATGGGTATTCCCTATGAGGACTGCAAACAAGTGGATCCTCCCTATGCACAGAATGTAAAATATGATCATTCAGCTCCCAAAGATCCATGTAGGTTGGCTAAAGGGGATTCACCAACCAATGAATTTGATCCAAGTTTAATCGTATTGCTCTTAGATGTGGACCAACATGTAGCTACCGATAGACCTCATCAATGTCGATGGGTTGATGATGGTAATGCAAATAAGGAGGACCAAGGTAGGCCCTCTCTAACTCATATTCTTCATCATTTTCATAATATAATCCTTCATTTACCCCTACTCCTAGGGGGATCTCTGGAAAGTGCGGCCCCATGAATCTGACCACTTGATCGATGTCATCACTATCTGGATAAACTAGATAATTATATCATAAGTGTGACATAGCAAAGAAATATATCTTTGCTTCTTCCCCTGAATGATCAACATTGGGAAGGATCTATTCAGTAACATGTACCAACTCAATAGGCGATAAATGATGTGCATGTTAGGACCTCTCATAGGCATCTTTGACTTCATCCCTAGATTCATCATCGTTTGAGGATTCCTCATCTGCATCATAACCTGGTCCACTCATATCAAAGGTGGACTCTACTTCATCTTCATTACAAAGATATCCTAGCTCGAGATCACACACAGTAATTGGGTTATGCCCCTACACGTCTGTGTGATCGACTGCCTCATGGGTTTGGTGTTCTAGGTGATCTCTGGGGGTTCATTTCTATCTCAGTCTGCCTAAGGAGCCCTTCACAAAGATCTTCAAGTTGCTCAATGGTGATGATAGATATCATAGGGTGATTCCTCCAAAATTTGGAAGGATCCAAATGATATGGATTAAAATCCACATCGTCCGCCATACTAAGGTACATATGATCTAGGGATGCTATGAGCAAATCGTCTTGCCCCCGTATCTATAACCCTAAACCAAACCTATCAGTGACTAACTAATAATGAGGTTCCAATGGAGTCCTCCATCCTTGTTCAAAGATACCAAGGTCGTATCCATACCAATGATATAGCTCAAAAATATGCATGGCATACTTTGGATTGGACAGATAATGAACATTTACCATGAAAGGTTCATCGTCATCTTCATCCATGGGATCTCACATTGGAATTTGGTCTAGCCTCGCATAGATAAAGTTAGTATGGTTAGGCGGCTCTCCTAATGGAACCACCGATCCAACCGAGTAATGATGAGCAGATGGTTGGCCCATATCTCTTATGCAGTATTTAGAATTGGTCTAAAGGTTACATTCTACACAAGGTACTCACCTAATCCAGTGTTAGTGAGATGTACCATCACCTGTGGTACGGATGACCCTACTGAAGATGCAGGTGAGATAGGTTGAGGTGCCTCCTCAACTTTATCTTAGGGTTCCTCGACTTCCATAGGAATGGGAACCTCCTCGATGATTGTCTTGATATCATGCTCCTCTTTCTCACCCATTTTTACCTTCAACTTCCTATCATCCCAATGCATGACTGATGCTGATAGTTTCAAGGAAGTGGTAGTGGTGTGCTCCGATCTGTGTGACATAGATGGTGTTGGTTGAGCACGTACTACTGATTTACCTCCTAGTTTCTTTATTGGTGATGATGGATGAACATCCAGGTGTGTTGACGGGAGTATGAAACCCCAAGGTAGATCTTCTAGGTTCATGAACTTAAATGGCTCTTCGTATGATGCCACTATGTGAACCTATCCCTTATGAATATACTTCATGCACTGATACAATATCAAGAGAATGTAACACATTTCATGAATCCAAGGCTTACCAAGTAATATGTTTTACTGCATGGCCCCTTCTATGACATGACACATTACTGAGATGGTCTTCAAGCCTACCTGTATGGGTAGTATTATTGTGCCAATATTCGAATATAGTGTGTTGTTAAATACTCTCATTGTAAATGTAGTGGGCATAATGTGTGATTTAGGTAGCTTCAAATGACTCAGTGCCTTGGTCGTTATTATGTTGATCGATGAGCCAGTATCGATCAAGACCCTTTTAAATGGAATGTGATTAATACATGCGATTATGTGCAACGACAGGTCGGCCGTAGTTGTAGAAACTATCCTTAACTCATGATCATAAAATTAGATCATCAGTTCCTGACACTGCTGTACATGTCCCATGAAATTAGTAAATGCCTACACATCCTGGTACTATACTTCAATGGACCTCAAAATGCCCATAAGAGTATCCTTGTGCCTTGGGGACTATTGTATTAATTCATATATTGAAAACTTCGTAGGAGTTGTCTACAGGTTTTGGACCAACCTGCTCCTTATGGTCACCATCGGTCTTGTTGGTGGGCCTAGAATATTTTGTGCCGATCAATGATTTATCATGGTTTGTATTTGAATGAGATCATGAGGTTGATTTTGTTATTCATATCTCTCGTGCCTAGTGACAACATTGACCATACGTATGAACCCCTGGGTATGTGGTTCGACTCACACCTGGTTGACTTGGCCAACGTTGTTCCAAGGTGCCTCATTATTTGGCAAGGGGTTTTTATAAATCCCTTTAATATTATTATAGGGTGCTTGCGGGTTGTGCGGCACTACAAGCTCACCTTTTTCAATCATATTTTGTACCATGTATTTGAAAGTCCAACACACCTCAATGTCATGGCCTTTTGTTCAATGAAAATGCAAAATAGATCTTCTTGGTACCCCTTTGGTTTGGGTTTATTAGGGTCTATCATGTTGACTTCAGGTAATCTAATTACCTCGGCCTCATACAATTGATGGAAAATCGACATCGGCGATTCTATCAATGGTGTGAAATCACAAGGTGGACATTGATCTTTGTTCTTGCCCTTATAATTTATGCTTATCATACTGCATAGGAGGAGGTTGGGCCTGATAATTCTATTTCTAGTGTCCCTTGTTCTCCCTCTAAAGATTCAGCACCACTTGATTCACATGGTCCTGCTTGCCCTATTTTTTTGTGGCACTCTTATTTTGTCCCTCTCTCCTATTCTTGAGATTCAAGTTGCCTTCTTGTAACTTTATGTCCTCAATTACTTTGGCTTGCACCAAAGCCTCTTCGAATGTAGGATACTGCTACAACTACAGCAGCAACGAGATGTGCTTAGAACAACTCTTCATAAACATTCAGGTTAACTCTATGGTAGGAATAGGGAATGGCAACTTTGCCATTAGTCTCATCCATCTCTTTCCATATTGCTCTATTGACTCGTCATTGCGCTGACCTAGCACATCCAGATCAAAAATATTGGCATGTTTCTTTATGCCAAAGAAATAGCGTTCAAGAAAGGCATTAGCTAATTGCTCAAAACCAGTTATGCTATGTTTCTTTAGCTGATTTAACCACTCTCGAGATGGACCTAAAAGTTTCATGATGAACGTATGCAACAATAATGCATCATTGCTTGCTATCTAAAAACAAGCATCCAGGAAGCTCATGACATGTTCTTATGCATCTTCATCACCCTTCAACTTGTCCAACCTAGACATATCAAAATTCTTAGGGTAAACTGAAGTGGGCACCGAAGGATCCAAAGGCTCATTATGAATTTTCCTTAATGTCGGCTTTTGAATAGCCGCACCTTGTATCTCAATGGCTTTGATCTTCTTGGCTAAGGCCTTATAGGCCTCTTCCTCCTCCCTAAGTTGTCATGGAGGTGGCATAGGAGGTACTATCTTCCTTGTATGATATGGAGGATGTCACTCTTCATCCTCCTCAGCTTGGGAGCTCTCAAGATATTCTTGCTTGTATCTATCTCCTTCTACTTCTTCATGCTACCTCTGCCTCTGATTATCGAGTGGTGGTGGCCACTCCCTTTTTTTGACACTAGCATGAGTACGAGCGTATCTTTGCTCTTGATGCATATCATCTTGAGATAATTTCTTCCTATATACATGCTCTTTATTCTCATCATGAGGATATAGGCCAGCCCTAGCTAACCTATCATCCTGCTCCATGCATTCCTTCTAGGAAAGGATACGCTCTTCATGCATGCACTGCTCATATAGCCTCTATCTAATGAGCCTTTGTGCTTGAATATTTTCATCTTCAATGCGTTGCCTCTCTAGGTGAGCATCCTCCAATTGATCTTAGAGGAGTTGGCATTTTTTCTTTGATACCAATTGATGTGACCTATCGATCTTATCGATCGTGGGAGGCCTCTGGTATCCCTATTTTGTACGAGCGACCTTGTGGGTTTTATACCCATCGGACTGATGTGCTATGCCTTTGCCTCTATTTTTGAAGATGGCATTGGCCTCCTGTTGTGTCCTATACTATGAACCACCATGTGCAGATAGTGGGTGTGTGACATGAGGGTGCTTAGAAGCCTCTCCATATTCCCTAGCATTCCAGATGACACTCACACTATGCTCACTCAGGGAACGAGTGGGTGGAGTGGAAGGCTTACAGCCTAGATGCTCTAAAATACTACCTAGACCCTCTGGCTTACAAGACCACCATCGCTCATTCGATAGTGTGCCATTATCTCTCACATTTTATATATCAATGGCGATATTGCATGGTGGAACATGCATGGGAGTATGGTTAGACCTATGCTGAGTAGTGAGCTTGTCTACCTGCCCCTGAATGGGTGGATATCTAGTCTTTCTATACTCATAAGGTGGATCCATGGATCCTCCTATAGACTTAGTATGTAGGGACACCAACCTGGTCCCTTGCACAACAAACTCTTCAGACGATCCCATGGACGTACATGTATTGCAGTCTCGATAATGGCTCTCGAGTGGAACACCCTCATGCTAGAAGACTTCCTATTCTATCCTATGCCTAGAGGAGTGTACTGAAGCTCATCTATCTAGGGTATGCTCTATAGGCTCCCCTCCTTTTGATTTATCTCCTCTAATGCTATTCAAACGACATTCGGTTTGCTCATGTGATTGAGGAATTCACGTGTTATTGTGAATTTGTTAGGGGTTGGTCATCGGTGTTAGGTTTAGACCTTTTTTGACCACCCCGTGTATCCACCATTGTGTACCTAGCGTCTAGATGTATCTTTTATTATTAAGCAAACAAGGTATACAATAATGATTATCTCATTTTAAATTTTGAAAGTGAGTCCTAAACTGTTTGATGTGTTTTCAATATTTTTTGTATCAATGTAGAAACTCTTATCATGTTTTGCAAAACTTGTTGGATTTTATTCTTAGTTTAATGGCTTTCACATGTACGCTCGTAGCTCGACAACTTGGCTATGAACTCCAAGTCATGTAATCCAACCTATAATGTGTGGTAATGAAGCCCACACATGGTCAGGGACCATAGGTCCTCCTAGATCCTCACTCGTTTTCTCCCAGTCAGTGTTTTACCCTTCGAAGAGAATACATGCAAATTTTCTAGGGTACAAAAGGTTCTCGGATCTGGTATTGGTCTAGTATCCAAAAGGTTCGTGGGATTTGGGCCAATGGATGGAAGTTACACCTACCGTCATTGAACCCTACTAGTGGTTGGATGTCAAGCCCAACTCACTAGCGTTTAAGTGCCAAGTGGTGTATGTGGTTCATTTTAATGTACATAAAATAAATGCATCATATAGAATTCATGCTTATTTTCTAAATGCTATGCAAATGAAATAACATTTTAGATTTAGAAAATGTAAGCTTTTCTAAATTCTCTTTGAGACCATGCATATTACGATGATAATTGGCCACTAATTAGGCCTCACACATGCAAACCAATCACACAAATTCTATCAAGCACGTTGTATTCTAGGGAGAATTAAAATTAGAGATCTGCTATTCGTAGCAGTGCCTTTCTAATGACACGAAAGATAAATGCAACTAAGACCTAATTCATTTCTTTTTCTTTCTTAATTCTTAATTGCATTCAAAATTAGACTTTCTAGAAAAACACAAAGACAGATAAAGTTACAAAGAGTGATAAATACGGCCTACCTCAGGTCCACATTCGAATGAGCTTTATCCCTCTAGTTTTTACTGTCTATTGGAAACCATAGGTCTATGATGCGGTTCTGACTGTGGCCCATGGGTTGAACCTGTGGTTTAATTCTTGGCCCACAGATGGTAGCTACGGTATATACCTGCAAGTCATAAAAACAAAAAAACATAGTCAGATGCTATAATTATGGAGTTTCATCATGATCGCCTTTTGATCCAACCAAAAAGCGTGCACCCATCTACTGTACTATGTCGTATTCATTCATTCAAAGCATAAACATGACAAGATTACATAGATTCAACGAAATAGACTTTTCTTGTATTAATAATTGCAAATAATCTCGATTACAATCATGCCCCTCTTAGGGTCACCTAAATGATGATACGATTAATACAATTCCAAAGCCCTCAACAGGGTAGGCACACTAATAGTGCTTTTCAACTAGTCACAAACTGCTCTAGGGTGGAGTTGCCCTCTTCTTCACATTGGGGAAGGAACTTGATGGTTGAGTCTCCTTTGAATCTATTCCCTACGGTCAAGAAACAACATAAGAGTGTTAAAAATATAGGTAGCCTCTCATGATGAGGCCTTTTTAGGAAAATTGCATAAAGACACCATGAAGCATGTATAATCAAGAAAGCATAAAAAGCACTTCTAAACTATGTAAATTGAATCAAGATTCATGGAATTACATGAAGGAAGACAACAACTACACTATGCATGGATCAATTACGTAAAATAAAGCATGAAAGTACATAAAGAATCCATTAATTTCCTATTTGATGATTAATATAAAGAAACTAATCTAACCTAATTCTATCGGTCAAAAGTCTGCTAAACTACAATTAAACCATGAAAATAGCTAAACTAAGCTAATTAACCGAATAGAAATGAAAAAGGTAAGGTGGTGATACCTCTACTACAAATTGTAGCTCTGATGAGTGGTCTACTCTGTAAACCATGGCTAAAAGTTGCAGTTAGCAATCTAATAGGTTTTCCCTTAATTTCAAGGGTAGTGGGCTTGACCTCCTTGTCCAATTGATGTTCAAGGGTTGCCTTCGATGTCCTTATGACTGCTTTAGTGGTTGATTCACTGTGATGGGCCTTCATTTGCTTGAATTTGTGCTTCTTGGTTCTTCTAGGCTCCTAGAACTTCCATGGCAAATTGATATTTGGATGAATAACAAAGTGGCCTTCTCCAATGCATGAATTTAGTATGCAATTCGATAGGGCTTCGCTGCTCACTTGATCAATTAACTCTCTATATTCTCTCCCCATTTGGAGGGGGTATTTATAGGATGCCCTAGGACTGGGGGTGGATTATTGGAGAATCCAATATCAAGAAGAGGTGGTTAGGACAGTTGGAATGGAAACCTCTAGAATCTTCCATCCATTAACCACCTTATTCTAGATCAAATAGTCGTTCAAATCGATTTGGCTCGGATTGAAGGCCAATTGAACTTTATTTAAGACCGTAGGTCACATCTATAGTCTAGACTATAAATCGTAGGTCTCAACCATGGTTCAACCTGTAAACTATAGGTATGGTCTGCAGTTTAGATTGATTAGGCCAAGGAGCCCAAATTGAGTGGTTAGAACCACTGCTCTTTCTTGGAGTCTATCCAAGATCCTCCATATGGTTTTGTAGCATGTCCATATGAGTAGTCGCCCTTGACATGAAACGTTTTAGGTGTCTACACATTTCATGTGAGTGTGAATATATTAAAAATAGACAAGTGTCATGTAATATTGGAATGTGTAGGAAATGCAGAAGTTTCATTTAAGTTAGAGTGCAAGTTTATATTTCAACAATGTCCACATGTCATGTATGTAAGTGTGCAAATATTTAATTTGAGGATGTGCACAAGTGTCTTCGATTATGAGTGCATGTAGAAGTGTGTAAGTGTCATAGAGTAAAGTGTGCATGCAAGAAGAAAGTGAAGAGTCTAGTGTGCAAGCGGTAAGATGATAAGCCAAAGATCAAGTGACTTACCATATGGAGATCAATAGTCAAGTACTTGAAGAGTCACATTACTATTGATATATTATGAAGACAATTCTCCACGATAAAGTAATCTAATGAGAATGTGAATATCTTATTGTAAGATGAAGAAAATTAAATAAAAATTGTATTCAATTTTTTGCAATTAATATTGTAAGTTTTCTTCATGCATAGTTCATAAATAATTTAGGACATTTATATTCACATTTAATTATATAAGTGAATATTATTTTTAGTATTATATTTGACTTGATATGCATATTAACTTGCTCATATATTATTCTACTTTTCATTATTGATATTTTGGCATTTAATATTGTGGCTTCTTTATATTAGGACCTATGATATTTTGTGGTAGTAAGTCTTAGAAAAACAATAGTGGTATGAGAGCTACCACCTAAATTTATCCATTTTTTATAAAGTTATTTTATCGGCCACTATCATCAATATTTAGCTTTATCTTTTTTGATAAAGTTAATTTAGAGTCTATCCACTTTGAAGGTAGTGCAGACTTGGACTATAATTTTTAAGGTTTGATTGAGTAGAAATTGAGGGAACAAGGATATGTCACCCTATTTTGGATGCAAGGGTCTTGTTGTGGCTAATCCACAACACACCCCAAAATTGGGGACCCACCTTTTTGTAGGTTTTCAGATAAAATCTCAGTGACCCAGATGCTAAAAATGAAGAAAAGGGGAAAAATGCACAAGTGTAGAAAGTGTCGCGAAATCATGACACGTCGCTCCGTCGCTGCTGAAAAAAGAAAAGTGTCGCGATATCGCGACATGTCGCTCCGTCACTGCTGAAAAAAGAAAAGTGTCACGATATTGCAACATGTCGCTCTGTCGCTAATGAAGAATGAAAAATTGTAGCGAAATTGTGACATGTTGCTCCGTCGCGGCCCAGAGAGGAGAGAGAAAGATAGAAAGAAAAACTGTAGCGAAATCGCGACATGTCGCAAAATCATGGTCAACATGGTCAACGGCAGCGGGTGGGCAGAAACGTCATGAAATCGTGATGTGTTTGATTTTCATGGCTCGAAAGCGGGCAGGAGGCACAAGGAAGAAAATGGTCGCGATTTCACAACGTGTTTTGACAAAGTGTACGAAGATGAAAATGGTCACGATTTCGCGACGTGTTTTGCCAAAGTGTACGGACGATGAAAATGGTCATGATTTCGCGACGTGTTTTGGCAAAGTGTACGGAAGATGAAAATGGTCGTGATTTTGTGACGTGTTTTGGCAAAGCGTATGGAAGATGAAAATGGTCGCTATTTCACGACATGTTTTGGCAAAGTGTACGGACGATGAAAATGGTCACGATTTTGTGACGTGTTTTGGTAAAGCGTATGAACATGAAAATGCGTCGCGATATCGCAACATGTAGCGATATCGCGACATGTCGCATTTTCACTGTGAAAGCGAAGAGTAGGGCCGCGGGCTATTTTTAGTCGCAATTTTCAAGGAACCATTACTGAGCATGCAAAAAGTGCCGAACACGTGGCAGAAGGGCATGAGGATCAGAGTAACGCTTCAGATCGACAATTACTGGTCGCAGAGAATATCAAGCATTGCAAATTCAAGCAAAGGGTTAAAAACACCAAAAGGCAGGAAACTGAAGCGAAGCGTTTTGAGGAACTGAAATGAAGCGTCATAGAGCAGCCGAGAGCGGCAACAGAAAGTTTAAATAATAGAAATGTAGAGAGATACAAAGGCTAGAAATTGTAAATAGAAAAGCATTATTTTATTGAATAAAGGAGTTATTTGGTGGGAGTAACTTTTGTGTGTGAAACCAAAAGGAGATTGAAGGCTAAGACTACTGTTTTACTGTATATCTTTCATTTGCATTATTTTGTTTTGTATCTATTTGTTTACATTGTAATGTGGGTTGCGATAGGTGAATGACAAAACAATGCAAATCATTTATTTCCTTAGAGTCTAGCATCTGATTGGATTCGACTGTGTTTATTACAGTGTCTCGTTAGGTCGAGGTTGTTTTAGAGCTTCATCTCATAACTTGGGATTTTGCAGGGACGAGATTGCTAACCAGATTAACATCCTTCTTTGGTTTTCCAGCTGATTCGAATAAGAACATTTCTGATTCAATTTTTGATATATTTTAATCTCATTTAGAAGCTAATGTTAAAATAGCAGAACAATTAAATAAAAGATAAAATGAACCAATTAACACTAAAATAAACTGCATGTTAATTTCATTAATGTCAGAACATAAACGGTTTTTTCTTTCTTTTGTTACATGATTGGTTACTTTAACAAATTAGGGTTACAAAGTTTGTTGTGAATCAACAAAGGCCCCTTGTTAACAGTTACTTGCAGGATCTGAACTATTCTGGGATACATTCATTATTTGCATTAAATCAGAAGTGGTTTTAAGCATATATAGGTTTTTTTACAAGAAGCTTGGAGAAATTAAAGAAAAATAGCATATTTCTTTGCAAGAAAGAGTCTTCTGGTATAAGACTCCAGTTGCGTGTTCATTTTGTAACAGGACAAACTATTCACTCAACATTTTGGCGCTAGAAGGAGGGCCTTCTTTATTTCTTTATGATTTTTTAATTTGTTCTAACAATTAATGTGGGTAGTTTTGTTTCCACTTATTGTGCTTGCAGGTATAATAGTTGGATACTGCATTTTGCAAGCAAGTTGAGAGAAGTCTTTTGGGTTTTACAGTTTCCAAGCTGGCCCAACCCGAGTACATTGCTACTAGGTCTAAAACCACAGGGGAAACTATTTTCCAAAGCCTTTCTCCCACTGCTAGGAGGCCAAAAAACAAAACATTAGAAATTGAAATACAACCCAGTATACTTCAGTTAGGGATTTCTTTAGACTCAAGTATATCTAGCGGGCCTGAACCTTTAAGTTCAACTGCGACAGTAACACCCATGATATCTGTCTCCATAGTTCCAAGTGTTCCAATTGTTCCCATAGGGTTAACACCTTTGAATAATATGGCCCAACAACAACAACAACAATAGCCACCTGCCCTCTGGTACGGTGTGCAAAGTTCCCCTTTAGATATTCCAGGGGCAGTACATGACTTGCCTAGAAACATTGAAAGGGGATTACCTAAATTCTTGCATGATGGTCCCATGAGAGCAGAAGATCATGTTCAAATCTACAAGGACTATATGTTTAGGCAAGGGGTTACTCATGAGGATGTTGCTTGTCGAGTGTTCCTTGCTAGTCTAGACCCCACGGCCAATGAATGGTATCGAAATCTTCCAGTAGGGTCCATCACTTCATGGGCCCAATTAGAAACCACTTTCATTAGCCAGTTTAGAATGTTATTGGATCCCTCCATAATCTACAATCTGTTTGTATCATGTAAAAGATTACCCAATGAGCCCATACGAACATTTAACCAGAGGTTCCAAAAACTATACACGAATCTGACTCGTCACTTTGCGGTAGATCCTGCAGTCACCTTGCAATTATATTTCGGAGCCTTGGATCCTTTAACGTCTTTGTTGACTAGAAGGAACCCTCAGGTTATGATGCTTCCTTTGGCCTATGTAGAAACAATGACTCTCGAACAACAGATGAACCTGCCAGGAGTAGGATTGTCTCAATTGACTGGGATGGGACAATATGGTCCATACAGTCAATTTGCCATGATGAACCAGTTAATGGCACCACAGGTTCCTATGATGAATAATTTTCAAACACCCACCCAAGTGATGCCATTTCCAGGTTATCCGAATGCCTCCATGCAAACGCAGGGATTAATTCAAAGTAGCCCAATGGGTTTGCTTGGGTTCAGCATGTGTAGTAATTTGTTGACCTTGCCGGGTTTTGCTCTAATTAGAACGCCAAGCCCAATGACTTATCCAACAATCACTCCTATTCAAAGTGTGAATCCAGGGTGGAATCCTCCTGCCTAGACCCAAGCTATTCAAAGTGTGAATCTAGGATGGAATCCTCCTACCCAGACCCAAGCCATTGTACCTATTCCAGAGGTGGCTAATGCAGCAAACACAACTGGACCCAGAATTACAGTGCCTCAACCACAAGGGCCTGAATCCACCATAGAAAACATGAATGAAACCTTGGCCAAAGTTTTGGTCATGGTGGGAAATGTCAATAAAAAAGTGGACCAAGCCATGGGTCATAACCGACCTCATAACCATAGAGGAAAAGGAACATACAACATGCAGCCGAATAATGGGCGAGTACCCAACCCCGTAGCCAATCAGGCAGATGTCTCGAAAGATTTTGGAGAATCGGGACCTTGTGATAACGATTGCATGCACTGTGGCCATGGGAAGCATGAGTCTATATTGACTGAGGTTATACATTCCCAAGAAAGTGAAGAAGAGGAGGATGTGGAATTTTTTGGAAATGAAGATGAAGAAACATTGGAAGTTCATGCCAACAAACGTTTTGGGAAAGGAAATCACAAGTATTACACTAGGAGTTCTAAGGAGCCCAAAACTTCCTCTACTCTTCCAAGCAACCAATTACTCCCTTCGGATTTCAAAGGAGATGTCAATCCCCCTCCTCCATCCAAAGTGGAAAAGTCTAAGATGGTGCAAAATATGTCAAATCCAAAAAACCCCACTTATGACTTGGTGGAAGACATGAAGAAAACTAAGGCCAATGTCTCAATGTATGATATGTCCCAATTATTAGGCCAGGAGGTAAGTCCACTGAAAAGCTTAGATCCATCTGCCCAAGTTCATGAAGCTAAAAGTGCTGAGTCCCGATTGGTTTTACAAAAGGAAAAACGAGATATACCTCCTTTTTTGATAACCATTAGAATTGCAGGTAAAAACCTGCACAATTTTTTAATAGATTCAGGGGCCTCGGCTACCATCATGCCCCTAGAAATCTATAAAAAATTGGGACTTACACCAAAACCTTCTAGAAGTAGGGTGGTGCAGCTGGATAGATCAACCATGGAGGCAGTGGGAGAAGTGGGGGATGTTCTTATTCAGGTCAATTCAGAACCTAGGGTTCAACATCACATAGACATATTGGTGCTCGACATTCCTATCAAATATGGCATGGTTTTGGGAAGAGATTGGAGTAAAAACCTGAATGGTTACATTGTGATAGATTCTTCACATATGTGGTTGCCATGGAGGGGAGTGGCCAATCAAATTCGGATTGATAGCGAGCCTAGGCTCAAGGAGATGATCATGGAGTACAACAAACCGAATGAGATCCAATACATTGAGACAGAGCTGGGAGCATATTGTTTGGACATAGAAACACCTGAAAGTTCCCAAAATGAAAATATTGGGTGCAACATTTCTAAAGGACATCAAGACATTTGGACTTTAATATTTGATGGATCCAGGTCCAAACAAGGAGCAGGAGCCGATGTTGAATTGTCATGTGTGGATAAGGAGCCTATGTTCGCTGCATACAGATTGCAGTTCCCTGCCACCAACAATATGGCAGAATATGAGGCCTTGATTCTCGGACTTCAATTGGCCCTTCAAAAGAAAGTTAAGTGTATCAAGGTCCTTGGTGATTCAAAACTGGTGGTAAAACAAGTGAAGGGACAATACGTATGCAAAGATAAACGGCTCAGACTTTACAGAACCAGGGTTAGAGATTTAATGGATGAGTTTGACGCCTTTAACATATCTTTGATCTCTAGAAAGGGCAATCATCTGGCAGATTCTCTAGTCATAGCTGTGAGTATGTTGAAACCAGTGGACCATAAGAAATGCAAGAAATTCTCCATATAACTGGTCCCATGCCCCTCGATACCAGATAATGTCATGAATTTCCAAGTGTTTGATAGTGACAGGCACATATTCCATTTTGTCACTAATTCTGGTATATTTGAAAATTAGGTTATAGACGAAGATGAAAGGGATCTAGGGGAGGAAGATTTGGAAGAAAAGGCTATTGGAAAATGCAATAAGATGCCAAATGATATGGCTTCATTAGAAAAAAATTTCGATATCGAATACCAACCAAGAGAGGGTAAAAAGGTTCCACCTCCCAGAGAAGCCTGTGATTTGGTTAACATTGGAAGCACAGAAAACCCTCGAGAAGTATTTATAGCAAAAGCATGCACCAAGCAGGATAAGGATTCCATAGTCAATGCATTAAAGGAATACATAGACTGCATAGCTTGGAGTTATAAGGAGTTGAAAACCTATTATCAGAATGTCATAATGCACACGATTTCGTTGAAGCCAGATTCCAAGCCCTTCAGGCAAAGGCAAAGGCGAGTCAATCCATTATTAGAACCCTTGATATAGAAAGAGGTGAAGTGACTGTTAGAATCTAAGATCATCTTTCCTGTTAGGCACTCCACATGGGTTGCTAACCTGGTCCCCGTGAGGAAAAAGAGTGGAGAAATAAGGTTATGTATCAATTTTAGAAATCTTAATAAAGCCTCACAAAAAGACAATTACTCGTTACCCACCATTTATGAAATACTCCAAAAGGTAAATGGGTCGAAGATGATGTCATTCCTGGATGGTTATTCAGGATATAATCAGGTCCTTATCCATCCTAGTGATAGGATGAAAACTGCTTTCACCACAAAGTGGGGCACCTTTGCATACAGGAGAATGCCTTTCGGACTATTGAACGCAGGTGCCACCTTCCAATGGGCTATGGACTTTGCTTTTAAGGGACTCATAGGTAATTACATCATCGTCTGTGTAGATGACATTCCTGTCTTTTCTAAGAACAGGGAAAACCACATCAGGGATCTTAAGAAAGTCTTTCAAAGATGCAGGGAACATGGCATTTCTCTCAACCCAAAGAAATGCATTTTCGGGGTGACAGAAGGGAAGTTATTGGGACATATAATATCTAAGGATGGAATTTCCATTGACCCTAAGAGAATAGAGGCCATACAGAAGATTCCTTGTCCCAATAGCAAGAAGGCGTTGAGATCATTTTTTGGGAAGATCAATTTCGTCAAAAAATTTATTGCAAATTTTGCAGAAATAGCAAATCCTTTGAACGACATGTTAAAGAAATAGGTCCAGATCAAGTGGACAGATGAAAATAGAGATGCTTTTAAAAACATCAAGGACGCGATTTCTAAAGCCCCGGTTTTAGTGAGTCCCAATTATACGAAGCCTTTCTATATCTACACATTTGCTTCAGATCACTCCTTTGCGAGTGTTCTAACTCAGAAGAGTGAAGGCAACATTGAAAATCCTCTTGCCTTCCTGAGTAGTCCTCTCAAAGATGCAAAATTGAGATACTCCATCTTGGACAAGCAAATGTATGCTCTGGTTAAGACTGTGAAAAAATTCAGGCATTACATAGTCCATAGTAGGGTCTTTGCTGTCGTCCCGGATCCTGCAGTCAAAGCCATGTTCATACAGAATGAATTAGGTGAAAGACGTGGTAAGTGGGTATCAAATTTGTAGGAGTTTGATCTTGAGATTCAGTCGATGAAGATAGTGCGGGGACAAGGGTTGCTGAAGGCAATAGTAGAAAGGGATCTCACAATTTCATGTCAACATTACGAAGTCATGGATATTACCAAAGATGAGTGGTATACAGATGTGGTGTATTTTCTTTTAAACGGTAAATGTCCAACGCATTTGAATTCTACTCAATGAAGAGCCTTGCGCTTGAAGTCTGCTAATTTCCTAATTAGATCTGACACGTTATACAATAAAAACCATGAAGGTATTTACCTTCGTTGTGTTGATCAGAAAGAAGCAGTGTGAATCCTCGAGGAATTTCATGGTAAACATGGGACAGGACACGGGTCCACTAATGCCACGGCCCACCAAATCCTTAGAGCCAGTTTTTATTGGCCTCGACTGTTCAAAGATGCCCATACTCATGTGAGGTCATGTCATACATGTCAGACTGTAGCCAATAGAGACAGGAACGCTTCCATGCCTTTACAATCCATAATTGAGTCTAGACCTTTTACGCAATGGGGCCTAGATTTCATTGGGATTATCAGTCCCAATTCATCTGATTTCCACAAATACATTCTAACAGCTACGGATTATTGCACAAGGTGGACTGAAGCTATCCCCACAAATAATGCTACGTCAGAGGTTGTTATTAAATTCCTAGAAGATAATATTGTCACTCGGTTTGGGATGCCTAACTCAATTGTAAGTGATAATGGTACAGCTTTTTCTTCTTTGGAATTTGCTAATTGGGCATTTGAAAGTGATGTGAGTTTAAAATTCTCTTCCAATTATTATCCGCAAGGTAATGGATTGGCCAAATCATCTAACAAGAATTTGTTAAGTGTCATAAAAAAATTGTTGGAAAGAAATCTGAGGGACTGGCATAACAAGCTTAAGTTGGCTCTTTGGGCTGACAGAATAAGATTCAAAGAAGCAATAGGAACATCTCCTTACCATCTGGTTTATGGACAAGATCCCATTTTTCCTACAAATCTCAGGTTACAAATGCTGCATTTCATGAAATATTATTTCGAAACTAATGATAAACTTGATTCTAGACTAACACAATTAATGCATCTGGATGAGAAAATGGATGAAGCTATGCTTCATTTTAGTAAACATCAGGATGTAGTAAAAATATGGTTTGACAAAAAGTCTAGAGCCAAGGTTTTTAAAATATCAGATCTAGTGCTGTTATGGGACAAAAGACATGAGAAGAAAGGGGATCATGATAAGTTTGACTACTTATGGTTGGGTCTGTACCAAGTTTCAGAAGTCCTAGGGGAAAATAGTTTTAGACTAAGAACCTTGGATGGTAAGGATTTGGCATTACCAGTCAATGGGTTGCACTTGAAACACTACTTCCAGGCTTGAAGCAGCTGGGTTTTGTATTATATGTAATTATGCCATGCTTTGTTTCTTTTGTGTGCAGATTTAATAATTAAGTTGTGTGTTCTTGACATGTCTAGATTTGTATTAATGCGGTGCCTTGTTTCTTTTGTGTGCAGATTTGATATTTAAGTTGTGTGTTCTTAACATGTTTAGGTTTGTATTAATGCTATGCTTTGTTTCTTTTGTGTGTGCAGGTTGGACGTTTAGGTGGTGTGTTTGTTGGACATGTTTTCATTGTCTTATACAGAATAAAAAAAAAATGGAATAAAAGTTTGGAATGGTAACACATGCCTAAGATCGGGAGAATATGAAGCATTGGAATTATGTTGTAAAAGCTCCACATATAACACAAAATGTTAATTAATATCGTTTGAGGCTTGTGATGCATGAAGTAGTCAGTTTTACAAATTATGGTAATACTTCATCTGCAATTCAAAGGGCAATGCATTCATAGTACATCTCACTTTGCATATTCATGCCATCTTAGTTACATATGCATTTTAGATACAAATCATTAAAGTGTGTTAAATCCTCTTAGGGTTATACTATAACATAAATAAAGAAAAATCCTAAGGTTGGAAACTGAGCCCCAAGATATCTAGAACCAAGCACAGTTTGTACACATTTAAAAAAGATCTTGGGCAAAATAATCAAAACCTTGCTTGGAGGAAAAGGGTCAAGCGAAAGGAATATTTCATGTCTATCCTATTATGCAACATGATCCTTAAAACAATGGTTTTTACCACTTCCATTAAGCTTAAAGCCTAAAATCAGAGTAGTAAGGATAGGGTTAAGTCCTCATCGAACTTAGGTTGAGGATCCAACTCCCAAAAGCTTTGATTTGACCTACATGGAGTAGTAAGGATAGGGCATAATTCTCATCTCGCCTAGGTTGAGAATCTGATTCCCCAAAGCTCCTATGTCTCATTTCATGATAAAACTTGGATTGGAAGGATCGTACTACTCGTCCTCTACAAAGGATGAGTAGGCATCCCCAAGGTTCAAGTAATAAAATTAATATTCTCCATTTTCATCTAAGACTTGGATTGGAAGGATCGTACTACATGTCCCTAGCAAGGATGGGTAGTCATCCCTAAGATCCAAGAAGTAAAGTTAACTTTTTCCATCTCATATTTATATTGGATTGAAAGGATCGTACTACTTGTCCTCTGCAAAGGATGGGTAGTCATACCCAAGGTCCAAAGAAATGAAGTTAAGTCATGGATTGTGGGGTTAGGCATGCCCATGCATGACAGCATGTCTTGTCTAAAAAACAAGACCACTGACTATTCAAAGGGTTAGACTAGCATGACCATTTCTTCCATAATTGGTTAAATCATTTTGCTCAAAGTGAGGTAATGAACTCTAAATCAGAGTAGTAAGAATAGGGTTAAACTCCCATTTAGATTAAGTTGGGAGTCTGATTTCTCAAAGCTCTGATTTCACTTTCACTTACACATGGGTTCAAGATAGTAGTGACTCATAACCAACTTTGGGATCTAATAAAACAATTCATTATACACATGGTTGATCCTAAGAGGGTTTGACAATCTTGAATATTTGTATATGATATTAGAAGGTCTATGCATTTGTAAAAGCAAAATCTCTAAGCATATTCATTAGGTTTCACAAATCATTTACAATCTCACACATGCATGCATGTAAAACCGACAATGGAATGTTGATCAAGTCCAAGCGATAAGGAATGAAAACAAATAGCACACACTGAGCTAATACTAATGATTCTGATGTTTCATGTACTTATGATCCATCGGTATTTTTTTATCTTTTATGTGCTAACGCCTGTATCTAAGCTCATATATTTCAGGTTGGGTTCTCACAAAAATGCTCTGGAGCATTTGACAGTAGAGTCACCATTTGTTTTGGGTAATCCACAACACACCCCAAAATTGGGGACCCACCTTTTTGTAGGTTTTTAGAGAAAATATTAGTGACCTAGATGCTAAAAATGAAGAAAAGGGGCAAAATGCACAAGTGTAGAAAGTGTCACGAAATCGTGACATGTCGCAAAATCGTGACATGTCGCGAAATTGTGACACGTTGCTCTGTCACTGCTGAAGAAAGAAAAGTGTCGCGATATCGCGACATGTCGCTCCGTCGTTGCTGAAAAAAGAAAATTGTTGCGATATCACGACATGTCGCTCCGTCGCTGATGAAGAATGAAAAATTGTAGCGAAATCATGACATGTTGCTCCGTCGCGGCCCAGAGAGGAGAGAGAAAGGCAGAAAGAAAAAGCGTAGCGAAATCGCGATGTGTCGCAAAATCATGGTCAACATGGTCAATGGCAGTGGGTGGGCAGAAACATCATGAAATCGTGACGTGTTTGATTTTTGCGGCTCGAAAGTGGGCAAGAGGCACAAGGAAGAAAATGGTCGTGATTTTGCGACGTGTTTTGACAAAGTGTACGAAGATGAAAATGGTCACGATTTCGCGACGTGTTTTGCCAAAGTGTACGGACGATGAAAATGGTCATGATTTCGCAACGTGTTTTGGCAAAGTGTACGGATGATGAAAATGGTCACGATTTCACGACGTGTTTTGGCAAAGTGTACGGATGATGAAAATGGTCACGATTTCACGACGTGTTTTGGCAAAGTGTACGGACGATGAAAATGGTCACGATTTTGTGACGTGTTTTGGTAAAGCGTACAAAGATGAAAATGCGTCGCGATATTGTGACATGTCACGTTTTTGCTGTGAAAGCGAAGGAGCAGGGCCGCGAGCTATTTTTAGTCATGATTTTCAAGGAACCGTTACTGAGCATGCAGAAAGCGCCGAACACATGGCAGAAGGGCATGAGGATCAGAGTATCAAGCATTGCAGATTCAAGCGAAGGGTTAAAAACACCAAAAGGTAGGAAACTAAAGCGAAGCATCCTGAGAAACTGAAACGAAGCATCACAGAGCATCCGAGAGCGGCAACAGAAAGTTTAAATAACAGAAATGTAGAGAGATACAGAGGCTAGAAATTGTAAATAGAAAAGCATTATTTTATTGAATAAAGGAGTTATTTGGTGGGAGTAACTTTTGTGTGTGAAACCAAAATGAGATTGAATGCTAAGACTACTGTTTTACTGTATATATTTCCTTTGCATTATTTTGTTTTGTATTTATTTGTTTACACCGTAATGTGGGTTGTGATAGGTGAATGACAAAATAATGCAAATCATTTATTTCTGTAGAGTCTAGCATCTGATTTGATTCGACTATGTTTGTTACAGGTCTGTTAGGTCAGGTTGTTTTAGAGCTTCATCTCATAACTTGGGATTTTGCAGGGAGGAGATTGCTAACCAGATTAACATCCTTCTTTGGTTTTCTAGCTGATTCGAATAAGAAAATTTTTGATTCAGTTTCTGATATATTTTAATCTCATTTAGAAGCTAATGTTAAAATAGCAGAACAATTAAATAAAAGATAAAATGAACCAATTAACACTAAAATAAACCGCATGTTAATTTCATTAATGTCAGAACATAAACAGATTTTTCTTTATTTTGTTACATGATTGGTTACTTTAACAAATTAGGGTTACAAAGTTTGTTGTGAATCAACAAAGGCCCCTTGTTAACAGTTACTTGTAGGATCTAAACTATTCTGGGATACATTCATTATTTGCATTAAATCAGAAGTGGTTTTAAGCATATATAGGTCTATTTACAAGAAGCTTGGAGAAATTAAAGAAAAATAGCATATTTCTTTGCAAGAAAGAGTCTTTTGGTATAAGACTCCAGTTGCGTGTTCATTTTGTAATAGGACAAACTATTCACTCAACAGGTCTTTCCAATTGGTTGAAGGAAAACTAGTCGACTAGGACTTACCAATATTGATAAAAATATCTAACTTAGAAGAAAAGTTGGACATTGTATAGAGGTAACCAACTTAGATGAAATTTAGAATTTTGGGGACATATAAATTCATCCTGATCATATTTTGTATTCTCTAGAGAATAAAAGGAGAGTATCTATTGAATATTGCAAGAAATCGAACTCAAGGAAAAGTTGTTCATTCAAGAAAATTCATAGTCACCCACCCTGACATTGATATTAGGTTATCTAGAAAGGAGGAAAATCATACTTTGGTTCTTATGTGTAACCTAAGACATTGTAGAAACATTTTGGATATTGAGAAAATGTTGATAGGCATCAAAGCTTCCTACAGAGATTGATAAGCATTCTGAAGAACATGTAATTATACTGAGAGGGGGTTGAACAATATTTAATATTTTTTTTTGTTTTTTAATCCAAATAATAGTATCAGCAATATTAAAGCAGTAAACATCACACAAAGCATCACACACATGAGAGACATGATTTTACGTGGTTCATCCAATGTGGGCTACTCCATGAAGAAAATATTTCTTATAAATTTTTCTCAAATAAATTCTCTTGGGAATCCTTTCCCTACAATGTTTATGGACCTCTATCCAAAGGAGATATCAATCCCCTAAATCAAGTTCATGGATCTCTATCCATAGGAGAACTCCATCTCCTAATATTTGCTATGGCTAGTGATCCTCTAGAAGACTACTACCTCCACTACACTGGATTTTGTATCTCTCTCCACTGAAGACTCTTGTCCCCACTCAGAAGACCTATCCTCATTGCCTTGGCTAATGGATCTTTATCCACTGGAGACTACTATCCTTTACACTCTTTCACCTCCAAATATCTATCTCAAATCTGTACTAAACATAGTCCTTCGATCTAGTACAACTCTACTCAATCTCTATCTCTGATATGGCACAAACATGTCCTAAAATTTGCACCAAACTTTGTTCACAAGTCCTCTCTAGAACTTGTTCAAACTGCTCAATAAGTCCTCTCAATAACTTATCCAAATATTTTCAAAATATGTATTGTAATATTCTACAAAATCTCACATAAAATCTATCTACAAGTCTTCACAAAGACTTGCCTTAATTTTTCTCAAAAAGTCCACACATAACTTGTCCACTGTCATAGAAACATAAAAAGAATTGTTAGAGACTCAATATGATGTATACTCATCACAATGCTCAATCACTTTCTTAACTCAATTCAGAATATAGAATAGTTTGTTTTATGGAACTTGAACAATCACTTCACACATCCACTTGACTAGGCTCAACCAACTCTACTCAATAAATTACTCAATGAAACACCCCTTTCTCACAAACCCTAGTACAAGCATATAAACACCAACTCAAAATGTTTCCAACAATGCTCAACAATAAATCTCACATAACAATGATACTCATGATCTTTTCAAACCCTAGTTTAAATTCTTTGCACAACCAATGGTTTCAACAAAAATGCTTATAAAAAAAGGTTTTTAAAACAATTCTTTATTCTAGAAAACATTGAAGCATTAACTCAACACACTCAATAGGAAACCCTAATCAAGTCCTTTTCAGTCCAAACTTATTTTCAGAAAACCAATTAATCAACTCAACTATGTAAGAATGTGCTCATACCTTTTCTTGATGATGAAGGGATCTCATAAATTTGCCACAATCACAAAAACTTCTATGCCAAACTCAAAGAGGCTAGATGATAATTTTTTTTCACAATTTAATGCAAAAACTCAATTACACCTTATCACCCCACATTTCAAAACAACCATCAATATACATTAAATATTTTACCAATAACACCTTATAATCTCCCAATTAAAATAAATTTAGCATCCACCAAAATTAACTGAAAATCTCTTTAATCAGATTTAATAGCAAAATGAACTTTGGCAAAAATCAAATCCACTTTCCTTATAACTCCAATAACATAAATCAATTATCAATAAAATAACCTTTCATAAACCCTTATAACTCCAAATAACATAAATCAATTATCAATCAAACAACCTTTTATAAACCCTTATAACTCCAAATGATATAAGTCAATTATCAATCAAACAACCTTTCATAAAACATTTGGTAAATAAAATTTTAATTAAAATACCTTTGCCACTAGTGGGATTCGAACCCACAATAACTGCCTCCTCGAGGACTCTAGCCATGGGCTTGACCACCATGTGCGCTAGATGCACACTTGGAAAACTACCTCATGCTCTTTCTTCCAATCCTGGCACTCAAAACAAGTGCGTGCCAAAAGGCTTTCCCCTTGGTTCTCAAGATGAACATGCCAACTAACCTCCACGTGAATATATCATGGCCACTTACACTCCCAACGCTCTTGCAAAACACACACTACCAATGTACCACCCTATCCAATGGGAGTGAGGCCTTAAGCCCTCCATTTTCATCTTTTCCTTGGCGTTAAAAGACAACACGAATTTTTCTTCTTCCTCAATGATTTGCACAAATTACTCTTTCTCTTGGTCGCATAAAATATTAATCAAAGAAGGTAAGTTTTAATGTTCTTTGGTGTGGTATTTATACACAAGTTCCACCTTTTACCATAGACGTCGATGCTCCACTAAGTTTGATGATGTTGGTGCTTTTTAAAATATTTTATAATTTATAAATTATTTAAATTATAAAAGAATTTAAATTTTATAAATTATATTTATAAACCTTTGACTTTAATAAAAATTAAAGTATTCCTTAATATAAAATTTAAACCTTTATTTGTACTCAACTGATTTTATGAAAATTATTCTGCCACCATGGTTTTAATAAAAACCTTAATTCTACCATCAAGATGTCTAAACAAAAACCCTTATAGAATAATATTTTGATAACTTTTCTTCAACTCTTCACATTGCTCCTGGTGTTAATGATGGTGTACTCCATGGTATTAATGACAACTTCATGTGTTCACTTTGGCATCAATGACAAATTTTCACCTTGACATCAATGAAAACTAAATGAGCTCAAAATTTCCAACAATATCCCCCTTTGCATTGATGGCAACCCAACTAATTTTTATTGAAAACTTGATGTCTCTTAGTTTAGCCCCTCCCCCACCTCCTCTTGAGGTGGTTAATTCTGGGGTGGAAGTATTACTCCCAATTTTCCTCAAATATACTCAAAGGTTTCCTTTGAAAGTGGCTTGGTGAAAATATTTGCTATTTGTTCCTTTGTAGTAATATATTCCAACCTGAATTGTTTATCTGTCACATGTTCTCTCATAAAGTGGTACTTAATCAAAATGTGCTTTGTCTTGGAGTGCATCACTAGATTTTTTGAGATGCTTATAGCACTTGTATTATCATATAGTATGGGGATAGGATTATCATGCTTTATCTTGAAGTCTTCTATAGTTCTCTTCATCCATAACACCTATGTACAACTAGCTACTACTATAATATATTCTACTTCTGTTGTAGATAAGGATACTAAAACTTGCTTCTTACTTATCCAAGAGACTAAGTAGTCTCCAAGAAATAATGCTCCTCCACTTGTGCTTTTTTTGTCATCAATGTTGTCGGCCTAGTTTGCATTTGTATAAGCTATCAGTGTAAAACTATCACTTTTGGGATACCAAAGCCCAAAATCCATAGTGCCTTTGAGATACCTAAAAATTATTTTTACTGCTACCACATGTGTTTCCTTAGGAGCTACCTAAAACCTTACCACTAATCCCACTGACTGTACTATATCTGGTCTTGTAATTGTAACATACAATAAGTTGATAATCATAGATCTATATAATCTTTGATCTACATCTGGAGATTCATAATCCTTACTCAACTTGCATCTTGTGACCATGGGGGTACTTACCAGTTTACAATCTTCTAAACTGAATTTCTTTAACATTTCTTTTATATACTTGGCTTGTGAGAAAAACACTTCCCTTTCTGATTGTGAAATCTGAATTCCAAGAAAGAAGGATAATTCACCAAGCATAGACATCTCAAATTCATTTTGCATGTTCTTAGAAAATTCTTTACACATCTTATCATTGTTTCCCCCAAAAATGATGTCATCAACATAAAAACCACTATTAGTAGATCACTCCCTTTATTGTTTGATATATAAATTACTGTCTACTATTCGTTTTTTGAATCCCTATTCTTGAAGATACTTATCCAATATTTAGTACCATGCTATTGGATCCTGCTTTAGACCATATAGTGCCTTTTTCAATCTATATACATGATCTGGTTTATCTTCTAATATGAATCCCTCTGGATGTTCAATATAAACTTCTTCTTCTAGAACACCATTTAGAAATGTTGACTTCACATCCATCTGATATACCTTAAAAATTTTGAAACTTGAGAAGGGTAAAAATATCCTTATAGCTTCAAGTCGTGCAACTGGAGCAAATGTCTCATCAAAGTAAATTCCTTCTACTTTTGCATAACCTTTGCATACTAACCTTGCTTAATTCATGACCACCTGTCCATATTCAATTAACTTATTTCTGAATACCCATTTTGTGTCGATCACATTTTTGTCCTTTGGTCATGGAACAAGTTCCCAAGTTTTACTTTTCTCTATCTGATCTAATTCCTCATCCATTGCCTTAATTCAAAATTTATTCTCACTTTCCTGAGTGAAGTCTTTTGGCTCAATCTTAGATAGCAAAGAAAATTTTTCTTGTTGAGATGGTTTTATTATTCTTCTCCTTGTATGTCTTTCATCTGGATTACCGATGATTTGCTCTTTTATATGATAATTTTGTACATACCTGGATGGAGTTTTTGGAAGAAGTATTTGTGTTTCTTCTTCTTTTTTATCTGGTCCCTCACAAAATTCTTCTTGATAACATCCATCTTCTTGATACACAATTTGCTAAACTGGTTCTCTTGAATCTATCTTCTCATCAATTGTTACATTCATACTTTCCACCATAGTGTGTGTTCTTTTGTTGAAGCATTTGTAGGCTTTACTCCTTGTGGAATAAACAAGAAAAATTCTCTCATCACATCTTAGATCAAACTTGCCTAAGTTTTGATCTTCCCGTCTTATGTAACATTTTCTTTCAAAAATTTTGAAGTGTTTTACAATGGCAGGTCTTCCTTTCTAAAGCTCATATGGAGTCTTGTGATGATTTACCCTCATTTTATCCCTAGTGATTATGTATACTATTATGTTTACACCTTCTCTCCAAAAACTATTTGATAGTTCATATTCATTTAACATAGCTCTAGCCATGTTTTCAACAGTCCTATTTTTCCTTTCAACTACTCTATTTTGTTGAGTTCTTGTTGCTGAGTACTCTCTCTTGATCCCATGTTGTTCACAAAACTCTACAAATTCATTTGAAGTAAATTCTCCTTATCTATAAGATCTTAGACATATAATCCTTTTACCAGTTTCATTTTTAATCAATTCCTTAAATGCTTTAAATTTTTCAAAGACCTCTGACTTCTCTTTTAGGAAGGTTATCCAAACCATTCTATAATAATCATATATAAATAGTATAAAGTAGCCCTCACCCTGAATGCTTTGTGTTTTGGTAGGACCACATAGATTAGTATTTATTAGGCTCAATACCTCATATGACATATATCCTTTTAACTTAAAGTTTATTCTAGTTTGCTTTCCATGTTGGCAGGGTGCACAAATTGTGCTTTGAGGTCTTCTTATTTTGGGTAAATCTTTGACCACCTATTTATTGCTTATGTTGACTATGTTTTCAAAATTCAAGTGACCTAATATTCTATGACAACCAAATCTCATCTTCTTGTGATAGAAAGCACTTTTCCCCTTTTATCTCATTAAGCATGTATAAGTTATTTGGGGTTCTTGCATTGGCAATGATTTTTCTAGTTTTTGATTTTCTTATCTCACATCTATCTAGATGGAAAGTAAACATGTACCCTTTATCACAAAGTTGAATTATACTCAGCAGGTTATGTTTTAACCCTTTAACATACAATACATATTCTATTTTTGTCTTTCCATTATCTAAACTTAGAGTTCCTCTTCCACAAATCCATGCTGATCCATTATCACCGAAACTTACTTATCCTCTATTTGTTTCTTTTAGTATAATGAATTTATCTTTATCTCTTGTCATGTGACTAGAGCAACCACTATCAAGATACCATTTTTCTTCTTTATCCTGAGCATGAAGGGTTGTTTGAACTAACATTGATCTAGCCTTAACATTTTTCCTTTCATATTTCATAGTTGTTGAAAATATTTTTCTAGACTTATGAAGCATCATTTTACACCATCTAGCCTTGTGCCCAAAATTATTGCATTTGTAACATATAATATCATCATCCATGAGAGGTACAAAGGAATTTAAATTTCTAATGACATTGTTTCTTGCATGATGAATATAGTGTATAGCTTTATGACCATATTTATTACAAGAAAAGCAATGACCATGGAAGAAATTATGTAACCTTTTTGTATGTCTTGGAGTTTGTGGTGAAGTAATCCTCCTATTGTGATTAACTCTTATACATGGTTCTCCTTTTATTTCTTCCTTTCTGATATCCTTTGATTGCTTATCCCTATTTGAGGTTTCTGCTTTTTGAAGTTTTGATTTCTTTTTCTATTTCTCATATTCTACATCTTGTAGTACCTTGATCCTTTCAACTTCATTCCTTAGGTGGAAAATTTTTGCTTCTAATATTTCACATTCTATTTCCCTGGATCTCAATAGATTTTTTATGACTTGCTCAATTTTCTTTCCTTCTTCCACCCTAATCTTGAGTTCTGTGATATTATGTATAAGTTCCATCCTTGCTTCTTCATCTTCTTGAACTTGTTCCTCCAAGCTTGAATTCTTCTCTCTAAGTCTCTCTAACTTTTTGAGAGCAGCAAAAAATTCCTCTTTTATGTCAAATATAGTCTCTTCTTTATTTTTTGAAGTCATGTGTGCTACTGATGGATACTCCTCCAAGTTGTTATTCTTTTCACATGGGTACTCACTCTGATACCAATTGAAGAACATATGCTTATACTGAGAGGGGTGTGAACAATATATAATAAAAATTTTTGCTTTTTAATCCAAATAATAGAATCAGCAATATTAAAGTAGTAAACATCACACACATGAGAGACATGATTTTACGTGGTTCACCCAATGTGGGCTACTCCACGAAGAAAATATTTCTTATAAAAATTTCTCAAATAAATTCTCTTGGGAATCCTTTCCCTACAATTTTTATGGACCTTTGTCCAAAGGAGATACCAATCCCCTAAATCAAGTTCATGGATCTCTATCCATAGGAGAACTCCTCCTAATATCTACTCTAGTTGGTGATCCTCTAGAATACTATTGCCTCCACTACACTGGATTGTGGACCTCTCTCCAATGAAGACTCTTGTCCCCACTTAGAAGACCTATCCTCACTACACTAGCTAATGGATCTCTATCCATTGGAGACTATTTTCCTCTGTACTTTGTCACCTCTAAATTTCTATCTCGAATCTATACTAAACACAGTCCTTTATTCTAGTACAACTTTGCTCAATCTCTATCTCTGATCTGGCACAAACCTGTCCTCAAATTTGCACCAAACTATGTTCACAAGTCCTCTCTAAAACTTGTCCAAACTTCTCAATATTTTCTCTCAAGAACTTATCCAAATCTTCTCAAAATATATATTGTAAGCTTCCACAAAAACTCACACCAAATCTGTCCATAAGTCTTCACAAAGACATGCATTAATTCTACTCAACAAGTCCACACAAAAGTGTCCAATTTCATAGAAACATAAAGATAATTGTTAGAGACTCAATATGATCTATACTCATCACAATGCTCAATAACTTTCTTAACTCAATTTAAAATATAAGTTAGTTTGTTTTATGGAACTTGAACAATCACTTCACACATCCACTTGACTAGGCTCAACCAATTACTCAATGAAACACCCCTTTCTCACAAACCCTAATCCAAGCATATAAAAACCAACTCAAAATATTTCCAACAATGCTCAATAATAAATCTCACATAACAATGATACTCATGATCTTTTCAAACCCTAGTTTCAATTCTTTGCACAACCAATGGGTTCGGCAACAATGCTTATAAAACAAGGTTTTAACAACAATTATTTATTCCAGAAAACCTTGAAGCATTAACTCAACACACTCAATAGGAAACCCTAATCAAGTCCTTTTCACTCCAAACTTAATTTTAGAAAACCAATCAATCAACTCAACTATGGAAGAATGTGCTCATACCTTTTTCTTGATGATGAAGGGATCTCATAAATCTTCCACAACCACAAACACCTCTATGCCAAAATCAGAGGTTAGATGATAAATTTTTCTCACAAATTAATGCAAAAACTCAATTACAACTTATCACTCTGCCTTTCAAAACAACCATCAATATACATAAAATATTTATCCAAAAACACCTTATAATCTCCCAATTAAAATAAATTTAGCATCCACCCAAATTAACTCAAAATATCTTTAATCAAATTTAATAGCAAAAAGAACTTTGGAAAAAATCAAATCCACTTTCCTTATAACTTCAATAACATAAATCAATTATCAACAAAATAACCTTTCATAAACCCTTATAACTCCTAATAACATAGGACAGAAAAGCCCAACATGTCTTTTGGGAAGCTAACAAAGTTGCTGATAAGCTGGCCAATTTGGGTGTCGATAGTGACAGACTTTTCAAATGGGAACATGGTGTCCCAAGCGAAGTAGAGGAGCTTATTCAACAAGAATTCCAATAATGATAGTCAAATTTACCAACAGGTAAGGCACTGTAAGTTCAAAGGCTATGAGTATTCCGGTATCTTTTTTGAAATGGACTCACAATAAAAATTATCCGAGCTGTCAGTCTTGGTGGATGCTACTTGGAAATACCACAAAGACTAATGGGGAGAGTCACATGTTAGATAACATGGCTCCTAGTCATCTTAGTAATTTTATGTTGGTTTATAATCACATGGTAGGAAAGAAATGACAATATAAGACTTCGAACTAGAGCCACGTGGACCACCAGATAGCCACCACCATAAATCTAGGCAGCAAGTTCACTTCTCCAAGGTTGATTTGCCAAGACGGGATGTGGTCCCAAAGCATGTCATATATAGAAGAAATCAATTACCAAATAATTATTAAGAGTAACTGTGAATACAGAGCTTGTGGGAGTTTTTTTTAGTTCTCTATTATGTGTGTCTGCATCTTTTTGTTTCTCCATTGTTTCAAGGAAGGGATCTGTGTCTATTTATTTTTTTTGTAATTATGATGCAAGTGTGTTTTCTTGGGGTATACCCAAAATTTTGTATGGGAAGTTTATTTTTGATAACAGGTTATGTGCCTTACCGGATGTAATGGCTTTGGTGGCATGTAGATTTTACATAAATAGGATCCTTAATAAGGCATGTTCATCAACAACCCTGGGCTGATTTTTGTAAAAGGTTTTGGGTCAACCTGTAAAACCTGGTATTAATGCTATAGTATCTTATCTACCAAAAAAAAACTCCTAATAACATAAATCAATTATCAATCAAACACCCTTTCATAAACCCTTATAACTCCAAATGACATAAGTCAATTATCAATCAAACAACCTTTCATAAAATATTATGCAAATAAAATTTAATTAAAATACCTTTGCCACTAGTGGGATTCAAACCCACAATCATAGTCTCCTCGAGTTCTCTAGCCATGGACTTGACCACTGTGTGCGCTAGACGCATGCTCAAAACACTAAGAGCACCTCGTGCTATTTCTTCCAAGTCTGGTGCTCAAAATGAGCACATGCCAAAAGGCTTTCCCTTTAGTGTTCAATACAAACACTCCAACTAACCTCCATGCAAATCAATCATGGTCACTTCCACTCCCAATGCTCTTGTGAAACATGCACTGCCAATGGACCACCTTGTCCAATGGGAGTGAGGCCTTAAGCCCTCCCTTTTCGTATTTTCTCTAACGCTAAAAGACAACATGAATTTGTCTTCTTCCTCAACGATTTGCAAAAAATAGTCTTTCTCTTGGTCTCATAAATTATTAATCAAAGAAGGTAAGTTTTAATTTCCTTTGGCATGGTATTTATACATGAGTTCCATATTTTGCCATAGACGTCAGCGCTCCACTATGTTTGATGACATTGGAGCTTTTTAAAATCTTTTATAATTTATAAATTATTTAAATTCTAAAATAATTTAAGTTTTATAAATTATATCTATAAACCTTTGAATTTAATAAAAATTAAAGCATTCCTTGAGATAAAATTTAAACCTTTATTTGTAATCCACTTATTTGATGAAAATTATTCTGCCACCATGGTTTTAATAAAAACCTTAATTTTGCCATCAAGATGTCTAAACAAAAACCCTTATAGAATAATATTTTGATAACTTTTCTTCAACTCTTCGCATTGCTCATAGTGTTAATGATGGTGTACTCCATGGTATTAATGACAGCTTTATGTATTCACTTTGGCATCAATGACAAATTTTCACGTTGACATCAATGACAACTAAATGAGTTCAAAATATCCAACAATCTCCCCCTTTTTCATTGATGGCAACCCAACTTTTTTTACCAAAAACTTGACCTTTCCTTTGTTTTTCTCCCCCTAGGACATTGCTCCCCTTGGCTTAATGCTCTCTCCTCTTTTCACAAATACCAAATCTCTCCCCCTTACTCAAATCTCTCCCCCTTTGACATCAATGGCAAAGTGTCACATTTGGGGCTAGGGGCTAAGAATGAGTCTCTTAGCTTAGCCCCTCCCCCACCTCCTCTTGAGGTGGTTCGTTTTGGGGTTGGAGTCTTACTCCTAGTTTTCCTCGAAGATACTTAAAGGTTTCCTTTGAAAGTGGATTGGTGAAAATATATACTATATGTTACTTTGTAGTAATATATTCCAACCTGACTTGTTTATCTGTCACATGTTCTCTCAGAAAATGGTACTTAATTAGAATGTGTGTTATCCTAGAGTGCATCATTGGATTTTTTGAGATGCTTATAGCACTTGTATTATCACATAGTATGGGGATAGGATCGTCATGCTTTATCTTGAAGTCTTCTAGAGTTCTCTTCATCCATAACACCTATGTACAACTGACTACTGGTGTAATATATTATGCTTCTATTGTAGATAAGGATACTAAAACTTGCTTCTTACTTAGCCAAGAGACTAAGTAGTCTCCAAGAAAGAATGCTCCTCCACTTGCGCTTTTTTTGTCATCAATGTTGTCGTCCCAGTCTACATTGGTATAAGTTGTCAATGTAAAACTGTTACTTTTGGGATACCAAAGCCCAAAATCCATGGTCCCTTTGAGATACCTAAAAAATCTTTTTACTCTTGCCACATGTGTTTCCTTAGGAGCTGCCTAAAACCTTGCCACTAATCCCACTAATTGTACTATGTCTGGTCTTGTAGTTGTAACATAAAATAAGCTACCAATCATAGATCTGTATAATCTTTGATCTGCCTCTGGAGATTCATCATCATTACTCAACTTACATCCTGTGACCATGGGGGTACTTACCTGTTTACAATCTTCTAACCTGAATTTCTTTAATATTTATTTTATATACTTCGCTTCTGAGAGAAACACTCCCATTTTTTATTGTGAAATTTGAAGTCCAATAAAGAAGGACAATTCACCAAGCATAGACATCTCAAATTCATTTTGCATATTGTTAGCAAATTATGTACACATCTTATCATTGTTTCCCCAAAAAATGATGTCATCAACATAAACAACCACTATTAGTAGATCACTCCCTTCATTTTTGATATATAAATTACTCTCTACTATTCCTGTTTTGAATCCTTGTTCCCAAAGATACTTATCCAATCTTGAGTACCATGCTCTTGGAGCCTGCTTTAGACCATACAGTGCCTTTTTCAATCGGCATACATGATCTGGTTTATCTACAAATATGAATCCCTCTGGCTATTCAATATAAACTTCTTCTTATAGAACACCATTTAGAAATGTTTACTTGACATCCATATGATATACCTTAAAAATTTTGAAAGTTGAGAAGGATAAAAACATCCTTATAACTTCAAGCCATGCAATTGGAGCAAATTTCTCATCAAATTCAGTTCCTTCTACATGTGCATAACCTTTGTATACTAACCTTACTTTATTCCTGACCACCTATCCATCTTCATTTAACTTATTTATGAATACCCATTTTGTATTGATCACATTTTTATCCTTTGGTCATGCAACAATTTCCCAAGTTTTGGTTTTCTTTATATGGTTTAATTCCTCATCCATCACCTTAATCCAAAATTTATTCTCACTTGCCTAAGTGAAGTCTTTTGGCTTAATCTTAGATAGCAAAGAGAAATTTTCTTGTTGAGATGGTTTTATTATTCTTATCTTTGTCTGTGTTTCATCTGGATTTCCAATGTTCTAATATTTTGGGTGATGTTTCTGTACATACCTGGAAGGATTCTTAGGAAGAATTCTGTGTTTATTCTTCATATTTATCTGATTTCTCACAAATTTCTTCTTGACAACATCCATCTTCTTGATACACAATTTGTTGAACTAGTTCTCTTGAATCTATTTTCTCATCAATTGTTACATTCATACTTTCCACCATAGTGGGTGTTCTTTTTTTGAAGCATCTGTAGGCTTTAATCCTTGTGGAATAACCAAGAAAAATTCCCTCATCACATTATGGATCAAACTTGCCTAAGTTTTGATCTTCTTGTCTTATGTAACATTTGCTTCCAAAAAATTTGAAGTGTTTTACAGTGGCAAGTCTTCCTTTCCAAAGCTCATATGGAGTCTTGTGATGATTTACCCTCATTTGAGCCCTAGTTATTATGTATAATGTTGTGTTTACATCTTCTCTCCAAAAACCATCTGATAGCTTAGATTCATTGAATACATCTCTAGCCATGTTTTTAACAGTCCTATTTTTCCTTTCAACTACCCCATTTTGTTGAGGATTTCTTGTTTCTGAGTACTCTCTCTTGATCTCATGTTGTTCACAAAACTCTACAAATTAATTTGAAGTAAATTCTCCTTATCTATTAGATATCAAACACTTAATCCTTTTTCCAATTTCATTTTCAATCAATTCCTTAAATTCTTTGAATTTTTCAATGGCCTCTGACTTCTCTTTTAGGAAGGCTACCCAAACCATTCTCGAATAATCATCTATAAATAGTATAAAGTAGCTCTCACCCTGAATTATTTGTGTTCTAGTAGGACCACATATATTAGTATGTATTAGGATCAATGGCGCAGATGACATATATCATTTTGACTTAATTTTTTTCCTAGTTTGCTTTCCATGTTGATAAGGTGCATAGATTGTGCTTTGAGGTCTTCTTAGTTTGGGTAAATCTCTGACCACCAGTTTATTGCTTATGTTGACTATGTTGTAAAAATTCAAGTGACCCAATCTTCTATGCCATAACCAACTCTCATCTTCTTATGATAGAAATTACTTTTCCCCTTTGATCTCATTGAGCATGTATAAGTTGTTTGGGGTTCTTCTTGCATTGGCAATCATTTTTCCAATTTTTAATTTTCTTATCTCACATCTATATGGATGGAAAGTAACCATGTACCCTTGATCACAAAGTTGACTTATACTTAGAAAGTTATGTTTTAACCTTTTAACATACAATAAATTTTCTATTTTTGTTTTCCCATTATCTAAACTTAGAGTTCCTCTTCCATAAATCCTTGTTGATCCATTATCAGGGAAACTTACTGATCCTCTATTTATTTCTTTTAGTAAAATGAATTTGTATTTGTCTCTTGGCATGTGACTAGAGCAACCACTATCAATATATCATTGTTCTTATTTATCCTAAGCATGAAGGGTTTTTTGAACTAACATTGATCTAGCCTTAACAATTTTATTTTCATCTTTCATAGTTGTTGAAATTATTTTTCTAGACTCAAAAGTGTCATTTTACACCATCTAGTCTTGTGCCCAAAATTATTGGATTTGTAACATATAATATCATCATCCATGAGAGGTGCAAAGGAATTGAAATTTCTAATGACATTGTTTCTTGCATTATGAATACAGTGTATAGCTTTATGACCATATTTATTACAAGAAAAGCAATGACCGTGAAAGAAATTATGTAACCTGTTTGGATGTCTTGGATTTTGTGGTGAAGTAATATTTTTCTTGTGATTAACTCTTATCCAAGTTCTCCTTTGCTTTCTTCCTTTCTAATATCCTTTACTTACTTATCCTTGTTTGAGTTTTTTGCTTTTTGAAGTCTTGATTCCTCTTTTTGTTTCTCATATTCTTCATATTGTAGTACCTTGATCCTTTCAACTTTATTCCTTAGGTGGACAATTTCTACTTTCAATATTTCACATTCTGTTTTCCTGGATCTCAACAGATATGTTATGTCTTGCTCAAATTTTTTTCCTTCTTCCACCCTAATCTTGAGTTTTGTGAGATTATGTATAAGTTTCATCCTTGCTTCTTCATCTTCTTGAACTTGTTCCTCCAATATTGAATTATTCTCTCTAAGTCTCTCCAACTTTCTGAGAGCAGTAAATAATTCCTCTTTTATGTCAAACATAGTCTCTTCTTAATTTTTTGAAGTCATGTGTGCTACTGATGGATCCTCCTCCAAGTTGTTAGTCTTTTCACAGAGGGACCCGCTCTGATACCAATTTAAGAACTTGTGCTTATACTCAGATGGGGGGTGAACAGTATATAATAAAACTTTTTGATTTTTAATCCAAATAATAGCATCAACAATATTAAAGTAGTAAATATCATACAAAGCATCACACACATGAGAGACATGATTTTACGTGGTTCATCCAATGCAGGCTACTCCACGGATAACGTATTTCTTATAATTTTTTCTCAAATAAATTTTCTTGGGAATCCTTTCCCTAAAATTTTTATGGACCTTTCTCCAAAGGAGATACCAATCCCCTAAATCAAGTTCATGGATCTCTATTCATAGGAGAACTCCTTCTAACATCTGCTCTAGCTGGTGATCCTCTAGAAGACTACTGCCTCCACTACATTGGCTTGTGGATCTCTCTCCACTAAAGACTCTTGTCCCTACTTAGAAGACCTATCCTCGTTACCCTAGCTAATGTATCTCTATCCACTTGAGACTACTATCCTCTATACTCAATCACCTCCAAAGTTCTATCTCAAATATGTACTAAACATAGTCCTTTGGTCTAGTACAACTCTGCTCAATCTCTATCTCTGATCTGACACAAACATGTCCTCAAATATACACCAAAATCTATTCACAAGTCCTCTCTAGAACTTGTCCAAACTGCTCAATAAGTCCTCTCAATAACTTATCCAAGTCTACTCAAAATCTATATTGTAAGCTTCCACAAAAGATCACACTAAATCTGTCCATAAGTCTTCACAAAGACTTACCTTAATTATAGTCAACAAGTCCACATAGAACTTGTCCAATATTATAGAAACATAAAGAGAATTGTTAGAGACTCAATATTCTTTATACTCATCACAATGCTCAATAACTTTCTTAACTCAGTTTAGAATATAGAATAGTTTGTTTTATGGAACTTGAACAATCACTTCACACATCCACTTGACTAGGCTCAACCAACTCTACTCAACCAATTACTCAATGAAACACCCCTTTCTCACAAACCCTAGTCCAAGAATATAAACACCAACTCAAAATGTTTCCAACAATGCTCAACAATAAATCTCACATAACAATGATACTCATGATTTTTTCAAACCCTATTTCAAATTCTTTGCACAACCAATGGGTTCAACAACAATTCTTATAAAACAAGATTTTAACAAAAATTCTTTATTCCATAAAACCCTGAAGAATTAACTCAACACACTCAATAGGAAACCCTAATCAAGTCCTTTTCACTCGAAACTTATTTTTAGAAAACCAATAAATCAACTCAACTATGGAAGAATGTGCTCATACCTTTTCTTAATGATGAAGGGATCTCATAAATCTACCACAACCACAAACACTTCTATGCCAAATTCAAAGAGGTTAGATAATAAATATTTCTTACAATTTAATGTAAAAAATCAATTACACCTTATCACTCCACCTTTCAAAACAACCATCAATATACATAAAATATTTATCCAATAACACCTTATAATTTCCCAATTAAAATAAATTTAGAATTCACCCAAATTAACTCAAAACCTCTTTAATCATATTTAATAGCAAAAAAAACTTTGGCAAAAATCAAATCCACTTTCCTTATAATTCCAATAACATAAATCAATTATCAATAAAACAACCTTTCATAAACTCTTATAACTCCAAATAACATAAATCAATTATCAATCAAACACCCTTTCATAAACCCTTATAAATCCAAATGACATAAGTCAATTATCAATCAAACAACCTTTCATAAAACATTAGGCAAATAAAATTTTAATTAAAATACCTTTGCCACTAGTGGGATTCGAACCCATGATCATTGTCTCCTCGAGTGCTCTAGTCGTGGGCTTGACCATCATGTGCGCTAGATGCACGCTTGGAACACTACGAGAACCTCGTGCTCTTTCTTCTAAGCCTGGTGTACAAAACGCGAGTGTGCCAAAAGGCTTTCCCTTTGGTGCTCAAGACAAACACACCAACTAACCTCCATGTGAATCGATCATGGTCACTTCCACTCCCAACACTCTCTCAAAATGTGCACTGCCAATGGACCACCCTGTCCAATGGGAGTGGGGCCTTAAGCCCTCCCTTTTCATCTTTTCCCTAGCGCTAAAAGACAACACAAATTTGTCTTCTTCCTCAATGATTTGCATGAATTACTCTTTCTCTTGGTCGCATAAAATATTAAACGAAGAAGGTAAGTTTTAATGTCCTTTGACATGGTATTTATACACGAGTTCCACCTTTTGCCATAGATGTTGGCACTCCACTAAGTTTGATGACGTCGGTAATTTTTAAAACCTTTTGTAATTTATAAATTATTTAAATTCTAAAATAATTAAATTTTATAAATTATATTTATAAACCTTTGACTTTAATAAAAATTAAAGCCTTCCTTGAGATAAAATTTAAACCTTTATTTGTACTCCACTAATTTGATGTAAATTATTCTGCCACCTTGGTTTTAATAAAAACCTTAATTCTGCCATCAAGATATCTAAATAAAAACCCTTATAGAATAATATTTTGATAACTTTTCTTCAACTCTTCACATTGCTCTTAGTTTTAATTATGGTGTACTCCATGGTATTAATGACAACTTCATGTGTTCACTTTGGCATCAATGACAACTTTTCACCTTGACATTAATGACAACTAAATGAGCTCAAAATGTCCAACACATTCAATCTTCCTACAAAGATTAATTAGTAGATTGAGAAGCATTCAATCTTTCTTATTATAGATATAGAGAAGGTGAGTAGAGTACTATACAAATACTAGAGTTATACTAAAAATTAAATTTAAGAAGCCTACAAAGATTGAGGTATTAAAGATTTTTGATTATTCGAAAAACTAGAAATATTAAGCTAACTAAAGCAATATCATTCTAGAACTTTAACTTATTTGGATTTTTTAAAAGAAATATGATTCTACAGTATTCAAATAATTATGCCAAGCATGTAGAGAATAACACTATATAATATTTTACATAAGACAAACAAGGAGAATATTGAGATACATTATAGTGTCTATCATGTGGAGCCATCATCCACATAGAGAAAGTGGCCTATCTTAGTAAGAATAGCCTAAGCAGCCAAGCATAATAAGATAGATCCTAGTTAATCCAAGTAAAGGAAATAGAGCCTAAGTAGCTAAGTAAGAAGATATAGAACATAATCATCCATCATATAGGAAAAATATTAAGATAACAACAAAGAGATAAAGGCCCAAGAGGCTAGTACATAAGATAAAGCTAGCAAATCATCTAAATTAGTGAATATTATACTAGAATATTGAAGTGAACAACATTATACTATAATTTTTAAGTGTCTATGATAACCAAAGAATCTTGCACAACCAATATGTGTAAGAAACCAAAGTGAGAAACGTTACATATGAAGCTAGAGAGAAGATAAAGGTTATAGAAGCCAACATAAGAGGAAGAAATATTATAGTTTATAGTTTTACTAGAGAACTGAAGAGTAGAGGCACCAAGCAATCCATTAATAGCTATAGTGCTACCAAAAGCATTATTATTCAAGGATGTAGAAAAATTGGTTGCAAGGTAGAAGAGAGCTTCAAACAAGAACCAAAATTGAAGTAAGACACCAAGAACTAAATGAATGCACCAACATTATTATTTAAACTAGATGTACAGGAATATTGATGTCTAGATCATCTCCAAAAAATCCAAAGAGAGCCAAAGTATCACTATCTAAGGGCACCTGAGATTAGTATGTTGCTACCTAGGTTGAAAAAGTTTTCTAAGGAACATGAGAAGAAATTTGAATGTCAAACAAGCAAGAGGATAATAGGATAACATACCATTATTCACACGAGCAAGCCACAACAAGGGTAACATTCCTTCAGTAAAACAAATAAGTCAACAAATAAAATCATTTGTAAAATGCTCACCCTAATTACACATCACAATGCAAATCACACCAATAATAACTAGGTAATGTTCTTTATATTAATCATTATAGTTAACTAAAAATGTCACATTCAATCTAGTGTAACAAAATTTAATGGTCAAGTAATAAAACATTCAAAAATCAGTGCAATAGGTAAAGCTAACCTAAAACCTAGGTAAAGCTAACCCTGAGCTTGCCTTAATCCTATGTTGTTCTAAACCCTAGGTAGGGTCCATATCATTTCCCACTTACATTATAAGAATATTTACATTATCTTGCACAATGATATCATATGCTACATAGCAAAAAGACTAAATTCTAAGTGTCATAAAGACACATTCTTCATAAGCAAGGATCATCTCATAAGGGGCCATAGAGGAGAACTATCCAAGCAAGGTCAAAAAAGCCTTCAAGAAGCTTACATCACCCATGGTTTTGAATAATAACAATGAGGAACTTGTAAGCATACATAGCATAGTACAAGTAAGGAGCTATCATCTACAAAGACAAAAAATAGTAGCTTGAAAGTAGGAGAATATTAAAGTATAAGTATAAACAAAGGGAGCAATACCCAAGAGATAGACGTTCATTCAAAAGGAGATCTCAAATCCACCATTAGAGTGTCTCAAAACCTCAACTAAAGTGTTTCTCATCATCCTAGCTTGAAGCCACCATTGTAGGGTCTCAAAACCTCCATCGAAGTGTTACTCATTAGCCTAGCCAAAACCACTATTGGAGTGCAATATAATCTCCATCATAGAATTGCTCATCATCTTAGTTGGAATCACATATAGAGGAAATACATTAGACAGAAAGAAATGGTTAGCAAAAGAAGAGGTAAGAAATAGATGTTGCAGAAGATTCAAATGCAAAAATTCTAAGTGCCACTTAGAATAATTCTTCTTGGCACCCTCATATTGCTCAATGCACATTCAAATAAGCATGTTTAAGAAAGGCATCTTCGATTACAAATTAGGAGGTTACAAATACCCAACCATAATTGCATAATAAAACGAGCATTAAAAGAGCTCATATCTCAACATTCACCTTTGGTGTAACTCCCAAGCACCACTTGTCATAAGGAGGAAGGCATCTTCACTATTTAATAGTGTATATTCTTGGAGAATGATAGTAGATTTTAAGGCACGTAGTCAATTCTGTAATGTGTGGAAGTGCATTCGTAGCAAGCATTGTGTAAGAGTGCATTCAAGATACAAATATTTAGCACCATAATTAGACATCCAACAAGGTTAAAAATCCACACAAGGAGGTGGAAGATTCAAACAAAGCATTCATTAATAAAGGAGTATTAAATGCTCAACGACATCAAGCAATAACAATATCCATTCAAGAAGCATTGAAAAGTGAATACATCATTGCAAAAGGTACATTTAAGGAATCCTATACTAAGGTATATCGTGCACCAATAAGTTTATTTACTTTATTTTATTAAAGTCTAAAAGGAGCTATAAGGTAATTTTTATAAGGTTTATTATTGCATTGGATAATATAAATCAACCAAGCATTAGTAGATAATAAAACATTTTTATATTTCAAAAAAATAATTATTGAGGTGCATACACATAATATAATATTTGCAATAATCAAGTAGGAGATATAAGGTTTTCAACCTTGATTAAATCATTATTAAATTGTAAATACCATTATTTTCTAATATTCCAAAAAGTAGGGAGATATAAGGCATACGACTTCAAACTATATACATATGATTGGAATTTAGAAAATTAATCTATTGGAAAGAGAAGAAAATCAATTGCCTACAAATAAATTTGAAATTAATTGGTAAAATTTATCTCATACTCATTATAAGGATACAAAAATAAATCCAACCATTAAAGCATACTTCATTGGGAAAGATAAGGAAAAATTAAAAGGTTGATTATTATCAAAATATTACAAAATAAATTTAGAAGGTGAACTAAGCATATTATAATTACTAGGGAGACATAAGGAAGCCTACAAAACCTAAATCTAAGAGAGGTTTTATCAAATTAGTTCACATCTCTTAACTAGGGAGATATAAGGAATTCTACAAAACCTAAAGCTCTATAAAGGTTTATCAAATTGGCTCACATATCTTAAACTAGGGAGTTATAAGGTAGACTACTTAGAATATCTACTCTCATAATACTAAAAGAGATACAAAATATAGGCACTATCAAAGCACTTCATAATATAATCTAGGGAGCTATAAGGATGTCTACTTCCAAGAATACAACAAACAATAACATGAACAACTCTTTTAGAAAGGAAAGAGCAAATGCCATAAAAATTGGGATCATGAATCTACTTATAAAGTCTGAAGGAATTTTAGATCTTACCTCAAAGGTGATTCATAGTGAAGCCTTAGAAGATAACTTTGATACTATGGAACATTATCTACATGCATGACTTAATGAAGTAATTAATAATGGAAAAAATGACATTCCACTTTCCTTAGACTTTGTAAGCATATTGTATATGGCATTACTTATATACAAATGTTACAAGGATGAGAATGTAGAACTAAAAGGATTGATAGAAGCTCTTAAAAATAAAATAGAATTGAGTGAATCATACTTAGAAAATATATTTCAATCCCCATGCAGTATGAGTACTTCAAGTTCTACTAATTTAAGATCTTATCATGGTGATTTGAGTGTTCATTCAGAAACCTTTGTACATAGCAAGGTTAAATAATAAAAATCACCTATGAAATTATAAAAATAGGATTTAAAGCAAAGACTAAATAATAAGAGGAAGAATCGGACCAAGGAAGCATACAGTGCAAGCCAAAGGCTATCCAAGAGAAGAAGATCCATATTGAAGAGTAAATGTGAAGATCCAAGTGTCTATATGCATATTGAAGATCCAAGTGTCTATATGCAAGTTGTAAATGTGAAAGGTGTCCCCTTGTACAACTAGGTATAGTGTTGGCTAAGAAATCCATATTTATATATAAATGACATCATAGTGAGTGATTATATATCATTGTAGGTAGTAGGTATATTGGGTAGATCACCATATAGATTGGTGAGGAAGTACAATGTAGTTCTTTAGCATCAGTTCTGGAGTTTTTATTTCCTCCATACTACATTGTATCATTTTCATCACTTTCCATTAATAGAATATTTTAGCATCTTACATTTTTGTATATTTTGCATCATGTGATTGCATTCTCTCATAGCTCACATTATCAAAAACTAACAGATGTCAAGAGTCGATTTTTGTAATTTTATCAAATTCACCACTCAACTTACCAAATTTACTACTAGTGAATTTGGTTAGAGTGATGAATTTGATAAAGGTGATTCTCAAAAATTTAGAAAATTATTTAATTGATGTTTTGTAACATTTACAACTGATTTTGGGAATTTTTGGAGTGTTTGTGACTAGTTTTGGAATATCTTGCTAGGCATGTCAAAATTGGGTGTCTACGGGGCTTAGAATTTTTTTTAGTCAATACATATTCCTTATTTGGGCTATTGATCCAACTTATTCATGAATATCTAACTCTTCATTATCTCTTCCTTCTTCTATTATTTATCTAGGTACTCTTAGAAGTGTGCAAAATCTAATTTCTTAAACATTTCATGCAAGGCCTATTTTGGTTATGAAAATTAGGTAGCCAAAGGGCAAGTTGAAGTTTTCAAATAAGATCATGTATGCTAAGGGAGAGGATTGAAGGAAAATTTATTTAGAGGTGGTAATATTGACTTCTCTTCATCATTTGGAGTCTTAGCAAAAGTGTTCTTTGGATATGTGTGGGAGTATTTGATAGTGGTAATGATGACTATGTTCTAGCCTAAGGATATTCTTGTGTAGAGATATTTTTATAGTATTGGATTTTAGATGATGAGGAGGATCCAAATGATTCTTCCTTATAATGTGGATGCCCACTAGAGCTTCCATTAGGGGTGAAGATATTATTTTTACTAATGTCTTCTCTCTATGGATCCTTAGTTCAATTTATGATGTGGTATTAAAAGTGGCATATGAATTATGCCCAAGGCCATCATTGTATGATGGAATATTATATAGGATTACAAACAAGCATTATACAATTACATTTAATTTATTACAATATTTTATTATAGAATCTCATCAGCCATGGTTAACATTTTTATAATTAAACCCATTTTATAATTTGTAATTAATCTTCAGACCTCTTGTTATGTGGGCTTAGGTTAAACTTATTAATGTAATTGGGTATTGGTATAAATACCCCCATCATTCCACCCATTGTATTGAAGTGTTGTGATTCTTATATATGGATAATAGTGATTATTGTGATGTATAGGGATGACCACTATACATCTTTCTTTCATCCTTTTTTATGCTTTCTATATAAGATTTGAGTGGATGGATTGCTTCTGTTCGAAATATTTTAAAATATTTCCATACATTTCTCACCACCTCTTGTACTAAAATAAATTTAGTTCTATAAATAAAATCTATTAATTTTTTAATAACTTATTTTGGGAGGGCAATACTATTGGACATTTTGAGTCCCTAAGATAAAAGTTATCATTGATGTCAAAAGGACCTATGTAAGTAAGCACTATGATTTTGCTCCACAAAGAGCTTCATGAGAAGCCAAGGTTTTGATCAAAGGTTCTAGAAGGGATGCATGGCATTTGGTTCCAAAAGGAGCTTTAAGGAAAGCTTAGCAAAAGGATTTTATGAAAACCAAGGAAGGCAAGGAAAGGTTTTATTTAAAACTAATGGATGGCAGATTTGAAATGGGTTTTTCTTAAAACCCAATTTGGATTTTCGTTTCATCAAAAAAGGTGCCCCGGTGATGGAGAAATTTAATTTTAAAGGTTTAGTTTAAATTTTAATTTATTTAAAATTTTAATTTTAATTTTAAAATTAAATAAAAGGTTTTTCCCTCCTTTATTATTGGTACCGCCGACATTATGAGGGCAAAGTTAAAAGGGCCGACGTATTCGTATTGAAGGATGGCTTATATAAATAAGCCAAATGTTTTTCATGTAATAAACCTAAGGAGTGTCGCATGATTTTTGAAAACCTAAAGTGCTTGGCATCCGAATATTACGCAGTGAATTTCATGGAATATGACATGGGTAGTCAAGTCATGGACGGTCAAAGTTTTGATGCCTTGTCAGCAAATTGCACGCAATTTAAGGAAGAAAGTGTCTAGGGCACTCACGTGGGCAGTGTTAGCTCATGCAGATTAGCTACCGCCTGGCAACACGGTGGGCAGAAGTTCAAAATGCCAAGGCCCTTCAAGGGCTTCTTTGAGGTATGCACTTCGACTCTGATATTTGCGGGGGTCATTATTTTAATTAAAATATTTGCTTGCTAAGGTTTGATTATGATTTTTGTGGGAGATATAATGTTGAGCAAGCTTTAATATTTTAATAAGGTTTGATATTTGATTAATGTGAGATATTGCCTAAGAAAGCTTTGTGATTATTTTTTAGTACAAAAGTATTGAAAGGAATGATATAAAATATTTGATTTATTTTATGGTATAAGTGGTTTTTGGAGTGACAAGGTTATGCAATGTTTTGATTTATTTTATTTTATGGTATAAGAGGTTTTTGGAGTATAAGGTTATGCAATGTTTTGATTTATTTTATTTTATGGCACAAGTGGATTTAGGAGTGATAAGGAAGTTGTGCAATAATTATTAATAAGGTTTTCTAATTAAAAGCCTTGGTGAATATAATCGTGAAGTGGAGCAATGTTGATTATTTTGTGATCTTCTAACCCTTGTGAAGATTGGCAAAAGAATATTGTGATTGTGGAAAATTTTCAAAGAGGCTTCTTCATCTTCATTAAAGGTATGGGAACATTCTCCTATTGATTGATTATGGTGGTTGATTTTTGAAAATATCTTCGGAGTGAAAAGGATTGATTGTGGTTTCCTTTTTGAAAGTGATTGGTTTAATGCTTCAAGGTTTTCTGGATTGAGAGTCGTGATTAAACATTATTTTATAAAAAAAAATTTGGAGCCCATTGGTTGTGCAAAGAACTTGAACTTGAGTTAGAAGAGAACATGAGTATCATTGTTATGTGAGATTTGTTGTTGAGCATTGTTAGAAATATTTTGAGTTGGTTTATACATGCTTCGACTAGGGTTTGTGAGAAAGGGTTGTTCAGTGAGGTGATTGGTTGAGTTGAGTTGATTGAGCCTAGTCAAGTGGATGCATGTGGTTGTTCAAGTTCCATAAAATAAACTATTCTATATTCTTGATTTGAGTTGAGATTGAGATTTGATAATAGAACATATAGAGTCTCTAACAATTCTCTTTATGCTTCTATGAGATTGATTTGAGTTGAGATTGGGATTTTAGTATAGAACATATAGAGTCTCTAAAAATTCTCTTTATGCTTCTATGAGATTGATTTGAGTTGAGATTGGGATTTAATTATAGAACATATTGAGTCTCTATGAAATCTCTTTATGCTTCTATGAGATTGAGTTGAGATATTGATTTTGCATTAAGTATAGAACATATTGAGTCTCTAACAATTCTCTTTATGATTCTATGAGATTGGACAAGTTTTGTGTGAGCTTGTTAAGCAGATTTGAGAGAAGTCTTTGAAAAGGCTTGTGGACTAATTTTGAGTAATCTTTTGTGGAAGCTTGCTATGCATATTTGAGTAAGTACTAGAGAAGACTTATTGAGCAGATTTGAGAAATTCCTAGAGAGGACTTGTAGAGAATACTTGGACAAGTTATGTGTGGACTTGTTGAGCAGATTTGGATAGGTTCTGTGTGGACCTGTTGAGCAGATTTGAGCAGGTTCTGTGTGGACCTATTGATCAAATTTGGATAGGTTCTATGTGGACCTATTGAGAATATCTGAGCAAGTTCTATGTGGACCTATTCAGCAAATTTGAGCAGGTTCTATGTGGACCTGTTGAGAATATTTGGACAAGTTCTGAGTGGACTTGTTGAGCATATTTGAGCAAGTTCTAAGTTAACCTATTGATAGAGCTTTAGAGTTGATAGAGTATAGAGGACAGAGTCTTAGTGGATAGATATCTAGCAGCTAGGACAATTGAAGATAGATCTAATTGAGGAGTCTTCAAGTTGAGAGAGATCCACCAGTCAATGCAACAAAGAGATAGAATCTAATATAAGATCACTAGATAGAGCAAAGGGGGAAAGAGTTCTCCTATGGAAGAGATCCACGAACTTGATATTAGGGGATCAATATCTTCTTTGGACAGAGGTCCATAAACATTGTAATTGGGAAGGATTTTCAAAGAGATTGATTGAGAAAATTTAAGTAAAATATTTTCTCCGTGGAGTAGCCCACATTGGATGAACCACATAAATTGTGGTGTCTTTATTGTGTATGGTATTTTATGCATTACTTTAATTACTGCTATTGATACTGTTATCTATACACTGCATAATATTGAATTGAAAGAAAAAGTAAAAAGGGGTCTTATATTGTTCACCCTCCCCCATAGTATAAGCTTGTGTTCTTCAAATACTTATACCTTGAATATTCCAAGATCAACCATCATAATAATTTGTATTCTTATTTGTCAGTTTTTCCCCACTTCTTGTTAATAATTTTAGTATTTATTTCTAGTTTACTAAATACATATATTTTTGGGTTTTCTTTTCTTTTTTCTTGTTTTGTGGATTTTCCTACCCTTTTTTCATTAGTCACATCCATTTTCTCATAAGATTCACAATGTAACTTATAATCTATATAATTATAGCACCCTAAAAAACTTGAGGGTAAGGCATAACCTCATAAACAACTTATTTTTATATCACCTTAGAAATCCTAAAGTACAAGGTACAACTTCTATGGTAGTCACTATCTTAAACTACTCTTAAAACCATAAAGTATAATGCATAATTTCTATATTAATTTCTTTATTATGCTTCCCTAAAAATGCTTAAGTACAAGGGTTAACCTCTAGACTATTTTTCATTTTTATTGTAAGGAGATGATTTTTTACTATTTGAGAAAATTAGATATGATTTATCTAAGATTGAACATAATCTATTCTTCCTTATCCACTTCAAAAAATGAACTTATATATTTCTTTGCAACTTTAATTCCTTTCAAGTTTGAGCTTGCACATTCTTTTTTCTCATCTTGTGCATCCTTTCTTATTTTGTTAAATATTTATTTTGAACTAACAATGATGGTGTTTACCATATGGTGAGTTAAAGGGCCTTCTTTACCATATTTTTATTAGTGAAAAACCCTTGATTTACTATGTTATGATACCTTTGTTTTATCTTTGAGATTTTCTTATGACCAAAACTTTTCATCTCTTTCTCAATAATTTCAACTATGAAATATCTTGTCATATGTCCAATATTATAATAGTTAATGTAATAGGCTTGACTAGTACCTTTGAATTCTTGATAATTAGGGGCCATGAATGATAAGGAGTTATAATTTCATACCTCCATGGAGCCCCTAACATTTTGGAGACCGACAAGATATCAACTAGGTACGAAATAACAATTCCTCTTAATGGTATGATTTGCTAAAAGGCGCAATCCTTCCAAAAGGTACAACTTTTTCTAGACTAGTGAAGCACTATTCTGTAAAGTAGTGAATTGTCCTTTCAAATTGTTGAATCACCAATTTTCAAAGAAAGTAGGAAAAAAAACACATCAACCAAGTAAACCTCCAAGAAAAAAATTAATCTTATACATACTATTTAATTATTTGCAATAGGTGTAAAAAAAATATATTTCCCACACCATTGTAAATATATATAAACAACTTACATTACAACTAGCCACTTAGAGCTGCCATTAAAATTATAAACCTTGATTTTTTCCTCTGGGCAGGACCAATATTATTAGTACAAAGCACTAATTGGGGTAAGTTGCATTTCATGTAATATTGGCCTGATTTGCTTGAACTAGTGGAAGGTTCCCATGTAAAGGATGAATTTACTGCCGACGTGCTCTAAGATGCAGGCATACCAGCTATGCTAGAGGAGTTCAATGTGGTGGAAGTCGATCCTGATGACGTCATACTATCAGCAAGAGGAGAGTTGGTATACACAGCTACGGGCATATTCAGAGGAACATAAGGCAATTGGGCTTCGAATGTCAAAATCTTGATCACTTCTTTCATGCTTGGTCTTGCCTTCGGATCAGGATGAGAACACAGCAATCCCACTAACATGAGCCGCTCCATTTCCTCGCAATTGAAATTCCCACCGAGCCTTTCGTCTGCAGCATCCAGGATCTTTCCTTGTCCATACAAATCCCAAACCCATTCAACGAGTCTCCAGTTATGTGCAGTTAAACTCGAGTCCAGGGGGCGCTTTCCGCAGGCTATTTCCAAAGCCACTGCTCCAAAACTAAACACATCGGATTCAGGACTCGCCTTTCCCGTCATCACACACTCGGGTGCCAGATACCCAAATGTCCCCGCAACCACGGTCGTATGGGAGGCCGCGCGATCACGTTCCACCACTCTGGCCAGGCCAAAATCCCCCAGCTTTGCATTGAAATTGGAATCCAACATGACGTTGCTTGCTTTCACGTCTCTGTGCACGACGCGCTGATCCCATTCCTCGTGAAGATAGACAAGAGCCGAGGCTATGTCACAAGCAATGATGTACCTTCGATCCCAATCCAGGTGGCCCTTACCCTTCCCGAAAATATAGTCATCCAAGCTTCCGTTTGGCAGGAATTCATAGACGAGAAGCAATTGTCCCTTCTCGTGGCACCATCCCAAGAGCTGCACAAGGTTACGATGTCTCAGCTTACTGATCACCGTAACCTCGGAAATATATTCCTTCTTGCCTTGCTTGGAACCTTGAGATATTTTTTTCACGGCCACGGTCTCGTTGGTTCCAGGTAAGATTCCTCTGTAAACGTCTCCGAAGCCTCCCTGTCCAAGCTTTTCGTCCTCCTTGAAGTTCCTGGTAGCCGCGCTGAGCTCGGCATAAGAGAACTTACGTGGGCCCTGAGCAAGCGATTTGTCCAGCTCCACGTCGCTTTCGTGGCTTGCTTCTCCGCCATGCCTCCTCAAATACCACCGGACACCAAGGAATATAAAAGCGCAGAGGCCCACGAGACCGGCAAAAACAGAAATCAAAATAACTTTGACCGAATCGTCCTTGTCTTCGATTTCCCACGAATACTCGGAAGAAAAATTCCACGAGAACACTGCGTGTGTCTCGGGAGATAACCCAGTGGCAGCAGAAAGGCCAACCTTGATGTTTTTGGGAAGATAATCTCTCAAAACTATATTATACGTCAAGATCGGATTCTCCGGTTTAACTACATTACTGTCAACGCCAGAGGGGTTACATAGAAGAAATACCTGTAAGTTGCCGCTCACTCCGTCGTAGTCCACCCATGCGTCCCAATATTTCCCGTTCTTCAGAGTTGCGTTGCCGTCCACCGAAAAGTGTTTCTTGGAAACGATGCCATTGACATCAATTCCAACATGGTTGTCGTCCGGGTCGAATTCGTTCTTAAATGTGTCGAACTCCACAGCAACAATCTGATTAAATGAATTACCATCTGTTGTTTCGTTGAACAGACCAAGCCATCTCCCCTCGCCGTTCACCACGGGCTCAAAGTCGAAAGGTGCAAGGAAGAAAGCAAGTCCATCACCACCAGCCATGGAACCACTACCTTCCACTTGAATCTTGAATTGGAAATGAGTTGAAAATTTGGCATTCGCCTCCTGAGAAGACGCGTCCCAGAGGGGAACTGCTTTCTTGTAAACCGCACAACCGGAACTCAATTGCTCGCCGGTACTGAGTTCTAAGGAGATCCCTCGATAGGTGGCGTTACCCTTCGGCGCTAGACTCTTCTGGGAGGGGAATGAAAAGTTAATAACACCCCTTGCGTGTGCCACAGCGTTGAAGGAAACAGCAATAGAGAAGAGGAATACAAGCGCCACAGTAAACTGAAAGTGGTTTGCCATTTGTGCCAATGCGTTGTGTATATGGAATAACAACAGCTACTTAAATTGAAATAGGTTTTGCAGAGTACCATGGTAATCGGGTCCCACAAAAGTGGCATAGTTTTCTTGGTGTAATGTGAATTGAAATAGGTTTTGCGGAGTTCCATGGTAATCGGGTCCTACCTAAATTGAAGAAGCGTTTGATGTAATGTCAAAGTTGTGAGTGTGTGAATTGGTCTGTTTCAAAGAAAATATTATAACTAAAGTTCAAAGGCCGAAGAAAGAGTTTATTTATTAGCATGATTAAATTTTATGATTTTATTATCTAAATTGTAATATAGTAGATTTTTTTGCGTTAAATGTATTTATTATGATTACTATGTTTTCTGTTTTCTCTTGTATGTGGCAATGTTTTTTGTATGTGGCATTTTTTATGTTTTCTCTTGTCAGGTTGCCCTTAAAATATTCTGTCTCACAACACTTTACTCAAAACTTCTCCTGCTGCACGCAACCTCCAAAGTCTTCTTAAATATGAAACCTCATTCTGTTTTCACACTGGTGTTTATTTTGTTGGAGATATCGTGCACTGTCTTTATCAGTGTATTAACAAAGTCTTCGTAACAATGACCCAAATTAATTTAGCCCTGTCTATCATAGCTGGCCGTCAGAAGCACGAACGTTGATAGTCATAAGAAAGTTCAAAAATTTGTTCTTGTTTTGGGTCATACGAACCGTGAGAATGAGAGAAATTTGTATAGAAACGACCCGGTGTGAACGCAAAGCAAATATGACTGTGACCCGAAGTCGACGATCCAGTGAAAGACAACACGTTTCCTTGACCCGAATTGCTGTCATTTCCAACGTGTGGAAATTAGATTTTTGCGTTACATGCATCTGCAATACCATTAGAAGATAGTACATTTGACTTGACTAACTTGCATGCGATCTTTTATGACTCTCCCTCTTGTCCATTTTATTTTTTAATTTAAAGATGGTATTCGTCTAAAGCATAGCGTTACTTAAGCTAATGAAAGAAATAAAGCTTGCTATTATACGACTATGTTTTGTTGTTAAAGTAAAATGTCCTTTGAGTTTTTTATTTTTTTAATATGTTTTATTGTTAAAGTAAAATATCCTTTGCGTTTTTTATTTTTTAAAATACAGTTTTAGTAATTTATAGGTTTAAATTTTAGGGTTGTAATAATAACATCTATTTCATTTCATTGTTATTTAACCTGTCATGGCATGGCATGAGGAGAGCATTGGGGACTCGAGATTGGTACTGTTATCATCAAGCTCGTGTGCACTCAGCAGACTCAGGTCAGACTACTGCTACCTTTGCACAAACAGTCATGACCCCAAAATTTTGAACCTATGTCTCTTCTTGGTAAGTGCGACAAGAGTTGTTTAAGTTTTAAGGTGGAGTTTGTTGAAAAAACTAAAATGAAATATGAAGAAGTAAATGAATAGAATAGAAAATAGGAAAAACAAATTTAAAGTTTGAAATATAATTGAAAAATAGAAAAGTTTGTCTAAAAACTAGAAAAAAAAAAATTAAAAATAATAATTTAGAAAAAATTTTAGTTTGTGTAAAAACTAGAAAAAAAAAAATTAAAATAATAATTTAGAAAAATTTTATTAATATTGTTACTCTTTTATATATTAATATATTTTCATAATTTGATTTATTCATCCATATTTATATAGGTGGATCATTCAACTTATGCATTGTCCATAATGAGATGGTAACAAAGTCTTATATTTATTGAAAAGTTTTATAAATTAATATATTTTCATAAGTTAATTTATTCATCCATATTTATATAGGTGGATCATTCAACTTATGCATCATCCATAATGAGATGGTAACAAAGTCTTTTATTTATTGAAAAGTTTTGTATGGTAAAAGTTGGATGACAAAAAATCTCCATAATGAGATGGTAACAAAGTCTTTTATTTATTGAAAAGTTTTGTATGGTAAAAGTTGGATGACAAAAAATCTGACCTAAGTCAGAGTACTACTACCTTTGCACAAATAGACATGCCTCCAAAGTTTTGAACCTATGTTTCTTTTTGGTAAGCACCACAACTTACCAATCCACCTAGCCTCTAGGAACAAGAATTATTTAATTTTTAATATGGAGTTTGTTGGAAAAACTAAAATTTAATATGGAAAAGTAAATTAATAGGGTGCAAAATAGGAAAAACAATTTTAAAGTTTGAAATATAATTGAAAAAATAAAAAAGTGTAATTAAAAACTAGGAAAAAAAATTAAAATAATAATTTGGAAAATATTTTATTAATATTGTTAATATTTTATATTAATATATTCTCATAAGTTGATTTATTCATCCATACTTATATAGGTGGATCATTCAACTTATGCATCATCCATAATGATATGGTAACAAAGTCTTTTATTTAGTAAAAATTTTTGCATAGTAAAAGTTGGATGGCAACAAATCTTGACTAGAAATTCATTTATAATTGATAATCGTTTATTACATCCACATTAACAAATTAAAACATCATAAATTTTAAAATTCCATGGTTTCAATGGTTTAAAAAAATAGAATTTTAGAAACGCAATACACAAATTCTAGAAAATTAGGCCTTTACATTCAAAAAATATTCTAGAAAAGTCTTTTTTATTAATTTGAAAGCATACTTTTACAATTTACAAAATTGTTGATTGCTATACAACAAAAGTTACAATCAACTATTGAGCTTTCTTCTTCACTTTCTTAATCTATTGGGTGCCTGAAGCATCTTTTGGATCTTCTTGAGGTTGAGGTTGTGTTTCCTCAACAATTTCCTCTTGTAGCGCACCAAATCTTAATAGAACTTCTTCTGCTGGGTTCAAACCCGCTAAAAACACCCTATCTTCTTTTGTAGGATCTTCCTACAAAGTTGTACATATTTCTTGTTCCTTTTGTTTAAGCAAAATGTTAGGATCCAAACTATTTGCTTTGATGATCTTCTTGAGGGTATTGTTTTCCCTTACTGTGTATTGTAATCATTATTTTAATTTGAAAGCTACTTGCATACTATTTTTTGTGTTTTTTAAATAAACTTTCATGTTGTTTATCTGCTCTTTAGGTATTCAAAATTAGACTGCAAAAGAGAATAAAAATATGTTAGTATAAATAAATAAAATATATGTAAAAAAGAATAAACTTCTCTTACACATAAAACATATGACTTACATCAACGACATCTCTTGCAGCTTCTATAACTTCTACTTTTTTCTTATTAGTAGCCCATTGGTTGAAAATTTCCTAGGTTTCAACATTAAGGTTTTCTAAGCTATTCAACATAATTTCTAATATTTCATCATTATACTTGGAGGTGACCTTCACCTTATCAGATTCAGCATGATGTAACAAAAAATCAAACTTTTATGGTTTTTCTCCACCAATGAAAAATTTCCTATCTTTTTGAAAAGTTTTTACATCGGCTATTTATTTCTTTGACCAAAACTTTTTTCTAATATTTTCAATCTCTTAATTCTTCAATATTTGAAAGAATATTATCTTTAACTGTTGCTTCACAATTATAATCTAATAAAATATCTTCTAAAATTTTAACTTTATCATCATCAGTGAAAGTATGGGATGTGGTGGTTTGATGGGTAGGGAATGAGCTAAGTGTAGCGGTAGCTAACCCAAGAATCTCTTGTGCTTCATTACCATTTTTCAGATCTTGAAGCACACCAGTGGCCTTGAAAGGTAAAGATTCTAGAATGGTGCCTTAAAAAAGATAATCATTGTCAAGAGGAGCATTAAGCAATTCTAAAATATTGGGTATAATTAAGATATTTCTAAGGAAAAATATCAATAAATTTGACACAATCTATGTTTAACTTAGTGCTCATCCTAGATCCATTAGATAAAGGAATTGTTTCCCACACATGCGTTGTTGGTCTCTCATCAATGGTTGTTATGGTGGAGGTAGTGGAAGCATCAGTCGGATCCCCTATAAAATTTTACATTAAAATTTTAGTTAAAACTATTATAAAAAATAATGCAATAAAAATAAATTTAGTTTAACTACACTTATCAAAGGAAGATGTGACCTGTATAGTCAATTTTGTCCTCATTGATGGATCCATTCAATGTTGCTCTGAAAAAATATTAAAAAAATCACTAAACTAATTATAATTTTAAATCAATAAAATACATAATATTAAACAATAGTTTCCAATAGTAAGGTTAACTGTTGCATGTGAGGCTTGATCAACTTCTTCAATATCGATTGAAATATTTTGATAAATTAATGGATGTGCATGAGAAAGACCTAAGTCATTTTTTAGATCTTGCAACTCTTGGTGTTGATTCTAATCGCATGTTAGAATTTCCAGTGGCTTCTTGCTTGTGATCCCTAATAGCAGAATCTCTTAGAGTAGAAGAGGTGGATGATTTTCTATGCATTCAAACACAAATTAAAATATATATTGAAAATAAAAATATTGAGTTTATTCAAAAATAAAATTTTACCTATAGTTGTTGCACTGTCAAACCAACAACGATCAAGATTGGATGCATTGAGGTAGAAAGTGGGGTATCTTTCACATTGTAATATGCTTCATAAAAAAATTAAATAATAAAATTGGTGGTTGTTACACATGCATTTGGTTGTCTACAAGAGTTGAGGATATCTTGTTTAATGCAGTTCAAAATGTAGGTGCTCCAAGCAAATTTGGTGCCCCAAAGATATTGAACCAAATATGGCAATGGCTAGAACAGAATGTCTGTAGTTCTTCCTTGCAAAACAATTCTTGCTTGGAAGAATTCAATACAAGCATGAAGAAACTTGTCTAAAATGCTTGCAATATTTAAGCTCCTATTGGACTTAGTAGAGTGAACTATAAAAAAATTAAAGGAAAACATTGTAAGAAAAAATTATCTCTTAAAAAAATAATATTTGAAAGATGTAGAATACCTCTCAAAAATTTTGTTGAGAGACCATAGTTGGATCTAGATATTTTTGGTCATTGTTGCTCAAAACGTACTAATTTGTGATTGGTTGAGCATCCTTGTGTGGTAGCCCAATTATTTCCTACACATATAAAGGTTTCACAGTGAAAGAAATATTTATTTTATCAATGGTCATCTAGATAATGTGTCCATCATCATCGTTGGAGTTAACAATAGTTTACAAAAAACTAATATATGTATTGTACTTCACCATTTTTATCAATATTGAAACACCAAAGAGTTCGGCCCATGTGGTATTGTGTTTAGGTGTGTTCAAAATATTGGAAATATTAGGGCAAAGACATTATTTAAAGGAAACCCTAGAAGGAAAAAGAGAGGAAGAGCTAGCCATTTGGATGAGGGCGTAGGGCTTATATATCTGGTGCTATGATCTAGGATTCGATGGAAAATGTTCAAAGGATTTTTGCTACTTTAATCTATATTGTATGGGGAAAAATGCAAAAAACAACTAATTATACCTTTTTATATAAGTCTGCATGTGTTAATTAAATGCATGTTTGACATGTGGTGATATTTAATTGGAGCAGTTGCAGGTGGTAGACACCAAAATACAGTGGATGACAAGCAAAAAAAATAGTCAGATGATAGATAGCAAAATTTATTGAATGGATGACAACAAATATTTAGGATGACAAGCAACAAAAGCCCAAACGATAAACAACAAAAACTTAGGATGATAGACAACATAAATTTAGGATGACAAACAAAAAATTTAGGATGGAAGACAACAAAAGAACTTGGATGACATACAATAAAAGAATCTAGATGACAAACAATAAAAGAACATGAATGACAGAAAACAAAAATAAATGGATGAAAAATAACAAAAATTTAAGATGGTAGACAACAAAAGAATCCAGATGAAAAACAACAAAAGAACCTAGATGACAGACAACAAAATCATATATATGACACAAAATAAAAGTAAATGGGTGAAAGACAACAAAACTCGGATGATAGACAACAAAAAAAGTTTGGATGATAGACAACAAAAGAATCATTTGATTTTTTGTTGTCTATTGTTTGATGTTTAAGGTCTAATTTTTTGTTGTTTATCATCCATTATCTATCATCTGATTTTTCCTAACTGTTGTTCACTACCTATTGTCCACTAACTATCATCAATGTTTTGAAATATTATAACAAATTCACCACACTTTTATAAATATTTAGAGAAAAAAATAAAAATTTCCATATCTTTTATATGATTTTGGACATGATTTAACTCAATTTCAAAATTTATTCACCCCATTTTTATAAATACATTTTGGGTTTGACCCCTTACGCATATTCCTAAACTCATCAACATTATATTGTCAACATATTTTATCCTCAAAGGAATCTCATCGATGATAACATCATTTGTTTAATGGTCTAAGAAGAGAAGGTCAATGTTGAAGCTAGAAATGCAATAAAACAAGTTAAAAGGCTAGAATCACTATTTACCAAGATACAAGAAATGGTGAATAAATAGGATGGGTTGTTAGGAAACCTATACAAGTACTTGATAGGGAATGTAGAGGACCCCAAAAATATTCATTTGCTAGTGAATGAAGAATGGAAAAAAATGTTTTTTTTATTATATGGACGAAGGAGTTTTGAAAGGATCTCTAAACCTTGTACAAAAGAGACTAAACCCCGCCCAAAAAGAGGTAACCAAGATAATAATCAAGGAATGACCAATTAGATGAGTTACTCCTTTCAAATCCAAACCAATACATAATACCATACATAATTTAAAACTTAAAACAAATTGAAATCAAATCAAGATGTCAAAGATAACTAATCGAACACAAATCAGTAGCAGGACCTAAACCACGAACCAAGCCATGTACTAGTCCCATTCTCCCCCATGAGGTCATTAATTTCCTAGGCCTTCTAGTCCATCAAGGTAATAATTTATTTTGCATTGGATATTGTGGCTTGCAAGGAGGAAACAGTAGCTTGGAGATATGAAATTTGGTGTGGAAACCCAAAATCAACAAGCACCCCCAAGTTTTGTAGCCAAGTCATCAATAACAACTTGACTAGAGTAGCTAATTGTGTATGAGGTCATTATAAATAGAAGCAACATATGCCAGGAAATTATCTTGCCACACCACTAAACCATTATAAATAACTCCTTTGTTAGACAATAGATCGACCACTCGATTACCTTCCCTATATTTTTAAACTGAACCTCTTCCAAATTTTGGATGTATCTCTAAACTTCTAGAAGAAGGTTCAAAATAGTCTAGGTAGGATATTGAGTCCCTCTTGCCATATTTATAATATTAAGGGAGTCCCCTTCAATGATTATTTTCCTACAACTTGCAAAATCCAATAGAGAAACTCCTTGGAACAGGGCCCTAGCTTTGGTAAAGTGATTGGGATGATGGTCTAAATTATCAGCAAAGGCTAAAATTATCAAGCCATCATTGTGTAGACACCAAAACAGCACCAATCCGATTATGTGACTACAAACACTAATCGCATTGACACACACAGCTTTTAGGGCAGCCCTCAGAGGTCAAACAGTGGTCCTAGCCACTTGCACAGCAGTTTTAGATGGTCGGAAAGTAAACAAAGCAAAGTTGGTCGTTTTAACAAGGCAAAGCCCAAAAGCAAGCCTTGGCCGAGGGTGTCATGAAATCGTGACACCAAAAGCCCAAAGGAAAGCCTTGGCCGAAGTGTCGCGATATCGCGACATCGCGATATCACGACGTCACGATATCGCGACACCAAAAGCCCAAAAGAAAGCCTTGGCCGAAGTGTCGCGATATCATGACAAACTCCCGTCTTTACACCTAGGAAAACTTTAACCAATCAAAGGCGGACTTTAACCAATCAAGGGCAGACTTTAACCAATCAAAGGCAGACTTTAACCAATCAAGGGCAGACTTTAACCAATCAAAGGTAGACTTTAACCATTAAAAGCAGACATTAAATGAGTGGCAGCCGAAGACAGTCAATTATTGCCACCTGTTGTGCATGCACACGTAGGTGGGTAGATTGGCAGTTAGAGGATTGTCACAAGGGCAGTCATGTAAGCCCAAGTCAAGGAGTCTCCTCCCTCTTGGGAAGGCATGGCCGCCATGTGGCATCCCTGCATGCCCTTCCAAAGAGACCCCATGGGTCTATAAAATGGTGGACTTTTCCCACCCAAAAAGAACAAGTTGGTAGACATTTCAAGCAACGAAGTGCTACCAAATTGAAGACGCCTTTACCCCTTTTCGATTCATTTCTTCTACACCCGTAATCTCTTTTGCAAGAGAGGTTATTGGGCAACTTTTAGAATCATGGATCCGGACCTAAACCCGACATTTTACCACATTTGATCCATCAATTCGACGACACCACATTCTCTAAGATTTTGAGCCCATCCCTAGTGGATTGGCGTCAAAGTCAAATTCCAACGGTGGGCGGCCCGCTCGGGTGCCCCGCACGCTCTTAGTTTCAATTTAATTTATTTCGTTATCACGTGTTTATTTCACATTACACTCTATGCTATTTAGATAGCTTACGTATTCGATTTCATAATGTTCTAATTAGATTTCATCGTGCTCTCACAACTTTTGCTATCCCATTAACTTGCAGGTAGCGACGTCTAATTTGAATGTGTATTCGATTTCATAATGTTTTAATTAGATTTCATCATGCTCTCGTGGCTTTTGCTATCCCATTAACTTGCAGGTAGCGACGTCTAATTTGAATGTGTATTTGATTTCATAATGTTTTAATTATATTTCATCATGCTCTTGCGGATTTTGCTATCCCACTAACTTGCAGGTAGAAGCGATCAGATTCATCGACTGTTTTGCTGGCAACAGCCTGAGTTATGTTATTCACTAGTTTAATCAATCTTTCGCATGCATTTCTTATTAATTTCTAAAGTCAAATGCTCTATACTTTTGTTACAGGTGCTACTAACGCCTTTGTGTTTCTTTGATCGCAGGAGAAGCAGCAAGCAAGGATTCATCATCATAAGTGGCGGCAACGCTTTGGCCTGCCCATTTTAAATGTGGGTATGCATAAGAGGGAAGACTAATCATGATTGTAACTAAAACATGCTAATGCTCCTAGCCCCTAAAATGGGAGGAAGTGGATTGTAACCGAGTTTGGAATCTCATTAATATAAAAGGGGTTGTGCTCTTGCTTTCTCCTTTATTTTTGGTTGATTCGATTAAATTCGTCCTATTTTATGCATATTCGTTTAGCATCGAGTTAGTTTTGTTTTCATTGCATATTAGTATTTCTTTCTTACGAAATCTCATGCTTTTAGTGGCGATCACGGTGGGACAAGTCACCTTCGATATAGCCCCAAGGATTTGGTCATACCACCTTGGTAGCCTGACACACAAGGCAGTCCCCTTCGTGCCCCGACGAAATGGGACTATAGGGGCACCTCTTCGAGGAGCACTCCTATTCAGCATAGCACTCAACACACACCCTTCCATGAGGGGTGCAGTTGTAGGAGAGCTCCCTTAGATGCTCACTATGAGCGGTCACCATGCGATGAAGCGCTAGGTCAACATAGGGTTCAACGGGAGGAACCACATCATTACACTATCCCTCCTTCACACCCTCTAGTTGTCAGGACTACAAAGACAAATCCAGAGCACAAGGCTCCTCAGGCGGGGTGAGCCAACTCCACCTGTTCCTTTTTCACTTATGACAAAGAGCAAGAGGAAAACCCTTACCTTCCTCAAGAACAATATACATCACGAAAGCAAGACGCCTCCACGAATGCTAGCTATCAGGATCACCTACTGAGGCTAGAGCCTCGGATAAATGCCACTACCCCCAACAGAGGGAGGCGGCCTATAGAGATCTTGGATCACTATGATCAAGATAGATATCTAGGAGAGGCATCTAGGCCTTCTAGACATGAGGTGGTAAGACCAACTATCTTAGAATATGTCAAGCATTTTGCACATCGGATGCAACTCACACAACTTGAGCTAGAACGAAAACAGTTAGAGCAATGGTATCTTCTAAATAAAGAGCACCTTCAGCACCAGAAGGGTGAGTTGTTCCAACACACTATGCAGGAGAGGACTCCAACCCCTCACACACATAAGACAAAACATTATGAGAGGCACAACCCCCAGGTACGAGACAAGTCTCCATGACCGCATCAAGCATCGCCCTCGATGCCTCCTAGACATGAGCGAGAGGCCACTCCTATAACCAATGATGGGTGCCTTCCTCAGGAACCCACTCAAGTTTATGGGCCACCCTTAGAAATTCATCAAGAAGCCTCTGAGGGATCAGAGCGATAAGAAGAGCGGGATGAAAAGCCCTACCAAGGCATGGGGGTGCTATATGGCCACCCCTCCATAGGCCCCAAGTTCCTCCACAAGAACCAACCAAATAGGAGGATCTCAAATCTCCCGATACATGCAAAGCACTAGAGCACTTAGAGTCAGTAGAGACCAAGATTTTGGAGCTCCCAAGGCCCAACTTACATCAGGCTCCTTTCAAAGAGGATCAACCTTTAACCATAGGGCTACCTGATGATGCAGTCCTCCATGTCTCAAAATCTCCATATTATGATGAGCTATACTCACTGGTCGAAGGTGAAGATAAAACAGAGATAGCCCACAGCGATCACATGCGACAGCATTGGCATCCCATAAAAATCAAGGAAGCATGTCAACAGATAAACATAATACTAGGGCATGAGTGGCGAGTTAACCCACCACAGTGGGACCAAGCGTTACATCCACCACTTTGGGCATACAGATATCAATTTTTGCCCAGAGATCCCATAGCAACATCAGTATCGAGGGTGGACCCTGTCCTCATCTCCACACATAGGGTAGATCCGTTCATGCTCGTTCCCCTAGAGCCAGATCCAGAGTGTAAAGACCATCAAGTCGGGGGTACCTCTATCCCCTGAAGAGCCATAATCCAAACCAAAAAGCTCCAAGGATTATCACAATTGCTTGGTCAAAACCCCAACTACTCCAAGGACCTCTAAAATCGCTTGGTCAATCCCAAAAATGCTCCAAGGATTCTATAATCGCTTGGTCAAATCCCAAAAATGCTCCAAGGATTCTATAATCGCTTGGTCAAATCCCAAAAATGCTCCAAGGATTATCGCAATCACTTGGTCAAATCCCAAAAATGCTCCAAGGATTCTATAATTGCTTGGTCAATCCCAAAAATGCTCCAAGGATCCCTAAAATCGCTTGGTCAATCCCAAAATGCTCCAAGGATTTCCACAATCGCTTGGTCAAAAATAAGAAAAGTTAAAATTCAAAAATCATCAAAAACAAAAAAAAAAAAAAAATTGCATCTCATTTCTAGGCATACTCAAATTCATCAATAGAGAGCTCTTCTCGCACCTCATCTTCATATTCACAAAAATCAATCCATCAAAAATACAAAAATACATAGCTACATTAAAGCATTGCATCCATACATTGCATATTTGTGGTCGTACGAGTCAAAGGCACCATAAGCTATAATTGCTCTAGTAGTCCATCTTGTTTCACATTGTTCCATTTTACAAAAACAACAAAAACACCATGCATTGCTTTTTACCACACTAGAGTCAGTGGTCTTCTAATGTATCAAAAGTTTTCATGATTCAGTCATCATTTTGCTCTTTAGCTACGTAATGTACCGAGTAAGACAGATTTTATGAAGGTAGAGTTACACTTGAAATACGCCTTGTTACGTAACATCCCAACACAAATTAAAACACATAAAAATTCCCAAGTTGTGTGAACGAAAGATGAAACCTGCGCAGTAATCCAGGTCACCATAAGTGAAACGGTTATCTTGCTCATCCCCCTATGCGAATGGTTCCAGAATGCTGAGAATTGACAAAAGGATGAGCTCTTTCCTATCCATTCACCTTAATAAACAATGGTTTTTACCACTACCAAATCCCAATCATAGTTGGTTCCAAAATTTGTAAGGATTTGTACTACACGTCCCTGCCAAGGATGGGTAGTCATCCCCAAGACCCAAAAGGGATCAATGCCATTCACAAACAAAATTCCAAAAAATCATCATCCTAACACTTTCCATTCACCTTTGGTCTCCAAGTTGTAAGGATTCGTACTATCCGCCCCTAACTAGGATGGGTAGTCATCCCCAAGGCCTAAAATATCAATGCCCTTACTCCATAATCTCCATCACCCCCTTGGTTCCCAACGTCGTAAGGATTCATACTACACGTCCTTGCAAAGGATGCGTAGTCATCCCCAAGGCCACAAGGATCAAGGCCACTTACCAGCCCAGACTCACAATACTCAAAATACAAAATCAAATAACGAGTGGTTATCACTACTATTCAAAATCCTTGCTCAAAAAGAATTAATAGAAAATAAACAGTGATTTTCATCACTATATAGACGAGCAACTTTCTAAATCATTCAACCAACAAATATCCCGAACTTGAATCCCTAGAATTCTCAACATTCGAAAACCATCTAGGTGATCCTCATTACGAGTTTGGTTGATAGCCTATCCGGCAATGGTGGTATCCTACCCGCATGACGATATGTCCGTCACATTCGCTTTGCATGTGTGCGGACCAATGTTTGCATAAGGATGAGCTAGCTTATGGTATCTTGGATAACACCGCAGATTAATCTAACTAAATACAACAAAGGAGTTAGTGGAGCTAATCAAGTGATCCTCAATACGAGGTTCGGTTGAAAGCCCATCCGGCAATCGGCGGTATCCCGACAAATACCACATAAATGAACTCAATTGCACACACGAGGATGTGAAATAGCTTGGTCAAAAACAAGTCCGATTCATACCTTATTCAAAAGTCTTGTAAGATAAAGTACAGTCATGGCTAGTAAGTTAAAACCGTCTAAGTCTCAGAAAACCTTAGCTACATTTCTAAACCAACTACGCTACTTTTCATCCTTACAATACCATCAGAAAATACAAAAAAAATAAAAACCACATGTATACATACAAAGTCATCCACTACAGCAATCGCATAAAAACAAAATCACAAAGTCCTAAACAGTCTATGGTGCCCTAACCAAACAACACAAATTCATTTCATCCATTACATTTTGCATATCACATATATATCAAAAACATTCGTATTTATCATACCATGTGCATACATCAATATAAAGTAGCATGCATCCATCAACATCAATCATTATGCATAACATAAAATCATGACATATACACAAAGCAAGAAAATCAAAGCAACAAAAACATCACAAAAATGCAACACAAAAACATAGCAATAAGCATTGCCGGACACAAGTGCTCTTGCACTTAACCTCTTGGCATAGAAAATCGATGTCGGGGCTCAAATTGTCACTCTCCTACTTCCCCAAGAAGGCTACCATAGCCGGATCGCTCCACGGGAAGACGGGTTTTCGACGATTTCACCCCATTATGGCATCACCAAAAGGGTTAACACCCACCAAAAATAGGTCCAAATGTCGAGAAATTGCACATGCTTAACGGTAAAACATCTAAAGGCACCCTTGCACAAGTCATCTTGGGTCAAGCGACTCGTCGCTTTTCTCATGAAGGTCATTCCCTCATCGATTCGTCGCTTGAGGGGGTAGTCACACTTAGTCACCAATCAACAAGCACACACCCAATCAAAGCAATGACATGCATTCAAAGAATCATTGACAAAGACAATCACGCTCCAGCTAGGGGCGATAAACAAGCAGCAATCAAATTGATCAAACACTTGGCATTCCCGAAGCATGAACACAAGGTTCCCCTATGGACAAAAGGTTGCGCCCTTTGCCTAATTATGACTAATCAATGTCCAAGCTCAAGTCACACCTCACCAAAATAGGTTAATACTTGAAATCAAATTCCTTAGCTCGTCAGAAGCAAGCATTCAAGAATGCATGCCCTTTCCATACTTGGGGCATCAAGAGTTGGTTAGGTTACCAAGAAACCCTAATCATTAGTGCTTTGGTTATCTATTTTTGCTCAGCACTGCATCACCCGTAGCGCTTCCCAAAAAGGGGCATCTATAGACACCAAAACAGCACCAATCCCATTATGTGACTACAAACACTGATCGCATTGACACACACAGCTTTCAGGGCAGCCCTGAGAGGTCAAACAGTGGTCCTAGCCACTTGCACAATAGTTTTAGATGGTCAAAAAGTAAACAAAGCAAAGTTGGTCATTTTAACAAGGCAAAGCCCAAAAGCAAGCCTTGGTCGAGGGTGTCACGAAATCGCGACGTCGCGATTTCGTGACGTCGTGAAATCGCGACACCAAAAGCCCAAAGGAAAGCCTTGGCTGAAGTGTCACGATATCGCGACACCAAAAGCCCAAAGGAAAGCCTTGGCCGAAGTGTCACGATATCGTGACACCAAAAGCCCAAAGGAAAGCCTTGGCCGAAGTGTCGCGATATCGTGACATCGTGATATCATGACAAACTCTCGTATTTGCGCCTAGGCGGACTTTAACCAATCAAGGGCAGACTTTAACCAATCAAGGGCGGACTTTAACCAATCAAGGGCAGACTTTAACCAATCAAGTGTGGAATTTAACCAATCAAAGGCAGACTTTAACCATTAGAAATGGACATTAAATGAGTGGCAGCCAAAGACAGTCAATTATTGTCGCCTACTATGCATGCACGCGTAGGTGGGCAGATTGGTAGTTAGAGGACTGTCACAAGGGCAGTCATGTAAGCCCAAGTCAAGGAGGAGTCTCCTCCCTCTTGGGAAGGCATGGCCGCCACGTGGCATCCCTGTGTGCCCTTCCAAAGAGACCCCATGGGTCTATAAAATGGTGGACTTTTCCCATCCAAAAAGAACAAGTTGGTAGACATTTCAAGCAACGAAGTGCTGCCAAATTGAAGACGCCTTTACCCCCTTTCGATTCATTTCTTCTACACCCGTAATATCTTTTGCAAGAGAGGTTATTGAGCGGCTTTTAGAAGTGTGGATCTGGACCTAAACCCAAAATTTTACCACATTTGATCCATCAATTCGACGACACCACATTCTCTGAGATTTTGAGCCCATCCCTAGTGGATTGGCGTCAAAGTCAAATTCCAACGGTGGGCAGCCCGCTCGGGCGCCCCGCACGCTCTTAGTTTCAATTTAATTTATTTTGTTATCACGTGTTTATTTCACATTACACTCTATGCTATTTAGATAGCTTACGTATTCAATTTCATAATGTTCTAATTAGATTTCATCATGCTCTCGTGGCTTTTGCTATCCCATTAACTTGCAGGTAGCGACGTCTAATTTGAATGTGTATTCGATTTCATAATGTTTTAATTAGATTTTATCATGCTCTCACGGCTTTTGCTATCCCATTAACTTGTAGGTAGCGATGTCTAATTTGAATGTGTATTCAATTTCATAATGTTTTAATTAGATTTCATCATGCTCTCGCGGCTTTTGCTATCCCACTAACTTGCAGGTAACAGTGATCAGATTCACCAACTATTTTGCTAGCAACAGCCTGAGTTATGTTATTCACTGGTTTAATCAATCTTTCACACGTGTTTCTTATTAATTTCTAAAGTCAAACACTCTATCCTTTTGTTACAGGTGCTACTAACACCTTTGTGTTTCTTTGATCGTAGGAGAAGCAACAAGCAAGGATTCATCATCGTAAGCGACGACAACGCTTTGGCCCACCCATTTTAAATGTGGGCATGCGGAAGAGGGAATACTAATCATGATTGTAACTAAAACATGCTAACACTCCTAGCCCCTAAAATGGGAGGAAGTGGATTGTAACCGAGTTTGGAATCGCATTAATATAAAAGGGGTTGTGCTCTTGCTTTCTCCTTTATTTTTGGTTGATTCGATTACATTCGTCCTATTTTATGCATATTCGTTTAGCATCGAGTTAGTTTTGTTTTCATTGCATCTTAGTATTTCTTTCTTTTGAAATCTCATGCTTTTAGTGGCGATCACGGTGGGACAAGTCGCCTTCGGTATAGCCCCAAGGATTTGGTCATACCACCTTGGTGGCTTGACACACAAGGCAGTCCCCTCCGTGCCCCGATGGAATGGGACTATAGGGGCACCTCCTCGAGGAGCACTCCTATTCAGCATAGCACTCAGCACACACCCTTCCATGATGGGTACAGTCGTAGGAGAGCTCCCTTAGATGCTTGCTATGAGCGGTCATTGCGCGATGAAGCGCTAGGTCAACATAGGGTTCAATGGGAGGAACCACATCATTACACTATCCCTCATTCACCCCCTCTAGTTGTCAGGACTACAAAGACAAATCCAGAGCACAAGGCTCCTTAGGCGGGGCGAGCCAACTCCACCCGTTCCTTTTTCACTTATGACAAAGAGCAAGAGGAAAACCCTTACCTTCCTCAAGAACAATATACATCGCAGGAGCAAGACGCCTCCACGAATGCTAGCTATCAGGATCACCTACTAAGGCCAGAGCCTCATATAAATGCCACTACCCCCAACAGAGGGAGGCGGCCTATATAGATCTTGTATCACTACGACCGAGATAGATATCTAGGAGAGGCATCTAGGCCTTCTAGACATGAGGCGGTAAGACCAACTATCTTAGAATCTGTCAAGCATTTTGCACATCAAATGCAACTCATGCAACTTGAGCTAGAATGACAACAGTTAGAGCAATGGTATCTTCTAAATAAAGATCACCTTCAGCACCAGAAGGGTGAGTTGTTCCAACACACTATGCAGGAGAGGACTCCAACCCCTCATACACATAAGACAAAATATTATGAGAGGCACAACCCCCGGGTGCAAGACAAGTCTCCACGACCGCATCAAGCATCACCCTCGATGCCTCCTATACATGAGCGGGAGGTCACTCCTATAACCAATGATGGTCGTCTTCCTTAGGAACCCACTCAATTTTATGGGCCACCCTTAGAAATTCATCAAGAAGCCTCTGAGGGATCAGAGCGAGAAGAAGATCGAGATGAAAAGCCCTACCAAGGCATGGGGGTGCTATCTGGCCACCCCTCCATAGGCCCCAAGTTCCTCAACAAGAACCAACCAAAGAGGAGGAGCTCAAATCTCCCGATACATGCAAAGCGCTAGAGCACTTAGAGTCGATAGAGACCAAGATTTTGGAGCTCCCAAGGCCCAACTTACATGAGGCTCCTTTCGAAGAGGATCAACCTTTAACCGTAGGGCTACCTAATGATGCAGTCCTCCATGTCTCAAAATCTCCAAATTATGATGAGATGTACTCACTGGTCGAAGGTGAAGATAAAATAGAGAGCCCACAGCAATCACATGCAACAGCATTGGCATCCCATAAAAATCAAGGAAGCATGTCAACAGATAAACATAATACTAGGGCATGAGTGGCATGTTAACCCACCGCAGTGGGACCAAGCGTTACATCCGCCACTTTGGGCATATAGATATCAATTGCTGCCCAAAGATCCCATAGCAACATCAGTACCGAGGGCGGACCCTGTCCTCATCTCCACACATAGGGTAGATCCGTTCGTGCCCGTTCCCCTAGAGCCAGATCCGGAGTGTAAAGACCATCAAGCTAGGGGTACCTCTATCCCCTGAAGAGCCATAATCCAAACCAAAAAGCTCCAAGGATTATCATAATCACTTGGTCAAAACCCCAAATGCTCCAAGGATCTCTAAAATCGCTTGGTCAATCCAAAAAATGCTCCAAGGATTCTATAATCGCTTGGTCAAATCCCAAAAATGCTCCAAGGATTCTATAATCGCTTGGTCAAATCCCAAAAATGCTCCAAGGATTATCGCAATCGCTTGGTCAAATCCCAAAAATGCTCCAAGGATTCTATAATCGCTTGGTCAATCCCAAAAATGCTCCAAGGATCCCTAAAATTGCTTGGTCAATCCCAAAATGCTCCAAGGATTTCCACAATCGCTTGGTCAAAAATAAGAAAATTTAAAATTCAAAAATCATCAAAAACAACAAAAAAAAAAATTGCATCTCATTTCTAGGCATACTCAAATTCATCAATAGAGAGCTCTTCTCGCACCTCATCTTCATATTCACAAAAATCAATCCATCAAAAATACAAAAATACATAGCTACATTAAAGCATTGCATCCATACATTGCATATTTGTGGTCGTACGGGTCAAAGGCACCATAGGTTGTAATTGCTCCGCTAGTCCATCTTGTTCCACATTGTTCCATTTTACAAAAACAACAAAAACACCATGCATTGCTTTTTACCACACTAGAGTCAGTGGTCTTCTAATGTATCAAGAGTTTTCGTGATTCAGTCATCATTTTGCTCTTTAGCTACGTAATGTCCGAGTCAAACAGATTTTAGGAAGGTAGAGTTACACTTGAAATACGCCTTGTTACGTAAAATCCCAACACAAATTAAAACACATAAAAATTCCCAAGTTGTGTGAACGAAAGATGAAACCTGTGCAGTAATCCAGGTCACCATAAGTGAAACGGTTATCTTGCTCATCCCCCCGTGCGAATGGTTCCAGAATGCTGAGAATTGACAAAAGGACGAGCTCTTTCCTATCCATTCACCTTAATAAATAGTGGTTTTTACCACTACCAAATCCCAATCATAGTTGGTTCCCAAAGTTGTAAGGATTTTTACTACACGTCCCCGCCAAGGATGGGTAGTCATCCCCAAGACCCAAAAGGGATCAACGCCATTCACAAACAAAATTCCAACAAATCATCATCCTAACACTTTCCATTCACCTTTGGTCTTCAAGTTGTAAGGATTCGTACTATCCGCCCCTAACCAGGACGGGTAGTCATCCCCAAGGCCTAAAAGATCAATGCCCTTACTCCATAATCTCCATCACCCCCTTGGTTCCCAACATCGTAAGGATTCGTACTACATGTCCCTGCAAAGGATGCGTAGTCATCCCCAAGGCCACAAGGATCAAGGCCACTCACCAGCCCAAACTCACAATACTCAAAATACAAAATCAAATAATAGTGGTTATCACTACTATTCAAAATCCTTGCTCAAAAAGAATTAATAGAAAATAAATAGTGATTTTCATCACTATATAGACGAGCAACTTTCTAAATCATTCAGCCAACAAATATCCTAAACTTGAATACCTGGAATTCTTAGCATTCAAAAACCATCTAGGTGATCCTCATTACAGGTTTGGTTGATAGCCTATCTGGCAATGGTGGTATCCTACCCGCATGATGATATGTCTATCACATTTGCTTTGCATGTGTGTAGACCAATGTTTGCATAAGGATGAGCTAGCTTATGGTATCCTGGATAACACCGTAGATTAATCTAACTAAATACAACAAAGGAGTTAGTGGAGCTAATCAGGTGATCCTCAGTACAGGTTCGGTTGAAAGCCCATCTGGCACTGGCGATATCCTGAAAAATACCACATAAATGAACTCAATTGCACACACAGGGATGTGAAATAGCTTGGTCAAAAACAAGTCCGATTCATACCTTGTTCAAAAGTCTTGTAAGATAAAGTACAATCATGGCTAGTAAGTTAAAACCGTCTGAGTCTCAGAAAACCTTAGCTACATTTCTAAACCAACTGCGCTACTTTTCATCCTTACAATACCATCAAAAAATACAAAAAAGAAAAACCACATGTATACATACAAAGTCATCCACTACAGCAATTGCATAAAAACAAAATCACAAAGTCCTAAACAGTCTATGGTGCCCTACCCAAACAACACAAATTCATTTCATCCATTACATTTTGCATATCACATATATATCAAAAACATTCGTATTTATCATACCATGTGCATACATCAATATAAAGTAGCATGCATCCATCAACATCAATCATTGTGCATAACATAAAATCAGGATATATACACAAAGCAATAAAATCAAAGCAACAAAAACATCACAAAAATGCAACACAAAAACATAGCAATAAGCATTGTCGGACACAAGTGCTCTTGCACTTAACCTCTTGGCATAGAAAATCGATGTCGGGGCTCAAATTGTCACTCTCCTACTTCCCCAAGAAGGCTACCATAGCCGGACCGCTCCACGGGAAGACGGGTTTTCGATGATTTCACCCCATTATGGCATCACCAAAAGGGTTAACACCCACCAAAAATAGGTCCAAATGTTGGGAAATTGCACATGCTTAACGGTAAAACATCTAAAGGCACCCTTGCACAAGTCATCTTGGGTCAAGCGACTCGTCGCTTTTCTCATGAAGGTCATTCCCTCATCGATTCGTCGCTTGAGGGGGTAGTCACACTTAGTCACCAATCAACAAGCACACACCCAATCAAAGCAATGACATGCATTCAAAGAATCATTGACAAAGACAATCACGCTCCTGCTTGGGGCAGTAAACAAGCAGCAATCAAATTGATCAAACACTTGGCATTCCCAAAGCATAAATACAAGGTTCCCCTGTGGACAAAAGGTTGCGCCCTTTGCCTAATCATGACTAATCAATGTCCAAGCTCAAGTCACACCTCACCAAAACAGGTTAATACTTGAAATCAAATTCTTTAGCTTGTCAGAAGCAAGCATTCAAGAATGCATGCCCTTTCCATACTTGGGGCATCAAGATTTGGTTAGGTTACCAAGAAACCCTAATCATTAGTGCTTTGGTTATCTATTTTTACTCAGCACTATGTCACCCACAACGCTTCCCAAAAAGGGGCATCTATAGACACCAAAACAGCACCAATCCGATTATGTGACGACAAACACTGATCGCATTGACACACACAGCTTTCAGGGCAGCCCTGAGAGGTAAAACAGTGGTCCTAGCCACTTGCACAGTAGTTTTAGATGGTCAAAAAGTAAACAAAGCAAAGTTGGTCGTTTTAACAAGGCAAAGCCCAAAAGCAAGCCTTGGTTGAGGGTGTCATGAAATCGTGATGTCACAATTTCGCAACGTTGCAAAATCGCGATACCAAAAACCCAAAGGAAAGCCTTGGCCGAAGTGTCGTTATATCACGACACCAAAATCCCAAAGGAAAGCCTTGGCCGAAGTGTCGCAATATCACGACGTCACGATATCGCGACACCAAAAGCCCAAAAGAAAGCCTTGGCCAAAGTGTCGCGATATCGCGACAAACTCCCGTCTTTGCGCCTAGGCGGACTTTAACCAATCAAAGGCAGACTTTAACCAATAAAGGGCAAACTTTAACCAATCAAGGTCAGACTTTAACCAATCAAGGATGGACTTTAACCAATCAAAGGCAGACTTTATCCATTAGAAGCGAACATTAAACAAGTGGCAGCCAAAGACAGTCAATTATTGCCACCTGCTATGCATGAGCGTGTAGGTGGGCAGATTGGTAGTTAGAGGACTGTCACAAGGGCAGTCATGTAAGCCCAAGTCAAGGAGGAGTCTCCTCCCTCTTGGGAAGGCATGATCGCCACGTGGCATCCTTGCGTGCCCTTCCAAAGAGACCCCATGGGTCTATAAAATGGTGGACTTTTCCCACCCAAAAAGAACAAGTTGGTAGACATTTCAAGCAACAAAGTGCTGCCAAATTGAACACGCCTTTACCCCTTTTCGATTCATTTCTTCTACACCCATAATCTCTTTCGCAAGAGAGGTTATTGGGTGGCTTTTAGAAGCGTGGATCCGGACCTAAACCCGACATTTTACCACATTTGATCCATCAATTCGACGACACCACATTCTCTGAGATTTTGAGCCCATCCCTAGTGGATTGGCATCAAAGTCAAATTCCAACGGTGGGCGGCCCGCTCGAGCACCCCGCATGCTCTTAGTTTCAATTTAATTTATTCCGTTATCACGTGTTTATTTCACATTACACTCTATGTTGTTTAGATAGCTTACGTATTCGATTTCATAATGTTCTAATTAGATTTCATCATGCTCTCGCGACTTTTGCTATCCCATTAACTTGCAAGTAGCGACGTCTAATTTGAATCTGTATTCGATTTCATAATGTTTTAATTAGATTTCATCATGCTCTCGTGGCTTTTGCTATCCCATTAACTTGCAGGTAGCGACGTCTAATTTGAATGTGTATTCGATTTCATAATGTTTTAATTAGATTTCATCATGCTCTCACGGATTTTGCTATCCCACTAACTTGCAGGTAACAGCGATCAGATTCATCAACTATTTTGCTGGTAGCAGCCTGAGTTATGTTATTCACTGGTTTAATCAATCTTTCGCATGCATTTCTTATTAATTTCTAAAGTCAAATGCTCTATCCTTTTGTTATAGGTGCTACTAACGCCTTTGTGTTTCTTTGATCGTAGGAGAAGCAGCAAGCAAGGATTCATCATCGTAAGCGGCGGCAATGCTTTGGCCCGCCCATTTTAAATGTGGGCATGTGAAAGAGGGAAGACTAATCATGATTGTAACTAAAACATGCTAACACTCCTAGCCCCTAAAATGGGAGGAAGTGGATTGTAACCGAGTTTGGAATCGCATTAATATAAAAGGGGCTGTGCTCTTGCTTTCTCCTTTATTTTTGGTTGATTCGATTACATTCATCCTATTTTATGCATATTCGTTTAGCATCGAGTTAGTTTTGTTTTCATTGCATCTTAGTATTTCTTTCTTCCAAAATCTCATGCTTTCACATGGTTCCTTACAATCCCTCCAATACCTGCATGACTCAAATTCCCTTTAGATGCACCGTCAAAATTCAACTTTAGCCAACCAATTGGAGGTGGCTCCCACTTAACCCTGGCTCTATCCAGAGGTACAATAGGTCTGACTAGTTGAGGATTGGTATTGAATCCAAGAGATATATCAACTAATCATTCCTACTCTACAATCACAACATTCATATTTAGGGTTCTAATGTTCTCCACAAAAAAATAAATTGCCTGCAAAGCCACAACTTTAGTCGAATGAGCAACATCCTTAAATGCCCTTGAGTTTCTTTCCTTCCAAATATGCCACCAGATATGAGGAAGGTTAAATTTCCAAAACCAACAAAGGTGGAGAGATAGGAAGGGAGAAACCCATTGGGTTAGCACATCCTCTAGGCTATTCAAAAACACCCATTGAATGTTCAAATATTTGAAAAAGTAGCTGAAAACCTCCTACAAGAAAGGATAGCTAAAAAGAAGATGGAGCGGGGATTCCTTCACATTTTTGCACAAGAAATAAGCATTAGGTAAAATAATACCTTTTTTTTTGAGATTTTCTAAAGTTAGAAATTTTCATTATACAATCAACCAAATTAATATTGATTTTCAGAGTCAATCCTTTCAACAAAATTTTATTTGTCTGAAATCGAGGATCAGAAGGACCATCTACTACAAAATAAGTTGATTTGAAAGAGAAATTCCCATCCTTAATTAATCCCCAGATGAATATATATAGAATTTCTCTTCCAGGAATTATAATCCATTTAATGATATTAAAAATTTCATCAAATTCCCTCCTTTCTTCCACCAAAAGTCATGGGAATTCAAATGGTTTCCATTGGGGGTGGTCTTCAATTATTTTGATGAAATAATAAATATTATTCCCCAAAAAATTATCTGTAATTGGTTTGACTAAATCCAACCCTGATCTTGACTCCAGTGGAACCTCAATCGCCCACACAACACTCTAGAAGTCAACAAATATGCCATCTCCTAAATAACACCTACCCCCTTTATAGATATCCAATCTACACCAAATCAAGATAAACCAAAAAGATAAACCTTGGAGGGGTAATGGATCTCTAATAAATTGCTTCCCATCATTTAGGTATTTGGATTTGACAATATCAACCCATCCCACTTTCTCCTCTTGAACCAGTCTCTAACCCTACTTGGAAACAAGAAATTTGTTTATGGATTTCAATCTCCTAAGGCCTAAACCATCCTCCTTCTTGCTACATACTTTGTCTCATGTCACTAGATGAAATTTATTTTTGCTCCTAAGCAAAGAAACGAGCATTGAATATATTTTTTCTTTCAATAATATTACCTGAAATTTAGTATAGAGAAAGGAAATATATCGAGATGCTTTGAAAAGTGGCCTTAACTAACATCATTTTTCTTGCTTGGCTTAGAAGAGCCCCTTTCCATATTTTAAGCTTTCTCTAGACACACTCCACAATCGGTTCCCACATGGATGATCTTGAAGCCCCAAAAAACATTGGCATCCCCAGGTAGGCTGAAGGGAGAGACCCAATATTACATCCCAGAATATCCGCAATCCTCAATTACCTTGTTGGAGGAGTATTGATTAAAAAACCACTTTTCCTAAAATTAACCTTTTGAACTACCATCTATTCATAATCTTCTAGAATACTTATGACTAATTTTTCTTGTAGAATTGAAGCTTGAAAGGACTAAAGAGTATCATCAACAAATTGATTATGGGATATGGGACTGATGGACGTAGTCAGCTTAAGACCTATAACAGTAATAGTCAACTTTGATGGCCCTCCCCAGAGATTCTTCTAGAAAAATAAAAAGGTATAGGGACAACATATCTCCTTGACAAATTCCCCTATAGCTCCTAAAATATCTTGTCGGAGAGCCATTCACCAGAACCAAGAACTTGGTTGAAGAGACACATGATTTGATCAAACTTATCCACTCCTAACTAAAGCCAAATTTATGCAAGAATTTGAAGAGAAACTCCCAATCAACCCTATTGTAATCTTTATTCATATCCAGCTTGAGCAAGGTCCCATAATTACCACTTTTGGTCATCGAATGGATGATTTCATGGACTGCAATGATTCCATTCAAAATTTGCCTCCTAGCCACAAAAACACTCTACAGGATTTCAATGATTCTTGCTAATAAAATTTTCAATCTATTCGCTAGGGTCTTCATAAAAATTTTAAAAATAGTATTGCATAGACTGATAGGCCTATAAGCTACAAAATCCTTAGCATCAATTGTTTTAGGGATAAGCACCAAAAATGTAGAGTTGACATCTAAAGGGATCTGTTTCAAATACTGAACATCTCTGATGGCATCACAAATATTTGGCCCCAAAATATGCCAAAACTTTTGAAAACATATTGGGGGAAACCCATCAGGTCCTGGCACTTTGAGTCTTCCCATTGCAAAAATTGCTTTACTAATTTTATCATCTAAAAATGGAGTATCCAAAATATTATTCATATCTGCAGAGACCAGAGGTGGTATGTTATTCAATAAGTGAGCTTCAACCTATTTATTAGATTAGATTTATTTTTTTACATTAGCTTAGCCAAAATCAAAGCCCTAAGATAATGTTTTGATCAAGTATGTATGAATTATTAATTTTTGCATAATTCAGTTGAATACAAACTGCTTTACTTCCCATTCTTGATTTTTGCATCTTAAGTTTCACTGGCTCTTGAATTGATAGATCTAATATATTTTACTACTTGTTTTAATCTACATCAGAGTACCGGTTATTCTATTTTAGTATTTGTATGAACGCTTATCTATAAAGGATGTAGATATTTCTTTGATTTTATCTAATTTGTACCCTACAAAAGTTCTAGCAATAGCTATATTTCCCTCTCTTTAATAATTATGTTCTTACTCCCCCATTTTGCACAAATCAAGAAAGGAACCAACCTTCTGTGGAGATTAAATTGGGTATCAGTTCCTTTTACCCGTTCCAAATCTTGAATTATTTGAGCAGTTTCTATATTGGACAACCTTTCTTTCTATAGTTGAGATACCCATTGAGAAAAAGGACCTAAAATAGCATTAATAACAACTTCATCTTCATATTTTCGTGATAGTCCATCTACTACCATGGTTTCTTTCTCTTTCTTGAACTCGATAACGAAATCATATCCCAACAATTTTGTTAACCACTTATTTTGTTCTAGATAAGAAAATCATTGTTCTAGAAAGTGATTGAGACTACTATGGTCAGTTTTAATAATGAAGCGGCTATTGATCAAGTAGTGTATCCATTTCTCCACTGCATTTAGAATAGCCAGTATTTCTTTCTCATATTTGTATCTTGACAAAAAATTCCCAGAATTTGTGTACTTTTGAATTCTAAGGGATGACCTTTCTGCATTAATACTGCCCTAATACTCATTCCTGAAGCATCACATTCGATCACAAATGGTTTGTGAAAATCCGGAGTTGCCAATACTGGAGTAGTACACATTGCTTCTTTGAGAGCCTCAAAGGCTTGAGTGGATGCTTCCGACCAATTAAAAGCATCCTTTTTGTAAGATTTGTGAGAGGAGCTACAATTTTTCCATAGTTACGCATAAACTTGCGATAATATCCAGTGAGACCCAAAAAACCATGAAGTTTCTTGATAGTTTTAGGTAAGGGCCAATCTTGAATTACCTTTATCTTATTGGGATCCACTTTAACACCTTCCTGAGAAACTATATGACCCATGTACTCAAGTTCTTGAACACTAAAAGAGCATTTAGAGCGTTTGAAAAATAACCTTTCCTTGTTCAGTATATGAAGAACCCTTCCCACATGCAACAGATGATCATTCCATGATTTACTATATATGAGTATATCATTTAAGAAGACTAGGATAAATTTGTGAAGGAATGGACGAAACAAATGGTTCATGAGACTTTGTAATATATATGGGGCATTAGTGAGACCAAAAGGCATGACCAAGAATTCATATTTGCCTTCATGAGTGTGAAAAGTTGTTTTGGGAATATCCTCTTCCCTAACTCTAATTTGGTGAAACCCAAAATGTAAATTCAATTTTCTAAAACATTTTACACCATGTAGCTCATCTAGTAAATCATCAATGACAAGTATAGGGAACTTATCCTTTATGGTGATTTTGTTAAGGGGACAAAAATCCAGACACATACACCAAGAATTATCTTTGTAATGAGCCAAAACTACTGGTGAAGAATAGGGACTAGTGTTGTGACGGATGACTCCATGTTCTAACAGTTCTTGGACAATTTTCTTAATTTCTATTTTTTGAGTTTGGGGGTATCGATAAGGACGATCATTAGAAGGAAGACTTCTTGGAACAAGGTGTATGGCATGGTCATGGGATATTTTGGGGGGTAGTCTCTTTGGTTATTAGAAGACCTCATCCTATTTGGCCACAATGTTTTGTAAATCTTCTGATTGTATTTTTGGCATATCTTGTGCTTATTTTTCCATACAATTGACTTGAGCAATGAATCCGTAACTACCTTTTCTTAATATTTTTTTTCATGCTATGCGAACTTACTATATTTGATGGAGGTGTTGGAATTTCTTGGAGGCGAATGGTCTTCCCATTTTATTTCCATTCAACAAAGTGTTTCTTGTAATTAAAACCGATCGTGGTTTCCATTTATTCTAACCAAGCGAATCCCAAGATAACTTCTGAATTCTCTAAATTCATAACAAAAATGGGACCATTCCAGGTATATCCCATTTGTAATGAAATTGAATATGTTATACCTATGCATTGAGCACTTCCCCCGTTTGTAGTTATAACTTGAAATTTATCTTTATTGGAGGAATTGATGTGAAAGTTTAATTCCATAGCAATATTTGTGTCAATAAAGTTATGAGTACTTCCTGAGTCAATTAATATAGTTACCTTCCTTTGTTGAATGAACCCTGATACCTTGATTATATGGTGATATGATAAACCCATAAGATCATGTACTAAAATTGCCATAGTATCTTCTTCAATTATGACCTCCTCAGGTTCAATTTGGTCTTCATTTATGGGAAAATTAGTTGAGCTGGTATCCTCTATTTCTTCATCTTCCTTGTCAGCATATTTGATTTGCAAGTTTTATCATGGTACACATGCCTGATATTTTATATGGTGATTGTGATATTTATAATAGAAGTACCTTGATGGTTGATCATTTCTACAAAAATAATTGTTGCGGTATTGAGGTCGACCATAGGAATCACATCGTATAGATGTCCCAATTTGCACCTTCTTCTCATCCAAATTGGCAATCCTTATATAGGTATCGAAAGAGGATGCATCTTGTAGGTCAACTTCAACTTGAATATTCTCTTTCAATCCATTTCTAAATGCAGATACCACCACATCGGATGTTAATTTTATTCCATAGGAAAGCAGACTAGTGAATTCTGAAATATACTCCAATACATATCTTATTTTTTTAAGTGATAACAATCGCACCATGTATGAAGATGAGGATCCTTAATCAAATATTTCAAGGAAATGTGTGGTAAAATCATCCCAATGGATGATATTTCTATTCTCACATTGATCCATACAAACCATTGATAAGCTTCAATACTGAGTTTAGAGGCAGCAAAAGGAACTTTTAATGAATCTCGAATTCGGTATAAGTTTAAAATGCCTTCTATTTTGGCTATCCAACCACGTGGATCATGACCCTCAAAGGTGGGCATATCAATGCATAGGAAATTGACACCATTAGGACCTCTTGGTTGTTGGTAAATTTCATCTCTATATTGGTCCTCATTATTCCTATGTCTATGGAAGTGATTTTGGGGACTACCATTATGACCTCTTTGTTGTTCATAAACTTCTTCTCCATCTTGATCCTCATTGTTCTAGTTTCTATGAAAGTGATTTGGGATAGGAGGGGTTGGTTGGCTTTGTTTATCCAATAGTTGGGTCACCAATGTGGTCAATTTTCTCATGTTGTCTACTAATGATTGCATGGTCGGGGTGTTGGTATTGGGGTTTCATGTTTTCTCATGTGTGATATTCTCATGGGAAGAATTAGGAGAAGGATTGGAAGCCATGGTGTGGATGATCAGGATCAAAACTATTAATATATAATGGGGAAGTAAAATGTGTACCTTTATTTCGTGGAGGTCTTCTGGATGACTTCAATAGTTCGTTGCTGAAATTATATTTTTTGGATAATCACCCTGTATCGCTCCAAATTTTTTGCATCCTTACCTTCAGGCTATAGGATCCATGCCCAAAAGGAGGATGGGAAAAGGATGTCATGGTACCTCGGACTGAGAGGACTTGCGAAGGTCCCGCCTCTCAAGGGAGGTGTATATTGGTGATTTTTTGACGGATGGTGGGTTCACCAGGAAACATTTAATGGCAGTTTCCACGCCTAGGTTTGGAATGTGTTTTAATGTGTTCATTTTTAGCCTTAAGCATTCATATCCTAGGTTTGGCCAAATGAATCTAAATTAATCTATATGAAAGTGCAGATTTAATGAATACAAAAAACAGATTTAAAGACAAAAAACAGAGAAATTACAGAATATAAATGAAGAATACCTGATCCGGATGTCTGATGGAGATTCTGATGTTTGAAGCAGTCAGGATCATCTAGAATTCGATAGAATCGTCTGAGATCAGACAAGATCATCTGAGGTCTAACGAATTCGTCAGACGAATTCGTCAGACCTGCAAACAGAAAAACAGATGCAAAATACAGAGAATGCCACTGTTCTAACAGAGGGAAACAACACAAAATGACAATATGAATACTGAAAAATGGTTATGAATAGAAATTCAAACAGATTATGAAATTCAAATGAGAAATTATGATCTTATCATGCAACTTAAGCTATATGGGTGAACTCCAAATGCAAAATAACATAAAATACTGAATAAAATTGCTAATTACAACATAAAACAGCAGACAAAGGAGAGAATAAATGCAAACTTTAGGCACTGATTGCCTCAATGTTGACTGCAATCGAAATCGTCCCACATTGGTACGAAATCATCTCTGATTCGACAGGATCGCCTCCGATTTGAACAGGTTCGTCGACGATGATGAAATCTTGCTCCGATTGAAAAACACTAAGGTACCCGCAACAAAATTGGTATAGGACTACTGCAAGTGTGAATTTGGGATGATTTAACGTGTATGAAGTTAAGTTAGAGAGAATTTCAGCCAGGGGTTGGAAAGGGAAGGTCCTAAGGATTAAATAGGCTTAGGGGAGTAGTTAGGAGGTTGGAGATCATCCCTATTTGGGAGATCTCCAACGAGGGAAGGTCCCTAACGACGCAGACATGCTTCTACTCGGATTAGAGGCCCGTTGGAACAGAAGCTAATTGTGCAAGATTAGTTTTGCGACAAGATCGTCTGGACGTCCTAGCCCAGACGAAATCGTCAGATCTGGGGCGATATCGTCTGATCGGCGAAGATATCGTCAAACGGTCAAAACAACCTCTAAAAATGGCGCAAAAAAGGGGAAACGGATTACCCGGCGGTTAACGGGCGGTTTGGGAGGTTAAAATTTGAATTTAAATTATTTACTAAGGTGAATGTAATTATTATAATTTCACTGTGCCAATTTTAGGGTGCTACATTTTGCCCCCTCTTTAGCAAATTTTTTGAAGAAAATGCGTTAAAGATGAGTTCTTCTCGATCTATGAGAAAGCAAAAATTATTCCCATTTTTAGGCGACGATTCTTGGTCGAATCGTACGACAGCTTACTATGGTGCCCCCTCCGTGTTTTTACCCAAATCGAACGTTTGAGGTAAAAATGCGAAAAAGCAAAATTATTTTTGAATAAAATTAAGAAAAATAGGGTAAAACCCTAATTCATTTTTACTGTTCATTTTTATGGTTTTTAGAGCTCTGAAGCAAAAATGGTGGAGACGACGCACAGATCAATAGAGGTCCGATGCGGTCTACGGGTAAGAGTCTAAACTTAGTTTAGAATGCTTTAATTTGATTTTAGATGCTTTTTAGATGAATTTTGATTAAATTTTGAGCATCGCGGCCATTTTTGGGCCGTCGACGTCGTCGGGACGAAATCGTCCCGATTTCGACGAAATCGTCTCAATTTCGCCAATTTCGTCTAAGGACGAAATCAGCGAAAGGGGGACGATTTCGACCTACGAAATCGAAGACGATTATGCTCAAATTTGGGACGATATCGTCCAATAGTGGACGATATCATCAATTGCATAAAATTGAACTTATTTTACTTGCATTTTTAAATACTTGAATTGTTTATTAATGATTGTTTGTTGTTTTGTTGTTTATGTTGCAGAGAGGTTTGCTAAAAAGGAGGGAATGGAAGTATGGAGGTTTAAGAGATGACTTGGCCGCTCTTACACAAGCAGAGTGGGATCAACTAGCATAGGATGGCTTGCAGCATGTGGTAGAGATGCCACAGGTGTCTACAGATATGGGGCTACTGACGGCCCTAGCAGAGAGATGGTATCCGGGTTCTTCATGTTTTTGGCTACCTACAGGGGAGATGACTCCCACTCTAGAGGATGTATGGAGGATTCTGAGAATCCCCATACAAGGACGGTTGATCACTCTTGCGGCCAATTAGGGCCACGCTATGGGACGATTGTGTGGTGACCCGAGCTTCACCTTGGAGAAGGGCAGAGTTAATATCGAGGCACTACGTCAGATGCCTGGGGCATCTAGACTCACATGGGTTCTAGCTGGAGTAGTTGGTGGACTTTTGCTATGCCACCAGAGCGGGTGCAGGGTGTCGTGGATGCTGGTAGATGTGATCTACGACATGCGGGACCACGGGTACAGGTTCTCTTGGGGTATCTTTGTACTATGTCGGTTGTACAGGATCCTATATGGGGTCGTGTACAAGGGCGATCGATGTCTGGTGATGACATCGCTCCTACAGGTTTGGTGCTGGGAGCACATTGCAGTGCGGAGGCCGATAGGGCTTCCTCTGATAGGGATTGATGGGGAGAGGCCCCGAGTCTTCTACTGGTGGCTCCGGAGAGGGTCACAGCGATGGATCGACCTTCCTATGTCTCGAAGACTGCTAGATGACCTAGTCCTGGACCAGATCACCTGGAGGCCATGGAGGGAGCATCCAGGGTGGGCCGAGGATGGACAGGAGTTGGCTCACGTTAGGCGAGTCTGCTGGCTTCGGATGGAGAGGGGAGAGGTGGAGCTCCACCGCTATGATCGAGTTTTGTGACAGTTCGGTCTACAATAGGGGATCCCATCTCTCAAGGATTATGAGTTTTCCTGGACTATCCGGGATAACACCACAGTTAGCGGGGCTCTAGACATGCAGCGCTTCTAGAGTCAGGACTCAGACGATGCCCCCATTCAGCCAGTGGATGGGGACGACACGAGAGTAGCCGATGGCTACGATGCCTGGTATGTAGGCATCCACCCTCCTCGGATGACGAGGGCTCAGGGTCTGATTCACGTAGTTGTGCGTCAGATTGGGAGGCGACACCAGGCGGCTATGGAGGAGGCCCAGGGTCACGGCGGGAGAGAGCTGAGGAGGCCACATGCACAGGAGAGGCCACGACAGAGGGAGAGGAGGGAGGCGAGACCCCCTTCTCCACAGAGAGAGAGGCCACCATCGCCCGATAAGGGCAAGGGTGTAGACACTACAATATAAGGCTACACGGCTCAGAGCTCAGGGCGAAGGAGCGAGCACTCGAGATTTAGCACGTGCTATCACCCAGATTACATTCTATCAGGCTCTATACTACCAAGCGGTGCCAGCAAAGCAGAGGGTGCCATTACCAGCACATATTGCAGAGCTTGTCGTGATGGGGTCATCTAGGACATCATCACGATCGGCATCCAGGACTCACGGCACCACACGGACTACGATGGGGCCACCTCCTCCACCTCAAGGGGGGAGGAGATGAGGCTGAGAGCTCGAGGGGCTCTCGAGACACTACACAGAGGGTATTTGATTGAGGGGATTGAGTATGCCAAGATGTAGATTGTGGCATATCAATCCATTTTTGATATGATGTATACATATATTTGTGATATATATATAGATGAGATATTTTTGATCATATGACTTGTGTTATGTATATGTTTATGATGCTTTTATGTTTGATTAATTAATTTGATAATTGGATTGAGGATTCATGAAATTATGTCGTTTTGAAAATTTATAACTTTGATGTCATGCGGTAATATTTTAAATGAAATAATCTGATGTAACAAATGGGTTGTTTGTAATGTGATGTGGTAAAAAAATAAAAGAGACTTCTAACAATAATTTCAAAGGACATTGTCGCTATTATAGACCATTTCATGGAGTCGCTGCTCACTCGGTCGTCAAGCTAATCCCAATTATAGAAATATTGTTAAAAGTAAAAGAGTGCTTAAGAGACTGTCTTAAGACTTTGGTGCAATGGTGAAAATGATGATGATGATGGTTTGTTTTCAGATTTTCATAAAAAGAATAGTATGCATGAAATAATGATTTTTGCTAGGTATAAATTCCTAAGTGTGATAAAAGTTTTTGAATAATTCCCTAGGAATTATACCATCATTGCAAAATTGAAGGTTGACATAATGACATGAAATAGTGAAAATGTGTTTGCTTTGTAAAAGCATAATTTGTGTAACATAATGAATTAAGTCATATGGTTTTCATGATTTTTAAATAAATGGGGAATAAAAATTGTTACAATGATTTGCGCTAGGCATAGAATATGTAGGTATAGACTTATACCATCATCGCGAAAATCAAAAAGAGATAGTTTTATTGCATGGTTGATTTTTTAATAAACAAAAAATATGAAGATGAGGACTTGCGCTAGGCATAAAATTCCAATTTTGGTTTTGGAACTATACCATCATCGCGAAAGTCAACCAGATATATATGTTTTGATTGTATAGTTTTGAAAGAAATTTTTGATTTTTCTATTATATAGTTGTCTTTATGCTAAACAATTGTACTTGAATTATTCCAAACAAGTTGCAAAAAGAATATTTCAAAGTATTTTGAAGACAAAAGTTAGATTTATAAGGAATCCCATGTGCATATGTGAATTCATTTCCGATCTTGATTTATCATAATGATACACAAAATCTCTCAAATACAAATGTGTGTGCAATTGCTTTGTGCATTTACGAGTTTTGAGCAAGATAATATGATACAAGTGATTTGAAGAAACCAAATAAGTGTTCATTAACCATGATGTAGATGCATATAACCATACTAGACTACTATGTAGGTCGGATTATCAAGAGCTAGCTAATCCATAAGCGAGACATAGGTCTGTACAAAAGAAGGTCACTAATGTGAATATCACCACGCTAGGAGTTACCCAAGGCCAAGCGGGTTGGGCACAAACCACCTGTTATGGGGCTTACCTCACAGTTTTTGAATAATTGAGAATTCCAGGGATTCAAGCTCATCAACCCTTCTTTTCTTTTCAAAGGGTAGGGAAAGGGATTTTATTGCTTTCTTGCTTTCTGCTTTCTTTTGCTTTTCTTTTGAACTTTGCTTCTTTTTCTTTTTGTATTTTTTTTTTTTCTTGATTTTTGAGATAGTGCTTGAAATATTGTTGTAATGATATAAAATAACATTTTTCTTTTCTTTTTCTTTTTTTCTTGAACTTTTCTTTTCTTTTTCTTTGCTAGGGATACTTGCTCGGATTAGCTGTAGAGCAAGGGATTTTTATTCTGGGTAGGGGTGAGCTTGTCCTTTTGCCAATTCTCAAAGATTCTAGACCATGTGCATGATAGGATAGCAAGGGAAACTTTTTGCTCAAGAAATCACTTCTACTATGTAGCAAAACATGGAAATTACAAATATAATCATTTTATTGTGAAAAGATGTGCTTGGTTTAAGTAAATAACAAGATCAATTCTCTATGCTCAAACTTTATTTAATTGAATTTTGTGAACTTTGATATAAGAGAGATTAGTAATCATGCCAGATAAAATCAAGATATTTATTTTTGTGAGTGTGCAAGTGAGGGATTCCAAATAAATGCTAATTTATCCAAAATAATTTGAAACATATAACTGCAATAATTGTAAGAAAATATATATAAACACTTTTTGAGAAGTTTTGAGAATGTTGACTCTCTCTTTCTTCTTTATTTTGTTTTGGTTTCGAAAGAGTCAAGAATATTGTTGTTTTTATATTTTTATCATTATTTTGTTTTTTGGTTTTATTTTTGTTTTTGAACAAAAATTTTAACAAGTGCCATAAATAAATGCAACAAATAGTTTTGAAGATTTTGATGAGTATGAATGTTTTTGGTGTTTTTGAATTTATAAATTTGAAAGAAATACAAGATAGTGATTTTGAAATATTTTAAACAAATATATACATGGATGAAATGACCAAATTTATGCATAGTAACGTTTAAGATGCAAAATATTCATGGGTTCTTTAAGTTCTTTACCATCTAAGGTAGATAATTTGTATGCTCCTGATTCAAATTTAGCAGTAATAATGTATGGTCCAAGCCAGTTGGGCTCAAATTTACCTTTAAGGTCCTTAGTTGCATTTGTATTTTTTTGGTTTTCTTTTAAAACAAGGTCGTCGATCTCAAAGGATCGATGACGAACTTTTTAGCATATGATCTTTTAAGCTTGTTTTGGTAGGCACGGAGATGCTCCAAAGCATTGATGCATTTTTCATCTAGGAGTTCCAGCTGATTGAGTCTACCGACTACGATATTCATCTCCTACTTCGGTATCTTGAAGTAGTAGAGCCAAAGAAGGAACTTCTAATTCAAAGGGAAAAATTGCTTCAGCACCGTAAACCAAAACAAATGGTGAAGTTCCAGTGGGGGTTCGAACACTAGTTCGATAGGCCCACAAGGCTGGATATAATTGAATGTGCCAATCCATGGCCAGTTTTATTGACCAATATTTTGAGGATTTTGATTAAGGTTTTGTTAGATGCTTCCGCTTGACCATTACCACGAGGATAATAGGGAGTGGACCAGCGATGTTGAATCTTATATTTTTGGCATAATTTTTTAACATCTTTATTTTTGAAACAAGTTCCATTGTCAGAGATGAGATTTGCAGGAATTCCAAACCTGCAAATGATTTGATTAAAAATAAATTTAGAGACTTGTGTGCCAGTGTAGGAAGCTAAAGGCATAGCTTCAACCCACTTCGTGAAATACTCGGTGGCGGTTATGATGAACTTGTGTCCATCGGATGACACAGGATTGATTTTGCCAATAATATCTAAGCCCCATTTGGAAAAGGGCCAAGGAGATGAAATAGCCTGCATCTCTTGTGCAGGCGCATGGACAAGGTCAGCATGTTTTTGGCACTTGTCGCAATGGCGCACATACTCATGTGCATCCATTTCCATGGTAGGCCAAAAATATCCTATCCGAAGGAGCTTTTTAGCAATGACACTACCACTGAAGTGTCCTCCACAAGATCCATCGTGGGCTTCACTCAAGGCTAATTTAGACTCTTCTAAGTTTAAACATCTTAATAGGATACCTTCAAAAGATCTCCTATATAAAGTATTGCCAATTATTACAAATCGACTTGCTCGTCTACGTAATAACCGACGCTGGTTGCTATTAGAATTGGCAGGGAAAGTCCCATTTTGGAGAAAATCAAATATGTCCGTATACCAAGGTTCAGGAGTAGTTTCATTGATTAGAAACACATCCAAAGGCTCTAAGCATGACTTATTTGAAGCGGGTTCCTGAAGTCGACGAATAATGATAGTGGCATATTCGTCATCTAACTCCAAGGGCAGGGAGAGATGCGGTTGCGGCCATAGCATCAGTCGCACGGTTGCTAGTTTGAGGAATAGCTTCCAAGGTAACTTGATCAAATAGAGACATTAATTGTAAAACATAGGCCTTATATGGGCGCAGTTTATCATCTCCGAGTCTGATAAACTTCATTAATTTGGTTTATAACCAGTTGAGAATCACCAAAAACTAAAAGGTGTTTAATTTTGAGTGCTAAAGCAGCTCGTAATCCAAGGATTAGAGCTTCATACTCAGCAGTATTGTTGGTGCAAGCAAATGTCAATTTGAAGGACAAAGAAATAAGATGTTTTTGCGGGGATATTAAAATAATACCCGCACCAGCCCCACTCATGCATCGGGCTCCATCAAAGTATAAGGACCATTGTTCAGTATGGTCCGCCTCTAATTGAAGGCATTCATCAGGAAACTCGATGATGAGGGGATGGGTAGATTCTAAGGGTGCAGCAGCTAATTGATCTGCTATGATTTGACCCTTAATAGACTTCTGTCCTATGAATGTGAGATCAAACTCACTTAGAGCAAGAACCCACTTGGCTGTGCGACCCGATAAATAAGGTCGACTCATGAGATACCTTAAGGGATCGTATTTAGCAATGACATAAGTTTTCTGACTAAGCATATAGTGTCATAATTTTTGCGTAGCAAACACGATTGCTAGACATAGTTTCTCTAATGTTGTATAGCGGGTTTCATAACTGATGAAGGTTCGGCTAATATAATAATTAGCACGTTCTCTCTTTTCATCATCAAGCTGAGCTAACATAGCTCCCTAAGGCAGAATCTAAAGCTGAAATATATAGGAGGAATGGGCGATCGAGGTTTAGGTGATGAAAGCACAGGTGGATTAAGGAGGTATTGTTTGAGAAGTTCAAAAGCTTCTCTACATTCGTCGTCCCAATTAAAAGGGACATCCTTCTTAAGGAGTTTAAGAAAGGGACCGGTTTTGTCCGCCAGCTTATCAATGAAGCGACGGATAGCTTGAAGTTTACCTTGTAAACTTCGTAACTCAAATATATTAGTAGGTGCGGGCATATCAGTGATGGCCGCAATCTTGAGAGGGTCAATTTCAATACCACGTAAAGAAACTAAAACCCCTAATAGTTTGTCGGACTTAACTCCGAATATGCATTTTGTTGGATTTAATCGAATAAGATATTCTCGTAATCGATTAAAAACTTTTCTCAAATCATCTAAATGATTATCTTCAATAATAGAGCGAGCTATAATATCATCTACATAATCATGTAGGATATCATGCATCATATCATGAAAAATATAGGTCATAGCTCGTTGATAAGTTGCACCTGCGTTCTTTAAGCCAAATGGCATCACTTTCCAGCAAAAGGTACCCCAAGGGGTAATAAAGGTTGTTTTAGCCTGATCTTCAGGAGCTATCCTAATCTGATTATAGCCGGAGAATCCATCCATTAAGGACATCATCCCACTCCCAGCAGTAAAGTCAATGATTTGATCCATGTTTGGAAGAGGAAAGTCATCTTTAGGGCATGCAGCGTTAATATCTCTAAAATTTGTGCAAACCCTAACTTTGGTAGCTTCTTTCTTGGTGACTGGAACTACATTTGAGATCCATTCAGCATAATCAATAGCTTGTATAAAGATAACATTCAGGAGTTTTTCTAACTCCCCTTTGACTAGCGAGGCCACTTTGGGATGCATTTTTCTAAGTTTTTGTTTAACGGGTTTAGCATCCGGATGGACCACTAGATGATGCATGACTACAGAAGGGTCTAGACATGGCATATCTTCATATGTCCAAGCGAAGACATCTTCATACTCTTTAAGGAATGCAATGTATTGTTCTTGTTTTTCTTGACTTAATTCTGATCCAATATTGATTATGTGAGGATTATCCTCAGTTCCAATGTTAATTTTAATGACGTTTTCTACCTCCATGTGTAGATCTCTTTCAAAATTAGGTGGGGCGGGTGAAACACCCAATTCTTGTAATTCTTGTAAGGTTAATTTAGATAATTCATCTTGAGGATTAGTGGCCTCAAGTTGGGCTATAGTTGGTATAGAACCATCAAAATAAAATCCATTGTGTAACATCTCTTCAACGGAGACATCATGGAAGATATCTCCTTCCAACTCTTCATCGAATTTAGCAATCATTTCAGGGTAAGCTATGGATAGCATGTTACATGAAAACGACTGATTTTTAAGAGGCAAATCAACATGCCTATCCAAATAATCTTGATAACATATGAGTTGATCATCATCTTCAAAAGGAAAGGGTTGACCCTTACTAGGAAATAGGCCCACACCACAGCGGGCAGGCCACGGTTCTACCTCGAAAGGTTCTTTCATGCCATTTTGGAAAGGTCCCAAGCCTTTCCCTTTATATCCCATTTTAAGCATCATGGGTTTAGCTTTAATATAATCATTGGTAAAATAACATCGAGCGTATCCCTCATGATGAGTTTTGATATTCCGAGGGATTCTTCCCCAGTCATATCCTTTATAAATGAAGGCACAACTCCCGACTTGGTAAGTACTTCCCATAGGTTGTGGGAGGCCCAAAGTACGAGGAGATGGCGGCAATTTATTTAAAAGAATTGAATCTTGCATGAAAGCATTTGTTTTTTCTGATATTAAGGTTGTGGATAAATCTGGTAAAAGTTCATCGGAAAGGGCATAAGATGTAGAAGGATTATTTCCTATATCTTGAGATGTGGAAGGTATGATAGTTGTTTCTGTAGGTTTTGAATTTATAGGGATAGAACATGAAGGATTGGTTGTAGATTTAAGATCTTTTTGAGGTTCTAGAGTGATTTGTTTAGAGGATTGTTGATCTATATAGGAGGATGAAATTAATGGAGGGGAAATAGGTGAAGTTATGGGTGTGTGTTTCACAGTTTTAGATGAAAAATAAGAACTAGGATGTGTGGATGACGGAGCGGGGCAAAATTGCACTCCAACGGGTTACGCCAAAGCACACATATCAAAGGGTCTAGGGTCACCATGGATAGTGACCAACTGATTTTTAAATTCAAATTTAACACATTGGTGTAAGGTTGATGGGACCGCTCGCATCGCATTGATCCAAGGGCGACCCAAAAGTATATTGTACGATGCTGGGCAATGTACAATAAACACGGTTGTTTCTAGGGTTCTAGGACCAACTTGCAATGGGAGGGTAATAACTCCACACGTTTCTTGTGTTTCGTCATTGAAGGCTTTGATAATCATATCAGTTTTCTTCATTTCATCACTTCTAAAGCCAAATCGTTGGTAGAAGTCAAAAGTGCAAATGTTTAGAGATGAGCCATTATCAATCAAGACTCGTTTGATGGCTACATATCCAATTAGAGCTATAATGTATAAGGGATTATCCTTATGTAAACTATGTTGTGGGATATCTTTATCCCGAAAGTCAATACAATCAACCTCTCGAGTGATGATAGTATTGGCCATAACTTCAGGTTGGATGTTTTGAGGTACCATCATTTGGCTTAATGTAAGCATCAACTCATCCCTATGGGTGGGAGAGGATCTTAATAAATCCAAAAGGGAAATTAAGTCTGTAGTATTGGACAATTGCTCATTAATATTGTAAGGGGGTTTAGGTTGAACATTAGGAGCATGATTCCCTTTATTGGGGTTTTTCAGAATGAATGGAGCCGATCCATCGTTCTGGTTTGGTTCTTGTTGGGAATTTTGAGCTTGTTGTCGGGTGACGACTCCGATGGTACCTACAATGTTATATTGAGGACGTTGAACTGGTCTCGGTTGAGCATTGATGGCTTGTTCATTAGAAAGGAATATATTAGAAGAAGGTCGAGTAGTAACTCTTCTAGGAAATGGTTCTTCTGGAACCATAGCATCTGTGATGGGTTGAATAGGATCTGATTCATTTTCAAAACTATTCGATTGGTTTGAAGTAATGTCTACTTCACTTTCAGTATCTGATTCTATATCACTAGAATCAGAAGTTTGGAAATTATGTAAGGGCCTGGTCGTAACCAGGGATAAAGTTGTGTCAAATATTTGAGGATCCTGAACAGGTAATTGTCCGCTAATGGTTCCTACATATCGGGTAGGAGGGGGAACATTATGATGTTCGATTTGATTGGCTACCTCTTTACCATGTCTTGGTAAAGGGTGTTGAAATATGTCTAATGTTTGATTAGCATTTTGATTTTGATTTTGGGGAACGGTCTTTTGAGTATTATTAGGAGGGTTTTGTTTAGGTTGGAAGGCTTGCACTTCCATTTCATTATTATCAATCAAATCTTGTATTTTATGTTTCAACCTTTTACAAGCATTGGTAGAGTGTCCAGGTCCTCTATGGAAATCACAGTGTAAGTCAGCTCTGTATCCGGGTATAGTTGGATCAAGTTCCCAGATAGTTGGTAATTGGATCAAACCTCTTTCGAGTAATTGAGGTAAAATAGTTGATAAGGGTTGATTTAATCTAGTAAATTCTCGAGGAGGCTTATCAGGAGGTTTCAATATAAATTTTTATGTTGTCTTCGTTGCATTGACATTAGCAACATTTACTGCTGTCAGTGACTCCATCACCGACAACTTGTTTGTTTTTATATTGATTTCTGGATGTTTTCTCATCATCCTTCTTCCTAAGTTGGCCTCTCCTAATGAGGGCATCTTCTACTCTTCGAGCTAAATCTATAGCTTGATCGAAGGTAGTTAAAGTAGCGATTGATAGCTCATAAGATATTTGTTCTTGTAAATTATTGATAAAAATGTCCAACATTTCCCTATAAGGTAGCACAAAGTGCAGTTTTCTTGTCAATTGCCTCCATCTAGCTAAGAAATCGACAAAACATTCATCCTTGTCTTGTTTTAAATTGTATAGATCTTTAATGGTTACATGCCTCTCGATGTAGGCACTAAATTGATGGACAAATGATTCAGTTTGTTTCTTCAAAGTTTCTCAAAGAATGAGTGGGCAATTGATAGTACCACTCTAATGCCATTCCACCTAAACTTTTTGGGAACATTTTTAGTAATAGCAAGTCATCATGTGATATATCATGACATGCTATCCTAAACATGCGAAGATGCTCTATGGGATCTTCGGTTCCTTTATATATAGGCAAGATGGGCATGGGAAAATGCTTAGGGTATGGTTGAGCTACAACTATGGGATCCAAAGGTTGACTACATATCTCTCGATAATTATACGAGGGACGGTAGGGATCTATCTGGTCCATACGTGAAGCTAACTGTTTCACCATGGCTTCCAAATTACTAGTTTGCCCCCCATATTGGTTTGGTAGGGCATTGACATGGGTTTTATGGGCATATGATGGAGGGACATGAAGATTAGATGCCATGTTACTATTGTGTAAATTATTGGTAGGAAAAGTGTTATGAAGGAATTTTGAAGTTGTATTATGATGTATTCCAGATTGTTGAAAATTGGTATTTGGCTTCGTTTTAGGTTTTTGTTTTACTTGAAGCATATTGCTCAATAGTTTGGCGAAATAAAGTAGTGAAGGAAGGTTTCTTTTGTGTGGGAATGATTTTAGGTTGAATAACGAGTTTCCTTAGGAGGTTGGGTAACCTGTTGTTTTGACATGTTTTGCATCATAGTGACCATGTCTGTATTGGATGGCCCAACCTTATCACTTTCTTGATCAATGAACGACAAGGGATTAGTGCGCACATCATACATATATTCCATGGCTGCTTGAGTGTTACTAATTTGCCCTTTATCAATACGAACTGCCACATTAAGGGCATCAATATTATCACTGAGAAATTTCTGGAGATGATCTACGTTGTCAAAAGCAATAGTTCCATCTGGAGCTACTCTAGGGGATGAGGGTCCATCCTCTTTAACACTTCCTTCTTGTTCCTTATCTTCACCTAGGTCATCTTCTGGTTGAGCTAGAGTTTTTCCTTCCGAGGTTGGATCTTCAGGAAGGACATTTGGGTCTCTAGTTGTATCTTGTAACCAATCTTCTTCTTCTCCTATAGTTTCTTTACCATTCCTAAGTTTAGGCATGGTGCTAAATTTTGATTTCAGCAAATATATATATATATATATATATATATATATATATATATATATATATATATATATATATATGCAACAATTTTAAGAGGTATATATTAATTATATACCTACTACAATATTTGAAATGAAATGTTTAAGTTTTTGCTATGTTTTTTTAGTTTTTTAATTTTTCTTTGTTTTTGAAATAATATTGTAAAGACAGCAAATAACACAAATAAATGCAAGAAATAAGACTAAAGGTAATAATCTAGTTTTCTATAAACAATTTATAAATATCATTAATAGGCTCTAGTTCTTCAGGAGTCATGAAGTGTTCTTCTTCAAATTGAAAGTTTTCTTTTAAAAATTTAATGAAAAGAGCTATAGTGATATTATCTGTCTCAGACTTTGGTTGATAGAAGTAAAGCTCGTGGCAATACTCTCGATATAACACAGCTCGAGGAACTCTATTCCATCTTTCCCTATCTGTAAGAACAACCTCTTGGTCTTCTACACAACCTAGGAACTGGTGTACAATGGCTACGTTCTCGAGGTATTCCTCGAAGGTGAACAATTCTGAAGATACAAGAGCTCTCCTATAAGCTAACCATCTATGGCAGGCTCTCTGAAGTTCATGATAAAAGACAAGTTGATGAGGATCCAGGATTCTATCTAGGACTAGCCTCTTGATTTGCTTAAGTTTTGTTGACCTAGATGAAATGACACTAAGTCTCCTATCAAGTTCGTTCCACAAGAGTTGATTTCTATCTGTTTCAGGCACACTAAGTACAGAATTGACTTCTATGGCTGCCAATTGGTTTTCTACATTTATAGTAACTGCTAATATTTTCTTAGGAGCTACCATCTAAACATGATATTAAACTTAAATGATCTAAAAATGCATCTATGTTTTAGTTGTTCTATTTTTTTTGTTTTTGTTTTTGTTTTCAAAAGGTTTACAATGGATTCACGTCGGGTTCACCAAAATGTATCGCTCCAAATTTTTCGCATCCTTACCTTCAGGCTATAGGATCCGTGCCCGAAAGGAGGATGGGAAAAGGATGTCGTGGTACCTCGGACTGAGAGGACTTGCGAAGGTCCCGCCTCTCAAGGGAGGTGTATATTGGTGATTTTTCGATGGATGGTGGGTTCACCAGGAAACATTTAATGGCAGTTTCCATGCCTAGGTTTGGAATGTGTTTTAATGTGTTCATTTTTAGCCTTAAGCATTCATATCCTAGGTTTGGCCAAATGAATCTAAATTAATCTATATGAAAGTGCAGATTTAATGAATACAGAAAACAGATTTAAAGACAAAAAATAGAGAAATTATAGAATATAAATGAAGAATACCTGATCCGGATGTCTGATGGAGATTCTGATGTTTGAAGCAGTCAGGATCATCTGGAATTCGACAGAATCGTCTGAGATCAGACAAGATCGTCTGAGATCTGACGAATTCGTCAGACAAATTCGTCAGAGACCTGCAAACAGAAAAATAGATGCAAAATATAGAGAATGCCACTGTGCTAACAGAAGGAAACAACACAAAATGACAATATGAATACTAAACAATGGTTATGAATAGAAATTCAAATAGATTATGACATTCTAATGAGAAATTATGATCTTATCATGCAACTTAAGCTATATGGGTGAACTCCAAATGCAAAATAACATAAAATACTGAATAAAATTGCTAATTACAACATAAAACAACAGAAAAAGGAGAGAAGAAATGCAAACTTTAGGCACTGATTGCCTCAATGTTGACTACAGTCGAAATCATCCCACATTGGTATGAAATCATCTTTGATTCGACAGGATCGCCTCCGATCTGAATAGGTTCATCGGCGATGATGAAATCTTGCTCTAACTGAAAAACACTAAGGTACCTACAACAAAATTGGTATAGGACTACTGCAAGTGTGAATTTGGGATGATTTAACATGTATGAAGTTAAGTTACAGAGAATTTCAGCCAGGGGTTGGGAAGGGAAGGTCCTAAGGATTAAATAGGCTTAGGGGAGTAGTTAGGAGGTTGGAGATCATCCCTATTTGGGAGATCTCCAATGGGGAGGGTCCCTAACGGTGTAGACATGCTTCTGCCCAGATTAGAGGCCCGTTGGAATAGAAGCTAATTGTGCAAGATCAGTTTTGTGACAAGATCATCTGGACGTCCTAGCCCAGATGAAATCGTCAGATCTGGGGCGATATCGTCTGATCGGTGACGATATCGTCAAACGGTCAAAACAACCTCTAAAAATGGCATGAAAAAGGGGGAAACGGATTACCCGACGGTTAACGGGTGGTTTGGGAGGTTAAAATTTGAATTTAAATTATTTACTAAGGTGAATGTAATTATTATAATTTCACTGCACCAATTTTAGGGTGCTACACACTCGTTTGGTCCTTTGGTCCACCTTCCACTTATGCACTTGATAGAACAAAGTTATCTTTAAATTCTACCAAAAATTTGGTTAATTTTAACAAAAAAAATTGGTTTATTTTTCGCTTCAACTGTCGCTCCAACTGCGATGTGAATTTGAATTTTGATTCTTACAGTTATCTTTTAATTTCCAATGGCTATATTTTCCAATAGCTAGATCTTATACCCTTTAATGATTAGATTTTAAACCACAGTACTTTCAACATGATGACCATAAGACTTTACTGCCATAAACTTATACGATGCACAATATGCGAGGAGGATATACCAACTAGATGATAGATGACGCAAGACTGACATGCCCGAGACAACTTGACCTGATAAGGCTAACGTGACCAAGATCGACATGACATAGGACAGGTGATGATCATGACACTAGGAAAGAACTAAGTGATAGATGATATGAAGACACGATGAAAACTGGACCCGAGAACAAGACACGAATGATAGCTAGATGAGAGATAGCTAGATACAATCCAGATATGACACCACTAGGCAATAACTATGCAACAAGTGATAGAAAGACACAACGACTACTAGACCTAAGGACAAGACACAAAAGATAACTGGACGAGATATAGAGGTGACATAAAAGATGTAAATTGATGGCCTATGGTAAGAATTAATTCATGTGCATGGGAAGGCTATCCCGTGTGTGACCTAAGTCATAACTTGCTATATGCGCCAAACCTATTATAAACGCGCTCACAGCCCCCACATAGTTAATATGGGATAATGACCCCGAATAATAATAAAAAAATTAAATTAAATTTGCACGAGTACCTTAGTTTATAAATGATATACGATTATTTTGGTATTCTGATTGGTTGTAAGATCTACGTTCATAGACGGTTGGTTTTGGCTTTGTCTCACGATGATTTAGATCGAAAATCTCAATGTTTGGATGTTTTTTTGGTAGCTATTGTTCCCAATCAGGTAGCATAAATGTTTGGATTGACAACCACCACTGCAATGGAGATTGAAAGTTGTTCTAGCACCTCGTTAATGCTTGTGATGTCTAGGTTCCGATGTCACGTATCCACGTCCACTATGGACTAGGTGTTCCAGTTCTGAATGACTAATCATGCAAAATCTTACAAAGACTGCTCTGTGAATAATCTGAATATTTTATTATCACACCCTCTATTGAGTATTATTTCCACGTTACGTCAATTTTACTATTCGTTGTGCATTCTCCTATGGTGGCACTGTGTGAAGACGAACAAACTTCCTACCTGCTCGCCTGGATCTCTAATACCAATGCAAGGGCACAAGTACCCTTGTGGGATGAATCAATGTCCTTCTAACCTAAGGTGATATTGTTATGTAATAATCATAATGTAAAAAAATAACATATATCAACATAGTTCTCTAACCAAAATTGAGAACGAAGCAAAATTACAAAAATGTTATATTTAAATCAATGCCTCTTAACGAAGGTTGATCCTCACCACTAGGAGGGCTCTCCTCTACAAATTGCAAATGAATAAATTTTATGATTCGATGATACAAAACTAAATCAACCTTACATATTAAAAATAATTGAATTATACTTTGGTAACATAGTCGACTATGTTTGGTGTATAACAGATTCTGCCCAAGCCACCGGTCACTATCCTCATCTCTCCAAACTTTGTAAACCATTTTGAATACCGTAGCCACCTACTTCATAAATTGTGTTGGATGATCCATCTCATGGATTGTGTCATTTACTTCGATACCTACAGACACAAACAAACATATTTTATTAAAATTTTCAAAAGAAGTGTATATTACTAAAAACAAAATTTTATAATTTTAAAACATTTAAATATATTAAATATTTAAACATTTTAAATTTTAAATAACCTATTTCTAAAAATAACAAACATCAAATAAAATACATAAAATAAATAAAAGAAACAAATACAAACACTTAGAATATAACATGAAAATAATCAAACAAAATTAAATAACATAACATACCATATGACCTACAAAATGATTAACAAAATATCCATGAAACATCCACAATAACAAAATTATAAAAAGCATAAACATAGAAACCAACTTACATGAATTTTAACAAAACCACATTAAACCTTATACAAGTTAAAACAACAAACAAGACATCCCATGTTTCCAAAATTTACAAAAAAATTCAAGTGGGTCCCCAATTTTGGGGTTGTTGTAAAGGAGTCACAACAAATGGTGACTCTACTGGTAAATGTCCCTGGACATTTTGGACTTAAGAACCCAACTTATGAAAACAACAAAAACCCAAACATCAGATAAATGAGCATCAACAATATCCAAAGAATATGAATAGATAAATTCAATCCCGAAATAATTGAAACATTTGTATCTACTCGGTGTGCAATACAGTTAATTTTGATATCCCTGAAACCATTCAAATTTGCATTTATTAGCTTTGCATTTAGGATATTAAGATTTTTTTCTCTTTGAAATATACCTCTACATTGCTCTCTTCAGACATTGCTCTACTGTCGACCAGGAATTTATAGCCCTGGTAGAGATTATTTAAATATCCCAAATATTTGGTGAATTTTACATTTTACCTTTTATTTTTATTTCAGTCTAGACCTAGCTCCACTGCCAATCAGGCGTCTATAGCCCTAGTGAAGGCTATCTAGACTATGGTGACTAATTTGTCATTACTTTCCATTGTATTTGCTTTGCTTGTTTTTATTCAAGCTTGATGTTGCTTTGCAAAATTCACCTGCCATTTGGGTTAGAGATCAAATAAGGCTAAATTGAGTATATTAATTTTCACCTTAATTTGCAAAACCAACAAACTTCAACCTTCCAGATTTTCAAAAGATATTCATTTAATGTGTTTGTAGAACTTACGGAGCTTATGCAAGATGATTCCATTGTTTCAAGTTTCATTGTCTTAGTCCAAATTCATAAAGATATATACTAAACATCTCATTTTCTTTTTCTTCAAGTTTTACATGTTTTTAGAATAAGTAATTTCATCTTTAATTATCTAGGAAAAAATACCAAATAAGATTACCAAATGTTTAGTGTCCATATAACAACGACAATTAAAGGAAAACCTCACTAAAATATCTATCAAGCTCAATGACAAACATCATCACATTAACAAACTCTAAAATTTAGCAAAAGATAATTTATTGCAACATAACAACCAACATATCCAAAAAATTTCACAAAATTGTGTAACATGTAGACAAACATGCACAAAATAACCAAAATAAATGACAAACAACAAAGTATACAAACATACCTAAACTCTATGTACATGAGATGAATATATGTAGAAATCTAGACTATTCTCTCCCTGGATCCCAAGTATGATTATCACAGGTCGAATAATACCTATTATGGTATGCATACAAAACTTCATATAAATCCAACCACAATAAAATAAACCAAACAAAAACTCTTATTTTCTCACCCCATCATTGTATTTTAATTCCATTAGGAAACTCATAGTGAAGTTTCAATTTAGCAGATAAAAAAGACAATAACTGATTCTCAATTTGTTCTTATCTAATCCTTATAATGCAAATTTTATAATTCAATTCCTGATTTATATTAGACTCATCGTTTCAAACATAAAATTTTGTAAGTATGAACTTATTTGAACCAACTTCAAAGTCAAATCCTTTTCCTTCATTATATTTATTGCAAAAAATTTAGGATTTATCTTTAATTCCTTTCCAACAACACTTGACATCTTATTATCAATAGCATATGTATTCAAAGGAATATTATACCACTTATTACCTGGAATCTCCATCAATAACAAAGGTGAATATTCTACCTTATCATCTTTGATCAACACATCATGAGTAGCATTTACCAAAATTTGGTGAGTCATTGCCATTTCTTCTTTTTCCTCATGAGCTCCATCATTATCATCTTGTGGCCCTTCATCTTCATCAATTACCTGCTTTTCAAAAACATAAAAATTAGGCACCCAATTAAAAATATGTCTATCTCTTTCAAACCATAAGTCTTGTCTATCTAAGGATGTGTTAACTAACATATCTTCATGATCAACAAACTGAGTTGTTTCTAATAGAACATTTTTATCATTTGAATGAAAATAAGTCAACTGTAACTCCTTGTTAACCATCAATGATATTTCTTTATTTGAATTTTCAAAGTAATCATGTGAATTAGTACTCGAATTTTTAGTATTCAATAGTAAAAGAGAAGACTTTACCTTTTCCTCATTCATAACAAATGAGTCATAAGAAACATTTACCATTTCTTCATTTTCAATTTCAGCAAAGTGTTCAATAAATTCATCTTCAAAGTGATTCAATTTTGGAACCTTATCCATATTTGCAATTAACACATCATTTTTGGATTGTATGAAAATTTCAAAGTCTTCATTTGAAGTAGAATTTTCAAAATCCTACATATCAAGTGAACTAGAAATTTCATCAATAGGATTATGAGCAAATAATGATTTTTCATGTCTTTTTAAACAATAAAAATGATCATTCAAACTCATGGGAAGAAACTCTATTTCATCTTCCTCATAATATTTAAGCTCTTCAATAAAATATTTTTTCAAAGTCACCTACAATCATTATTGGTGACTCCATAGTCTATGTTACCAAATCAATATCAAATGTGTATATGCCTAGTTCAATATCATTATAAATAATCTCATTAAACTCTTTATCATAATCTGTAATCATATTCCTTAACCTAGGATCTCTTACTACTTGAATCTGATTGGCTACACCTTTCCAAGGCAACCACAGGTTTGAAAAGTCTATGGAAAAGTATCCATTAAAATGCCTGCTCCAATCCCTACTCAATAATAAACCATACTTTTCAGGAATATCAACGATATGAATCTCTATATAATGTTGCACTCTAGGTTTTGATGACAATTGTATGTGAATGTTTTTAGCATGCCTATGACTTTTACTTTTGTTTTATCTAACTGTACAACAATTTTATTTGAATATGTCGGTTTAAAACCTAATTTTTGACAAACCATAAAAGGCATCACATTACCTGAAGCTCCAGAATCCACCATGCAATTATGCAACTTTTTACCTGCAATTCTAACAGTTAAAATAAAAGGAAGAGCCTCCTCTTTTTCTTTTTGTGCATCATATTGTACTTCAATGATTTTCTTAACTTCTTTGGTATTTTTATTATCAAAAGCTTCCATTAATAACTCCTAATTACATAACTTTGTAGCTTCAAACAGATTGATATTGGATTTATTTTTATTAAGATCTTCAATAATATTATAAGTCATCCTTTCATTATTTTGTACCTTGTGTAATTTTAGATGCATCAAGAGAAGATGGAGGAATAGGATTATTATTTGCATTAACATCAAGAGGAATGATAACATTGCTAGGAAGAGTAGAAGTAGTATTGAAAGACTTACTTTTACTTCTCAAATGATAGCCATGATTCCCCTTTTTATACTATTTTAATGTATGAATTTATTTGATACCTTCATCCTCTTCTTCTTCTTCATCATCATCATATTCACTTGAACCAAGAATATCAAGACAATAAGCAGTACTTTTGCCTTTACTCATACTAGATTCATCATAAACATCATTAGCAACCAATTTGTTCAATCCTTGCTGAATGAAATCTGTAACATGGCTAAATTCAGCATATTCAAGTTCATTGTGGTCATTAGTGCCATGTAATCTACACCAATTATCCAGCACAACTTCAAATAAATTAATAGTTATTGTTTTATGGATAGAACTATTAGAAGCACCATTATTGTTGGTAATAGTAGTTGGTACTCTCCTTTTATTAGGCTTTGTGTTAAAATGGTTTCTTTGCATGGTGAATTTTCTATTTGATTGAGAGGTTTGTGAATTCTATTTTTGTATTTCGACCATATCTCTACTAAATTTTTGATACATTCTTTTCAAGTCTACTAATTTTGAACTAGATTAATTATGAGAAATAACATTATTAGTAGAATTGGTTTGATTTTCAACATTTTGAGTATTTTGATTTAACCAACTTGGAACATTTTGATTAAGCATAACATTTGGAATATTTTGGTTTGGCATAACATTTGGAATGTTTTGGTTTGGTATAAAATTTTGAATATTTTGATTTAACCATGGGTTTGTATACATAGAATTACTCTGATTTTGTGCAAACATTGGATTACTTTGTTGTGCATTAAATTTTTGAAATGAAGGTGCATTTTGTGTTGTTGTTGTATTTCCAAATATAGGTGCATTAGATGCATTATTATTAACTATCTTATGTACAGTAAACTGGTTTTCTAAAAATATAGGATTATTTGATTATGCATATGCCATTGGATTTGGAGCATACAGAATTGTATTTAACATTGGCATCTGATTATATAAAGCATGATTAATCATCGAAATCTGATTATGCATATCGGGATAACCAATCGATAGCAACTAACCTAGTCCATAATTGGATTACATCCTTTGTTGTTCAATTGTGAGTGCTTCTGTGTAAGCTTTCATAAGAGTAGTGATTTGTCCTTCTCTTCTAAAAAACATCACAGTTAATGGATCCAAAGATCCAAAATATATTTAAATCATGGCTTCTTCTGAAATATTATACGGCGCAGTCAGTCTTGAAAACATTTTATGAAACCTAGTATTGAACATGTGTAATGGTTCATTAGGTTCTCATATTGTAGATGCAAATTGTAAGTAAATACTTGTTGGATCAATAGCAAATTTAAATTGTGTAATAAATGCATATTTTAACATATTCCAAGAAGTAATATATCCATAAGGTAAACACACATACCAATCATATGTTATTTCATCCAATATTAATGGGAATAACTTACATGCTACATCTTCGTATTCATTTGTAATCTAGACAATGCGTTAATGTACGCCTATATATGTTCCTCTACTAAAAGTGAACCATCATGTTTATACTTAGGCAAGTATTTTTCTATGTTCTTTGGCATGTCATGAACATCACTAGGTATATTCAATGGACTTCGTTGGTTTCCCATCCATGCTAAATTTGGTGCAGCCATAGCAATAAGTGGTGGGTTTACTGACAAACTAGGATTTGTATTAGAAGTACTAGGAATGATTACAGTTTGAGTTTGACTTCTTCTATGCCTCTTAGTAGGAGATAAACTTTGAAAAATAGTGGATCTTATCGATTTAGATCTTGTGATTATTTCCTTAGGCTCCAGTTTAATGAAACTTAATCACTTCTAAAAATACAACACTTAAATATGATATCAATGTAACAATGAAATCACAGTATCCAAGTAATGTATTTTAAGTATGAAACTTCAAGAATGAACAAGTGAATGATTGATAACACACAAATGAAATACTAAAATCAAATACTTATTTTTCATACCCTCCTTCTAGCGCCATTTTTGTTGAGGTATGATTTTGTCCAGTTACAAAATCACCCTACAGTTAGGATTGAAATCCTCTCTTGCAAATAAAATGTATTTCTCCAAGGTTCTTTCACTTAACATGTTATGTATATTATGGTAATATGTCAACTAAGTGCATAGAATATCTCAGGGATTAACAATCAACTGTTAACAAGGGGCCTAGCATAACAAATATTTTGATTTTGAAATCATTACTTGCATTTCTTCAATAGAACTTACTTTCCCAAAATGAACAAATTTACCTCTAAATTTATATTTGAGAATGCAAATCTATCTTAAGATTTTAAACATGAATTTTAATTAAAAATGCTCTTAACCTTATATTAAACTTGCATGAATGTATTTTAAAGCATTTTAATCAAAACTTACATTTATTTCATGAATGAAGCTTAAAATCAAATTTAATAGAATGATAAATAAAATAAAAACCCTAATTATAAAATGTTAAACACTTTATAATCCTTATGTTAGGGCCTTTAAAATATTTTAAACTTTATAATCCTTGCTTCTTTTCATAAAACATGAATACTTAATGTATATGAATTCTAATTATAAAGTTTATACTTTATAATATGAAAATTAGAATTCACATAATCTTCCTTAATATAATATTCATTTATTCAAATATTTATTAAATTAAATATTTGAACATAAATAAATATGATCCTTTCAATAACAAAATTTAGATTTTATGATTTGAAATTTGAAATTTCATAAACCAAACTTCATAAAATCATAAAGATCTCAATTATGGACTTTTATGACATTAAAGTCAGAATCCATATAACTTTATTTTTCTCTGAAATTTATTTCTCAAATATTTATTAAATTAAATATTTGACATAAATAAATTTACAACCCTTCTTCGTAAAATATGAATCTTTAAAATTCAAAATTAGGGCCTTAATAAACAAACTTGATGAACTTTTAAATTTTATGAAATTAAAATTAAAGCTCATATGATTTCCTCCACTGTGAAATTTATTCACCCAAAATATTTATGAAATTAAATATTTGGATGATAAATTAATTTCAACCTAGTTATAAAATTGAAATTCTTTATAATAATAAACTAGGTTTAAATTTAAATCTTAGTGTCTGAAATAAATTGAAAAGGATTTAGGTAAAAGAAATAAATAAAAGATAACTTTTGGACAACTTGCTACAGAATAAAATGAACAAAATTTGAAAAAACCAAATTTATGCAGACCAGTCCTGCAATAAATTTGATGCTATCTTCTATGGAAATTTTAATGAAATATTATATCAAACTATTAAATAAATTAAAACACCACATTCGTGCTTGTTTTAACAAAATGAATTTGATATAAACTGGCAGATCTTACAATAAAACCTTCAAAGTCTCTGTGTTTTCCAACAAATTGTAGCCTTCCTTGCAACTTGATCTTCTCTTTTGCTCCTTCAATATCCCTCTTTTCTTCAACCTGTCTAACCCCCTCTTTGTCTTATAATGGTTCATTTATAACCTTCAAAAATTTAGTTTCGATCGTTCATAGTTAGTTCCTATTTAGTTTTATTCCATTCCGCAACCAACTTTAAAGGATTCTATTACTTTTTCTTTAATCAATTTAATTAAAAGCAATAATATATGGTCACCCATAGTAGATAGCACTTGTCTTGTTCATGAGAACTCCTTTATATCCTTATATTTATAATATGAAAATACTTCTATATTTGTTGTAGAATTTTAAACATACTAATATCATTTTAATCAAGTGGAGAACATGCCCTAATATCAATACCATGATCAAACTGGATTGAATCTTAAAATTAATACCATGACTCTCATTAGGGCGTATCTGAATCTGATTGATCAGTAACTCAATTTACCTGTTATCTCTATGTATTAATCAGTAACTCTGCAAATAATGAAACCGACTCTCGTTGATGTTGAAACCTATTGTTCACGATTCCATTGTGCTGATATAAAGAATTCTTGTACTATTACACCATTTATCTATATGTAGTGCACATTCACTGACCAACAGCAATGTGAGATGGAAAACTGGATAGCCACGTGATACGGATAGAAAAAAGGAACAAAAAACACATACACTATGGATAAAAAAAAGGTGTCTACTCCTACCAACGTAAGGTGAACATCAACATGGATAGCATCTAAAAGGTGTTTATCTCTACCAAGGAGAAACAAACAACAACTACTCTACAATGATGTATAGGCTTCAAACATTGGAAGAATTAAAGGAAAAGGATCAACTATCTTGGTGAAGATCATCCACCAAATGTAGCATCAAAATTGCTACTCAATGCCTCATCGATCCACTTGTAGAAAACAAGGTTGCTTGCTACCTAAGAAATATATCAAAGCAAAAGGAATGGCAAACTAAAGAACTTAAGGAGTTATAATCTTCTTGGAAGAAATTACGGTCTACATGTAGAAAGTGTGAATGCCACTTGGCATCTATATTCCAAGAGCAAGTGTCACAAGAACACTGCCTCTCAAGTGCATTTGAACTATGTTTTAATTCTCATTCGTTACCAAGAAGATTCGACTCTCAACGTGTTACTAGAAGTTTGAATATCAATGTGCCTCATCTCTCAAGTGCTACTAGAAGCTATAATTCTCAACGGATGAATTGAATGGTGGTACTTGTTATCCATAAGTCCCACACAAAGGAGTGAGTGTTACATAGCGACTAGAAGCAAGGAGTTATGTATAAGGGCACCTATACATAACAGATGTAACACATGTCGCAAAGTAGAGTTTACTCCTCCAATAAAAGTGCGCTAAGTTTAAATGTTACATGAGGTAGGGAGTAAGAAAAAATGCAATCAAAATCCAATCAGTACAATATGGAAGAAGGATAATTTAAGACTCCAGCCTATTTGAAGGTCAAATACTCCATATTTAGCAACGTATATGTTTCAACATTGAAGACGTCTACCTCCATTGATTCCAGCGCCCAAGGGTACCACATCATCACTATTATATTTAGTCAAAGGGAGCACTGAAGAGTGGGGAGTCTAGCATCAAAAAGGTAAGGGTGAAATCCCATATTATTATTGCTTTCAACTTTGGAGATATAAGGGTTATAAACTAAGGTATGAAATTTAGTTTAGTGAAAGCAAAACTATAGGAGATAGCTTACCAAATTAAATTAATATTTGCATCTCAACCTAAGATAAATAAGGAATTCAAATTGGATTAATTTTTTTGATATTTTGTAAATATTATTAATTTTCTATTTTTCCAAACTTTGGAGTGATAAGGGTTACAACATCAAACTAGGATTTTTTGGAAATTAGAAATTGAAACCTTAGGGTCATAAAAGAGGTTATTAAATATTTATTAAAGTTGGAAATTATATTTTTACTTGTCTTTAAATTTCTCAAAAAAAGACAAAATGATTCCAACATTAAAACCTCTTAAAATTTTGGAAAAGTGCTTAGTTCAATTAGGAGAAATAAGGTGTTATATAAATTGATTTTTGACTGTACAAAATCAATCATAAAATTGAACTTTATCTTTACAAAAAGCACTATATCATACTCAAAAACACTAGTGAGATATAAGGCAGCCTACAAATCTAAGGCTTGATATTGGGAAGATCTAAATGGCATCTAACAAATTCTTCCTAGAAAAATCTCAACTACTTAAGGGTCCCAATTATTTCTCTTGGAAAAATAAAGTGAAAGCAATATTGGTGTATGAAAAACTTTGGGATGTTGTAAAAGGAAAAACACAAAGGCCTACCATATATGAAACTGAAATCCTAAATTTTGAAGAAAATGATTCAAAAGCCCTTCTGATAATAACATTTGCTATCACTGATGAGATTCAAAATTATATTAGTTCAGCTAAAACATCTTCAGATGCATGGACAAGCCTAGAGAAAATATTTGAAGGAAATAATAAGGTAACTATTCTTCATCTCCAAACTCAACTTCACTCATTGAAAATGAATAGTGGAGAAAGCATAGAATTGTTCCTAAGGAAAGTAGCAGATATTAAAGGGAAATTGTTAACCTTAGGAGAAACAATCAAGGATGAACTTCTTACTTAAGTAACCATGAGAGCACTTCTAGAAAACTATATATATTTGGTCACATATTTACATATCTTAAGTAAAGATACTTATTTTGATGATCTGGTCAATATACTTCAAGAATATGAAGTAGAAAACACCTTGAAATATGATATGACTAACACTGCATTGGCATCAAAAGATAATCCACAGGGAAATATTGCTACATCAACAAGAGGATGGAAAGCATGGTATTGTTAGATATGCAAAAAGAAGGGCCATAGTACCAACTATTGTAGATACAATCCCAAGAACAGGAACCAAGGAAACCAGATGAATAATGGAAATCAATTTTGACCACAACAATACCAAAGGAACCCTCATCAGCAGCAATTTCAATGACCAACAACTTATCCTCAACTAGAATACCATAAGAGAAATCAGAGAGGTCACCTGGTTTAGAAGATAGAGGAAATTGAAGAACTGGAAGAACCTACAAAGGATTATGAAGTGAAAGCTCTATCAGCAAAAGTAACATACTATAGAAATACTGACTATTTGCTTGAACAGGTTACAAAGAATGCAAAGGAAGAATACGAAGCTCAAGAAGAATATGAAGATCCATATTGAAGACTAAAAGTCTTCAATACCCAAATAATGTAATATAGGGGGGTGTTAGAAATAGTTTATATTCCATCATTTGTATTATGTAAATGTATCTTCAAATGTACATACTTAGGACATTAGATTATTTTAGGGGGAAGTTATCTAGTTACTTCATGCAATGTAATAAATGCACAAGTGTTTATGTGCAAGTTGTAAATGTGTAAGGTGTCACTTGTACAACTAGATAGAGTGTTGGTCAAGTATCCTATTTTGCCTATATAATGATGGCCTTATTGTTAGCATAGAGAAGAGAGAGGAGTTTTGATGACACAATATTTTAGGGTTCTTAGTATTTAGTTTAGTTCTGTGTGGATAACCATCCATTGGTGATGGATGCAATGTAGTCCAGTATCTATATTGATGGAGTGCTCATTTCCTTCATAGCTACACTGTATTCATTCATATATCATTTATGTTTATTGCATATCTCAGTCTTCTTGTAGATTTACTTTCATTAATATTATTCTGCATCTCATGATTATAATCTCCTTGGGATATTTTATCAAAATTTAATATAATATACTCCAATAGAGATAAAATTTTTGATAGCCAAGAGGATAGTATAACTTTTACCACATTAGAGCTCTACTAGGGATCTCCAGTGTGGAACCACATAGTAAAGGGTAGAGAGATGTTATGGAAACACATCCAATGGAAAGTAGAGAATGGTAGATCTATCCACTTCTAGGAAGAAGCATGGCTAGAGAGTATGCATTAGTGAAGGATGAGGAGTTAGCAAGAGTTGGAGTAGAGCTAGAATAGAATTATGGAAAAATGATGAGTGATTATTTGACTATAAAAGGAGAGGTAATATGGAAGGATTTGAGAACAAATAATTAGTATGATGAATAGCTACAAAACCTAATAGATAAATTGAAATATTATTATGTATGTTCCAACTTTATCGAGGATAAAATAGTATGGGGAGCTACTCAAGAAGGGACTTTCATTATTAAATTATCCTATGATCTCACTTGTAGTACCTAAGGGGAATTTTAGTGGGATCATTTATGGGGAAGTAAATCAATATCAAATTTAACACTTTTCCTATGGTTAACAATCTAAAACATGATTTTAATGACAAGTATGCTACATAAGAGGGATTTTCAATTCCCTAATAGGTGTTATCTTTGTGAATTTTATGAGGAATTTATGAGTCACATCATTCTAGAATGTAAATGCTCCATCAAAATATTGTGTGATATAATGGGGTGGTATGGGTTCTACCTAATAACATGGCAAGTTGGATATAATAAAGGGAGAAGCCATTTAAGACCCCAATACTAAATTATGTTTAGAATCTAATTCCCTTTAATTAAGGATGGGGAGTTTAATTTGATAGAAATAGAAGGATTTTTAAATGGGAGAAGATATATAGCTAAGAATAGAGAACACATCTTAGTCAATGGTCAATGGAGTGGGTAAGATTAATTCAATGTTGGAACCTATGTTTAATTTAGGTGAATGATAATTCCCAATGAGACTTGAGGAGCATCATTAAGTAGTTGCCACCCAATCAAGGTTGGATGAAACTAAATTTTGATGGGGATTCTAAAGGTAAATTGGGGAAGACTAGAGGAGGACTAGTGCTAAGAGATAACAAAGAAATGTTGATTGGAGAGATGATTGAGTACTTAGAAATTTTGATCAATCATTAGGTTGAAGCTTAATTGGTATTGGTAGGAGTCATGATGGTCATTCAATTGAGGACTAGGACACAAATAATTGATAGACATTTATTAAATATTATTAATTACTTTAATAAAAAGGATATAATAAACTGAAGAGTAGTAGACATAGTAATAGATATTCTATGATCTTTAAATTCATTGAAATAATTTCAAGTGGTAAATGTATAGAGAAATAAATAGGGTGGTTTATTGACTAGCTAATTGGGGAGATTTTAGAGAGAAAGATAGAATATAAATACCACCATATGGGATCCATATAGATGTACTCTAGTTAAATAAGAGAGGAAATATAGAAAGTCAATTAATTAGGTGACAACTCCAATTTCTAAAATATCCATAGTAAAATTATTTTCTAGATATATTGCACTTGTCTCCTGAGGGTTTCATTTCTTAGAGTTCTATGGTTTATGTCTACTTTCAACTGTAAGAAGTTGAGAAATCTATCAATTTGGGATTTTGTGGGATTTTTCTCTTAAGGATTCTATTTTTTGGAGATCTATGGATCTATCTACCAAGGGTTCCACTTTTTGGAGATATGAGGATTTATTTGTTAAAGGTTCTATTTTTTATATATCTATAGATTTATCTACTGAGGGTTCCATATTCTAGATATTTTTGGACTTGTTTGTTGAGGATTCCATTTTTGGAGATCTATGGATTTGTCTATTAAGGATTTTAGTTTTTGGAGATTTGTGAATTTATGGAAGCATTGTGAGGTTCTAACTGAGAAATTAATTGGTTTAGGTTGTTGTGGGATTTGTATACCAAGGGTACTTTTCCTAGAGATATATGGACTTGTTTATTGAGGGTTTAATGTTTTAGAGATTTGTGGATTAGTCTACTAAGGGTTAAATTTTTTGAATATTTATGGACTTGTCTGCTAAGAATTCTATTTTTTGGAGACTCTTCAAATATATGAATATAAATAGGTTAGAAATGAATGTAAATCTATAGAGTTTTGAAACAGGGTAGTTCAATGTTTTGAATATCCTATAGCCTTCAAAGAGGAGGCTTTTTGGTTAGTAAGACTGACCAGTCTTAAAATGTTAAAGGATTTGATCCCTTTTAAAAACTTAGATTTTTTTCTAATTAAAAAAATAAAAATAAATAAATTTCATATTTATTTACAATGTCATGGGAAATATGTTTTTCTAGCTATCACAACTAACTAAATAGTGCATATAATTTTAAAATATAACTTACCAACTATCTTGATTTACTGCAATTAATGGTTATTAATTTATAGTAACTTTGATATAAAGTATAAATAATGCCTAGTGATATCACTCTACTAAAAAATACCTTTAAGCCTTTTAGTAGTCTCCTCACTATCCTTTTGTGTCATATAGTATCATAATATTGTTTTCTTGGACGTTTCTTTGGATTATGTGCTTTTTGTTTCACTTTCCTTAAAAGTAGGTGATTCACTAATTCAAAAAGAATAATTCACTATTTTATAAACTATACCTTTGAGATAGATTACACCTTTTAATAAATCATATCATTTAAAGAAATTTTCGTTTCCATACATAGTTGTCATTCTTCAAAATATCACATTAAGTATTATAATATTTGAAATATGGCAAAACATTTCATTGTGAAAATTATTGAGAAATAGATGAAAAGTTTTGGTCATAAGACAAACTAAGATAAAACAAGGATATCATAACATAGTAGAAAATCAATGATTTTTCACTCATAAAAATATGGTAAAGAAGGCCCTCTAACTCACCATATCATAAATACCATCATGGGTAGTTTCGAGCAAACATTTGACAAAACAAGGATGCACAAGATGAGAAAAAGCAATGTGTAAGCTCAAACTTGAAAGGAATTAAAGTTGCAAAGGAATATGCAAATTCATTTTCTAAAGTGGATAAGGAAGAATAGATTATGCTCAATCAAAGATAAATCATATCTTATTTCATCATAGTATAAAATCATCACCTTATAATAAAAAAAAAAAAAAAAAAACCACCTTATAATAAAAATGGGAATAGTCTACAAGTTGACCCTTGCACTTTAGGGATTTTAAATAAGCATAATAAAAAAACTAGTATCAAAGTTATGCATTACACTTCATGGATTTGAGAGTAGTTTAAGTAACTATCATAGAATTTGTCCTTTGTACTGTAGAGTTTTTAAGATGATATGAAAGAATTGAGTGAGAAAATGAAAATAAAAGGAAAATTTCCACCAAATATGCATGCACCATGACTAATGATACCATTATAAAAGGTATGCAAGTATTTATTCATAAATCTTTATAAACAAACCTTCTATGTTTCTATTTTTTTTTTTTTTTAATATTGTAGAAGAAAAAGTTATAAATAGCAGTTCTTTTTTATTCATAAAATAATTATAAAAAAATAAAACAAAATAACATACATAAAAAAATTAAATAAGTTCCTTATTATATTTGAATAATAATTTTTATTATTTTTAATTAAATATATTATTGTTAATATAATTATAATTATGGTTGTTATTGTTGAAATTATTATTCTACTACTGGTCACTATAACCTACCACTCTCAATTAAAAGTAATCTTTATAACATATTACTTTTAATTAACGTTAAGATCATGGACTTTTCCTATACCTAAACAAATCATAATCACAGCCTGCATGACACTTAAAACTCCTCTCTATCTATCCGTCTACTACACGGGATAGAAATATTTATAATGTTATACTATCCGCCTTGTGAAAAAATGAAATCATATCTCTATGGAATTGTAAGAAAAATCGTCTAAGACAACATTATTGACAGGTTCGACTAAACACTTAGTACAGGGCACCGACCAACCTGGCGATCTAAACGAGAGTCAAATTGAAACGTCACAATAAAGAAAATTCAAATTTTAATTAAACATTGTCCTATACATTTGATAGCAACTTGGTATGTTTCACCAGTGTCGTGTCGTTTTCTACATATTTAGACTATTCTGAGTTTTTCTTTTTCTTAATTCTGCCTAGACTTGAAACAACTCCAACGTCTAATGCAATACATGATAATGATAATGATAGGTTTTGGAAACATGCTAAACTATGACAACACTTAACAGTGTTAAGTAGGTGAACGATTATATTTGGCATTGCTTTGGTTCTTTTAGGCGTTTGAGTTGTTTCCAGTAAAAACTCAGAATAGTCTAAACATGTAGAAAACGATACGAAACATCCAAACGTAGTGAATACGCCGAGGTTTATAGTTTATTTCATAAAAGTGTTTACTTGTTATGATTAATTAAAAATAATGGGTTATAATGAGTATGTTTAATTGGGAATGGTCGGTTATAGTGATCATGGTTAATTAATAACGGTGGAGTAATAATTTTATCAACAATAACTACAATTAAATATAAGAATGATAACTATAATAATTAAAACAAGGATTATTATTCAAATATAATAATCAAACTATTTATTTTTATAAACATGTTAGTAGTATGTTCCTTATTTTTAAAATGATATTATAAGTGGGAAAAATAACTGATATACATAACCTTCCCTTCCACAATACTCACAAGAAAAGTGGAAATATAATGAATAAAGATTTATGTATAGATACTTGCATATCTACTATACTTTCACCTTGATACTACTTGTTAGTTTTACTTAACATTTGTTATAAGTCTTTTGTTTATATATATATAATCCATTTGTATCAATATATCTCATTTGTATTTGTATCAATATAGCAGTGGCCCGGCTGATCTTCCCCTCCAGAATTTAATTTCAGTGAGAATGATTCAAAGCGATAATATTTCTCCTTCCTGTCACATAATCGATGATCACTCTCGACACGAACAACTAACAGCTAATTGGCACATGCTTGGAAATAGTTTTGGATGCATTCCCGGTGCAGCTCTTCACGGGAAACTGATGGAAATGCTACTATCTTCAAGCTAATACAAGGTTGCATTCTCGACGTAACTCTTCACTGTAAACAAAATAGATGTCCTCCATGTTCTCTGGAACTTTCCATCTGCAGTTCACGGCCTTGACTAAAACACCTAGGTCGGCTCCTCCGTGACTATTTGGCAAACGTTCAGCCATCATGCACCATTTTAGCAGTCTCCTTATGCCATAAAACCAATGCCTCTTAGCTTACTTAAGTGATCATGAGCAAGAGGACTACAACTCCATATATAAAATACATCACTCCTTATCATATCACACATCTCCATTAAAAAAAATGTGCCATCACCGCCGAAAATATTTGCCAGCTTCAGCATTTTTTCATTGTGCATCAACAGAAAGAGGGAGTCTATCCTTGTTTGGTCGACCTGAACAGTTTCATGGAACGCGTCTTTGTCTGCCAATCATCCAAAAAAGTCGCCGCCAATTCTTTGGGGAGTTCTACGTGGTACAGCTTCTCATTCGTGACCGGCACTGCTGCAACTGCAGTCGCCAACAGTAGAAATTTCCACCCAACGCCAGAATCATTGGATGGCAGTATAACTTCAAATGAGTCCATTTTCTGGTGCCGAAAAATGCTCAGAACGGTGCCACATCGGGGAAGTTGGTAAGCCATGACCAGGTGTTATCAGTAGTCATCATGAGCAGTTCCTCCTCCGAGCGAGCGCATATGGTGAAACGTATGCCGCTTGTACGCCATTCACAGGTCTTTCACTATTTCCACGGGTGGGCTTCATGAACATCCTCCCACAGCATAACGAATCTCCCACGCCACAACGAATCTGTGCAGTGGCCGAAGAAATCTCCATCCATTGCGGAATTATTCCCGCCGCGCACCGAGCTCCATGTGCCTGGCGCAGATGGTCCACGACTTCACAGAAAACGTGGAGAAAAAATCCACACAACAGCCCTCCCTCGCTGCAAATCAGGGTCGTTTTTCTGTTCACCTGAAGACTGTCATCCCAACTTGTCAAATTCTCCATCAAACAGCACTGTACTTTGTTCCTGTTAGTGCAGAGAACATGATGCTGCGACAATATTTTTACCTGTTCTTTTCAAACAACAACAAGCAAATACAAATAGCTGGTAAATGAAAAAATAGATCTGCATGTTTCAATTTGATGGAGGGCGCCAATATTCCGCTGCAACGACAGATGACGGGCTGGAGCAATGTTGGAAAGAATATTTGTTCACTAATAAGCTACCATGCGACATTCACGATAGCAAAGCTACTACGCCCACAGTAACAAAAAAAATGATGTTTGTGATGACACTTCTCCTCTTCCTCCGACTGCTACAGCAAAAGTCATTTATACATGCTTGTAATGAAAACTGACTCCACATTTTTAGCCCAAAAGACAATAAATTTCTTTTGCTGAATCACAGCAATTTTTCTCGGAGCGCACGGGTGATGTTGGATCTGCAAATGGCCCTTAATCCTTTTTCGCCGGTATGACCAGCAGTATATCCGCTTTGGAGCGGAGATCAGACACCGATCTTTTAGCATCACGTGGTCACAAATTCTGAAGCAGGTCCACATCTACAGATCTGATAACGGAGTGGCCGCTTCGCCATCTGCTGGATCGACTGCATGGTGCCCAAAAACTGCTCGTCACCGCCGGAGAATAGATAAGAATGATTCACACCGCCTCCACTTCGTTTGTCTCCAAATGCAAAAAACTGGACATTCAACGGCTCATTTCCATATGCGCTGTGAGCCCAAATCAGCAGAACGGAAGCTCGATCAACAGGCGGCTGTAGAAGCACCATAGGTAGAAGTCACAGCCGCCTTCATCTCATGAAGTTTTCAACACCAAGATAATGGGAGCTGAAACAAACTTTCATCTCGAAAAACAAATGGCATTAAAAAAAAAATGCAGCATCATCTGCAACTTTTGAAACAAAACACAGAGGTGGCTCTATCTATCTTCGCAGCCTCAGAGAAAAAACTGTAACTCAATCACACCAAATCAGCATAGCAGCAGCTGCAGACCCCATAGCAGCACTACAGCTTTCCTTCACAGTACCAGCCATGTCAATCCACACAATTTTTTTTTTTTTTTTAATCCATCAAAACAGGTGACTTCTTCTTGCTAAATCTGGGAGCAGCTACGGGCCGGTGCTGCACCATGCACACACTAACAGCCAAAATTTGCTTTTAAATAATGTGTGCCTTTATAAATGTTAACAGCTAGGATTGTTGGCTTTAATGGCTTGAGTGCACCAGAAAATCCCATGTTAAGCATACTTGGGGTGGAGTAACACTCGCATGGGTGACCATTTGGGAAGTCTCGGTGGTTGCACCCATTTTTTTTTTTCCAAGTTGCAAAAATTTGGGTAGCAACCCAAAAACTAATGAAACCCAATATAGTATCCCAATATAGACTGGGTGCAGTAAAACAATATAGTATCTCGTTTTTCGTTTTTCGTTTTTTGTTTTTCATTTTTCTTTCGAAAAACTACTTCTACGGACAGATACAAAGGAGCTTATCCTCTCAATCACTCTAAAAAAAATTGGCAGCCATGAATCTTCTCAAATTTTTGGTTTTTGATCCATTGTATACAATGAAGAGCATACTCCCTGATTTGAAAAGAACAATGGGAGGAAAAAAATAAGGGGAAAGAATGAGGGGGGGAAATCCCCCCTCAAGGGTTACACAGGCAGGAGAGCAAACCTACTCTGATACCAAATGTTAAGAATAGGAACAGATGAGATATGTATTGATACAAATTGATTACATATATAGGCAGAAGGCATATTTGATAACATGACAAATGTCAAGTGAAACTGACAAGTGTCAAGGTGAAGGCATAGTGCACTTTAATTATAACAGAATGAGGGGGGGATGGGCACAATTTTTGACTTTGATGGCGTCTTCTATGGCAAAAGTTTTGAGTTTGGGATTCGGGTCGGCTAGTCGGAGCTACCAGTTTCAACTGTCGCGCTCGATACTTTAAAATTTGTTTGTTTGGTTTATTAGAAGTGGGGAGGGCCCCACTCGTTTCGCTCCCACAATAATGCACGCATAGCGTTTAAAATGCATATGTGAAAAATGGCCGACAAAGTTTTACACAAGCATGTATTTTTCCCCACATGGAGAATGGATGGGGGTATTTTATTGTATGGTCACAACGATGGGCCATTGAATGTAATTTTCCATGGAGGAAAAAAACATTTCATAGATAATGGCCCATTTATTGTATTTTTCAGAGATAATGGCCCACATGGCCCATGTAATTCCCCTGCGAGGGAAAATTAATCTATTTTATTCCACCAGAGAGCGATGCCGCCACAGTGCGAGGTTTATTTGCTGCCTAGAGAGGCATGTTGTTTTTCCCATGGATGGAGGACTTATTCAGATCCGACTATAGCCTTATATATAGTCGTTGGAAATATTTTTTTGAGCCGAACCTAATGGTGGGGTCCATTTTTAGTTTTGAGACTATTTTCTATGATTTTTTTTGGCTTGAAAATTGTGGTATCATGGAGTGCACTCTCGGTTGAACCCGACACTCCCAAGGCACTTGTAAGTGAACCTAGTATCTAGTATTCTCCTCTATCTACTTGGCAGATGCAGTGGCTGGTTACCCATGCATTTCGGTAAGATGAGGTGATTACCATAAGGACACTTATTGTACGGACTACATACATAGGCACCCTAGACTCTATTCGAGGATTTTTCCGGACCTACTTCTGAGGACTACAAATGAAGACACTTCAGAAGATTCTATTCTCTTCTTCTCCTTCACATTTTGGCTTCTATGGCTAATTTATTGTATTTTTTTAGTGCTTTTTTGGTAGAGACTGACACCTTCTAGATTGAGTTTCACCATGAGGAGGGATGATATTCATGGTGAACCTAGTTAGTGACCTACGAGAGGCAACATCCTCTAAGGATGACCTGCAAGGGCAATAGACCCACAAGTGGCTGACCTTGAGGCACCCATGATGCCCCTAAGGCACTTAGATGGTTGACCCAGAGGCAATAGACCCGAGGAAGTGGCTGACCCTGTGGCAACAGACCAAATGTATACATCGTTGATCTAGCATTATTCACAGCTGGAGAGCCAAACGCAAAGAGCATGAGCCTAGACCAAATCAGCAATAAAGGAGGATGATAGGATTTTTTTTAGAGAAGTCAACATTAAGGGGAAATGTTACCTAATGTTGACTTGTTTTTTTCTTTAGTTAGGATAATGCATAGTTAGGATAGTGCACTTTAAGGGGGAATGTTATAATTAAAGTGCACTATGCCTTCACCTTGACACTTGTTAGTGTCACTTGACATTTGTCATGTTATCAAATAGGCCTTCTGCCTATATATGTAATCCATTTGTATCAATACATATCTCATTTGTTCCTATTCCTAAGAGGAGATCACCTAGAAGTTATTATTTTTCTATGGAAGGGTACTTTCCTTGAGGTGTTAAGTAACTTTGCTTTGATCCTTTCATGGTATTATTACTATTTTTGTGTAAATTTTTTTTAAAATGGAAGCATATCCTTCTTTTTATAATCCATACCTTCAATATTTTTTAAACATTCACCATGTTCACGATATCCAAGCCCTAATTTTGAATGTCTTTATATTACCTCAATGGGATACTTGATACCTTGGCCATTTCATACAAGAATTTAACCTTTGTAATTAATACTCTTCATTAATCTAGAGCCAATACCTATTGTATATAGCTCAAAACTATAAAATCAAAATTTTAATTTCTTACAATTGTATCCTTAGACATGGTGTGTGCATCCTTGATGAAAGTTTCCTAGTTACAATTTATTATGCAAGGAGTTTCTTTCCAAAAGAAACTTGAAATCTCTTTTATGTAGGTTTGCCTACCTCCATGTACATGTATATGTGTTATGTATATGTTTATGTTCAAGAGGTGTTTTCATAGTCAATTGGCAAACATCTAAGATTTTTATCTCTAAACACAAATAAGATCACTAAATGAGAAGGAAAGAAATTTCACAAATGCAAGAAAATAGTATGTATCAAACAATGGTTCCTAACTAACGTGCTTTTCAAATTTCAATAATTTGCAAGAAATATAAAGAGTTTTTATTTTCCAAGGCAAACAAGGGATGATGCAAAAAACAAATTAGCCTAAATGCAACTAAATAGTTTTAGATTTCTTTCCAAATTTCTTTTTGATAAGAAAATTTAACTATGCTAAACATTGATTTTATCCTAAATAAGTATGTTTTTATGCAAAATTAGAAAAATTTGAGAAGTAAAAAATAGAAAATAATGAATTAAAGTAAATACATAATCACAAGGATAGATTTACCTATTTTTTAGCACAAAATAGAAGTGTTACTCATATTTTTATCTGATATCAAAGTAGTTAACTATCTCCTTCAACTGATTAGACCCTTTATTCACAATGTAAAATGAGATTTTGTGTTGATTTTGGAAGGAAAAACTAATCATAGAAAAGTGTTACTAGCACCCAGGTGTTGTAGGTGAGTTGGATATGAGAGGGCAATCCTCCAAGGGAGGTCCCAAGTTCGAATCTCCACCCTACAAAAAATTTGAATTGGGTACCCAAAATCCAATTGATTATGTTGGTGCGGGCAGGGTCGGGTGCGACCCTCGGGTGACTTTGACGATGTAGAACCCCCTGTTCGTGGTCTCTCAGACCAATGCGGCTCTGCAAGGGGTTTTTTGCTAAAAAAAAAAAAGTGTTACTAGTGAATAGAAGTGTTTGCACCTTTATAAAGAAGTAGCACTTTTATTCTATGTAAATAGAGTGACAAAAGCACTAGATTCTAGGAATGATAGTGCTTTTGTTCCTACAACTAAGAATAAAAATGGTATGGGAAGAAATTTGAGGTTAATTGGATCTAAATGCTACCAAAATTCAAAAAGAGGTGAAAACCCTAATTCCTAGTCCCTAAGAGCTTGGGGATTTACAAATTCTTACTAAAGTATCTCCAAATTTTTTTAAACTTGTAAAATTAGTAACATTTTGATATGATAAATAGGAGGAAGAAATGATGGTTTCTTAAATTACCTATAATTGGGTTCTAGGGATGCCCTACAAGTAATTAAATATGCTAAAATAACTACAAAATAGAGTAAGAGAGTTACTACACAAGAATCTCCGTAGGCTGGACCATAGTCATCACTATCACTATGAAATACTCCCAATATATCCAAATAACACTTCTACTAAGACTTCAAATGAGGAAGACAAGTCAATACTACCACCTCTAAAGAAAAGTTGCTTCAATCCTCTATAGTTATATAAGGTAGGACTTGGAGGTATAACTTTCCATTTTATAGCATACATCACCTTGTTTGAAAACTCACACTTGCCTTTAGGCCACCTAATTCCCATCACCAAAATAGCTCTTGTATGGATTTGCTTAAGAAAATAGCTATTACAAATTTCTAAGAGTACCTATACAAATAATATAAGAAATCTTGAAGTATTAGATATTCATAAATAAGTTGAATCAATAGCCCAAAGGAGGGAGAGGGATTGGCTAAAACACATTCTGAATCCTTTTCCTATAGACCTCTAAAAGACTCAAAACCTACTACAACTATCACAAATCCAACTACATCTTCCAAAATAATTGACCAAATATTTTTATTACATAAAATAGGGTAAATATACCTTTTCAAATAGGGTAATAGGCCTTGAAAATTTGCCTACACAATTTGGCCCCTAATACTAAATGTGTAGAGTTTCAAAAATCATGTGATTTTGGGGGGGGGGATCAAAATTATTTCATTTACAAAAAGTATGGCCTCTAGAAGAATTACCTAAATAACCCCTTAAAATGCAAAAAATAAAATCCCAAACCTTAGGAAAAGAAGAATCCAATCTCAACCTTCCATGTATCATCCTCTCATTCACTGATGTCTACCACATATTTGTTCCACATAGATGCCACTAAGTTAATGTGTTGTTAATGATTTCAACATTTATCTTTCTATATTATTGGCTAAGGGTATGTGTATAATATAAAAATATTGGCATGTGGTACACAAAGATACCATGTTGGTTGTCACATTAGTCACAAGATCATTGCTTTTCGATTATACCAGATATTTTTACATGGAATTTGACCCTACATCTCCAATAACATAATATGCTCATGCTAGCAAAAGCAACAAGGCATTTATTGAGACACCTACTAGACCTTCTAGTCATAAAGATCCAAAGGGAGGTGGAGATAAGTTTTGATAAAAATCTGAATGAAGCGACTTGAACCTAAGTCTCATGACTTGAAAATGATCTTGTGTTTTTTGAATCATCAATTTCCCATAGATGCTTCTTGTGTTCAAAGGTTTGGCCCTGTAGATTGTTGGAAATTTTTCCAGACTATCTCATAGGTCCTTTTATCAAGGATCAAATATTAATCAAAATATAATGCTATCAACTATTTAGTCAATATTAATGAATATCATATTCATAAAATAATAACAATAATACTCAATAGTCAAACTCATAGTATTGCTCTCCTCACATATCTGGGAGATGCATCCTTTTCTATTCCTTACATATGATAAAACTCTTAGGACTATTGATTTTACATTTTATCACATATCATGTGTCTCTTCACTTGTGTACTTAACACCTACATCTATGAATCTTGACTTACTTACATGACACATTACACACTCTCACACCTTTCACACTTGCACACTTTATTACATGACACTTGGCATAGTCTCACACTTTGCACACTTGCACAATTTATTATATGACACTTGGATACTTCTCACACATTGACACATACACTAGGGGAATATAAATTACACTTCCTAATCTAATATTTACAAATGTACCATGGGGATATTTTAACATCTACCAAATAATGTAATATCTTCAACATATATGACATCAATCTCATTCCACTATAAATTTCAAATAGAAAGGGTGATGCATTTTAAACTTTGAACCTCATTTCTCTAACATCTAAAAAATACCTTTCCTGATTAGCATTCCATACATTCAACATGTAATAAAAAAATGATTCACTTCTTTTATTTGGAACTCTATTGTATGATTTAAAAAAAAAACTACAATATGGACTCAAGCAAATGTGGGCACAACACTTGGATACAATGGATGGAGTGGTAGGGGTATTTATATCAATACCAAAACCTCAATTACATTAATGAATTTAATTGGAGCCAACATAACAAGAGAAATTACGGCTAATTACAAGTTAAAAGGTGGTTTTAACCATAACAAGGTTAATTGCAACCCATAAGGTTTACATATTAAAACATTATAATAAATTAAATATAATTATACAATGCTTGTTCATAAGCCTATACAAGATTGCATCATATAGTGTTGGCCTTGGCCATAAGTCAAAGTAAAATTTCAACAAGAAGATGTAAAATTGTCTAGTAATTTTTGCTATAGAAAAGTAGTTATTACAATCATATAAGACAATCATAATTATGATGAATAATTGATAGCAGAAAGAAGTACCTAGGTTGTTGAGTTTTATTAAGAAATAAGAAAATATGAAAATTGGATTCATAAATGTTTATGCTCTGAATATAGTCACTCTTTAAGATATATGGTGGAAGGACATCAATTTATTCATGTCAAGTCCAATGATGATTCACAATTACGACCTTAAATCCATAAGATGACTTTATTATAGTTCCATATCCTTTGAAAAATAATAGTGGTACTCCTTGATGGTCTATAAATAGATTATTTTGATTGCTTTATCAATTTAAATAATCTTTGAGATTTTGTTTAAGGTTTCAATGTGCATGGTACTAAAAAGAATGAATAGATTTTTCATATTTAGAATTTGGATACAAAGAAATCATATTATCTCTTCATATATTTTGTTACAAGAAAAATCGGATCATAAACCAATTTTTGAGATGTAATCAACTCAATTTGGTCATTCTTACTAATTTTATTTTTAATCTATGTGTCTCCATGACCTGATTTCCTCTAAACTAATATGTTATGGTGGGATGATGTAATGTCCAAAGGATCATATATGTATAATTTTATTCAAAATATGATATACATGAAGGGATAGATTAAGATGTGGAATATCAAATCTTTTAATTGCATATTTTTAAAAATATAAAGAATTTAAATCCAAGCTCAACAATTTATAAAAGATATCCTTGTGTAGATTGGAGGTAAATAATTTGACCAAGAGGCTTCCCTTACCTTCATAGACAATATTCCCTAATGACACAACCTCTTACATAACTTTTCCTAACCATTGAATGTTAAACAATCCCTCAACACTAAGTTTAGACATAGGTGCAATGGGTATTCAAATTGCCATGTGTCACCCAACACGCCAATAAAAAATATCAATGGTTGATGGTATCACCTCTTTAATAAATGATACTAATTGTTTATCATAACTTAGGGTTTTGTGTGGTGCATTAGAAATTCTAATATGTTAAGTATTTGATGTTAAAATGACATATGGCCCTAATCAACAGTCATAATTCTATAACCCAAAAAAGGGTGTAATTTAAATATTGATTGAAAGGAAAAGTTCATTAACTATATTTTTATTTAAAATACCCAACCATATTCCTCATTTAACATATCATCACTGTTGGGATCTGAATTGGCATCAAGGAGAACTCAAAACTATGACTATTATCTTCAGCATTCTCATTAGACGTGCATAGGCTAATCACAGTCCAAACCCCAACATTGGATGGATTAAAGATTAATTTAACCCAACATCCAAAGTAGGTTGGTATACCTTGTCAACTGACTTGGATGTTGACTCATTTAAGCTCAATTAAATGTTTTAAAAGAGGGATAGAAATGGGTTTAGGGTTATAAAGGTAATGATTAAACAACGATCGGATAAAGCTAACAACATAGGCATCTACAGGAAAACCCTTTTCAATCAATTTCTAGTGTCCCACACTTGCGATTAACAAAACTCAAAATAGATCATCTTCACCAATTAAAAAACCAAAGATATGCTTCAAAAAATCATTTCAAACATCTAAAATATTAATAATGCAAATAGCAAAATTAGATCAGTATCTAGACTAACAGAAAATAAATCCTTCCAAGCATATATTCAACCATGAAATATTTCAAGGTGCTCTAAGTTAGCAATTCAATATCAACATAATAGACTAACCATAGTAGTAGTAGCAGAAATGCATTCACAATTTAAATCTTCAAAATATATAGAAGACACCAGCCTGAGGCAAACATCCAAGTAATATTTCTTCTATTGATTTGTAGAAAGTATTTATATAGTAGGGCAAGCAAAAACTCCAGAGCTAACCCTAAAAAATGGGGGTTTGACCTCTATTTATAGTATTGCATGTTAAAATATTAAATAAAAATAGAACATTACAAGGAATAGAAATACCAAATCAGTCTGGTGCTGAGGTGGTAGCCTCTTATTTATTTTCAAAGGGAGAAGAAATCATATGATCTTGCACTCCTGTACAACTCAACCTTTGCAAGTTACTTGACTTTCATGATGTTTGATTCAGACTGCACCAAATTATCATCTAGACCGTTCACCATTCTTGTTGATAATATCTTACCATAGATCAGTAACTATTTTTATTTCTTGGTTCTTGATCCGTTCACCACTTCATCTTCCAGTTCACCATCAGCCTTTGATCAACAAGATCTTGTTAACCAGACTTCTTGCTTTTATATGTTTTGAGAGCATTAGAACAAATGAACCATTGATATCCCCATGAATGGTTGAGATTAGTCCAGGCTTGATATATTCACTTTACTAATACCCCAAAGTGTAGAACCATGTCGTAGCCCACGCTTCAAAAATTATATTCAAACAAGTTGACCTCTTTGAATGTAGGTTAGAGCAAAGTATGCTTAATTGTATAAATATGCCCTGAGCTGCATAGGGTAGAGCCATGTGCTAGCCCACTCCTCTTAGTCTTCAGGTCATCTTCCTTTTATTTGGATTTATAGTGTATAACCACATCCTAACCATGTCCTAGCCCATAATTTGAAACTTCTATCTACAATTTTGACCAATACTGATCGTGGGGTAGAGCACTACACTAGTCTACGCAGGGTAAAACCTTATGTTGGTCTATGTAGGGTAAAACCTTACACTAGCTCGTGTCTTGGAATGCTTACATGTGAGTTTTAACCCTTTTGACCATGGTCTAGAGCATTGTGTTGGGTCGTGCAGTATAGAAGATGTTGCAGCCCACACGGGGTAGAACCTTGTTGTAAACCACAATTTGGAAAGTGAACTTTATTGAGTTTGACTGTATTGACCGTGGGCTAGAACATTGCTCTGTATTGTACAGGATAAAATACTGCTACGAACCACTACACCTTGACTATGTTTTGGCCCACGATATTAAAATTTCCAAGTACAAAGTTAATCATATTTATCGTGGGGTAGAGCATCATGCATTGCGCTACTACCGTAGGGTAGAACCACTTTGTTCATGACTAAGAAAATTTTTACAAAAAGTTTTCTAACTGTGTAACCATTTTGGGCCTACATTCTAGTGCCTCCTAAGGGGTTTTGTTCGCAAAGCCTGAGAACTCAGAATCTTATCCACTGGGTATCAGGAGTCAAAAATTTTATGAATAAAAATAATAGCAGAGTAAAATAGATGAATTTTAAAGGAAAATAGGCATGAATATATGGAAAGAGTATATGCATTTGGAGGCAAGAAGAGATGAAATAAAAGGGATAGACTCCAATATTCGATGAGCCATGTTTCATAGAATGACTTCAATATGGCCATCACTCTCTAAGACATTTGTGAAGATACTCAAAGAGTAATGGTTCATATGGAAATCATACAATAAGTAACAAAATTATGTAACTCATTTTACAAACTCACTATTACTCTTGTTATATAAAACTATGTTCCTTTTATAGCTTTAACCAGATCAAACTTTACCTTTCAAAATATCTTCATGGCCTTTTCATGCTCCTTTTAGTAGCTTCATGCCTTATGACTGTTCTCTAACAATATCAAATTCAAAACAACTTACAAATAATATAAACATATAACCTCATTTACTGGTCTATGATACAAAAATGCTTTAGCTCACTCCATCGAAAATCTACTTACTTTTATATATTCCCTTGTTGATCTTGTACTTCAAGTTGTTCTTTCTACACCTCTTCAGTATCTTCCATAACCTTCTCTAATTGGTCCTCCTCTAGTAGAACCCTGAAGGTTCTAGCACAATTTTAATAAAGAAATAATTAAAATAGCATCTAAATTAAAAGAATCACTTTTATAAAGAATCACTATTTCACTGGTAGGAAGGTCCCTCCAATGCATTCAATAAACAATTATATATTATTCTTCATGGATGATTTGATATGGATTCCTATCATATCATATATATATACTTTTTCAATCATGACCTTTCAATCATGACTTTTCAATCATGACTTTTCAATCATGACTTTTCAACCATGACTTTTCAACCATGACTTTTCAACCGTGACTTTTCAATAATAATGAAATATTAAAGTAATAAATAATAATTAATAAGTAATGTTAGGATGTGGGATCCTAACATGCCACCCTCCTTAAAAAGATATTTGTCCTCAAAGCTCAAAGTAAGGAGCTTCGTTGCTTATTTTTCCAGTTGAATTTGTGCAAGTTCTTGTACTATCTTAATGTCACTTTTTCAAAGGCAAGGATATCTTGAAGGTCGAAGTGTTAGTGATGGGTTGCCAAGAAAAATAGTAGAATCTTCCTTAGGAGAATCATGATGATGATGGGAGGGCAACCATTGGGGTTCCTCAAACACTTCAGAATGATGCATCAAAAGTGATGGTAATGCTTTCATATCCTTTTGTGGTTCCTTGGTAGAGCCAACGAAGAAGGAGTGTGTAGTCACTTTGCGTTGGTTCCAAATAGGTTTGGTCATGTGGTGAGAACTCATTATTGGTGAGGAAGGTGTGTGTAGGTCTTTTAGAGTGCATGTATGGCTGGTATTTATTACTTCAGGTATGTCTACCTCATCCTTATTTGGTGCATCAATCACTTCTGACATGTCAACCCTATTGCTGTCATTGGTGGAATCAAGTATTTTGGGTATTTCTTGCTCGTTGTCATTTTTTTCCACATCTTCCTCCACTTTCTTATCTTTCATGGATTCCCCATATTCCTTACCTTCCTCATAATTGCCATATTTAGTGCTATATTCTTTTGTATCACTATGTCTACCTCAATCGCATTTTTATCATTGGGAGAACTACAAGGAATAGTTGCATCTAAAATATATAGTGTAGGTGTAATACATTGATGATTACAAACAAATTTCTCATTGCAATGAAAACAAAGGCCCTTTTCTCATTGTGCCTTCATTTTTGTGGGGTTAATATGTTTAATGGGTAATATTTGGGTAAGTTTTTGGGTTGTGTAAGTATTTTGTGATTCCCATATAGGTGGTTTTGTAATTTGGTCCTTCGATCTTATTCCAAGTTGAGCATTTAATTTACTTTCAGCTAATAGGGCCAATCCGATGGTCTGCATCATGGTATAGGGTTTGAACTTCATCACCTCTATTTTAATTTCTTCTTTCAATACTTTGATGAAGCAATATATGAGAAATGCTTCACCCCACCCTATGTTGTGTTTTGTGATATCCTTAAATCAAATTTCATACTCACGCATGGTAGTTTTTTTATGAAGATATTTGAGCAACTTCCACATCACTGGGTCCCACATGGCTCTGATACCAAATGGTATAACCTTGAAGGTTCTAGCATAATTTTAATAAATAAATAATTAAAATAGCATCTAAATTAAAAGAATCACTTTTATAAAGAATCACTGTTTCACTGGTAGGAAGGTCCCTCCAATGCATTCAATAAAAAATTATATATTCTTCTTCATGGATGATTTGATATGGATTCCTCTCATATCATATATAGACTTTTTCAATCATGAATTTTCAATCATGACTCTTCAATCATGACTTTTCAACCATGACTTTTCAATAATAATGAAATATATAATTAAAGTAATAAATAATAATTAATAAGTAATGTTAGGATGTGAGATCCTAACATCCTCTTTTTGATGAATTTTCTCTTCCTTTATTTATTGTCTTCTTCTCCATTATCATCTTCTTGATCCTCTTTAACCTCTTCTTCTTCTTCAGCTTCCTTTTTATCCTTAGCTTTTGGCTCTGCTCCAAATAGTTGAATCATCTATTTCAGGGTCTATAATGCCTAGCTCCAAGTTGACTCAGTAGGATTGGTCATCTCTTTGAGCTGCTTATGAACATACTCCAATTTAGAGGTCTCTTCATCAGACATAGAATTACCTTTGTTCACCAATTCCTCCATTAAATCTTTGAGCCTACTCAAATCCTTGATCATTTGAGAGACTTGTTCTTTATTAATTAGCTCTTCCCAAGCGTCGATTTTAGACTCGTCTTGTACGATTGAGGTTACATTATTTTGGATGTATTATTCTATTAATAAGGTATTATTTTCAACCCAAAGTCCTCTAAAACCATATTGCATCATCTCTTTATGGATATCTACAATCTCTTGTAGTTTACCCTCAATTATATCTTATAGTAACCAGCCCTTTTGGAGCAACTTATTCTTTTCAACCATTATTTTAGAAACCAATCTGGAAGTATTCCATGCCTTATTCAAAATAGGCTTGTAAGCTTCATTGAATTTTTTATCGAACAAGTTATATGTCTGCTCTACTGGTATCACCATAGGTTGTAGCTCCTTAGTGAAGTTATCCATATCTTCCTTGATCGCTTGCAAAAAATGGTTGGCATCATCCATGTAATCAATTACAAGCTAGATTTCTAAACATTTCTCTAAGTTTTCAGACCATATCTTCTTCCTAACCTGTTTGACTCCTTTAGAAAATCCTACAACTCTAGCCTTTTCAATCTAGAGTTGATGCTCCAACTCTTGTATTTCCTTGGCTTGAGATTCATTAATTTTCTTTAGCTATTCAAACTTATCCTTGAATTTTATGACCTCTTTATATTTATTTTTCCAGCTCTTGACCTCATTTCTTACAGCCTTCTCCACCTTATTCGAATTGCTAATAGTTTTTTCTAGCTTCTTAATATTTTTCTCTAGTTTTCCATATTTCTCCTTGTAGAGGTCAGTATTGACATAAAAAGTTTCAAGGAGCCTTGGCTATAACTAATTCATCCTCCATTGACAATTGATCAATATCCTTTGTATGCTCCTCCAATTGATAATATTCTACGGTCATGTCCTTTTTTTATTTATTTATGAGAGGAGTGATGGACCTAGCTATCATTTGCCTAGTCATCGGATCAATAATCATGGTTTTTCTTCGTCTAGCCATCTATTTTGAAGGTTTGAATAATTTATCAACCCAAAAATCTTGGATTTCCTGTGAAACCTTATTTCCCTTTTGCAAAGAGGCTACTATGAGGTAATTGGCAAGAGTGGAGGTAGTCATAAGTGAAGGAAACAATTACTCAAAAGTTGATGAAAGGGGAGTAGTTGTGAGGATAGTGGAGTCTGTGCTTATTGTAGAAGTTAAAGCTGGAAAGGACATGGTGATGGATGTTACAACCATGGAATGAGATGGGAGAGATGAAAGAGGTTGCCCTTTTGATGTTACCAATAGTGATGACTTTGAGGGTGGAGGTGAGTGAATAGGTGATGATGTCACTGGAACTTCTGGTGAATGTGGAGGTGATGGATTGGTTTGAGACTCTATAATGATTGGTGAAGCGGATGGTGAACTATGAGGGGGAGATGATACCTTTTGTTCTAATTTTTCTTGAGAATGGGAGGGGGATCCTTTTGGGGAAGTAGAAGGAGAATAAGGTATAGAAATCATACCTTCACCGACCAAAGTAGTCTGTTGAAAAATATGGTCTGCACTTTGATATTGTGTTTAATGAACCTATTGCTCTGCAACTAATATAGGGGTTTGTTCAGCAGTTTTCTTTTGATCTATTTTCTGCTTCTTACTAACCTCCTTCTTAGTCTTCCCTACCAAATCCTTTGCTTTTCTTTTTAACATGATAGGATTTTTTGGCTTATCTTTCTTAGTATTCCCTTCATGTTGTGCTTCTTGTGATGCAATTTCAGCAATAGGGGATGGCTCTACTACAGCTGCAGTGGTGAATTTTACAGGAGTGAACACAAAATTGTATTCTTTTTTCTTTCCCTCTATATCTTGTAAAGGAGGTTCTCCACCCAAGGCTATACACTTCAGTCTTTTAATTGCCTAAATATTTTCTATATTTCTTGTTTCATCCTTACCCAAACTGCCACCAAAATAATGTATTTCTTCATAATTTGATCACCCACAAAGTATTGTTGTAATTGCTCCTATGAAGGCTCAAACATAGTTTGGGTTCCCTCGTATTAATAAATAGATATTAATGAATATCTAATCTAGGGTAGGATATCTAACCTAACAACATATAACCAAATGAGGTAATACTATAGTTACTATGGAATAGTAACTCTAACACCTCGGTTGTTGATGGAGCATTCATCTTAGCTTCTTGTACTTCCTCTTGTGAAGGTGAAGAAGGGGAATCTAATGAAACTTGATTTTTCCTCTTTCCCTTTGCTCCTATTTTCTTGTACCTCAGCACCAAATTCCTACCATTTTTTGCCTTCCATATTTTGATATGTTTTTCATATAGCTCAAAAAAATTAGTATCTGATTGATGGTCGAATCTAACATTTTCTATACCTATTTCAAATCTCATCTACCACCATTCCATGATTTTACCATTGTCCCAACCATGCTTACCCTCCAATTCTTTAATCTTGAATTCTTTCAATTGGTGGATTTTATTATTTTCAGGATCATAATCAACTATTTGCTTGTAAAATATCTCCATGGGGGAAGTTGTTCCATTTTGCTTATATTCCATTCCAATGGAGCATTTTCCTTGTTATTTATACCCTTTTAAAAATAATCCCTCGACATTTTCTCAAATTTGAGAGCCCTCTCTCCATTTAGGGCAATATTCTTTCCAAGAAATTGTCATTAGGGTCATATCTCCATCTTTGTGGAATGTATAAAAGACCAAATCTCTCCAAATATTGAGTAATTTGTTCATGTTGACCCTTTTTGGTTATGGTTATATCATCCACATTATGATAATAACCCACAGTTCCCTTTCTTCCCTTACCTGTGCTGAAGTTGACATTGATGAAGCCAACTTGTCTCAGATATTCCAAAGCTAATAGTAGATTGGTAACAAAATGAGGTAGCAGGAAAGTTTTATCGATGAATCTATAGAGTCTGATGATAGTCCCTTGAATAAGGATATACTATTCTCCCTCTTCAGCGTTATCTAAACACAACAATTCCTTAGCAAGAGGTAGAATCTATAACAACCCAGGTCTATCTACTCACCTAGTTATCCCAAATAGAGACATGTAATTCACAAATTTTATTTTGAAAGTTTTCTAATCAACCCTAAAGTTGATTTTCCTAGATTTCAAAAGATGATCACAGATTTACAAAATTTTAGAATCACCCAATGTTATTAAATCATTCTTTAACAATTTAACACAAAGCATAACTAACCACATTTGGGTTTAGGACTGTTGTAGCCAACCACCCAAGTGGATGAGATAGGCCAAATCCCTTTGAGGAGACATTTAGTGGGATCGGTTACTCTTATTTGACATCCGCATATTCCAACATGAGAACTGACCCATGGCTAATGTTATTCTCTAGGGCCCATAACACCTAGAGGGAGACACTTTTATCCCTTATCTCATTATATCAAACCCTCAACTAACTTGCTAACTTGTTCTTAAACCAATATGGAAGAGGTTAGTGTACTTATGCTTCCATGACTAACTATCGAATCCCTTAATTTGAAGGTAGTTAGCGCCATGTCAATACCCTAACCTCAGACTTCATTATCCATACTCATGGCAACTCACAATGGTTTATCCCATACCAAACTTTGTGGTTATTCCAGCTAAGTTTGATGAGTATGGTTTTTATCACAGTGCTCTTCGAGCCTAATCTGGAAAATGTGTCCCATATCACCTTATCATATCGACTTGACCAAGTATTATTTGACCAATTTCGTTAGTCATCAGTTGTCCCGAAACTTGTTGTGTGCATATTCGCACCTCAACATCTTTTCATGTTCATATGTTTCATTTTAGAGCCTAAGCCTACTAAGGGTTTCTTTGAGTTTAACTCACTTTCAATATTTTCTAAGATAAGCATACAAGTCTATCTTAAATAAATAATTCTCTTAAATAAAACAATAAAAATAAATATTATCTAAACATAAAAGTAATTTGTTAACTATGACCAAATTACATTATTACTAAGGAGTTAAAGAACATTCTAAAATGTAGATTTGCTTTCCTAGTCATTTGTTGGTTTTAATATTTCATAATCATAGATGTATATACAATAAGTCTTATAATATAAGCTTTCATGCATTAAATAATAGTTCCCAGTTGACTTCTTTTTCGACCATACAACAAGCCTACTAAATATAAAATAATCAACATTCACCAGTTGTATTAAAGCTTATTGGTTGTGTTTACTAAGTTTATTAAATCTAAAATACTCATGGTTCACCCAAAATTCTTTTAGATGAGTCTATGGTTTTTTCCATTTAATTATTAACTAAAATCAACTCATAGCAAACCATTTAAAAGTTCAAAATAAAAATATTTATTGAAGTTTCAAAATAAATCATAATTTCTACATCCATCTTTGCCAAATACATTCGTCATCACTTCCATAAAAATAGAGTCTTAATTGGGCAATGATACAAGAAGGCCTTGCATTTTCTGAAGAAGATCCTTACTTTCCCTAAAATTTTAAATCTATTTTTTATGCAAGGTTGGGTCTGCCCATTCACTAATTTTTTATCTTTAGAAGACATTCCAGTTACCCAGATCTAAAATAGTTTGACCGTACTTCTCCAATTGTTGTCTCATTTTTTGATAATGGTTCTATATCTTAGCAATGATTTATCATCTCTCATCCATGGGTACGAGGCAATTCCCATTCCATGCTCGCACAGCACCTTGGCTCGTCAACTTTCCACAATGTCAGCTACTTCCACACAATCTTGAACCCGCACCAAAAATTTTGGAACATCACCAGGGATCAGATATGGCTCAAGAATATGATCATGCAAATTACTATGCACACATGCATTATATTTTATCTCTAAAACATTCATAAAATTACATCAAACTCCTTGCCTGAGGTTTATTCCATGCAATTCAACATGATTCTTTTTTGTTTCAAATTATCTACTTTTCTTAGGTAAAAAATTTTCATAACCTATCCACCTCATCTAGAGTTATTCCAGGTTCCAAAGGAAGTTTAGAATCGTAAACTATTTCTTTCATATATAAATAGAAAACCAATTTATGCACAACATGGTAACTTTTTCCTTTTATATTTTGCTTTCAAACACAAAGTCACACAACAACACAACAGCATCATTCATCATTACATTACTTCAATCAACACAACAATATTGCAGTATTTTTCCAACTTTTCATTGCTTTCAGAGACACTCTAACACAGCAAATTTATAGTATAATACTAGCATTACATTACTTCCAATATTGTAATATAACACAGCTACATAGTAGTAAAATTATACCAGTATTACATTACTTTCAATAGCATAGAACAACATAACAACACAGTATTATTTCACCCAACATTTCATTACTCCCAAAAATACATTTTAACATAGCTACGTAGTAGTAAAATTATACCAGCATCACATTGCTTTCAATAGCACAGAGCAACATAGCAATGTAGTAATATTTCACCCTGCATAGACAAACATATTTTTTACACACAAAAACCATAGTGAACACATTCTTCATAGCGAAATCAAAATGGAATAACTGACCTATTTTTTCCATGCTTTCCAATCTGCACAATTCGTTGCTCTTTGAATCCTTCTTTTTTCCTCGTCTCTTTCTCCCTACTATTTTTACATTTTTCCTTTTGTTTTTCCTTCAAAAAAATATGCAAGAAATTCAACAAGTTGTTTACTCTCCTCTCTCATGCAGCCTGCTAGATTTCCAAACCTTTCCTCCACATCCTCATACGCACAACAAGCCATCATGATATTCCAACCATTTTTGGCATCTACCTTTTTCCATTCAACAAACATTTGAAGTGCATCCACCACCATAATGGTTTACTTAGCTTAGTCGACTTCCATCCACTACTAAGCAAAGTAATAATAACAACATAAACTATTCACACTTGCTTAAAACAAAATATACAGTACATGACCTTCGCCATCATAGCTAAACATGGAAGATCTATTTTTCCTTTATGTAACGTCAAATACCACAGTTTCTAAGTATAAAATGTAGAACAAACACACAGCAAGCTACGACCCAATTATACACGTGGTTTATTCTCTCTCTTTTTTGTAAAATTACTTTTCCATAAAATCATGAAATGATTAAGGAAAATATTTTCAAATCTTTACTCAAGCAAATAAAGGGTGGCTCCCATGATTAGAACATCTTCATTGCCACCTCTAATCATACAAGCTTACTTTATTAAAACAAATGGTATTCCAAATATTACACTCATAAACATGTCTAAATAAGAAAACATACACACACACATGCATTTTCAAGTTGGTGGCTCCCATCATCATCGCCACCATAGAAAAATTTTGCATTCCTTACCAACAAACAATATTTCAAACAATGTAACTCACGCATAGATGCAATTTATAATGTACCTAAATTATATGCAAGCACGAGTTTCCATGTACTCACAAATTGAATCATCATTTCTTTATCTTACCTTTTCCCACTGACTTGCTTCCCTTTAATGTCATCTTGCAACTGTCCTGCACTCACCAAGACTGTCAGCAATACCATGTTTCACAAGAAAATATAAGTATATATATTTACTTTCTTTCATTAATCATGCAAGGAGGGTCGTTACATACTCTCCCACTAGATACAAACACATTTCATGTGTTTAAAGCTACGTTAAGTAAAATATATATTTTGAAAATCCATATATTTTTCTTTATCCAAAAATATTCAAGCAAATTTACTTTTCCACTTTAACTCTAAATATTGCCATCACATTTATCATCACATCACACTTTTTTTTGGATTGTCATATATTCACATCATAAATTATGTCATAATGAAATCAGATACACATACCCATCATGGTCCAAAACATCTTACTTAGCAATTTCAAAACATTTACAAGCTACTCTACTCAGTAACTCCACTAATATATTTTATATACACATCACAAATTTGTAAAAAGTTTATGATAAAGTCTTTATCTACTCAAATAAATAAGGAAATTGCCACTGCATATCTACCATGTCTTCCCACGTAGCATTTTAGTCTGAGTAGTGGTCCCATTGGACCCAATATTTCTCTATCTTTGTTTTCTCACTTGGTTCGAAAACCAAGCAGGCGAACAGGTCGTACCTCAATCTTTAATGGATAGGTCATCTACAAGTTGGAAACATCCAAAACATGAGTAGGATCAGAAATGTACTTTCTAAAGAGGGACATATGAAAGACATTATGGATTTTGGAATAAGCTTGGTAGTAGAGCTAATTTGTACTCAACAGGGCTTATCTTAGCTATGATCTAAAATGGATCCACGTATATGGAGTTAAGCTTGGAATATTTTATTGAAATTTTAGTTGGCTTCACCCTTAAGAATACTTTGTCTCCCATATAATATTCCCTCGATGTTCTTTTGATATCCGCGTAGCTCTTTAGGTGATCTGTGGCCTCTATCAGCTTCTATTGAATACCTTTTAATTGCTCTTCCATTTCTTTTATCATTTTCGATCTGATCACTACCCAATCCTCCATATTATCCCAAGACAAGGGAATTCTACACTGTCTCCCATATAGGGCTTTGAAGGTTCCATACCTAGCGATGTGTGGTAACTATTGTTATAGGTAAATTCCACTAGGTATAAGTAGTCTTCCCACTTTGTATGTTGATCCATGCAGTACATTCTTAACATATCCTCAAGCACTTGATTCACCCTTTCATTATGTCCATATGTCTCTGGGTGATAAGCAGTACTAATATTCAGTTTGGTCTCTAATTCTTGATGTAGTACTTGCCAAAATTTAGAAGTGAAACGAGAATCTCTATTAGAGATTATAACTTTTGGAAAACCGTGCAGTCTTACCATTTTTCTAGAAAACTTACTTTCCATATATGTTGCATCATCTTGCACATTGCTTGGTATAAAATGTGTGACTTTAGTCAATTTATACACAATAACTAAAATTGCATCATGCCTAAATCTTATTTTAGGCAATCCCACTATAAAAACCATTGATACTACTTGCTATTTTTTGTAGGTATCTCATGTGGGTACAACTTCCCAGCTAGATGCAAGTGTTTCACTTTCACCCTTTGGAACTCCAAGAATTTTGCCACGTAGTTGGTAATATCCTTTTTCATACCTGGAAATAAATAAACTTTCTTTAAATTCTTGCACATTTTTACCCCTCCTAGATGCGCAGAATAGGGAGTGTTGTGGGCCTCCCTAAGGATTGTTTCCTTCAATCCTCCTGAATTAGGTACTACCAACCTATTCTTGAAATATAGCAGTGAAGTAAGGAAAAACGGTGCATCTAATGATGAGCAAAAATATATGTATCTATCCCTTATAGCATATGAGCATCAAACAGAAGCATGCATGTGAAATGGAAGCAAAAACCAAAGAATAAGGAATGAAATGAAACAAGTCTCTTTCTTATTAATTTGGTGGATCAAATCCAAGGTTACATAGAATTACCCTTGAGGTCTCAAAGGTGATACAATTGTTACAAATTTTGGGTGCCCAAGGATCAAATCCTCCAAGAAATCTGGGTGCACATCCAGTGTCTTTCCTCGTACTCACAATCGAGGTGGGTGGGCCAATGTCACCATTGCTTGTATATTTAATATCTTATGTATGATATTCCTTCCCAATACCTTATATGAACCTACACATACACACAAGGAAATAAAAAGGGTCAAATAGCAAGGGCGTGTGAAGGAAAACATGCAATCCCCATAGGCACCAAATGGCATATATATTAAAAATATATCAAATCAACTCAGAGTTACTTGAAACTTTATGTGGATGTTAAATAATATGTTTTAAGGGAATATCACCAAAAATAGATCTGAAATTGCATCCGTAGACCCCTTGATTTTGCACTGCCCGATTGCAACCTATGAAGACCAAGACGAACAATTCACGCACCTAAACATGTCCAAAACACATGAAATTTAGAAATAATACATAAATAAACATTTTAAGACAACCCATGTGGTTATATTTTCAAAATGAGGTGCATATCCACCTGCATACAACTGGGGTGCCCGGATGGGCCCTACGAACCTGCAAAACCTTAAAAATGCAATATCTCGGTCAATTTAACTCCAAATTGCATGAAATTTGAACTGCAGCATCCTATTATAGTATATACTAATACTAAAAAAATAGTAAAGAAATTTTGCAATTATTTGTCCTAGTCTAGGGGGGACAGTGGTGACTGCAACTAATTGGAGGGCACCCTGGGAGGGGATACCCACCAATTCTGCATAATTTTTGCTACTAATACCATTGGGGAATGATCCTAAATAGTCTAATGGGTGTTGTAATCAAATTTTGTGAAGAAATTCACCCATATGGAAACGTTATGCTCAAAGGACCCTCTTGAAGTCACCTAGTAACCTCCGTCGCTAAGAGGAGATTTCGAGGGCAATAAAGCACAATAAAGTGAGGAGGAATATCTAAAGCACTCCGTTACATATCCTAGAACTCCTATCCATATTATATGTGTATTTTGTGTGTACATTGTACCCATTTTGTAGCCCAAAGGGGCTCATGTGCAAAAGGGCATGCAAGGGCATGCATAGCAGGAGGTGCCATTTGTCAAACAGGATGCATGCATTGGAAGGGGAAGGGAATCTCCCTTTTTAGCCTTGATTATAAAGTATATCATAAGGATTTGGTGCCCTCTTACCTGCATGCTTCAATTGGTAGGATAAATGGTAGTTTTTGGGTGCCATTTATCCCAAATTTGACTTTTTATGGGTCAAACTTGCTCATCGTCCCACCCTAGGATGATGGCTCACCACCATCCCAAGGTGGGATAGTGGGAATATGCCACCATCCCAAGGTGGGACAGTGGTGAATTTTGGGCCAAAACCTCCCAAAATTGGGCCAGAAGCCTCCAAAACCTCTTCTAGAGTGGCTAGAACCACTATGAGCCTTCTAAGGGCTACCCAAGGGGCCATATGATGCCAATTTGATCATTGTTTATGGATGCTTAATCGAGTTTACCATATTTTAGTGTCTACAATAAGATCATATCTAAAACCATATTCTTCTTTCTTGTCCTTTTTCTATCCAACCTGACCAATACAAGATTGGAAAAATTCATCTTTTTCTTACCATATTTTTATTTGATCTAATAGATCATATTGGTATTTTTCCATTGCGATAATACACCCTATCCTACTTAAAGCATCGACGACCTTATTCTCCTTACCCTTCATGTACTCAATGCCAAAATCATACTCCACGAGAAACTCTATCCAGCGCCAATGCCTAGCATTTAATAAAAGTTGGGTAAATATATACTTCAGACTTTGGTGGTCTAATTTTAACTCAAGGTTTTCCCAGAAAATAATATTACAAAATTTTTAGAGCGTGCACTACTGCTTAAACTCTAAATCATGAGTGGCATAATTAAATTCAATATTCTTGGGGTCTACTGTAATTCCTTCAACAAAAATAATATGTCCAAGATACTACACTTGTGGAGTATAAAAGTCACACTTGGTAAATTTTCCATATAATTAATTCTTTCTAAGAATCACAAGCACTATTCGCATATGTTTATCATGCTCTTCATTTCTTTTGGAATAAATCAAAATATCATTCAAAAATATGAGTACAAACTTATCTAGTTGCTCTAAAAACACTATTCATGAGGTTCATGAATGCGGTTGGGGCATTGGTTAGCCCAAAAGGTAAGACAATAAATTCAAAATGTCCATACCTTATTCTAAAATCTATTTTAGAAGTATCTTCCTCCCGAATCCTTAACTAATAATATCCAAATCTCAAATCTATTTTAGAAAATATGGTTGCTCCTTTCAATTGATCAAACAAATCATCAATCCTTGGTAACGAGTACCTATTCTTGATAGTAACCTTATTCAACATTCGATAGTCTATGCACATCCTTAAGGTACCATCTTTATTTTTAACAAAAAATATAGAAGCTCCCTAGGGTGACACACTAGGTTTGATTAACCATTTTTCAAGCAAGTCCTAAAGTTGTATTTTGAGCTCCTGCAACTCTATGGGTGTCATTCTATGTGGTGACATTGTAATTGGTTTTGCACCAAGTAACAACTCAATTGAGAAATCAAATTTTCTCTGAGGAGGTAACCCCAAAATATCCTCAGGGAATACATCTTTGAATGCACCCAACATCGGGTGTTGCTGGAAAAGATCATATTCCTTCTTAGACTCTTCTTTCCTATTCAACTTAACTATGAAGATCATACCCTTCTTCCTAATAACATTTTTGATCTGCATTGCAGTCAATAGATGTGGTTTAACTTCCCTTCACCCACAACTAACTCTAATCCTTTGATTAGATTCATCCAAAAATTCCACCCATCTCTCTTCAAAGTTTAAAAGAGCCTTGTGCACTTTTAACCAATCAACTCCTAAAATGATATCAAATGCATGCAAAGGTACCACATACAAATGCAATTGATCTTTCCTTGAGGTAAGTAAATATGGGGGTCAAAGAGACATTGGTTAACATGGTGGGTTTTCCCTGATCCATACCACCTTCCAACCATTGGCTAAGAATCCAAGTCTAATAGGCAAATCCCTCACTAATCTAGATGAGATAAAACTATTTATTGACCCACTATCAACTAAAATTTGCACATTTTTATCAAAAAATTTACCATTCAATAAGAAAGGAGTAATTTGACCATTGAGTTCAGAACTACCTATGGCCGCATAAATCATGTGGCTAGCCTCTTCTAGGGCTTTCGATGGTAGATCAGCTTTGAGGGGGCATTTATTGGTATAATGATCTCCTTTACATACATAGCATCCATTTGGTGGAGCTCTATTTCCTTTATTGTTGTTCTCATTTCTATTCATAGATGTAGTTTCCCTATCCCTTCCTTGACCTATTGGTTTCTGGTCCTGTATTTTGGAAAATTCTTTAACATCTTTCTTGAATTTACCACCTTGGTAATTGGGTTTATTTTTGCCACCTTGCTTTTTTTGATCTCCTCCTTTGGGTTTCTTATTCTGTTCCTTCTCCCATTTCATAAATCCAACACTTTTTCGCTTCCTGAGTTCATATTTTTTCTTTTTGGATAGCTTTTGGTAATTAAAATATGCCTTTCTCATTTCCTAATTAGCTTCCTCTTTTCTTGCTAAATCAAAAGTAGTTGGAAGATTGACGGGATTATGCATGTTTACCATCGTCATGATTCTAGGATGTAATCCCAGAATGAATTTCTATGTTTTCATTTCTTCGTTGCTTTCATATTGGGATGCATATTTTAGTAGTTGAATAAAATTTTGGTGGTATTCATGAACCGACATGCTTTCCTGTCTCAAATTTGAGAATTCCCTAAATTTTTCTACATAATACTACCTTGTCAAGAATCTATCCCTGAATTCCTTGACAAACTCCTCCTATTTGAGGTTAGCAACTTCTACTTCATGTCCTTATATGATTTCCACATGTCTAGGGCTATTTCAGTTATGTTCAAAGAAGACTTGGATTTAGAGGATAGGACTACTAGAGAGTAGGACTCTAGTTCACTTAACCAATTTTTGGCTGATTCACCATCGCCCTTACCATTAAACTTAGATATTACTACCTTTTTCATATTTCTATCCAACTCCTTACTCACTCTTTCCCTTCCAGCACTGGATCTCTCTAGTTCCCTTGATGCTTCCACTGACCTCTCCAATCCATTTCCTCATCCACTAGCTAAGTCTTCTATGACCCGCTGTTGTTGGACAATAAATTCTTGTTGTTGGGCCATGTGAGTTTTCTATTGGGCCATCTCTTCCCTTTGGTATTCCATATGTGTTTGCAATAATTGCACCACTTTTATGAGGTTTCCTACCTCCACATTGGTCTCACTCTCACTCTGAGAAATCTCATTAATCCTTCTTTCACGTTGAGGACCTTTCTACCTTAAATTTGTTCATGGCCTCCTTATAGGTCTCTCGATGACTTCCTCCTCCCTACCTCTCATAGGATTTCTCGAGGACCCACCTCGCAACATTCATGTCATTCAACATGTAGGTGAAAGAGGTAGTGCATTAGTTTATATTAACTAATCTATCTCACATTCAGAATCTACAACCTAGAATCTCTTTTGCTCTGATACCATATGTAACAACCCAAGTCTATCTACTCACCTAGTTGCCCCAAATAAAGACATGTAATTCACAATTTTTTTTTTGAAAGTTTTCTAATCAAACCCTAAAGTTGATTTTCCTAGATTTTAGAAGTTGATTACAGGTTCACAAAGTTTTGAATCATCCAATGATATTAAAACATTCATTAATGATTTAGCACAAGCATAACTAACCACATTTGGGTTTAGGACTATTGCAACTAGCCATCCAAGTGGACGAGATCAACCAAATCCTATTGAGGAGCCATTTAGTGGAATCGGTTACTCTCATTTGACATCCACATATTCTAGCATGAGGACCGACCCACGGCTAAGGTTATCCTCTAGGGTCCATAACACCTAGAGGGAGATGCTTTTATCCCTTACCTCATCATATTGAACCCTCAACTAACTAGTCGACCTATTTTTAAACCAATATGGAAGAGGTTAGCGTATTTATGCTTTTGTGAGTAATTGTAGAATCCCTTTACCTAGAGGTAGTTATAGCCATATCAATACCCTAACCTTGGACTTCATTATCCATACTCATGGCAACTCACAATGGTTTGTCCCATACCAAAATCTGTGGCTATTCTAGCTAAGTTTGATGAGTATGGTTTTTATCATAGTGCTCTTTGAGCCCAACCTAGAAAAGGTGTCCCATATCACCTTCTCGTCTTGACTTGACCGAGTCTTATTTTACCAATTTCGTTAATCATCATCTGTCCTAAAACTTGTTGTGTGCATACTCGCACCTCAACATCTTTGCATGTTCATATGTTTCATTTTCGGGCCTAAGCCTACTAAGGGTTTCTTTGAGTTTAACTCACTTTCAATATTTTCTAAGATAAGCATACAAGTCTATCTTAAATAAATAATTCTCTTAAAGAAAACAATTAAAAGAAATATTATTTAAACATAAAATTATTTTGTTAACTATGACCAAGTTACATTATTACTAAAAAGTTAAAAAACATTCTGAAATGTAGATTTGCTTCCCTCGTCATTTGTTGGTTTTAATATTTCATAATCATAGATGTATATAGAAGAAGTCTTATAATATAAGCTTTCATGCTTAAAATATTAGTTCTCGGTTGACTTCTTTTTTGGCCATACATCAAGCCTACTAAATATAAAATAATCATCATTCACCAGTTGTATTAAAGCTTATTGGCTGCATTTACTAAGTTTATTTAAATCTAAACAACTCTCATGGTTCACCCAAGATTTTTTGAGATGAGTCTATGGTTTGTTCTATTTATTGATTAACTAAAATCAACACGTAGAAAACCATTTAAAAATTCAAAATAAAATTTTTTAATAAAGTTTGAAAATAAATCATAATTTCTACATTTGTCGCCACTTCTAGAAAAATAGAAGTCTTAATTGGGTAATGATACAAGAAGGCCTTGCCTTTTATGAATAAGATCCTTACTTTCTCTAAAATTTTAAATCTATTTTCTATGCATGGTTGGGCATGCCCATTCACTAATTGTTTATCTTCAAAAGATTGTCCAGTTACCTGGATCTAAAACAGTCAGACCCTGCTTCTCCAATTGTTATCTCATTTTATGGTAATGGTTCTATAACTTAGCAATGATTTATCATCTCTTGTTCACGGGTACTAGGCAATGCCCATTCCATTCTTGCACAGAACCTTGGCTCACCAACTTTCCACGATGTCAGCTACTTCCAAATAATATTGAACCCACACCAGAAACTTTGGAATGCCACTAGGGATCAGATACGACTCAAGAAGATGATCATGCAAATTACTATGCACACATGCAATCTATTCTATCTCTGAAACATTCATAAAATTACACCAAACTCCTTGCCCAAGGTTTATTCCATGAAATTCAACATGATTCTTTTATGTTTCAAACTACCTACTTTTCTCAGGTATAAATTCCTTGTAACCTATCCATCTCGTCTAGAGTTATTCCAGGTTCCAAAGAATTTTAGAATCGTAAACTATTTCTTTCATATTCAAATAGAAAACCAATTTATGCACAACAACATGCTAACTTTTTATTTTTATATTGTTGCTTTCAAACATAAAGTCACACAGCAACACAGCAGTGTCATTCATCATTACATTGCTTTCAATCAACACAACAATATTGTAATATTTTTTCAAATTTTCATTGCTTTCAGAGACATCCTCTAACACAGCAAATTCGCGGTATAATACTAGCATTACATTACTTCCAATATCGTAATTTAACACAGCTACATAGTAGTAAAACTATACCAGCATTACATTACTTTCAACAGCATAGAACAACATAGCAATACAATATTATTTCACCCAGTATTTCATTGCTCCCAAAAACACATTTTAACATAGCTTGCAGTAGTAAAATTATACCAATATCACATTGCTTTCAATAGCACAGAGCAACATAGAAATGTGGCAATATTTCACCCAGCATAGCCAAACATATTCCTCACACACAAAAACCATGGTGAACATATTCTTCATAGCGAAATCAAAATGAAATAACCAACCTATTTTTTCCACGCTTTCCAATCTACACAGTTCACCGCGCTTCGAATCCTTCTTTTTTCCTCATATTTCTCCCTACTATTTTTACCTTTTTTATTTTATTTTCTCCTTCAAAATAATATGCGAGGAATTCGGCAAGTTATTTACTCTCATCTCTCATGCATCATGCCATATTGTTGAACCTTTCCTCCACATCCTCATACGCACAACAAGCCATCATGACATTCCAACCATTTTTGGCATCTGCATTTTTCCATTTAACAAATATTTGAAGTGCGTCCACCAACATGATGGTTTACTTAGCTTTGCCAACTTCCCTCCACTACTAAGAAAAGCAATAATAACAACATAAACTATTTCACACATGCTTAAAATAACACATATATCACATGACCTTTGCCATCATAGCTAAACATGGAAGATCTATTTTTCATTTATTTAACATCAAATACCATAGTTCCTAAGTATAAAACATAGAAAAAACACACAACAAGGTACAACCCAATTATGCACATGGTTTCTTCTTTTTTTTTTATAAAATTACTTTTCCATAAAATCATGAAAGGATTAAGGAAAATATTTTCAAATCTTTACTCAAGCAAATAAAGGGTGGCTCCCATGATTAGAACATCTTCATTGCCACCTCTAATATTACAAGCTTACTTTATTAAAACAAAGGACATTCCAAATATTAGATACATAAATATATCTAAATAAGCAAACACACACACATGCATTTCCAATTTAGTGGCTCCCATCATCATCTCTACCATAAAAACATTTCACATTCCTTACCAACAAGCAATATTTTAAACAATGTAACTCATGCAGAAATGCAATTTACAATGCACCTAAATGATATGCAAGCATGAGTTTCCATGTGCTTGCAAGCTGAATTATCACTTCCATGTCTTACCTTTTCCTATTGAATTGCTTCCCTTCGATGTCATCTGGTAACTGTCCTATGCTCACCAAGACTGTCAGCAGTACCATGTTTCATAAGAAAAGGTAAGTATATATATATTTACTTTCTTTCATTAATTCATTTGAGGAGGGTCATTATAGAATCCTAGGGTATTGGTCATACATAACCTTCAGAGCTGACCCTAAGAATTCTATGTTGAATCTATAACATGACTTTGTGTTCCTCAAATGGTTGGTCCATTGATATACTGGTATTGAGTCTCCATTATCATTCTTATCCACTACTAGAATCCAGGGCATAATTTACTTTACAGTACTGAAGAACATTCATATTAAATTTGAATAATACTAGAAATAGGGATTCATTGAGTCTCTTTTCATGCTGACCATTTTTTCATGCATCCTTTTAGAGAGATAGGTTGGCCAATCAAAATAAATCAGTTTGATTACCTCATATTTTGTCTAATATTTATACATTTTCTCATTGGATATGCAATAAACAGTGGCTATTTGCCAATCCCTCATATACAAGTCATAATCTAAACCCTCTACGTAGGATAACATAGTGAAGAGCTCTGGGTAAGCAAATTTTTTAGTAGCAATTGGGGTTTTTAGCAAAGTACTCCTAGAATTAATTATTTTAAATTGACTGTAAACACACTTTCTAAAAGGTTCACCATCATGAGAACACCCTTGCAATGAGTAGTATTTAGCTTAGATTGATGGGTCGAAGGGTTTAGGACTCACAAGAGGATCTACGCCTATGGAAAACATATATCAGTAGGCTTTAGTGGTTATACTAAAGAGGGTTTTACCCTTAGCCATTTTTACTGCCTTTACCCTAGGATCGTAGAACTTTACAATGGTGGCTATCAACTTAGGGCAGGGATGTACAGAATCACAAATATAAAATGGCAATAAGGAGCAAATGGTACGATTACCTTGAACTATCATCGGTTCACCCCTTTGGAATTTATTTTTGATGTCTCGTCTGAGCCTATTTCTTGTTCTTCATGTCATTTTAGTATCTTTCACTACCTTCGCTTTATCCACATAGCATTCTAGTTCAACACTTACTTATTGGGCAGTTTCTTGAGCTACTTTTGGTGCTATTTATGTGGGAATTTGTTGAGAATTTGCTCTTCTTCATTATTTGGTAGCTATGTCTCACCGCTTCTTTAGCTCTTCTTGGTAATTTAGAAAAGCTTACAAAATGAATAACAATTAAGTTTTGAGTGTAAATATCCTGCATGCACACCTTCCATAATTAATATGGTTGATGGGCAATTATTTGTTGCACGCTTTACAATTCAAAATATGAGTGGCTTGGTGATCAAAAACATCACGCAAGTCACTGATTGGTCACAGCATAGTGCATGTTACATCTCGTGGCTATATTTGTCTTATTATTTTTAAGTGTGATGTGGAACACAATACGAAAGAGAGCATATTCTTGACTTTGACCATTTTGACTCTTGGTTAACGATGCATTGTGAGCCACTATACTGCTTTTTCTCTTTTTTTTCAAAAAAACTTAAAAGGAAATAAATTTATAATAAAAATATATACATATGTTACATGAAAGAAACTCTTAACTTTAAATTGGAAATCCTTATATGCTTGGGTCCTTTTTTCTTCCAATTGCAGGAGATGCGTCAACCTAGTTTTAGTTGGATTTTGATCAGACTCTTTCTTTTGGTTTGCCAACTTTTTGGTATCTCCAAATGAACAGGCAATACTGCTTCTTTACCATACACCAACGCATAAGGGATAGTCTTGATAGATTTTTTTATAGTAATCTTGTTTGCCCATAGAGCTTGTTCTAAGAGGAGATGCCAAATTCTTTTGTTATCCTCCAATGATCTCTTCAGAATTCTAAGCAAATTTTTGTTAGTTGATTCAGCTAATCCATTCCCCTAAGGGTATTAGTTAGAGGAGTTTTTTAAAATTATACTATATTTTCTTGTAAACTCAATATATTTAGCTCCTATAAAAGTTGGACCATTGTCACTTACTATAGCTTCGTGGATACCAAACCGTGTGATAAAGCTTTCCGTGAATTCAATTACCACTTCTTGATCTTATTTCTTGGTGTGAATGGCTTCAACCCATCTAGTAATATAATCTGTAGCAGTCAAAATATACTTATGTCCTATTGAGGAATTGGGGTTTATCACTCCAATGAAGTCCAGTCCCCACTATTGAAAAGGCTCTACTTGAATAGGTTTGAGGGGGAACAATGCATTTCTATTCCTCCTCATATACCTATGGTATTCATCACATGCCCTTGTTATCTTGAAGGTGTTAGCAAAAATTGTAGATCAATAATTGCCTGCTATGATAATTTTCATAGCTATGATCCTCCGTGAAAAATGCCCTCCAGATAATACTCCATGGAATTCCTTAATGATCTTTTGCTTTTGATCGTCTTTCAAGCATTTTAGGAGGACTTCATCAAGATTTTTTCTATATTATCCCTCTGGTAATAAGATATACTTTAAGTCTTGAAGCCTATATATCCTCCTCTATGATGGGTTAAGATATTGAGGATAGGTTCCTGTTTGAAAATAGATTATCATATGATCAACCCAATCTGAATCCTTTGATGAAAATTCTTCACTCTGGTCTTCTGTTGGTGGTTGATAATATGACATCTATTTTGTAACTACCTTTTATATCAACCCTTGGTATAGTGCTCTACCTTTGACTAGTTTTGTAGGATGAATCTCTACATCATACTCCTAAATTTTAGTAATCCAGCCAACTCTTTTGTCTCTCAATTTTCCTTGTAAAATAAAGTTCCTTACATCTAGGTGGACCACATAAACAAGGGTTTTACTTTGGGCCAAGTATTGTCTAAACTTTTTTAATGACTTCATTACTGCAAACACTTGTCTCTCAATAAAGTTGTATTTGGTTTGATACTCATGAAGGATTTGGATCCAAAAAAATATGGGATGTTCTTTTCCATCATCATTCTTCTAAGTAAGCATAGTTGCATAGCTCTCTTCAACTCCATAAGCATACAAAATGAAATTCTTACTAAAATTAGGGTTCACTAGGACTGGGGCAAAGGCAATAGCTTGTTTAATGGCTTCAAAAGCTTATTTTCTTATTTTTGTTCACTTAATATTTGTATTCTTCTTTAGCAATTCTAAGATAGGTTTTACTATTTGAGCAAATTCGGATATGAACTTCCTTACAAAGTTGATCTACCCAAAGAAATATTGTAATACCTTCTTGTTCATAGGCAATGGAAGGGCTAGAATTGACTTTACCCTATCTGTATATATAGGCATTCCTTCCTTAGAAACCACATTTCCTAATAGCTTTCCTTCATGGACTGCAAAAAATGACTTCTTTGGGTTTAGAGAGATACCAAATTCTTTGTATTTCTCAAATACTTGCTTCAGGTGCTCCAGATGAGCTTGTTTCTTACGGTAAAATATAGTCATATCATCTAAGTAGATGAGAATGACCTTATTTATTAACTCTCCAAAAGCATAATCCATAGCTCTCTAGAAAGTGGTCCCTACATTAGATAGATCGAAAGGCATCCTTTGGCAAGTAAAATTTCCCTGTTTTGTGGTAAATATTGTCTTGAATTGATCTTCATATTTTACCTATATCTAGTTATATCCAGAGAAACCATCTAATAATGAGAACATCTCTTCTCTTGCAACATTCTATAAAATTTTGATCAATGTGTAGAAGGGGGTATTGATCTTTCAATTATGCCTAGTTGAGGTTCCTGAAATCAACACAAAGATGTATGTCTCCATTCTTATTTCTAACAAGAACCAAATTAGCCACCCATGTGGAGTGCTTAATTGGATGTATAATCTTAGTCTTCAGTAATTTGAGTAGTTCCTCTCTCATTATAGATTCAATATTGGGATTTACTAGTCTCTTCTTATGTCTGAAAGGCTTTACATCGAGCTCTAGCTCAATAGTATGTTGGATCACCTTTTTATCATACACCTTTAGATCTTCTTATGACCAATCCACAATGTCTTGGTACTTAAGGCACAAGGCTTTGATTTCCTCTACCTCTTCTAGAGAAAAAAGGATACCAACTTTGAGATTCTTTTCCTTTTTTATTTCATTTTCTTTATAGATTTTTTCATTGATCTCTATGGCTCTAGCTTCTTTCCCATCTTTATTATCAAAGAGTCTTTCTAGGGTGACTAAAACCCTAGGGATATGATTGTTATTTAATTGGATGACATCTTGCTGATCTATCTCATGAGTAAGTTCCTCATTTATACTAGACAATCAAGTCTCTCTTATCAAAAAATCAATAATTTGATTATCACTTTCAAAAACCTACCATAAAATCTATCTATCTAGTACTGCAGGCATGAAAACTAGTTTAACTCTTCTATCTCTAGATTATCCCATATCTGAACAATGACTGAAATTAAAACCTTTAATAGCCAAGGAGTAAGCCAACATGTTCTATTTTTTGGGATGAAACGAATATTTGGGGCATTGAACGATTTCATAAAATACCATACTCTATTCCTATATGATCTCATGTAATGGTGCTTACTGCTACATCTCTCTCTTACCTGATTGACTATCAACTTAGAGTCACCATATATGTTAAGTATTTTGATCCCCATGCTCTTTGCTTGCATTAATCCCAAGAATAAAGCTTCATATTCTACAACATTGTTAGTACAAGACCATGTTAATCTATATGTAAATTTTTTTACACCCTCTGAGGGAGACTGCAAAACGATACCGATACCAGCTTCATTTTTGCATATTGCACTTTTGAAATGCATAGTCCAAATTTTTGTCTCTCTTAGAAATTGGTTGGATATAGCAGGGATATTTTTCTCTACTTCTAAAGAAATGCTATATGTACCCATTCTTGTCCCAAACTAGCTATAATATTCTCTAAGTGGCAATTCATCCTCTACCTCTAACTCTTCAAAGCTTTCTACTAGCTCAAATTCATATAGGGGTGTGATATTACACATATCTTCTCCAATATTCTCAATGTGATTGGACACAATCTTTTCAGGTGTTATCCTCTTTCCTTTGAAAGGGATTATCATGCCAAAGTAATCTAAGTATATATAACCTCCAAGCTTAGTAGTAAATTCTCTGGAAAGACACAGGTCGAAATAAGACTCTAGGTCTACCACCACAATTTCTTGTATAATTGTCACTTATGGGGATCTGTGAAGTTTCATTAGCACATATTTTATTATCCTAACAGTCTTAACTAGTGTCCCATCCAATTACAAATCTCTAGGACAAGATTTGGCATATTCCATACCCATCTCTTCATAGACTGCTTTGGGTATGATTGTGGTAGAGGTCCTTGAATCAATAATACAGTTGTGGACTATCCAGCCTTCCATTCTCAAGTATATATAAAAAGTGGGGCCTTGTTCTTAAGAATAGTAGGAGACATATTATCCTTACCAAAAGGAATGTTAAGGATGGTGGTATTTTGCTTTTCTTGAGAATTCATGCTCAAAGAAACCTTGAGCAAATATATCTAACCAAGGATAAAGAGAGTATCATAGATACTTGCCTTGGAGGGGATTCTTTTCATCTCTTCCACAATGTTATACTCTAATTTTCCTAGAGGGAGATTCTCATACTTCTTTTCTGGTTCACCATATTTCCTCTTATACTATTGTGTAGATTCAATCCTTTGTATTTTTATAATGGAAGGGAATCTCAGCTTCATACCTCTTAGGAAAAATTAATTCTCTCTTCGATCTTAGGAGTTGCATCCCTCTTTTCAGTTGCTTGGGGAATAGGAAATTGATCATTATTTTTCAAGAGGGATATTTCTTCTTTTGAGAAGGGACCTAAAACTGACCCATATTCTATGGATCAACCTAAAATATCTTTTTATTTGATCTTGTCATGACAAAAATAGGTTCTTCTTCATCAATATCTTGCCCAACCATGATCTGTTATAGTTTCCTTAGAATGTTAATTCTATCCTTCTGATTTCTTTCCAATTTTTCATGGCCTATTGCATATGGTGTTGGTACATAACGCATGACTTTGAATCATGAGGATCATTACACAAAAGGCACCATACATTCACAAGACTGGTCTCAGGGGTATATTATTGATCTTTTTTATTTGCGTTAACTTTGATCCCTGCACCATTTTTGGTACCAAGCTTTTGATCTCTATTTATGTAGAGGTATCTCCTTTGTTGATACCTCTCTATCTCTCTTTTCTCCATTGCATTCATCTTATTATTGAGTGTTTTCAAATTACTTTGAATATCAAGCAACATGGTGGATTCCTAAGGTGTTTGGATGGGAGTGGTGGGAAGGAAACTAAAGTAGATGGTATTTTAGGGGGTGGAATTAGATCCATCTGAGGAAGTGGTGATGACATAGGAGGGGGTTCCATGTAATAATATGTAGCTACCTAACTTTGGATATGAGGAATATCATAACAATAGTGTATAATAGTTTTTGGAGGTAGCCTTCCTACATTACTAAGGATTTTCTCAGCCTGCACAGCTACATTGTAAACCTGGGGGAAGGTGTATACTCCTGATTGTTGACTTTGTAACCCAATTTGTGATCCAAGGGCTCTGATATAGTACTTAAAATCAAGGGGGGTAGTTGGCCTAGCTTTAGGTGTAATTCTTTTCCAGTTTTTACTAAATCTTAGATTAAAATTTGAAACTAACTCTTGTTGATGCTTTTGCATGGATGTGAACTAGTTTAGTAGAGAAAAGGGATCAACAAACTTATTGAATTCTTCTACAAAAGGCTCAGCCAATGCAACCCATGAAGTAATATTGTTGTCCTCTAAGATCCTGAACCAGTGTAGGATTTTCCCACTAAAATACAGGGTTAAAATTTTGATAATCACATCTTCATTTCTAATGTTATGTATGGCTTCTAGATTTAGGATATCTTAGCAATGCTCGTAAGTAGTTTTTCTTGATCCATCATAATTAGGTATATCTTTGAATACATCTTGAAGAATATCATGTATTTGGGTAAGTCTCATGGGACCAGTTGTATCCCAATTAGGGTATTTCTAGAGACATTGATTTGGATTCACATTCTGTTGTCTAGCCATATTTACTAGCATTGTTCTTGATGGAGGAGGTCTTGGAGGTATTTCAGGGGCTAACTCATTTGGAACTTCTCTTGACTAAAAATATGAGGATAAATTTCTTATGATATTAGATCCTTTAAAATGGAGATCATAAAAGAAAATAGGATCTTGACTATTTTTTGCAGATAACTTAGTATTCATGAAAAAATATGAGCTATAGGAATGGTTTTTCTTGTTTCTTGCATTCATAGAGTCGCAAAGTGAATTTATTCTCACTGCTTAATAATGTAAAGACAATCCATTAAATCTTGATTACTCTAGGAAAAGTGGAAAAAAAATTGAAAATGTGTGGGTTAGCTAGTGTTCTTGTAAACAAGGTCCCACCGAGCGTGCCAAAACTATTGGGATCTTAATTGACTCAAGGAGAACTCAAAACTATGACTATTATCTTCAGCATTCTTATTAGGCATGCACCTATTAATCACAGTCCAAATCCCAACATTGGATGGATTAAATATTGCTTTAACCCAACCTCCAGAGTAGGTTGGTATACCTTGTCAACTAACTTGGGTGTTGACTCATTTAATCTCGGTTAACTATTTTAAAAGATAGGGATATAAATGGATTTAGGGTTAGCAATGTAATGATTAATCATTGGAGGGATAATTTTAATATTATATGCATCTACAAGAAAACCCTTGCCAATCAATTTCTAGCATCCCACACTTGAGATTAACAACACTCAAAACAAATAATATTTGCCAATTAAAAAACCAATGACATGCTTCAAGAAATCATTTCAAACATCTAAAATAATAATAATCCAAATAGCAAAATTAGATAAAATTCCAGACTAATATAAAATAACTCCTTCCAAGCATATATTCAACCATGAAATATTTCAAAGTGCTCTAATTTAGCAATCCAATATCAGCAGAATAGACTAACCATAGCACTAGTAGTAGAAATGCATTCACAATTTGAATCTTCAAAAGATACAGAAGACACTAGCCTGAGGCATACATCCAAGTAATGTTCCTTCTATTAATTTACAAAAAGTATTTACATAGTAGCGAAAGCAAAAACTCCAGAGCCAACCCTAATAAATGGGGGTTCAACCTATATTTATAGTTTTACGTGTTGAAAGATTAAATAAATATAGAACATTACAAGGAATGGAAATTCCAAATTAGCTAGGTGCTAAGGTGGTAGCCTCTTATTTATTTTTGAAGGGAGAAGAAATCATATGATCTTGCACTCCTCTACAACTCAGCCTTCAAGTTGCTTGATTTTCATGATGTTCAACTTCAGACAGTGCCAAACCATCATCTAGACTATTCACTGTTCTTGTTGATAATATCTCACCATAGATCTACAACTGTCTTCATTTCTTGGTTCTTGATCCATTCACCACTTCATCTTCCATTTCACCATTAACATTTGATCAACCATATCTTGTTAACCAAACTTCTTTCTTTTGTATGTTTTAAGAGCATTAGAACAAACAGACCTTTGATCTCCCCATGAACGGTCCCAATGTTCTTTAAATATGAACATACAAAAATACCGGAGGTATCTAGGTCTCCATACAAAAGACTGATAATGGTCCCAATGTTCTTTAATTATGAACATATTGATTTCTTTGGGTTGTTGGCTTAAAATATCGGCAAGAACATTATTTTTACCTGCAATATGCTCAGTATCAAATTCAAAATTATCAAGATATACATTCCATCTTACCAGACGACTACCTTCAGTCGTGTCATTGACAACATTATCAAGATGTTTATGCCAATGTTTGAGATCTGATCTGATAAGAAATTTTTCACTGGAAAGGAAGAACTTAAACATATTAATGGCCTTGATGATGGCAAGAATTTCTTTTTTCCAACTAGGATATCAAAGTTCTACTACTTTAAAATATCCTAAGCCATAACGATAAATTTTCTTAGTTCCCTGATGTATTTCAACTAAAACTGCACCCCAAGTGTTGGTAGAAGCATCTGTATACAATATTTTCTTTCCTACACCAAGTAGAGCTAAGGGTGGTAAATTTTCAACAGTTTATTTGATTCTTTGTATGGTTGTAGTATGTTATGAAGACCAGGTTGGTGCATCTTTCTTGAGTAATTGATTTAAAATTAGTCTATCTTCTACGATATGATGGTAAAAACCAGCAATATAATTAATGCAACCTAGAAATTGTTGTATATGTTTCTTGTTAGACAATTCATTAGGGAATTCAAGAATTTTCTTCAAGACATGATCTTGAAGTTGAATTTAACTATCTTCTATGGTAATGCCAAGCAATTTAACAGAATCTTTGAAAAAGTCACATTTGGTAAGAGAAAGAATCAAACCATTTTGTTTACAAATGTCAAAAAAAATTCCAAGATGTTGAAGATGTTCTTCTGGTGTCTTAGAGAATATAAAAATATCATCTATGTAAAAATAGATAAATTCCTCGTAATCTACAAACAAGTCATTCATTATTTTTTGAAAAATTGTTGGAGCAGTTTTAAGGCCAAATGGGAGGACTTTCCACTAATATTTCCCAAAGGGCACTATGAATGATATTTTATACCTGTCATCCAGGTGGACTTGAATATGCCAGAATCTAGACTTTAAATCAAACTTTGAATAGACATGACTGCCTGCTATCCTTCTAAGAAACTCATCCCTAGAAGGAATGGGATGTTGGATGGATCGAACAAACTTATTTAGAGGCTTATAATTAATAATCATTTTTATCTTGCATCTAACTTGTTTTGATCACTTGTTGACTTAGAAGGTCGAGCAGCCCCATAGACTCTAAAATTTTTCAATTAAACCATTTTTGATAAGTTCATCAATTTCTTCTTTACATTCCTTTCTTAGAGAAGGATCCATGCCACTGTAATGAGCCTTGAATTTGGGCTCCTTTTGTTTTCTTGTAATAGGGTCCGTAATAAGAGCCATAGAAATTTGATAAATCAAATTCTTTTTTGCTATGGTAATATCATTAGAATAGATATCATTTTTATCTTAGAGATAATCAAATCAATTTCAGAATGGATTTTGTGTTTTCTATTATGAATCCAAACATGATTAATTTCTTTATGAGGTTTCCACAGAGGAACTTGTACCTCATAAGAAGATTTTAATGGTAGGGTTACATTCAAAAGAACTTCAAGCTTATCAACATGAAATGTAACCGGTATTAGTTGCTTCAAATTATTGATGCCTATCAACATGTCATATTTAGGCATCTTGAATTGCAAGAATTCACAATTAACAATTTTATCACCAATCAACAAAGGAATTGTGCTAGAGAATTTAGATTTGAGTCTTTCTCTATTGAATGTAAGAATATTTTCATTATACTGTCACATATCTGTAGGAAGAGTTTTATATCGGTAAAGACTAGTAATTGCACCAGAATCAACTATGGTATCTATTTTGTAAGGCTTGAAATATTTGTATTTAATTTGAACCTCACAAATAGGTAAATCAACATAGTGGATAGTGTTTACCTCTATATCTATATATTCCTAGTCAATCTGTTAATTTATGAATTATCTCTGGTGTTGTTTGACTATGTCTGCAATATATTCTTCGTAGGTGTTGTTCACCTCATACTCTGCTTATTCCTTGGAGAGTTCTTCAAATTCTTTTTGAGCTCTAGGAATATAAATTTCTAGAGCTTCTAGCCTCTGCATATACCACTTATGACGTTCATGACCCTTTTTGGGAGGATCTCTAAGGTAAGAACTTCCAAGTTCTTGTTTTGGTGTTGATGATGTTGATACGGGAGGTTTCAAATCACCTCTAGAATGGATGAAAGAAGCAAGTGATTGCTTTTGTCTTGTAGGTTTTATTTTCTCATTCCAATCAAGTTGTGCTAACTATCCTTTGAGCTTCTGTATTTTGTGTTGTAATACCATTATCTTGGTAGTATCCCAAGTTTCAGAATGATAAGCTTTTTTAGCTTTATCTATCTCAGCAACAAGATATTCTCTAGACTGACAAGAAAATATGTTAATCTAAAAATCAATATCAGATTCAACTTGACTACTAGAACAACTAAAATCATCTTCATCATCAACATTAAAAATAAATGATTTATCTAGTTTTCAATATCTGAATAAAAAATATCTTCACTATCATACTCAAAGTCAGATATGAAAATGTATTCATCAAAAGGAATAAGATTGATTTTCTTATCCTTAAAATATTTTTTATTTGGACACTTATTTGCATAATGCCTCTTTTTGTAGATGTAACAACGGAGAGAAAATATTTTAAAACCATTTTTAATTTTATCCTTTTTTCTAGAAAAGATATTTCTTATTTTTCTTAGATCCTCTAAAATTTGATTTACAGCTACATTGTTTCTAGAACTTTGTAGACTTTTTCCTCTTTTTATCAGAATCTTCAAATGTGCAATTAAAAGGATTAGAATTATATTTACATGATTTTCTCAATGTTCTTCTTCTTTCTCCTCTAATATTTCACAAAGAATATTTCTTGCCTTTCTCAAGTCTTGAACAATCTCACCAAAATATTGTTCCTCTAGTCCTTCAAGATGAACAAGTTCGAGTTCCTTCTAAAACCACTTAGGCAAAGAGGCAATGAGTTTAGTTTTCATCAGAAGATTGTGGATTTCCCTGACTGATAGTACAACTCACCCATATAACACGGATATTCTTCAAAGTATTTAAATATGATGAGAAACTAGCTTAAGAAACTAGAGTAAAGATGATGAGAAATTAAATTCCTCATTCAATTAAATATATAAATTAATTAATATTTAATAAAATTTAAAAAAAAAAATTATTATTAGTTAATAATTAATTATTATTAATTAAAAATGGTATTAGATTCCTCGAAGAGGAGACCGAGATTCGAATCTTGCCAAAAATACATGAATAATATCTAAGCTTTGTTATAATACCACCCATATAATCCATTAAAAAATATTATTATAAATTAATAATTAATGTAACTTTATAAAAAAACTTAATTCAAAAATCACATTTCAAACTTATTAATATAATTTTCTATTTTATTAATATAATTTACTATTTAATAAAATTATTGGGCATTGAATTTGAAAATTTATTATCTTTCGTTTAACTATTTGTTATCAGTTGATATCAAACAGAACAGGTTGACGCTACCCTGCGAGGAGAAATCTCTTCGTCGATATTCTCCCTCCCCTTTCTTCTTTCAGTCCAGTTTATCGTCCAAAGAATATTCCACTCTGCTCCCATCACCAACAAAGTTTCCAGCACTTTCGTTATTGCTCCACCGGCCTTGTTCCTCGCGACCCCGTGCCACTTTAGGGCATATGACATGCCTGATAATCTGCATTTGAGAGAGTTTACTGAAGAGATATGGAAGGACCTAAATCCAGTTCAACACGACAAATACCATGTAACGCTTTAACAATGCTTGATCAAATATTCTCGTAATTATTTCTGCATTAATCCAAAGTGTTCATAATTCCGAGATTAGGAAAGGTTAGAAATTCCAGGGATGGATCAAGCATTATTTATCTAAAAATTGCCTGCCGTTTTATTAAACCAGTAGTGGCGTCGCCTTCACAAACACTAACATCTCGCTGCCCGTCTGCATTGACAACATTGACGGAGGAAAAAGCCAACTGATAAGCAAAAGCAAAAGCTTTTTGAAAAATAGATTACTCAATGCCACCTGCATCTATGGATGATACGAAGCGACCCACAAAGAAGGAAATGAATCTCTCTTTTTTTTCGTTTGAAACATTTGTTAGGAAATCTTTCTAATACGACCGTTTGAATTATCTGAACTATTTACTTAACAAGATATTTGTTTGGAAATCCTATTCTTTTTACCTAAAGAGATATTTGTTTTTGGAATCCTACCTATTTTTGCTCAATGAGACATTTGTTTAGAATCATACCTTGTCCTTTTAATGCGGCCAACTACATTTTCGGATTGTTTGGACATCAATTTCTTCCCAATCTTTTCTTTCTCATATTTTTTTGGGACCAATAGACCAATACTTGGAAGGAATGCTTGAGGAAAACTCCTCATTCAACTAAATATTTAATTAATATTTTAATTAATATTCAATTAAATTATAAAATTAATTAAATGTTAGTTAATAATTAATTATTAATATAATTTTTTTTTTTTTTGAATGAAAGGACCTTATATTAATTGGAAATAATCACTTTCATACAAAAATGTTGGGTGGAATGAAAGGACCTATTCATATGTACTATTTATATTGAAACATAAGGAATAAAATTATTGGGCATTGAATTTGAAGATTTATTATCCTCTGTTTAATCGTTTCCTTGTCAAGAGATTTTATTTTATATTTTATGTTAGAGGTGTTGTTGTTTAAACTATTTTTAATAGTTTAGTATAAAGTTTTGATTCCTTGCATTAGATTTGCTTGTTCTTTTCTTTGATAGGTTGGTAGACTAGTGTAAGGATTCCAAGTTTTAATATAATATAGTCTTGTTGTATAATGTTCTTACAACTTGAAGAATTTATCATTACTCCCTTATTCTAATTTACTCTTATAATATATGAATCGTTTTCTAGCATATACAACATCCATAAATTGGATGCTAGAAATATCTTATTTTTTTAAATTGGCATTTATCACCACCTAAAGATGTTGTTGGTTCCTTTAGCAATACAAAAAACTCTTGCTTACTTGTTATGGTGTCTTATATTGCATGAAATTCACTACAAAGGTTATTGTTGTAAATCCATAGCATTTGAATGTTTCATAAATTGTCATTGATTATAAATTATCAACTTCGTGCTTCATTATACTATTAATTTATGTTTTTGATCTAATGAAATTTTTCTATTTTCTTCTCTTTTCTCTCCTTTTTCATATAAACAAGCATTGGCATCTAGTGTGGCTATCATTTTGAACCATATAATATTTTTTATCTACAAGCATATTATGATCACATGAAGTAACAATTTTGAAAACTACCATTGAGGTACAAAATTCATACTATAAAATAGTATAGTAGAAAATTGATATAAAATACTGCTAAACTAGTGTTGTGTAACAATGTTGTAAAATAGTGTTACAAAAGTAATTTCTACAATAATTATGATATGAAATGTAAAACATGACCTAACAAACATATAAAAAAATGATGAGCATATAATTAAATTATCAGTTTTTTTAGATTATATCTTTGATCCCACAATAAAAATGAAGATCAAGAAATATTTCTTCCAACATAAGGAATGAACCCAACTAAGTCCGGCATCCATTTTGGTAGCACTGTGGCTGGTTGAATGTATGGTCCTTTATAATTATCAACTCTAAGATCTATGAATTTTAACTAATGAATATGTTTTATGCATCCATGCATAATATATATTTGATTCTCACCTATCTAACCTATATTGAAAGAAAATAAAGGAAAAGAAAATAAAATAAATAAAAATGAAACATGTACTATGATACTAGAACAAACTATGGATTCCTCCTATGAAAAAAAAAGAGATCCTTCCTTGCTACAATATGAGGAGATCACTACATTCTCAATTATTTTATGAGTAAAGAAAAACCAAAATAAGAAAATAATAATATTATTTAAATTTCAAAGTTTGGTGCAAAAGTGTAATATAGTATCTATATTTTTTATGTATAGGTTATATAAACAAATTATATAACTCATAGGAAATAAAACATCTAAAATAAAAAATTAAATTAAATTAGTTGGTAACAACTCCAAACAGTTTTACGTATAAAATCTAAGCAAATTAAATTTATTGGCAAAGAATCCTAGCTAATATAATTTACATGATTAACAAAATTAATTGATAACCAATCCTCACTAACTTGGTCTTCTATCATTAACTTAATCTAGATACGGTTGGGTTTCATATCCTTGTTATGAATGATGTGATGCTTTAGAACTGATAATACATAATATCATTATAAACATGCTATAGTGTTATAGAATGTCTTACAATGTTGTAAAACAATTTTATGGAAGATTTTTCTTACACATTGAAAACTCTACAATTAGTCTCTTATTTTTGTTTATTCCTATAAAACATAATCTATACAATTTCCATGAATTAGATCATACTTGCATAATGTCATTATCATAAGAATAAAAATTATATTAATGTGTATGGTTCTAAAATTATCCTATTTTAACACTATTCATCTTTCTCCATCTAAAGATGTTGATCCATGGCATCTAGATGCTTCATTTTCTCTACCTATATCATCAAGCTTCCACTTATAGGTTCGTGACTTATCATATTGTTAATTTTTTATTTTTAGTCTAAAGGATTTTCCTTTTATTATTACTATTTCTCTTTTTTATACAAATAGATGTTCACATCCTATGTATATCACCATTCTAAACTTTATAATATTTTTCTCTATAGATACATTGACCAATAACTTGTAAAATGTATCATTGTGTTGTGAAAGTGATGTTGCAAAATAGTATTATAGAGCAATGTTGTAGAACAATGCTATAGAAATAGTATTGTAAACCATTGTTGCAAAATGTGTTATTTGAAATAATTTCTATAGTAATTATGATCTTAGGTCTAAATAGAAACATGATCTACCAAACATATAAGTAAATGAGGAGCACATAATTTAATTATCAATTGCTCATGATAAAAGTTGATCATGCAATACAAGAGGAGATCAAGAAGTATTTCTTCTAATACAAGGGATGAAGCTACCTAGGTTGGATCTCTATTTCAATAGCACTTTGACTAGTAGTCTAGTGGAATGTACAATATTTTATAAATTGTCAAATTGAAACCATATAAATATTATCCAAATTATATTTTGTATACACGCATCCATAAGAGATATTTTGATCTAAATTATCTTACCCTATCTATAAATCAAAGAATGGAAATAATAGAAATAAAATGTTTACTCTATTCCTAATCTAACTAACTATGGATCCATCCTTCTATACATATAAGAGGACCTTCCTTGTTGCAACAAGATATCACGACATCCTTAATTATTCCACAAGCAAATATAACCTAAATTAGGAAATCAATAATATTATTCAAATTCTAAATTTAAATGAAAATGTATCCCACTAATATAGTATGTCATCTATTTTATGGAGAGGCTACATAAACAAAATATATAACACCCTCTAGGAAATAAAAAATCCAAAATAGTGTTTAATTAAATTAATTAGTAACAACTTTAACTAATTACCAAATAAAATTAATTGGAAAAGTACCATTACTAATTTGATTGATTAGATCTAAAAATATTAGTTGGTAACTAATCCCAATTTGATCTCTTATCTTTAATTTATGTAGGATTTATTTGGGATTTAGTATCATTATCATGAATAATGTGGTGTTGCAAAATCAATGATGCAAAGCAATATCATAGAATATCTTATAATGCTACAAAATAGTCTTTCTATAGAACATCTTGTAGTGATATAAAATATCTTATAGTAAAATTACATTGCAACTTGAGTAGCCTCTAATTACTTCCTTATTCTAGTTTATTCCTACAAAATATGACTTATTCTCTAAGTTATGTAGTGCCTATAAAATTCATCATAATTGTAAAAAAAAATGGTGAATTCTAGATAGTATTAAATAAAATGGGAGCACATGTTTAATTTTATCTTTAATAGCTCAAGTAGACTAGTCCATCCCAAGCATATCATCATCCATCTAGAATTTATCTTGCATATCAAAGTTATACTATGTTAATAAAGGTCATAATCCTTCCATGTACAAAATGTCTACCCCCTAAAGAGTAGTCAACATGTGTAGACAATACAAGGTTATCCTTGGAATTTCATAAATTACCCCTATACTAGAATAAATATATAGAATTTAAAGAGGATTCAATATAGTATCCTCAAAAAAATTTCCTCCTTTGAATCATCCTCCAATAGTGCCCAATCAACACTATGAATATATAGGTTGTAACTATATATTTGAATGACATCATTGTGATCATATGTTAAAAGAGAAAAATTAAGGTCAACCCTCTATTACATAAAGTATTTTAGAAGTTCAAATCATCAGTTTACTTGGAGGAGACAAAATATATTGCACACAAGATTGGTTTTCAAGGGTCTCCCTCCCACCTCTAGGTTGTTATATGTCACTTACATATTATCCCTTTAGTACAAGTGATTCTCCTTAAGGTCATCCCTTTGAGGAGAGTGATCCCTCCCAAGCACGCCATCCACTTTATTTAAAGAGATGTCCACTAAGGTGTCGTCAACAAAATTTTATTCTCAAGCATCCCACCTTTATAGAAGGTGTAACTAGCAATCAATCATCATAGTTAATATAACATTATTATAAGACTCCATAATATCATTCATGGGTAGATATGAATTAGTATGTAAAGGATTCCATACGTGGTCCATTGAGGGTTCAACGTTGTTCCTTGACCATGTAAAGGGTGTTTCTCCTTAGTACTTGACACAAATGGTGATGGGTGTTAGTCATATTACTTGTAGTAATGTCATTATTGAGTCATTATATGAATAATTGTAGAATCTAGTTATTATCAAAAGTAGAGACGAGCTATGCTCAAGTGATTGTAGATTCTAGTTTTGCAAAAATTTTATGGAAATTCTTGAAGAATTTAGATCAATGTTTTTATATCACTTGGTTAAATAAGTTAATCTATTAACAAGGACAATAACAAATCTAAATGAAGGATAAATATCAGTGGATGAGTTTATCTACATAAATAGCATGAATAAACATCCATATGAGAATTCTTGTAACCATGAATATCATGCGCGCATGAATGCTCAAATGATTTGTATAAAACATATTATGCATAGCATGTCATATGATGTTATGCTAATGTTATAAATAATGTAATAGGGTATAGGCTACTTTATTATTTTATGGATACGGATAGTCAACCAATTGAGTGGGTATAGCAATTTCTAACAACCCACCATTTATTATAATACCTTTATGTATACCCTATTGATAATGGATGAAACATGTGGTAATTGATATGGATATATATGTGATTTGTATGATGAATAATTAACCAAACCATGATGTATTATATATTCTTATATTGTGAATGATGGAAGTTGTATCTTGCATATTTACATGCATATGTGAGTTCTTCATATTGTATATTTATATATAATAGAATTGTATAATAGTGTGTTGTAATATATATGTGTGTGTGTGTGTGTGTGTGTGTGTGTGTGTGTGTGTAACTAGAATAATCCCTAACACTATATCTTTTTTTTTATTGGGATAGTGGAGAAACCCCTACAACCAATGCTTGGGACTGAGCATTTCCATCACATCCATGACCCCTCGTAAGGTCGAGAGCTAAGCTTATCGATAGGGGATTAACACACACCCACACACACACATCGTGGTTTGAACCTTAGACCTCCCAAAGAAGAACCAAAGCCTGAACTATTGTGTTGTCCCCCCCAAGACAAACTCTTGGGTAGAGAAAAACCTCTAGAGTAGCTCTTAGGTGGTTGATAGTGTTGTCCCACTCAAGTATACCACTATCCTGAGGAAATCCACCAAATATTTTTAATATGTGCTCGAATTTCATGTCTGAATAGGAATTCAAACTTAATATCTCTTAAATAGAGGAAGTTGTTTGCAATAACCAACGTGCCACCCTTATGTGTTAAACTCTTGGGTAGAGAGAAACCTCTAGAGTTGCTCTTAGGTGGCTGACAATGTCATCCCATCTGGGCATACCACTATCTAAATGGAAGCCATAGGATATTTTTTGATACCCACTCAGATGTCACATTTGCATAGGGATTCAAACTTGAATCCCTACCACTATATCATGTATCTATATTTTGTATTGTATTTATAGCATATAAAGGTAGGAGTAATTTTTAAGATGGTTACAAGGTCAACATAATTCTTGGAAAAATGATCCAAATAGAGTAAGGGTCACTCGATTTCTTAATAATAATGTTTTTAAGGTTGTCCTAGATCCTATGAGGAGACAAGATCATACATCATGACATATTCTTAGACTTATCACATCTAACATAGTTCCATACTTCAAGATGGCATTGGTACTATACCTAGAACCAACATTCTTAGTGGTAATAATGCCAACCTCAATTTGGATCCAAGATCCATGGAATCAAGCCTAGCATATACAATAATACTAAACAATAGCACCTAACATCAAGTCTAGAAATCAATATTCACCTAGTAGTATTTCCATATGTCTAATTTTGGTATATGCTCAATAATTGATAGATCAAAGTACTGGATATTGTGTCCTTGATATCGAGAAAAAAACAACAAATATTTCTATGGGTATTTTCCTAAATTTATTCTTGTTCTTTTCTAGAGAGAGAATTATTTTCAGTTTTCATTATTTATTGTAACTATAGCATATATGGTTGTATAGAGGCTTAAATTTACAATAGTTAGTATTATTTTGGAACTTTATTATTTTTTCTTAAGGCTCAACACCTTAGTGTTGAGTGCATATTGAAACCTAACATCTACAACCTATAGTATTAAATTTAATGTTGTTGCCAACTATGCGAGGTAGTACTTTATTTATTTGAATTTATTTGGGCAACCTTGCCATTATTGTGCTAAATCTATAATAATGGGAATAAAAAGATATGTTATAGAAAATATTATATTGGTAAATGAAAAATGTATAATAGTCTTTGTGAAATAATTTATAGATGTACAAGTATCTCTATATCTTTTTAATTTTTAATAATATCCAAAAACTTCTCAAAGCAACCATTCACCATAATCATATGCAAAAAAAGTAAGAAGAGTGAAATAGAAGAGTGTATGGACAAATAATAGAAAAAGAGATAAAAAACATGATCTTAGAGTAGGAATAAGGGGTGGGTGCTCATATGCATACCCAAAATATTTTCATATATCACACTGTATAATTCAAATGATCAATCATTGGGGGGTATTTATAATGATACCAAAAAACCCCAATGAGTAGTTAACCTCAAGCCAACATTAACTTGATTTTGAAGTTAACTTACAATAATAATATAATAATAAATTACACCCTTTAATCAACATTATCCATAAATGTAGATTAACCAATATGACTAAGAGTGAATACATAAGGGTGCCCTTAGGTTTACATGAATATGCCAATAGGCTTACACATAGATGTTCATAGGTATACATAGAATAATGCCTATAGACTTACATAGAAATATGCTCGTAGGCTTACATGTGCAATCCCTATGGGTTTACATCATGATACCTTAAGTATTATGTAGCACTCGTTCATATGCTACATCGAGAGCATCCATAAGTACATCATCAATTTCGACCTTGGCATAATAAGATCAGATTATAAATATTTCAAAATGCCCCCAAAATTTGGACTAAGGGTCCAAGGAGAGAAATCATTAGAGATAATAAATCTTCTCCCATAATGAATTCTTGTATGGGCTAATGGATCCTATTATCTTATCTTGCCAAAGGTACATGAACTAGATCAACCTCTCTCAAACATGAAGTCATAACTCTACCTGATGGATGAAGATGTTGATCTTCCTATAAGAATATCTTCAAAATGCACCACGGTGACCATAATTTGTCTCCCAAACTCAATATAAGGCAACAAAATCATTAAGAAATAGGTAAGTCTTTGACTAATCAACCCAAATGGCTAGAAAGGGCCCATATAAATAAGGTATACCTTGCACTGATCATCCAAAACCTACTTCTCTTACAGCCCAAAATATTACCAATCACCATACTACTAATTTGTTAGAGTTAAATCAAACATCCACTATGAGAAAATAGAAGGATAAACAAAGGAAGCTTGAAATCTCTCAAATATAGTATAGCTAACCAACTACTACACCATCAAGTTCAGTTGGAGTTAGATGTGTGGTGCTCCATGAAGACATCAAACTTGTTGTGATAAAAGAGATAATAGAAAAGGGTTTTGAACTGATATAGAAGCATCTAGGTAAAAACTTATTTTGGGATCTTGAAACAACCCTTGCACCTCAAGCATCATTATCCTATGTGGTTGTGTTTTCTCTTATTTTGAGTAGGTACGTCTAGTGCTCTACGTCATGTTTAAGGCACCAGTCCTAGGAATTCTAGTGAGTATGGGATGTGGCTCCTTTGGATGACCTCTAAGGTTTTTTACCAAGACCAGATCCTTGAATTGATGTGATCTTCGATGCTCGTCTTCCTTCCTATGCTAGAAAACTCTATCGGGTGTCTTTTCTAGGGAAAATAAAAAGAGAGAAAAGTAGTAAATGACATAAAATTGAAATATGGAAAAGGAAATATATCTAGCCTATATATGGGTGACAATGAACCAAAAATCAAGAGACTCTCTATGCCATGGTGGGTTGAAGTGAATACATGCATAGCAATTGATAACACACAAGGAACATAGTACCCTCAAATAATGCATAAAACAGAACATCCACATTAGAACCAGGATAAGGATTTCATAATAGTCATAATTTCTTATTAATGTGAACTCCAAGTTATATACATGCCAAGAAAATAGGTTCAAAAACTAATGTGTTGATAATACAAGGCTCGAGCCAAGTTGAGACACAAGATATAATGAAGAATATACAAGGAGAAGAATATACATATTTATAGATAATATTTGTAGCCTTCTCCTCTTAAGATTTAAAATTCATGCTTTAAAATTCCTACCCAATGTACTTTGTAATGTTGATGTGCAATTCCAAGGTATCTAGATCTAGATTTGTTTGAGGTGAGATCTTGTTTCCCATGTTGGAGATCCATTGTAGATATTTTTCCATTAATGCTTGGTTAGGTCTGTGAGCACTCCTATGAAGGTTTCATGATGGCACTTTAAATGTTGTATCTTCTTACAGAGGAGGAAGTGTACGTTCGAGTCTATAGCCTTAGTTGAGGGGTGTGGGGGGCTAGTGGCCTTTCATGTAGATGTTCAAGGGTGGGGATCTCTAAATCAAAACTTGGCCCTCTAAAATTTTTGAGCCTATGTGGTATAATATTAACTAGAACCCAGATATCTAATTTTCCTTTACTGTCTTTTCAGTATCCTAGTTTTTTGGGCCTGGTCTGGTTGGTGAGTTGTTGAAGTTTCATTAATTGTAATCAATGTTTTGGTTATTATTGCTAGCCTATTAGTATTGTATGTTTATACCAGTTAAGTGTACCCAATTTATTTTTTGTGTTTGGTTGCACACATCGCCACTTTGGATCATCACTAAAACTCTAGTCATGTTTACTTTATCATTAGCTATGACTGATCAAACCAAGACATTGGTTATGCACACTTGTCTCTACTTTTTAGATCTAGTTATCTTACTTCCCACTAGGACTTCTTTCACAAAACTAGCCAATATGCTTACTCCTTCCAATATTAGTAAAAATTCACTATAGTTCTAACGACTCATAGGGTATACGCAGCTCAATTAGGATAGGGAACCCAGAAAGACACTACCTTGTCTATTGGAAATGGAGTCAAAATTAGAGGCAAAAGAGGGAAAGTAAGAAGTGGAGGTGAGAATTTTAGCCACTACACTATAACTTCCTTTTGCAAAACCAATCTCACCTATAAATGTTGATACTTACCCATAATAGAAAGAAACTATAGTACATATTTACAAGGGGTGGTCTTTATCCATTGGGCATGGAGCCAAAAGGCCCCTCTAGGTGCCACCTAAGTTCTTTTATTCTTTTTTTCTTTTGGGGCAAAAAATTTCTACCCTTAAGGAACTAGGGCTCTTGAGCAACCCCCTTTCCATAAGAATACTAGTACTAGGGGTGTTTGATTTCTTTGATGTAGACTACTTGGTACCATTACTGACTTTTTTCTACCCTTGATCCTTTTAGGGCCTATTCTCCACCGCTGGCTCAAATTATTTACCTCTTTTGATTTACTAGTATCAAAGAGGCTTGCTTATTAGTCCTATTGGGTGCTCATGCTTGTTCGCTTGATAACCTCAAAGGAATAAAAATCTATAACCTTTGCTATCCCTAGGCCTATAAGGCAGCTAATTTTTATTTATGGCCCATTGTGTGCTTCTCCCTCCACCTCCATGTATTCTTCCTCCCTTCTTGGATTGTTGTAACCTATTTAAGGGTAGTAAGTTGTTGAGTGAGAGATGACTAAGGGGTAATAGGCTAGATATCTAGAGCAAGTTGATTTTTCTCCGTAAACCCATCCACAAATAGGGTAGCAAGTTGATTATATTCATAGATGAAGTGTGGAGGAAGAGATTTGTACCCTTCATGAGCTTTCCCTCTAAACAATGCCATAAGTAATCTTAGAGCTATATTATTCTTTGTGATGTTATGTAGTTGATAGAAGCAATCCATAACTCTTACATGCATCATTGGATCTGACATATCCTTACCAATGTAGTGTGGCATTGCTTCAAACACTAACGTTAGAATGTAGTCCCATACATCTGGTGTTACTAGAGACCACAAGGGGTTCCTTTGCTCTATGTGACAAAGCTCATAAAGTGGGAAGAGATCATATTTAGGCATGTGGATCTAGTGGCAAGATCCTCATTATATTCTAGGTCCTTGGCTTGGATCAGATTCATCAGGTGAATATTGCATTTGCTTTAAGAGCTAATAAAATAGGACCTTTATTGGAATACTAATTTGAGTCCTTTTGGGAAGATTCTTTTGGATTTTCTTTCTAAGTGAAGTTTCCAGATGGTATGTTCTTGTTGTTGGGATAGAGGTTCCTACTGTAACCTCATCTTATGATGACAATTTCTTCAAGTTCTTCTTATGTAACAGAGTTGACAGGTGAATATTTTGGTGCTTCATCAAGCTAATGATCAAGGTATTTGTTAGAACCTTAGTTTGACTTCTAATAAGGGGATAAATTTTTATATTTTATGTCCCATAAAGCATTATAATTTGAACTATTGGGGTCCTAAAACAACCATTGCACCCTAAGCACTATGACTCCCCATAGTTGTTGTTGCTCTCTTCTTCTAATCATGTGCATTCGATGCCTTGTATCATGTTTGGAATGCCAATATTGGGAAGTCTTGGGAGCATGGGATGTGGCTCCTTCAAAAAACCTTCAAGTTCTTTTACCAAGTCTAGCTCCTTGACTTGATGTGATCTTTGAGACTTGTCTTCCTTCCTATATTAGACTAATTTATCAAGTGTTTCTACTAGGGAAAGGAAAGAGAAAAGTAGTAAATGACATGAAATTGAAACACAATAAAAAAAACCTATCTAGCCTATCTATGAGTGGTGATGTACCAAAAATCTAGAGGCTCTTTATACCATAGTGGGTTTAATTGAACACATGCATAGAAATCGATGATGCACGAGGAACACAGTCCCCTCAAACAATGTATAAAATAAAACACCCACATTAAAACCAAGACTTGAATTTCATAATAGTCTTAGTTTCTTATTAATATGAACTTCGAGTTACATACATGTTGAGAAAAGAGGTTCAAAAACTAATTGGTTAACAATTAAAGGCTCAAGCCAGGCCAAGACACAAGAGAGAATGAATGAAAGCCCCCTTAGGAGAATGGCTAGCTTTCAATCATTTACAAGGAGAAGAATATATATTTATAGATAATGTTTGCAACTTTTTCCCTCTTGAGATTCAAATTTTTTGCTTTAAAATTCTTGCCCAAAGGTAGTTCATAATGATGGTGTGCAATCCAAAGTTCTTTGGATCTAGATCCATTTGAGGTGAGATCTCGTTGGCCATGCTAGAGATCTATTGCAAAGATTTTTTTTCCATTAATGCTTGATCAGGTCCATGGCTACTCCTTTGAAGGTTTCATGAAAGCACTTTAAATGTTGTACCTTATTGCAAAAGAAGTATTGTACACCTTAGCTCCACTTGCAAGGTCTAGGGTTGTGGCCCTAGTTGGGGGGTGTGTGGGGCCAATGGACCTCCATGTGTGGGTTCGGGGGTAGAGGACCCCAAAGCAAACCTTGGACCTCTATATTCTTGCATCCTATTTGGTGCAAGATTAATTAGAACATCTATGTCTACTTTCTCTTTTCTCTCTATTTGGTATCATAATTTTTAAATAAAGCTTTTGATCAAGGGTCCAAGAGAAATGCATAGATAAGGTTAAACCCTAAATGCACACTATATGATTTTGTTCTTTCAAATACTTAGAAAATTAATGAATCCTTTTCCTTACCTGTGATCTATATTTTAAATAGAAATGAATAGAAACCAATTATTAAACAACCTAGAGATCTACTAGGGAACTTATCTAATTTATTGGTTGTTCAAAGCTTTATCTTGCATCCAACGATGTCCCACAACTTCAATCCTACAAAATAACTTCACCAAAACCCTCAAAAATATATGATCAACATTAGGGGTCATGTTTAGGCCACTATATAACCATGCTTGGAGGCGTAGTAGTCAAGCCTCTAAGTCCTTTTAACTGACCTGTAGAAGACAAAAATGAAAGTTGACCTCTTTCGAAAATGAAAAACAAGAATATAATGCATGATAATAGTATGATGAGCATGAAAATTATGCTATTATGCTCTAAACACAACATGAAAAGCAGATAGGGTTTGGGGGTGAACTTCTTCCCCCAAGCTTGTCAAAGATAAAATTATGCCTTGTATAGGGTGGCTGCAATTTCATTGTTGATGAAATCATACCCTGTAATTACGGGGTGTGATTTTGTAACAAAAATTCAAAGAAACAGAACAATGCAAATAAACTAATCAGCAATGCAAAATCAACTATATATGAATGCAGATGAATAAAAAAACCTAGTGGTAGCGAAAAAGTAGAAAAAAATATGAAGACCTCCAAGATAGTAGACTCCTCCTTAGGGATCCAACACTTATCCACCAAGGGCAACAACACACAATCAATGCAGTAGAATAGAATTCCACAAAGATTAAAAAGCTTCAACAAATTGCATGGCACTTTTTCAATTAGGCACTTCTTGCTTCTCTTAAAACTTATTCTTCTTGACTTGCTTCTTGGATTCGAACTCTTGGAATTTTGGATCTTAGGATCTTGGTGAAAAGAAGGCTTCAAACCCTTTATTTATAAGGGATTTGAAACAAGTATGGGCAAAAAAACCAAGGGAAAATTGACGTCAAAGAGGTTGATTTGAAAAATTAGGGTTTCCTAAGAGAAAATCCTATCTAGGTAAAATCACACCCCGTAAGGGTCGAACGTGATTTTACCAAAACTAGGAAAAAAGGTGGAAAAATAAGGGATATAGGGGCCCAAACTTGCTTTGGGCAAGTTAAAGGGTCTCTCTAGGGATCTAGGGAAAATGACTCACTCAAGTAGGTCAATTTTTCGCATCTACATTTTGCCCCCTCTTTTATGCATTTATGGCCTAATAAATATGTCAAAGAAAGATGTAGACACCTATGGGTGAAGGGCAATAAACAAAAAAATGGAGTGGTCGGTTTAGAAGAAATGAGTGGTGCAAAAATGGAGTTATTTAAAAAACTTTCTTGTTTTGCATGCAAATCAAGGCATTAGGGACATTAATGCTTCTTAGGCCAGGGTTCCCCCTCGATTTTCGAGAGGAATGTAAAATTCTTGATGAAACTCGAAATGGCAGACATCAAAGAAAGAAGAGCGAAAGCCAAAAAAAAAATAGAAAAGCAAAAAACAAGAATAAAAAGGGAGAAAAGGTGAAAACCCTATTTCATTTTCACCGTGCAAAGAAGAAGAAAGGGGTTCTGGAGAAAAAAAGAAAATGGTGCTTCCTACACATCATTCAGCCATTGTGAGGAGTAAGGTCGACACAACATCAAAGTGAGCATAAGTAAGGACTAAAATCCTCCCTCTAGATTAGGTTAGGTTAGATTTTAGTTCTTGTTTCAAGCATTTTTTCACTTTCTCCAAAAATAAAAAATAATATTAATAAACCAACTAATACCAAATTCTTCATATTTATAGATGATATCAATAATAATCTAATCCTAATGATCAAGGGACGGCTAACTAAAACTATGACCAAAGCTAATAAAATTAATGATAGATAACATGGCTATATTGGGACCTTTACATGGCTTCCACCCTTTAAAAAAATTATCCTCAAAGATACAAAAATTTAGAAAATGGTCTTAGGAACCCATGTCACATATTATTTTGGAAGTTCTTATCACTTGACGAGAAACTTCTAAATTTGTTGAGATCAAAGATGACACACTCTAGACCATAATACTACTTTAGGCTAAAGAATTATTTGACCTTATTTATTGAGTAATGGTAGCTCTATCTTGGATTGTAGATTTTGGTTAATAACTTATTTGATATAGGATACATGAAAAAGTAGATGGATGCTAGAAGAGGGTGGAAGCTCCAAATGATATGCTACTTCATCAATGCAATTAACCACCTTGTAGGGACCATAAAATCAAGGGTCCAACATTTTATTAGACTTGATATTCAAGGAAAATTGCTTGTGAGGTTGCAGATACAAAAAACCATGTCTACTACATTGAATTGTCATTCTAAATGGTGTGAATAATATGGTTTTGGGTCTAGGTCAAATTATCTTTAAGAAGCTGAAGCAAAATTTAACATTGTTGTAACAAATCATCTATCTAAGCCACTGTGGAAGATCTTGAAACCTAGTTTATGATTGATAAAGGATTTTAAACACACCAAGCTTCAAATGGGGACCTATTAGAGGGAAAATGGTACGAAGTATTGTACCACCATTATGCTAATAAAATCCATTCGACCTAGTGATACTACTTGTAAGTAAAACAATAAAGACAAGTATGCAAAAAAATTATTATCAATCTCTGTTTGACCTTCCTCTTTTCTTCCTTCTTTTTGACCTTTATTCTATTGCGGCTCCCACTTCTCCATCATTCTTAACTTTCACTTTACCATCGCTGTTTTACCTTTATTCTATTCTTCTTGCTCCCCGTATAACCCATACACTTCTCGATCGTTTTTTAAATTTCTTCAGTATCTTTTTACCTGTCTCCCTTCTTTTTATTATGGTCAATCTTCTATAATTAAAACTCGGTTCCACATTAATAAGAACATGTCGGTCTCCCTTCCTTTTACGGTTGTCAATAGTGTGACGTCCACTTTACCTTTATTCTTATTACTCCTTACCTACTTGATATCAAATGTGTTTCATTGCTGGTTTCTCCAAGCAAAGACCAATAAAGGAACAATGGAGATAGCATTTTGCGTAAAGGCTATTGATTTATTTATGTTTTAAATTGTAAATATGCAGTATTAAATAATGTCTTAATATATAGAAAGTGTAAAACTAATATTAAAAAGGAAAATAAATCATTATTGCGCAATTGCAATTGTAATTTATTTTGTAGATTTTATAAATTTTAAAATAAAGTAAAAACAGTTTACATAAAATTCAAAACTTGTTAAATAAATTAATGTTATTTTAAAATTAGTTATAAGTTATATGAATTTAAGATATTTAATTTATTAAAATAACATGTCAGATTATGAATGAGTTGGTTTTAATTTTATATATACAATTAAAACACAAAAGTTCAATTTTATTAGGCTAAAATAATTTTTTATATATTAATGTATGCTTTCCACTATCAGTCTCTTATGATAAATTCATTGAACAATATTAACACATATTAAAAAATATTTATACAATATTACATATAAATTCAATATTAAATAATTATTATAATTTATATTTTTGAATAAAATAATATTTTTTTTATTTGTGGAAAACATCCAAAATAGATGCCACTTCCGGTATCCATAAAATAATTTATTTTAATATAATTTTATAATTTTTAATCTAAAAATTTATAAAATATTTTATTTATATAATTTAAGAAATATTATATATATAAATAAATATATATTTTTTAATTAATTATATAAAATTCACATTTGTATTATATTTTCACCATATAGGAGTACCCCACATATAAACTTGGTTTGTGGCATGGTAAGGCCTGCGTCCTCGTATATTTATATACATATAATGCTTTAGTTTTTCCGGATAAAGAGAGTCAATGGAGCTTTTAACTTTTCAACCATCGTAGCGCTACAGGCAATTCCATGCAACAAACCGCGTCAGATACCCTTCTATATACAAGGCAAGCAAGCATCCCTTACGCTGTAAAGTAAACCAGGTGACGATGCTTAACTGACTCGAAACTTTTTCAACCGATCAGATGATAGCAATCGCCCTTTACACTCCCTCGCTTACACGCAGTATTCATGGTTCATTCTTCCTGCTTCCGGCTTAAAAAGCCCACTCCACTATTTTTTGGCATTACTTTGGTTACCTCTATTTTACCTTTACTCTATTGCATGACAGGTCATGTAATTTGGATCGGTCAATTGCATGACAGGTCATGTATTAAAAAAATACAGTATTCATGGTCCATTCTTCCAGCTTCCCCCACTTAAAACACCCATTCCTCCATCATTATTTTTGGCCTTGCTTTAGTTGCGTCTATTTTACCTTTATTCTATTATGGCACCCACTTCTCCATCGTTCTTAATTTTCAGTTTACGATCCCTGTTCTATATTTTTTTTCTATATTCTTTTTCTATTCTTCTTGCTTCTCTTATAACCCATACACTTCTCCATCGTTCTTAAATGTGTTCAGTAATTTTTTATTGGAATTTCTTTTTCACATTAATATCTGTCTATTTCCCTTCCGTCTCTCTTCCTTTTACTGTTGTCAATAGTATTGTCAATTCTCTATGATTAAAATTATCTCTCCCTTCCTTTTACTGTTGTCAATAGTGGAGTCAATATCTGTCTCCCGTCCTTTTAGTGTTGTCAATAGTATTGTCAATTCTCTATGATTAAATTATCTGTCTCCCTTCCTTTGACTGTTGTTAATGGTGGAGTCAATAGTGTGACTTGCACTTTACCTTTATTCTTATTACTCCTTGCCTACGTGATATAAAATGTATTTCATTGCTGGCTTCTCCAAGCAAAAGACCAATAAAAGAACAATGGAGATAGCATTTTGCGTAAAGGCTATTGATTTATTTAAGAATTAAATTGTAAACATGCAGAAATAAATAAATATGCAAACGACGTCGCTACGATAAGTGTATAGAAAGTGTAAAACTAAAATTAAAAAGGAAAATAAATAATTATTACGCAATTATAATCTATTTTGTGGAATTTATAATTTTAAAAATAAAGTAAAACTAGTTAATATAATATATATATATATATATATATATATATATATTTTTTTTTTTTTTTTTTTTAAATTATAAGTTATATGAATTTCAAATATTTAATTTATTAAAATATTTTATGATATATTATAAATGAGTTGGTTTTACTTTTATATAAACAATTAAAACTACAAACGTCCAATTTTATTAGACAAATTTTTTTTTTTTTTTAATTAATATATGCTTTTCATTATCTCATCTTTTATAATAAATTTATTAAACAATATTGAAACATATTAAAGAAAACTTTATAGGATATTATATACAAAAACTTTTTGGTAGTATTAATAATAAAGAGGGTTTTAAAGGATCTCACAACCAATACAAACAAAAGCCACTAGGGCGAGAAGAACATAACAGAACCTCACCAGGAGGACATGAGGCAAACCAGAGAAATACTACTAACACTAGAGGGCACAAAAGAAGGGAGAACTAAGATAGTTCTACATCAACTTATCCAAACCCTGAGCAACAGAAGTAGCTAAACACATTATATTTTTAAACAGATACAGAGCTGATTTCAATGAGCTCCACAAATTTCTTTGATTGATGTCAATTAACTTTAAATCATGAAAAACATAATGTTTAAAATCCTCAAAGCCTCCGGAGCATAGACCTCCTCCATAGATTTCTCCCAAATGCAATCCCAAGGAAGAACATCAAAATTAGGGAGGGCAGAGATATGGGGGGAGTTGTCACTCTCACCCCCTTTGCAGTGCAAATGCTTAGATTTACGTTGACCACTAATAGAAGCAGAATGGGGATGCCCCGAGTCCAACTTCGCTGAATTTTGTACTACGTAAAATAACAACAGACATGAGTGCCCACCAAGAATGTTCTAGATACTGCACAAGAACCAGGATGGCCCTCCACCCGAAAACCTGAGATGACGTTAGAAAAGAATTCAAAATTTGAAATTCAAAAGGCAAGAGAGGGAAAGGGACATCCTGACATCTCATTACACATACAGCGAGCCAAGAAGGCTCGAAAGGATGAGGTAGCCAGGAGAAGTAAAGGCACACCGACATCATCCCAGCTTAGAGCAACATCCAACACCCATCAAGAGAAAGGAGCTGCATCGAAATCCCATACACAATCTGACAATCATGAAGGCTTCTCATCATTTATAATGCAAATTAACTCAGGAGGAAATTCAGTGCACAAATTTGCCAGGCACTGACTAGATACGCCCAGATTAGCAAGAAAGTCGGTCGTCACATTCCCTTCTCTAAACTTGTGCTTGATAATTGAATCCTCCATAGACAATAAATGAGCTTTGGATTCTTCGATTAAATTGGAGATTCGCCATCCCAATCTGGAGACACCTTTAAGCATATTAATAATATTTAAATAGTCTCCCTCAATAACTACCCCGTGAATGTCAAGGTCTTTAAGCATTTGAATTCCAAAAAATGAAGCCTCAGTTTTGGCAAAATGAGATGATTGAACACCAATATCTTCTGCAAAGACCAAATGACATTGTCAAACTCATCCCGAATGATGCCCCCAACGCCAGCGTGGCCTGTATTTCCTTTTGATGCCCCATAAAAATTAAGATTGAACCACCCCGAAGGTGGCGGGGTCCAGTGAATGGATAAGTGTAAGTTCGGAGCAGGAGGTGGTCTTAATTCTAGGTAGAAATCAAGAGTACGCTCAACCACAAAATCAGGGTGGTCCTTAAGAATAGAGGGGAGCGAATCCTTCATCGCAGATGACACATTATCCCCCACTTTCCACAAAATTTTTTGACTTAAATGAAAGAAATATCCCTCTAAATTTTTAAAAGCCCTTGCATTCCTCTCCTTCCACACTCCCTAAGGATGCCAAAACTTTCAAAAACACTTAATATGAGGAGAGGAGAAAGGTGACATTCATTGATGGACCAAATCATTGATAGAATCTAGTAACATCCAAGCCAACCCAATATGTTGAAGACAGAAATAAAAATATCCTAAAAAACCTTATATTTGAGAAATAGATGGGAAGAATATTCCCAATCTCGTTTAAACAGAAAACACCAATTAAGCTAGTTAAAACCCCTCTTGTGCAATTTTTCAATCGTGAGGACCTTATTCTGCACCACCAGCCAAAAGAAAATATTAATTTTAGGAGTTAAAATTTTAATCCAGATCTTTGACCAAGGGAAATAACCACCTCCACGGGGGCATAAAAGAGAATAAGTAGATGTCACTGTAAAATAGCCCTCATTGTCACCATCCCAAACTAATTGATCTGCCGCCTCCCCTTGGTAAATAACATACCATCGCAACTCAACAAGAATCGAATCCCACACAATGTGATCCTAGGAAGATCTAAGAAAGGGGGAGATGGAGACCAAAAATTGCGATCATTTTGAAGGAAGACAAAATCAGCCACCTTGATGAAACCCATCTCTTTGGATAGAAGATAAACTTCCCAAAAATGAGGTTCCTCCACAAGTGGATGATCTATAAGCCAATGGTCATCCCAAAAGGAAATAGATCTACCATTACCAATCACCCAACAATTGTTATTTTTTATAAAGTCCCTATATCTGGTCAAACATTTCCAAAATAAAGAGCCCACGAAGGAGAGAGGATTCAAAAGGAAATGATGAAAATTATATTTAGATTTTAAAATGCGACACCAAAGGTGATCAGAGTTGGAAGCAACCTTCCAGGAAAGCTTAGAAACCAAAGCCTTGTTCATAATAGCCGCACTTTTCAGATTCACACCCCCTTCCTTTTTCCTTTTACAGACTTGTTCCCAAGAAATAATATGGAACTTTACCTTCAGTTCAGCACCTAACCAAATAAAGGCTTTACATATACTATCAAATTTGGATACCACCTTAGCAGGAATATTGAAGAGAGATAAAAAGTACAAAGGAATACTTTGCAGAGTGCTTTGAACTAGAACCATCTTTCCAGCTTGACTAAGGAGGGCACCTTTCCAAGAGGAGAGATTTCTCTGAACTTGCTCCAAAATAGGAGTCCAGAATGAATCCTTCAAACGCCCCACAAATAAAGGAAGATCCAAGTACATAATTGGGAGAGAGACAATTTTGCACCCCAGAATTGAAGTAATCCTCTACTAATGAAATTCAGGGATGTTTACAAAGAAGATGTTGCTTTTGAGATAATTGATAAATTGCCCCGCCGCTCTCTCGTAACAATTCAAAATTGATTTCACATCCCGTGCATGAAAAATCGATGCCATACATGAGAGTAGAGTATCGTCGGAAAACTGTTGATGAGATATGGGGTTTATCTACAAGGCCGACCTTAGACCAAAATTTACACTTTGATTTTTAATAGAACGACCAAGGCCCTTAGCCATAATGATAAAATGGAATGGGGAGATAGGATCACCCTGATGAATCCTCCTACAAGATTTAAAAAACCAGTAGGAGATCCATTAATTAGCACCGAGAACCAAGCAGATGAAATAACGGCCTCCAATAAACTAACCAAAGAATTGCTAAAACTAAACTTCCTTAGAACCATAAACAAGGTCTAAGATACTCTGTCATAAGCTTTGTTGATGTCCAATTTAAGGAAGAAGGCCACTCTACCACTCTTTTGAATCGAATGAAGAAGTTCATGAATAACAATGGCCCCATCCAGGATTTGTCTCCCCGACACAAAACCACTTTGAGTAGAATCGATAATAGAAGGGAGGATAGGCTTTAATCTATTTGCCATAGCTTTAGATAAGATTTTATAGACTGTATTGCACAAGCTTATTGGCCTAAAATCATTGAACAATACCACATAATCCTTTTTAGGAATGAGAGAAAGTAAAGATGCATTCAAGGCCTTAGGGAAGATCCTCAAACTCTGGGAATGACGAACAACATCACAAACATCCACCCCACATATATGCCAAAACTTTTGAAAGAAAATGAGTGGGAAACCATCTGGGCTAGGAGTCTTAAGAGGGCCCATAGGCTTTACAACTTCCTCGATTTCTTCATCAAATAAGAGAGCAAGAAGAGCAACATTCATCTCATATGAAACCAGGCAAGGAACTACCTCCAGCATTTTAATTTCAGCGTCTCTATCACGAACCAGCGGTGAACATAAGAGAGAACTAAAGAAGTCCAAAACTACTTCCTTTATCTCCATTGGATCTGAGGTGTGTAAACCATTAGATTTTTCAATTTCTCTAATCCTATTCCGATCCCTACGACATAAAGTGGAAGAATGGAAAAAATGGGAATTGTGATCTCCTTCTTTCAGCCAGAGCTCTCTAGATTTCTATTTCTAGAACAATTATTCTTCATCTTGGACGTTATGAAGGGCACAAAAAGTAGTTTTTTCTTCAGCAAGAAGGCCATCTAAATACCCTTGGGAGTCAATATGTGTTTCAATAGAAGACAGAAGATATTTCAAACATTCTTTTTCCCTAAAAATATTTCCAAAGGAGAATTTATTCCAAATCTTGAGGTGCACTCTGAGCTTCTTCAACTTATTCAATAGCTTGAACATCCCAAATCCTGGAACAGGTTCCTGCCACCAGTCAAAAACTTTAGACTAAAAATTCGGGTGGGAGCACCACATAACTTCAAATCCGAATGGCCGGGGAAGAAATGGAAGCCTCTCGAGTTTTTCTAACCATAAAGGGTTATGATCCGAACCAATTCTAGGAAGAGTGGATAAAGAGGCATCGCAAAAAATATAGGAAATGGAAACAAAAATCCTATCAAGCCTACAAATAATGAGACTACTAGCTCCTCTATGGTTGCTCCAAGTAAATTTAGTCTCTTTAAGATCTATATCATGGAGCATCGCTTGGTTAACAAACTCATGGAAATCATAAAGGCTTCGATCATCCATAGCATTACCTCCACATTTTTTAGAAGTGAACAAGGGTGAATTGAAATCACAAACAACCATCCAAGACTCATTCTGAAAAGTGGCCCGCATCTCTAGCAAAAGCGACCAAAACCTGCGTCTATCGAAGCAGGAATTTGAAGCATAAATATTAGACATCACCCAGTGCCTTCGAGTCAATTTACACCAAAATAGGATATTGATAACCCTATTGGATGAAGAGATAGCATGGCCTTCATACTTAGTCAAGTCCCAAAAAATGAGGAGACCACCAGCTGAGCCAGAAGCTTTCGAGGCCATAAAACCCAAGTTTTTCCAGACCACTTTATGAGTTTCCACCCAAGCAGAGGCCTCCAACATAGATTCCTAGATACACAAAAAGTCTGGAGATTTCTCCTAATGCAGATAAGTAAGAAGACATTTTTTAGAGGTATTGTTGAGCCCTCTAGTATTCCATGAGAAAACATTCATAAGGAATTAAAAGGATAGTTTCTTACCAATTTCCCCCAACTAAGGAGATTTAAAACCATCAAGCTTGAGCTGTCTATCACCATTTTCGCCCTCCATGACAAGACGGGCTTGACCACCATTCGCCAAAGCCTCATCCGTAGCGTTTTTCCTTCCTGACTTAGTAGGAGGTCTACCAACTTTTTTTGATAAACCAAAGTCCACTGGCCTCATACGTTGACTTCTCGTTTTTGGGCCAGGAGAGTCTTTCTCCATGATACGCTTCAGAGAATCAGATGGGCTGGAAGCACACCCAAAAGGGGAAACCTTTTGGAGAAAGCCATATTCAAGGAAGATGACTCCTAAGCGGGAACCAATAATATTAAATAATAATTAAATAGTACATACAAATTTAATATTAAATAATAATTAGAATTTATATTTTTGAATAAAATATTTTATTTTAATATATTTTTATAAAATTTAAGAAATATTTTATTTATTATTTATTATTTATTTTTATTTTTGTTTTTGCTAATGAATTTTCTTGTGACCCCTATTTATACCGTTTTTAAAGAAAATTTACATGTATTTTACTTATAGAGTATTAGTGCAGTTGGATATAATGTAGTAAGATATCTTTCAAAATAAAGAATTTTTAAAATATTAATACATTTAATTTTAATATAATAAGATATATTTATATTTTAAAATAAAATAACTTTTTAATACATGTATATATTTATTTATATATTTTTAGAATGTAAATTAAATTTATTTTGAAAAGAAATTTATTTTTTATTTTTTTCCATACATATATGATTTGGTTAGTATAATAAACTCGAACGACAGCACACCCAAAAAATTTGGGGTGCAATTTCGCAAAATCATGCCTTAGAAGCAGAAGGCGCGATTTCGTAAAAGGAGAGGAAAAATAAAATTGCACCCGAAGCTAGACGGGTACAATTTTGTAGGAAAGAAAAAAAGAAAGACAAAGCAAGCTAGCAAGTAGAAAAAAAGAAATATTTGAATTTTATTAATGTGCATACTGAACTAATGAAAATTTTATTATGTTTGCGGATGCAGCATGATGTACTAGAGAGTCACGAGTGGCAACCGATCTCCTTGAAGGTGGAGCTAGATGGCCTCTCATAGGAAGAGAGAGGTACCCTGGAGGTAGTGGGGCTACACCACTTAGCAGAGATGCCTCGAGTAGAGGCAGACAGAGTGTTACTGGCAGTGCTAGCGAAGAGGTAGTACTCAAAATTGTCGATCTTCCAATTACCCACAAGAGAGATGGTAGTCACACTGGAGGATGTGTGGTGCATCTTGTGCATCCCCATCAGGGGGAGTGTAGTTTATAGAGCATGAGGATAGCGAGCCATGTTGCAAACATTGTCAGGAGGCTGAGCCCACTAGGTTCGAGATAGTGTGATCTCGGTCAATGAGATGGTGGGGTGTTATTAGGTCAATGCTTTAACAACCAGCTCTATAGGGTGGTGGCGAGATTGTTGATGTGCCATACCAAAAAGTGACATCTTCCATGGTTACTAGTGGGTGTAGTGGCAGACATGTAACATCAATGAGTGATATTCGCATGGAGTCTATATGTGTTGGTCCGACTGTACATGACATTATATAATTTTGTGTACAAACGGTATACAGGGTTAGTCTGTACGACACTATTATAAGTGTGGTATTGGGAGCACATAGTAGTACGAAGATCGTATACACTTCTAGGGCCATTGCCCAACCTAGAGCGATCAGCAGCATACAAATGGTCTAAGTCCTATGAGAGATTCCAGAGGACAGACGTCGGGAACCTACCACTAGGAAGGCAAGTAATAGATGAGTTGTGGGAGCCTAAGATCATATGGCAACCATGGCATCTATAAACTGGATGGGTTAAGGATGTAGAGGAGCTGGACAGGATCAGGAAGATGAGGTGGATCTCTACAAAGAAGGGGAAGCTAGAGCTCTTTCAATTTAACCGAGTCCAATGATAGTTTGGTATCTTTTAGGAGATCCCAAAATTGGGTGACTACTAGTACATGCGAGTGTACCAGGACCCATCAAGATCTAGAGAGGACTCTAATGTGGGGATATGGGTAGAGGAGGACCTGGATGACCCACTCTATATGGATCGAAGAGTGAACAGTGTCAAAGTGGCTCTTGGGTACCAAATATGGTATAAGGGTATCACGCCCCTAAGGATCTCCCCACCAATACTGGTGCAAAGGTACCAAATCATGAGCTAGCACATGCGACTAGCACTACGAGAGGCCACTCGATGCTCCATAGAGTAGCAACGATAAGACCAAAAGATCCCATGATAGAGACAGGTATGGGTTTAAGTAGATATGGTGGTGACTACCACCACTACTACTAGGACCAGAGGGGCAGGGGCAACTGAAGTTACCCCCAATATGGTTAGAGTAGGATCAAGTAGAAGGACTAGGGAGGCCTCTACATTAGTAATAGTTGGCCTGAGCAGGATTGTAGGTCAAGGAGACCCAAGGAGGGAGACAAAGGTTCTATAGGTACAGATAGTAACCCTTTGGATGGAGATGGACCTGGTTTGAGAGGATAATGCCAAGAGGATTGAAGGCTTGAGAAGCTTATTAAGCATCACCAAGATAGAGAGGAACACAGCACGAGTAGAGATAAACCACCTCTAGAGAGAGGTAAGCTATCTATATTAAGAGTGCCAGTGGTTTTGGATAGAGGATATGGTTGTGGTCAGTAGCAACTAGTAGGGTTATGGGATTCACCTGCTACAGGTGGAGCTACAAAGGGCAAGAGAGATACTGGAGGTAGTCATGCAAAGGGTGACCTACCATATGGTGTACTACCAGGTAATTTTGATGGAGTAGTGATTGCCACTACCTTCATCCCTATAGACACCAAGCCAGACCCAATCTAGATCATGGACATTTTTACGGTCTATGAACATGCCCCCCAGGACCACCTTCGATAGGTGGAGCAAAGAAAATAAGCTCCCATAGCTAGGGAGATGATAGAGGTGACATGCCAATTTTTGAGTGTGGCATGCATCCCTAGGGATGGTCGAGTGTACCGGGTTTGTACTGTGGTACACTAACCAAGCAGACCTATGTATATTTTTCTATCTCTCAAGTAATATCATGCTACTTTTTAGTGCAATGTGTGTGCTTATGTGTTTCTTTTTATGATTTTTTATAAATGTTTATATTTTTGTATGCATGGTAGAAAAATATAATGAATGCAGTGAATGAACCTAAATGAATGAGATGGAATGGTATGGATCTAACTAAATGCAATGCATCTAAAATGCAAACCTAAATGAAATGCATGGATGAATGAAAACAAAGCTCTAAAAAGCCAAAGGAAAATGAAAAGAATGAAACCATGTGAATATGTATGCTCACAAATGACCAAGATGGAGGCTACCCCTCGCATGTGGTCATGAAGCTATCCTGTGAGGGTTGTTGACTTGCAAATATGGAAAATGTGGAGTTGTACCCACTATGGGTGTAGTGCTCGCTAAGATGGTCAAAAAAAAAAATATACCCATTGGGATGTATGCTCGCAAATGGTCGAATGGAGGCTACCCCTTGCTCATGACCATGAAGCTATCCACTATGGGGTGCTAAAATTATGTAAATGATATGTCAAAGCGAGTACTACCCATTAAGGGTGTGGTTTGTGCAATAAAGTGTATGGTCAATGCCAATGGTGCAAAACAAGGATGGCCAATGGTGCAAAACAAGGACTATATCCGTTGACTTGGAGAGATGTAAGCAATGAAAACTTTCAAGGTTAAGGGATAAGGAAAATATGAGATGGTTATATTCAATGAAAAATGCATAGTGAGCCCTAGTTTGAGGGTTTTCTAGGCATCAAATCCCTAGTGAGAGTGCAATGTATGTGAGATACAACCTAACTAGGTGTCATCACTTTCCATTGTCATAAAATTTCCAAGAAACTATGCCTTTGGAATCTTGTAGAAATGATACCTTGGACAAGCTCAACTGCCCCACCATGTTGAAGCTCATAAGAGCCATCATCTTTTCCTTTAGCTGACCCTTTGGATCTCCGATGCACTATTTTCATAACGGGCTCTTTTTTTAGCTAAGATTTCCAAGGAGTAGTGATCTGGATATCCTTGTTGTGATCCATCGACCAGATATGACAATCAAGACCCTACCATGAAGAAAAGTAATAGCAACATAATCATTGCCTGAGGGCTGCTATGACCCCCACCCTTTATGAGCTTGGCCTTTGTGGATTGCAGATCCACTTCAACATGTCATGGACATTCCCATAAATGGTGTGACATGGCCAAGATCAATTTGTTGCAGAGATCAAGGTTGTGCTCAATCTCATGGACGAGGATAGTAGTGTGGAGGTCTCATTTCCATCAGATCCATCCTCCTGTAGCAGTCGCATAGTGACATAAAAGATTTTCCAATTGGAGTACAAGGCCTTTGCTAATACGTTCCATGTTTTCTTTCCATTGGCCCCATTATTCTTGAGCATGAAGGGTCATCTAGTACCAATTTTGACCTGCATAGGCCAAAGCCAATATTAATTGTTGATAATTGTTTTTAGCTCTCCATAATTTTAGAAGAGAAGAAAGGATTTGTGGGCCATCATGGATATCAATGTCTTCAAGAATTATTTAAGAGGATTCATTATGCCAGAGATAAGCACAAAACAAGGGCTTACTATGCAAAAGGTTGTAATAGAATTAGAGGGTCTCTAGGTGGGTGTCCTCGAGCAGCGATAGCAGTTACTGATGTTCGATAGTTGTGCTTGGCATGCCCAAGCGTGCAACAAATCTTGAGTTGGTAACCTTGAGAAGATTCTTATTCTAACAATGAAGTGCCATAGCCACATGGTGGCCATGTTTGGTCCCCAATGATGTCATATGTTGCATCTTCATAGTGAGAGGACATACGAGGATAGTGAACAAATGTTGATGGCCATGACGTTGTTAGTTGGTGATATAGTCTATTTGAAGCGACATAATGAAATTGTAACACTTGAGTAGAGGTTCATGGTGGCCACACTCTAAAAGAAGTCACATTTTTTGGAATAGCAGATCCAATTGTGTTTCGACTAAGCTCACTGAAAAAACACTCAAGGCACTCGAAGTATACTATTGAAACCTGTAAAAGAAACTCGACGTCATCAAATGGCAATTGACTATGTGCCACTATCATGCACTACCCATATTGAAGATCATATGGACCACGAAAGCAACTTCATCTAATTTCTTAACATTGTCTTCACTCTTGCACTCTTCACTCTTGCACACATGATGATTCTATATTTCATGCTTAAGAAATTCTTGATGGAGAATATGAGCTTCCTTCAAATGTATAAGGGACATGCCAACAACTTCATATGCTCTCTATTGCAAAATAACCATTATCAACATGTTACGCACACTACACGGGGGAGTAACATGCAACATGTGACTACCATATCATTCCTACTTTTAGCCTATGCCAATTATTTAAGTCACATGTAATCTGAATTGACTCAAGGAGAACTCAAAACTATGACTATTATCTTCAGCATTCTTATTAGGCATGCACCTATTAATCACAGTCCAAATCCCAACATTGGATGGATTAAATATTGCTTTAACCCAACCTCCAGAGTAGGCTGGTATACCTTGTCAACTAACTTGGGTGTTGACTCATTTAATCTCGGTTAACTATTTTAAAAGATAGGGATATAAATGGATTTAGGGTTAACAATGTAATGATTAATCATTGGAGGGATAATTTTAATATTATATGCATCTACAAGAAAACCCTTGCCAATCAATTCCTAGCATCCCACACTTGAGATTAACAACACTCAAAACAAATAATATTTGCCAATTAAAAAACCAATGACATGCTTCAAGAAATCATTTCAAACATCTAAAATAATAATAATCCAAATAGCAAAATTAGATAAAATTCCAGACTAATAGAAAATAACTCCTTCCAAGCATATATTCAACCATGAAATATTTCAAGGTGCTCTAATTTAGCAATCCAATATCAGCAGAATAGACTAACCATAGCACTAGTAGTAGAAATGCATTCACAATTTGAATCTTCAAAAGATGCAAAAGACACTAGCCTGAGGCATACATCCAAGTAATGTTCCTTCTATTAATTTACAAAAAGTATTTACATAGTAGCGAAAGCAAAAACTCCAGAGCCAACCCTAATAAATGGGGGTTCAACCTATATTTATAGTTTTACGTGTTGAAATATTAAATAAATATAGAACATTACAAGGAATGGAAATTCCAAATTAGCTAGGTGCTAAGGTGGTAGCCTCTTATTTATTTTTGAAGGGAGAAGAAATCATATGATCTTGCACTCCTCTACAACTCAGCCTTCAAGTTGCTTGATTTTCATGATGTTCAACTTCAGACAGTGCCAAACCATCATCTAGACTATTCACTGTTCTTGTTGATAATATCTCACCATATATCTACAACTGTCTTCATTTCTTGGTTCTTGATCCATTCACCACTTCATCTTCCAGTTCACCATTAACATTTGATCAACCATATCTTGTTAACCAAACTTCTTTCTTTTGTATGTTTTAAGAGCATTAGAACAAACAGACCTTTGATCTCCCCATGAACGGTCCCAATTTTCTTTAAATATGAACATGCAAAAAGACCGGAGGTATCTAGGTCTCCATACAAAAGACTGATAATGGTCCCAATGTTCTTTAAATATGAACATATTGATTTCTTTGGGTTGTTGGCTTAAAATATTGGCAAGAACATTATTTTTACCTACAATATGCTCAGTGTCAAATTCAAAATTATCAAGATATACATTCCATCTTACCATACGACTACCTTCAACCGTGTCATTGACAACATTATCAAGATGTTTATGCCAATGTTTGAGATCTGATCTGATAAGAAATTTTCACTGGAAAGGAAGAACTTAAACATATTAATGGCCTTTATGATGGTAAGAATTTATTTTTTCAAACTAGGATATCATAGTTCTACTACTTTAAAATATCCTGAGCCATAACAATAAATTTTCTTAGTTCCCTAATGTATTTCAACTAAAATTGCATCCCAAGTGTTGGTAGAAGCATCTGTATACAATATTTTCTTTCCTGCACCAGGAAGAGCTAAGGGTGGTAGATGTGCAACAGTGTGTTTGATTCTTTGTATGGTTGTAGTATGTTGTGAAGACCAAGCTGGTGCATCTTTCTTGAGTAATTGATTTAAAATCAGTCTATCTTATGTGATATGATGGTAAAAACCAGCAATATAATTAATATAACCTAGAGATTGTTATATATGTTTCTTGTTAGACAACTCATTAGGGAATTCAAGAATTTTCTTCAAGACATGATCTTAAAGTTGAATTTAACTATCTTCTATGGTAATGCCAAGCAATTTAACAGAATCTTTGAAAAAGTCACATTTGGTAAGAGAAAGAATCAAACCATTTTGTTTGCAAATGTCATAAAAATTTCCAAGATGTTGAAGATGTTCTTCTGGTGTCTTAGAGAATATAAAAATATCATCTATGTAAACACAGATAAATTCCCTATAATCTACAAACAAGTCATTCATTATTTTTTGAAAAATTGTTGGAGCAGTTTTAAGGCCAAATGGGAGGACTTTCCACTGATATTGCCCAAAGGGCACTATGAATGTTGTTTTATACCTGTCATCCGGGTGGACTTGAATCTGCCAAAATCTAGACTTTAAATCAAACTTTGAATAGACATGGTTGCTTGTTATCCTTCTAAGAAACTCATCCCTCGAAGGAATGGGATTTTGGATGGATCGAACAAACTTATTTAGAGGCTCATAATTAATAATCATTTTTATCTTGCATCTAACTTGTTTTGATCGCTTGTTGACTTAGAAGGTTGAGCAGCCCCATGGACTCTGAGATTTTTCAATTAAACCCTTTTTGATAAGTTCATCAATTTCTTCTTTACATTCCTTCATTAGAGAAGGATTCATGCCACTGTGATGAGCCTTGAATTTGGGCTCCTTTTGTTTTCTTGTAATAGGGTCAGTAACAAGATCCATAGGAATTTGATAAATCAAATTCCTTTTTGCTGTGGTAATATCATCAGAATAGAGATCATTTTTTATCTTAGAGATAATCAAATCAATTTCAGACTGGATTTTGTGTTTTCTGTTATGAATCCAAACATGATTAATTTATTTATGAGGTTTCCATAGAGGAACTTGTACCTCATAAGAAGATTTTAATGGCAAGGTTACATTCGAAAGAACTTCAAGCTTATCAGCATGAAATGTAACCAGTATTAGTTGCTTCAAATTATTGATGCCTATCAACATGTCATATTTAGGCATCTCGAATTGCAAGAATTCACAATTAATAATTTTATCACCAATCAACAAAGGAACTATGGCAGAGAATTTAGAGCTGAGTCTTTGTCTATTGAATGTAAGAATATTTTCATTATGTTGCCACATATTTGTAGGAAGAGTTTTATACCGGCAAAGACTAGTAACTGCACCAAAATCAACTATGGCATCTATTTTGTAAGGCTTGAAATATTTGTATTTAATTTGAACCTCACAAATAGTTAAATTAACATAGTAGATAGTTTTTACCTCTATATCTATATATTCCTAGTCAATCTGTTAATTTATGAATTATCTCTGGTGTTGTTTGACTATGTCTGCAATATATTCTTCGTAGGTGTTGTTCACCTCATACTCTGCTTGTTCCTTGGAGAGTTCTTCAAATTCCTTTTGAGCTCTAGGAATATAAATTTCTAGAGCTTCTAGCCTTTGCATATACCACTTATGACATTCATGACCCTTTTTGGGAGGATCTCTAAGGTAAGAACTTCCAAGTTCTTGTTTTGGTGTTGATGATGTTGATACGGTGGGAGGTTTCAAATCACCTCTAGAATGGATGAAAGAAGCAAGTGATTGCTTTTGTCTTGTAGGTTTTATTTTCTCATTTCAATCAAGTTGTATTAACTATCATTTGATCTTCTGTAGTTTGTGTTGTAATACCATTATCTTGGTAATATCCCAAGTTTCAGAATGATAAACTTTTTTAGCTTTATCTATCTCAGCAACAAGATATTCTCTAGACTGACAAAAAAATATGTTAATCTGAAAATCAATATCAGATTCAACTTGACTACTAGAACAACTGAAATCATCTTCATCATCAACATTAAAAAAAAATGATTTATCTAGTTTTCAATATCTGAATAAAAAATATCTTCACTATCATACTCAAAGTCAGATATGAAAATGTATTCATCAACAAAAGAAATAAGATTCATTTCTTATCCTTAAAATATTTTTTATTTGGACACTTATTTGCATAATGCCCTTTTCTTTTGTAGATGTAACAACGGAGAGAAAATATTTTAAAACCATTTTTAATTTTATCCTTTTTTCTAGAAAAGATATTTCTTATTTTTCTTAGATCCTCTAAAATTTGATTTACAGCTACATTGTTTCTAGAACTTTGTAGACTTTTTCCTCTTTTTATCAGAATCTTCAAATGTGCAATTAAAAGGATTAGAATTATATTTACATGATTTTCTCAATGTTCTTCTTCTTTCTCCTCTAGTATTTCACAAAGAATATTTCTTGCCTTTCTCAAGTCTTGAACAATCTCACCAAAATATTGTTCCTCTAGTCCTTCAAGATGAACAAGTTCGAGTTCCTTCTAAAACCACTTAGGCAAAGAGGCAATGAGTTTAGTTTTCATCAGAAGATTGTGGATTTCCCTAACTGATAGTACAACTCACCCATATAACACAGATATTCTTCAAAGTATTTAAAGATGATGAGAAACTAGCTTAAGAAACTAGAGTAAAGATGATGAGAAATTAAATTCCTCATTCAATTAAATATATAAATTAATTAATATTTAATAAAATTTAAAAAAAAAATTATTATTATTAGTTAATAATTAATTATTATTAATTAAAATGGTATTAGATTCCTCGAAGAGGAGACCGAGATTCGAATCTTGCCAAAAATACATGAATAATATCTAAGCTTTGTTATAATACCACCCATATAATCCATTAAAAAATATTATTATAAATTAATAATTAATGTAACTTTATAAAAAAACTTAATTCAAAAATCACATTTCAAACTTATTAATATAATTTACTATTTTATTAATATAATTTACTATTTATATACAACATAATGAATATAATTAATAAAATTATTGGGCATTGAATTTGAAAATTTATTATCTTTCGTTTAACTATTTGTTATCAGTTGATATCAAACAGAACAGGTTGACGCTACCCTGCGAGGAGAAATCTCTTCGTCGATATTCTCCCTCCCCTTTCTTCTTTCAGTCCAGTTTATCGTCCAAAGAATATTCCACTCTGCTCCCATCACCAACAAAGTTTCCAGCACTTTCGTTATTGCTCCACCGGCCTTGTTCCTCGCGACCCCGTGCCACTTTAGGGCATATGACATGCCTGATAATCTGCATTTGAGAGATTTCGCTGAAGAGATATGGAAGGACCTAAATCCAGTTCAATACGACAAATACCATGTAACGCTTTAATAATGCTTGATCAAATATTTTCGTAATTATTTCTGCATTAATCCAAAGTGTTCATAATTCCGAGATTAGGAAAGGTTAGAAATTCCAGGGATGGATCAAGCATTATTTATCTAAAACTTGCCTGCCGTTTTATTAAACCAGTAGTGGCGTCGCCTTCAGAAACACTAACATCTCGCTGCCCGTCTGCATTGACAACATTGACGGAGGAAAAAGCCAACTGCTAAGCAAAAGCAAAAGCTTTTTGAAAAATAGATTACTCAATGCCACCTGCATCTATGGATGATACGAAGCCACCCACAAAGAAGGAAATGCATCTCTCTTTTTTTTCGTTGAAACATTTGTTAGGAAATCTTTCTAATACGACCGTTTGAATTATCTGAACTATTTACTTAACAAGATATTTGTTTGGAAATCCTATTCTTTTTACCTAACGAGATATTTGGAATCCTACCTATTTTTGCTCAATGAGACATTTGTTTAGAATCATACCTTCTCCTTTTAATGCGGCCAACTACATTTTCGGATTGTTTGGACATCAATTTCTTCCCAATCTTTTCTTTCTCATATTTTTTGGGGACCAATACTTGGAAGGAATGATGGAGGAAAATTCCTCATTCAACTAAATATTTAATTAATATTCTAATTAATATTCAATTAAATTATAAAATTAATTAAATGTTAGTTAATAATTAATTATTAATATAACTTTATCAAAAGCTTAATTGTGAATGCACATTCCAAACGTTGTATCTATTCATATGTACTATTTATATTGAAACATAATGAATAAAATTATTGGGCATTGAATTTGAAGATTTATTATCCTTTGTTTAATCGTTTCCTTGTCAAGAGATTTTATTTTATATTTTATGTTAGAGGTGTTGTTGTTTAAACTATTTTTAATAGTTTAGTATAAAGTTTTGATTCCTTGCATTAGATTTGCTTGTTCTTTTCTTTGATAGGTTGGTAGACTAGTGTAAGGATTCCAAGTTTTAATATAATATAGTCTTGTTGTATAATGTTCTTACAACTTGAAGACTTTATCATTACTTCCCTATTCTAATTTACTCTTATAATATATGAATAGTTTTCTAGTATATATAACATCCATAAATTGGATGCTAGAAATATCTTATTTTTTAAAATTGGCATTTATCACCACCTAAAGATGTTGGTTCCTTTAGCAATACAAAAACTTCTTGCTTACTTGTTATGGTGTCTTATATTGCATGAAATTCACTACAAAGGTTATTGTTGTAAATCCATAGCATTTGAATGTTTCATCAATTGTCATTGATTATAAATTATCAACTTCGTGCTTCATTATACTATTAATTTATGTTTTTGATCTAATGAAATTTTTCTATTTTCTTTTCTTTTCTCTCCTTTTTCATATAAACAAGCATTGGCATCTAGTGTGGCTATCATTTTGAACCATATAATATTTTTTATCTACAAGCACATTATGATCACATGAAGTAACAATTTTGAAAACTACCATTGAGGTACAAAATTCATACTACAAAATAGTATTGTAGAAAATTGATATAAAATACTGCTAAAGTAGTGTTGTGTAACAATGTTGTAAAATAGTGTTACAAAAGTAATTTCTACAATAATTATGATATGAAATGTAAAACATGACCTACCAAACATATAAACAAATGATGAGCATATAATTAAATTATCAGTTTTTTTAGATTATATCTTTGATCCCACAATAAAAATGAAGATCAAGAAATATTTCTTCCAACATAAGGAATGAACCCAACTAAGTCTGGCATCCATTTTGGTAGCACTGTGGCTGGTTGAATGTATGGTCCTTTATAATTATCAACTCTAATACCTATGAATTTTAACTAATGAATATGTTTTATGCATCCATGCATAAGATATATTTGATTCTCACCTATCTAACCTATATTGAAAGAAAATAAAGGAAAAGAAAATAAAATAAATAAAAATGAAACATGTACTATGATACTAGAACAAACTATAGATTCCTCCTATGAAAAAAAAAGAGATCCTTCCTTGCTACAATATGAGGAGATCGCTACATTCTCAATTATTTTATGAGTAAAGAAAAACCAAAATAAGAAAATAATAATATTATTTAAATTTCAAATTTTGGTGCAAAAGTGTAATATAGTATCTATATTTTTTATGTATAGGTTATATAAACAAATTATATAACTCATAGGAAATAAAAAATCTAAAATAATTTTTTTTTAAATTAGTTGGTAGCAACTCCAAACAATTTTACTTATAAAATCTAAGCAAATTAAATTTATTGGCAAAAAATCATAGCTAATATAATTTACAGGATTAACCAAATTAATTGGTAACCAATCCTCACTAATTTGGTCTTCTATCATTAACTTAATCTAGAGACGGTTGGGTTTCATATCCTTGTTATGAATGATGTGATGCTTTAGAACTGATAATACAAAATATCATTATAAACATGCTATAGTGTTATAGAATGTCTTGCAATGTTGTAAACAATTTTATGGAAGAGTTTTCTTACACATTGAAAACTCTACAATTAGTCTCTTATTTTTGTTTATTTCTATAAAACATAATCTATACAATTTTCATGAATTAGATCATACTTGCATAATGTCATTATCATAAGAATAAAAATTATATTAATGTGTATGGTTCTAAAATTATCCTATTTTAACACTAGTCATCTTTCTCCACCTAAAGATGTTGATCCATTTAGCAAGACAAAAATATATCACCATCTTGTTGTGTTGCCTCCTAATTCATTGAATTCATTATAAATGTTACTACTACGTATCCATGGCATCTAGATGCTTCATTATCTCTACCTATATCATCAAGCTTCCACTTATAGGTTGGTGACTTATCATATTGTTAATTTTTTGTTTTTAGTCTAAAGGATTTTCCTTTTATTATTACTTTTTCTCTTTTTTATACAAATAGATGTTCACATCCTATGTATATCACCATTCTAAACCTTATAATATTTTTCTCTATAGATACATTGACCAATAACTTGTAAAATGTATCATTATGTTATGAAAGTGATGTTGCAAAATAGTATTATAGAGCAATGTTGTAGAACAATGCTATAGAAATAGTATTGTAAACCATTGTTGCAAAAAGTGTTATTTGAAATAATTTCTATAGTAATTATGATCTTAGTTCTAAATAGAAACATGATCTGCCAAACATATAAATAAATGACGAGCACATAATTTAATTATCAATTGCTCATGATAAAATTTGATCATGCAATACAAGAGGAGATCAAGAAGTATTTCTTCTAATACAAGGGATGAAGCTAGCTAGGTTGGATCTCTATTTCAATAGCACTTTGACTAGTAGTCTAGTGGAATGTGCAATATTTTATAAATTGTCAAATTGAAACTATATAAATCTTATCCAAATTATATTTTGTATACACGCATCCATAAGAGATATTTTGGTCTAAATTATCTTACCCTATCTATAAATCAAAGAATGGAAATAATAGAAATAAAATGTTTACTCTATTCCTAATCTAACTAACTATGGATCCATCCTTCTATACATATAAGAGGACCTTCCTTGTTGCAACAAGATATCACGACATCCTTAATTATTCCACAAACAAATATAACCTAAATTAGTAAATCAATAATATTATTCAAATTCTAAATTTAAATGAAAATGTATCCCACTAATATAGTATGTCATCTATTTTATGGAGAGGCTACATAAAAAAAATATATAACACCATCTAGAAAATAAAAAAATCCAAAATAGTGTTTAATTAAATTAATTAGTAACAAATTTAACTAATTACCAAATAAAATTAATTGGAAAAGTACCATTACTAATTTGATTGATTAGATCTAAATATATTAGTTGGTAACTAATCCCAATTTGATCTCTTATCTTTAATTTATGTAGGATTTAGTTGGGATTTAGTATCATTATCATGAATAATGTGGTGTTGCAAAATCAATGATGCAAAGCAATATCATAGAATATCTTATAATGCTACAAAATAGTCTTTCTATAGAACATCTTGTAGTGATATAAAATATCTTATAGTAAAATTACATTGCAACTTGAGTAGCCTCGAATTACTTCCTTATTCTAGTTTATTCCTACAAAATATGACTTATTCTCTAAGTTATGTAGTGCCTCTAAATTTGATCATAATTGTAAAAAATAATGGTGAATTCTATATAGTATTAAATAAAATGGGAGCACATGTAAAATTTATCTTTCATAGCTCAAGTAGACTAGTCCATCCCAAGCATATCATCATCCATCTAGAATTTATCTTGCATATCAAAGTTATACTATGTTAATAAAGGTCATAATCCTTCCATGTACAAAATGTCTACCCCCTAAAGAGTAGTCAACATGTGTAGACAATACAAGGTTATCCTTGGAATTTCATAAATTACCCCTATACTAGAATAAATATATAGAAGTTAAAGAGGATTCAATATAGTATCCTCAAAAAAATTTCCTCCTTTGAATCATCCTCCAATAGTGCCCAATCAACACTATAAATATATAGGTTGTGACTATATATTTGAATGACATCATTGCGATCATATGGTAAAAGAGAAAAAATAAGGTCAACCCTCTATTACATAAAGTATTTTAGAAGTTCAAATCATCAGTTTACTTGGAGGAGACAAAATATATTGCACACAAGATTGATTTTCAAGGTTCTCCCTCCCACCTCTAGGTTGGTATATGTCACTTACATATTATCCCTTTAGTACAAGTGATTCTCCTTAAGGTCATCCCTTTGAAGAGAGTGATACCTCCCAAGCATGGCATCCACTTTAATTATAGAGATGTCCACTAAGTTGTCGTCAACAAAATTTTATTCTCAAGCATCCCACCTTTATAGAAGGTGTAACTAGCAATCAATCATCATAGTTAATATAACATTATTATAAGCCTCCATAATATCATTCATGGGTAGATATGAATTAGTATGTAAAGGATTCCATAGATGGTCCATTGAGGGTTCAACATTGTCCCTTGACCATGTAAAGGGTGTTTCTCCTTAGTACTTGACACAAATGGTGATGGGTGTTAGTCATATTACTTGTAGTAATGTCATTATTGAGTCATTATATTAATAATTATAGAATTTAGTTATTCTCAAAAGTAGAGACGAGCTATGCTCAAGTGATTGTAGATTCTAGTTTTACAAAAAATTTATAGAAATTCTTGAAGAATTTCGATCAATGTTTTTATATCACTTGGTTAAATAAGTTAATCTATTAACAAGGATAATAACAAATCTAAATGAAGGATAAATATCGGTGGATGAGTTTATCTACATAAACAACATGAATAAAAATCCATATGAGAATTCTTGTAACCAAGAATATCATGTATGCATGAATGCTCAAATGATTTGTATAAAACATATTATGCATAGCATGTCATATGACGTTATGCTAATGTTATAAATAATGTAATAGGTTATAGGCTACTTTATTATTTTATGGATACGGATAGTCAATCAATTGAGTGGGTATAGCAATTTCTAACAACCCACCATTTATTATAATACCTTTATGTATACCCTATTGATAATGGATGAAACATGTGGTAATTGATATGGATATATATGTGATTTGTATGATGAATAATTAACCAAACCATGATGTATTATATATTCTTATATTGTGAATGATGGAAGTTGTATGTTGCATATTTACATGCATATGTGAGTTCTTCATATTGTATATTTATATATAATAGAATTGTATAATAGCGTGTTGTAATATATATATATGTGTGTGTGTGTGTGTGTGTTTTTGTGTGTGTGTGTGTGTGTGTGTGTAACTAGAATAATCCCTAACACTATATCTTTTTTTTATTTGGATAGTGGAGAAACCCCTACAACCAATGCTTAGTACTGAGCATTTCCATCCCATCCATGACCCCTCGTAAGATCGAGAGCTAAGCTTATCAATAGGGGATTAACACACACACATCGTGGTTTGAACCTTTGACCTCCCAAAGAAGAACCAAAGCCTGAACTGTTGTGTTGTCCCCCCAAGACAAACTCTTGGGTAGAGAAAAACCTCTAGAGTAGCTCTTAGGTGGTCGATAGTGTTGTCCCACTCGAGTATACCACTATCCACAGGAAATCCACCAAATATTTTTAATATGTGCTCGAATGTCACGTTTGAATAGGAATTCAAACTTAAGATCTCTTAAATAGAGGAAGTTGTTTGCAATAACCAGCGTGCCACCCTTATGGGTTAAACTCTTGGGTAGAGAGAAACCTCTAGAGTTGCTCTTAGGTGGTTGACAATGTCATCCCATCTGGGTATACCACTATCTAAAGGGAAGCCATAGGATATTTTTTGATACCCACTCAGATGTCACGTTTACATAGGGATTCAAACTTGAATCCCTAACACTATATCACGTATCTATATGTTGTATTGTATTTATAGCATATAAAGGTAGGAGTAATTTTTAAGATGATTACAAGGTCAACATAATTCTTGGAAAAATGATCCAAATAGAGTAAGGGTCACTCGATTTCTTAATAATAATGTTTTTAAGGTTGTCCTAGATCCTATGTGGAGACAAGGTCATACATCATGACATATGCTTAGACTTATCACATCTAACATAGTTCCATACTTCAATATGGCATTGGTACTATACCTAGAACCAACATTCTTAGTGGTAATAATGCCAACCTCAATTTGGATCCAAGATCCATGGAAGCAAGCCTAGCATATACAGTAATACTAAACAATAGCACCTAACATCAAGTCTAGAAATCAATATTCACCTAGTAGTATTTCCATATGTCTAATTTTGGTATATGCTCAATAATTGATAGATCAAAGTACTAGATATCGTGTCCCTGATATCGAGCAAAAAAACAACGAATATTTCTATGGGTATTTTCCTAAATTTATTCTTATTCTTTTCTAGAGAGAGAATTATTTTAAGTTTTCATTATTTATTGTAACTATAGCATATATGGTTGTATAGAGAATTAAATTTACAATAGTTAGTATTATTTTGGAACTTTATTATTTTTTCTTAAGGCTCAACACCTTAGTGTTGAGTACATATTGAAACCTAACATCTACAACCTATAGTCTTAAATTTAATGTTGTTGCCAACTATGCGAGGTAGTACTTTATTTATTTGAATTTATTTGGGCAGCCTTGCCACTATTGTGCTAAATCTATAATAATGGGAATAAAAAGATATGTTATAACAAATATTATATTGGTAAATGAAAAATGTATAATAGTCTTTGTGAAATGATTTATAGATGTACAAGAATCTCTATATTTTTTTAATTTTTAATAATATCCAAAAACTTCTCAAAGCAACCATTCACCATAATCATATGCAAAAAAAGTAAGAAGAGTGAAATGGAAGAGTGTATGGACAAATAATAGAAAAAGAGATAAAAAACATGATCTTAGAGTAGGAATAAGGGGTGGGTGCTCATAGGCATACCCAATATATTTTCATATATCACACTGTATAATTCAAATGATCAATCATTGGGGGGTATTTATAATGATACCAAAAAACCCCAATGACTAGTTAGCTTGAATCCAACATTAACTTGAATTTGAAGTTAACTTAAAATAATAATATAATAATAAATTACACCCTTTAATCAAGGTTATCCATAAATATAGATTAACCAATATCACTAAGGGTGAATACATGAGGGTGCCCTTAGGCTTACATGAAGATGCCCATAGGCTTACACATAGATGTTCATAGGTATACATAGAATAATGCCTATAGACTTACATAGAAATATGCTCATAGGCTTACATGTGCAATCCCTATGGGTTTACATCATGATACCTTAAGTATTATGTAGCACTCATTCATACGCTACATCGAGAGCATCCATAAGTACATCATCAATGTCGACCTTGGCATAATAATATCATATTATAAATATTTCAAAACACCCCCAAAATTTGGACTAAGGGTCCAAGGAGAGAAAGCAATAGAGATAATAAATCTCCTCCCATAATGAATTCTTGTATGGGCCAATGGATCCTATTATCTTACCTTACCAAAGGTACATGAACTAGATCAACCTCTCTCAAACATGAAGTCGTAACTCTACCTCATGGATGAAGATGTTGATCTTCCTATAATAATATCTTCAACATGCACTACAGTGACCATAATTTGTCTCCCAAACTCAAGATAATGCAACAAAATCATGAAGCAATAGGTAAGTCTTTGACTAATCAACCCTGATGGTTAGAAAGGGCCCATATAAATAAGGTATACCTTGCACTGATCATCCAAAACCTACTTCTCTTACAGCCCAAAATATTACCAATCACCATACTACTGATTTGTTAGAGTTAAATCAAACATCCACTATGAGAAAATAGAAGGATAAACAAAGGAAGCTTGAAATCTCTCAAATATAGTATAGCTAACCAACTGCTACACCATCAATCTTAGTTGGAGTTAGATGTGTGGTGCTCCATGAAGACATCAAACTTGTTGTGATAAAATAGATATAGAAAAGGGTTTTGAACTGATATAGAAGCATCTAGGTAAAAACTAATTTTGGGATCTTGAAACAACCCTTGCACCTCAAGCATCATGATCCCATGTGGTTGTGTTTTCTCTTATTTTGAGTAGGTACATCTAGTTCTCTACGTCATGTTTAAGGTACCAGTCCTAGGAAGTCTAGATAGTATGGGATGTGGCTCCTTTGGATGACCTCTAAGGTTTTTTTACCAAGACCAGCTCCTTGAATTTATGTGATCTTCAATGCTCGTCTTCCTTCCTATGCTAGCAGACTCTATCGGTTGTCTTTGCTAGGGAAAATAAAAAGAGAGAAAAGCAGTAAATGACATAAAATTGAAATATGGAAAATGAAATATATCTAGCCTATATATGGGTGGAAATGCACCAAATATCAAGAGACTCTCTATGCCATGGTGGGTTGAAGTGAATACATGCATAGCAATTGATAACACACAAGGAACATAGTACCCTCAAATAATGCATAAAATAGAACATCCACATTAGAACCAGGATAAGGATTTCGTAATAGTCATAATTTCTTATTAATGTGAACTCCAAGTTACATACATGCCAAGAAAAGAGGTTCAAAAACTAATTTGTTGACAATACAAGGCTCGAGCCAAGTTGAGACACAAGATATAATGAATAATATTCAAGGAGAAGAATATACATATTTATAGATAATATGTGTAGCCTTCTCTTAATATTTAAAATTCATGCTTTAAAATTCCTACCCAATGTACTTTGTAATGTTGATGTGCAATTCCAAGGTATCTAGATCTAGATTTGTTTGAGGTGAGATCTTGTTTTCCATGTTGGAGATCCATTGTAGATATTTTTTCATTAATGCTTGGTTAGGTCTATGAGCACTCCTATGAAGGTTTCCTGATGGCACTTTAAATGTTGTATCTTCTTACAGAGGAGGAAGTGTACGTTCGCGTCTATAGCCTTGGTTGAGGGGTGTGGGGGGCTAGTGGCCTTTCATGTAGATGTTAAAGGGTGGGGATATCTAAAGAAAAACTTGGCCCTCTACACTTTTTGAGCCTATGTGGTATAAGATTGACTAGAACTTAGATATCTAATTTTCCTTTACTCTCTTTTCGGTATCCTAGTTTTTTGGGCCTGGTCTGGTTGGTGAGTTGTTGAAATTTCATTGATTGTATTCAATTTTTTGGTTATTATTGCTAGCCTATTATTATTGTATGTTTATATCAGTCAAGTGTACCCAATTTATTTTTTGTTTTTGGTTGCACACATCGCCACTTTGGATCATCACTAAAACTCTAGTCATGTTTACTTTATCATTAGCTATGACCAATCAAACCAAGACATTGGTTCTACACACTTGTCTCTACTTTTTAGATCTAGTTATCTTACTTCCCACTAGGACTTCTTTCACCAAAATAGCCAATATGCTTAATCCTTCCAATATTAGTAAAAATTCACTATAGTTCTAACGAATCATAGGGTATACGCAGCTCAATTAGGATAGGGAACCCAAAAAGCCACTACCTTGTCTATTGGACATGGAATCAAAATTAGAGGTAAAAGAGGGAAAGGAAGAAGTGGAGGTGATAATTTTAGCCACTAAACTATAACTTCCTTTTGCAAAACCAATATCACCTATAAATGTCGATACTTACCCACAATAGAAAGAAACTATAGAACATATATACAAGGGGTGGTCTTTATCCATTGGGCATGGAGCCAAAAGGTCCCTCTAGGTGCCAACTAAGTTTTTTTATTCTTTTTTTTCTTCTAGTTTTTGGGGCACACAATTTCTACCCTTAAGTAACTAGGGCTCTTGAGCAACCCCCTTTCCATAAGAATACTAGTACTAGGGGTGTTTGATTTCTTTGATGTAGACTACTTGGTACCATTACTGACTTTTTTCTACCCTTGATCCTTTTAGGGCCTATTCTCCACCCCCGGCTCAAATTATTTACCTCTTTTGATTTACTAGTATCAAAGAGGCTTGTTTCTTAGTCCTAATGGGTGCTCATGCTTGTTCGCTTGAGAACCTCAAAGGAATAAAAATCTATAACCTTTGTTATCCCTAGGCCTATAAGGCAGCTAATTTGTATTTATGGCCCATTGTGTGCTTCTCCCTCCACCTCCATGTATTCTTCCTCACTTCTTGGATTGTTGTAACCTAGTTAAGGGTAGTAAGTTGTTGAGTGAGAGATGACTAAGGGGTAATAGGCTAGATATCTAGAGCAAGTTGATTTTTCTCTGTAAACCCATCCACAAATAGGGCAGCAAGTTAATTCTATTCATAGATGGAGTGTGGGGGAAGATATTTGCACCCTTCATGAGCTTTCCCTCTAAACAATGCCACAAGTAATATTAGAGCTATATTATGCTTTGTGATGTTATGTAGTTGATAGAAGCAATCCATAACTCTTACATGCATCATTGGATCTGACATATCCTTACCAATGTAGTGTGGCATTGCTTCAAACACTAATGTCAGAATGTAGTCCCATACATCTGGTGTTACTAGAGACCACAAGAGGTTCCTTTTGGTCTATGTGACAAAGCTCATAAAGTGGGAAGAGATCATATTTAGGCATGTGGATCTAGTGGCAATATCCTCATTATATTCTAGGTCCTTGGCTTGGATCAGATTCATCAGGTGAATATTGCATTTGCTTTAAGAGCTAATAAACTAGGACCTCTATTGGAATCCTAATTTGAGTCCTTTTGGGAAGCTTCTTTTGGATTTTCTTTCTAAGTGAAGTTTCCAGATGGTATGTTCTTGTTGTTGGGATAGAGGTTCCTACTGTAACCTCATCTTATGATGATAATTTCTTCAAGTTCTTATTATGTAACAGAGTTGATAGGTGAATATTTTGGTGCTTCATCAACCTAATGATCAAGGTCTTTGTTAGAACCTCAGTTTGACTTCTAATAAGGGGATAAATTTTTATATTTTATGTCCCATAAAGCATTATAATTTGAACTATTGGGGTCCTAAAACAACCATTGCACCCTAAGCACTATGACTCCCCATAGTTGTCGTTGCTCTCTTCTTCTAATCATGTACATTTGATGTCTTGTATCATGTTTGGAATGTCAATCTTGGGAAGTATCAGGAGCATGGGGTGTGGCTCCTTCAAACAACCTTCAAGTTATTTTACCAATTCTAGCTCCTTGACTTGATGTGATCTTTGATACTTGTCTTCCTTCCTATATTAGACTACTTTATCAGGTGTTTCTACTAGGGAAAAGAAAAGATAAAAATAGTAAATGACATGAAATTGAAATACAAGAAAAAAAATCTATCTAGCCTATCTATGAGTGGTGATGTACCAAAAATCTAGAGGCTCTTTATACCATAGTGGGTTTAATTGAACACATGCAAAGAATCGACGATGCACAAGGAACACAGTCCCCTCAAACAATGTATAAAATAAAACACCCACATTAAAACCAAGACTTGAGTTTCATAATAGTCTTAGTTTCTTATTAATATGAACTCCGAGTTACATACATGTTGATAAAAGAGGTTCAAAAACTAATTGGTTAACAATGCAAGGCTCAAGACATGCCAAGACACAAGAGAGAATGAAGGAAATCCCCCTTAGGAGAATGGCTAGCTTTCAATTATTTACAAGGAGAAGAATATATATTTATAGATAATGTTTGCAGCTTTTTCCCTCTTGAGATTCAATTTTTTTGCTTTAAAATTCTTTCCCAAGGTATTTCATAATGATGGTGTGCAATCCAAAGTTCTTTAGATCTATATCCATTTGAGGTGAGATCTCGTTGGTCATGCTAGAGATCTATTGCAAAGATTTTTTTTCCATTAATGCTTGATCAGGTCCATGGCTACTCCTTTGAAGGTTTCATGAAAGCACTTTAAATGTTGTACCTTCTTGCAAAAGAAGTATTGTACACCTTAGCTCCACTTGCAAGGTCTAGGGTTGTGGCCCTAGTTGGGGGGTGTGTGGGGCCAATGGACCTCCATGTGTGGGTTCGGGGGTAGAGGACCCCAAAGAAAACCTTGGACCTCTATATTCTTGGATCCTAGTTGGTGCAAGATTAATTAGAACATCGATGTCTACTTTCTCTTTGCTCTCTATTTGGTATCATAGTTTTTAAATAAAGCTTTTGATCAAGGGTACAAGAGAAATGCATAAACAAGGTTAAACCCTAAATGCACACTATATGATTTTGTTCTTTCAAATACCTAGAAAATTAATGAATGCTTTTTCTTACCTGTGATCTATATTTTAAATAGAAATGAATAGAAAGCAATTAGAAAACAACCTAGAGATCTACTAGGGAATTTATCTAATTCATTGGTTTTTCAAAGCTTTATCTTGCATCCAACGATGTCCCACAACTTCAATCCTACAAAATAACTTCACCAAAACCCTCAAAAATATATTATCAACATTAGGGGTCATGTTTAGGCCACTATATAATTGTGCTTGGAGGCGTAGTAGTCAAGCCCCTAGGTCCTTTTAACCGACCTTTAGAAGACAAAAGTGAAAGTTGACCTTTTTGGAAAATGAACAAACAGAATATAATGCACGAGAATAGTATGATGAGCATGAAAATTATGCTATTATGCTCTAAACATAACATGAAAAGCAGATCTAGGGTTTGGGGGTGAACTTCTTCCCCCAAGCTTGTCAGAGATAAAATTTTGCCCTGTACAGGGTGGCTGCAATTTCATTGTTAATGAAATCATACCCTGTAATTACGGGGTGTGATTTCGTAACAAAAAGTCAAAGAAATAGAACAATGCAAATAAACTAATTAGCAATGCAAAATCAACAATATATGAATGCAGATGAATAAAAAAAACCTAGTGGTAGCGAAAAAGTAGAAAAAAATATGAAGACCTTCAAGATAGTAGACTCATCCTTAGGGATCCAACACTTATCCACCAAGGGCAACAACACACAATAAATGCAGTAGAAGAAAATTCCACAAATATTAAAAAGCTTCAACAAATCGTGTGGCACTTTTTCAATTAAGCACTTATTGCTTCTCTTAAAACTTCTTCTTCTTGACTTGCTTCTTGGATTCGGACTCTTGGAATTTTGGATCTTAGGATCTTGGTGAAAATAAGGCTTCAAACCCTTCATTTATAAGGGATTTGAAACAAGTATGGTCAAAAAAACCAAAGGGAAAATTGATGTCAAAGAGGTTGATTTGAAAAAATAGGGTTTCCTAAGAGAAAATCCTATCTAGGCAAAATCACACCCCATAAGGGTCAACCGTGATTTTATCGAAACTAGGAAAAAAAGAGGAAATATAAGGGAGAGACCCAAACTTGCTTTGGGCAAGTTAAAGGGTCTCTCTAGGGATCTAGGGAAAATGACTCACTCAAGTGGGTCAATTTTTTGCATCTACATTTTGCCCCCTCTTTGATGCATTTATGGCCTAATAAATGCGTCAAAGAAAGATGTAGACACCTATGGGTGAAGGGCAATAAACAAAAAAATGAAGTGGTTGGTTTAGAAGAAAGGAGTGGTGCAAAAATGGAGTTATTCCGAAAACTTTCTTGTTTTGCATGCAAATCAAGGCATTAGGGACATTAATGCTTCTTAGGCTAGGGTGCCCCCTCGAGTTTCGAGAGGAGTGTAAAATTCTTGATGAAACTCGAAATGGCAGACGTCAAAGAAAGAAGAACGAAAGCAAAAAAAAAAAGAGAAGAGAGAAAAGCAAAAACAAGAATAAAAAGGGCAAAAATGTGAAAACCCTATTTCATCTTCACCGTGCAAAGAAGAAGAAAGGAAAAAGAAAAAGAGAAAATGGTGCTTCCTACACATCATTCAACCATTGTGAGGAGTAAGGTCGACGCACCAGCAAAGTGAGCATAAGTAAGGACTAATATCCTCCCTCTAGATTAGGTTAGGTTAGATTTTAGTTCTTGTTTCAAGCATTTTTTTATTTTCTCCAAAAATCATCATGCACGACTCGAGCATGATTTTATGGCACGATCACAATTTCACCTGGTTCATGGTGATGAACGACAGCACACCCAAAAAACTTGGGGTGCAATTTTGCAAAATCATGCCTTAGAAGCAGAAGGCACGATTTCATAAAAGGAGAGGAAAAACAAAATTGCACCCGAAGCTAGACGGGTACGATTTTGTAGGAAATAAAAAAAGAAAGACAAAGCAAGCTAGCAAGCAGAAAAAAAAAAGATTTGAATTTTATTAACTATGAATTATTAATGTGCATAGTGAACTAATGAAAATTTTATTATGTTTGTGGATGCAGCATGATGTACTAAAGAGTCACGAGTGGCAACCAAGCTCCTTGAAGGTGGAGCTAGATGACCTCTCAAGGAAGAGAGAGGTACCCTAGAGGTAGTGGGGCTACACCACTTAGCAGAGATACCTCGAGTAGAGGCAGACAGAGTGTTACTAGCAGTGCTAGCGAAGAGGTAGTACTCAAAATTTTCGACCTTCCAATTACCCACAAGAGAGATGGTAGTCACACTGGAGGATGTGTGGTGCATCTTGTGCATCCCCATCAGGGGGATTGTAGTTTATAGAGCATGAGGATAGCGAGCCATGTTGCAAACATTGTCAAGAGGCTGAGCCCACTAGGTTTTAGATAGTGTGATCTCGATCGATGAGATGGTGGGGTGTTATCGGGTCAAAGATTTAACAACCAGCTCTATAGGGTGGTGGTGAGATTGTTGATGTGCCATACCAAAAAGTGACTAAAAACACGAGATTCTGGAAGAAAAGGAAACACTGAAGCTTGTGCAATGCAAACAAAATAAAGAGAACAAATTAAACGAGATAAAGCACAGCCTCTTTATTTATATTCTCTTTGACATCGGTTACAAACGTCTCCTCCCTTTTCAGGGGCTAGGAGCATCAACAAAGTTTTAGTCACAATAGTGACTGGTGATCCTTCTTCCGTGTGCCCACATGTAAAACGGGCGGGCCAAAGTGTTGTCGCCGCTTGTGTTGATGAGTCCTCGATCCTTGCTGCTCCTCCTGTGTTCAAAGAAACAACAAAAAGAGTTAGTAGCACCTGTGTTAAAATAAAGCATTCGATCCCTAAAAACCAATGTAAGATGCATGCATAAGATTAAGTAAATCAATGAACAAACTGATTCCGAATGATAATGCGTAATCGTGATTTGGCAGCACTTCGTTGCTTAAAATCTCCAAAACCCTCTCTTCTTTTTTTTTGGTGAGAGAACTCTGCAATTTATAGAATTCCCAGGGTGCAGTTGTTATGGGCATGCAGGGATGCCAGTTGGTGTTCATGCTAGTGCGTGATGGGAGAAATTATTCCTATCTGGCCTGCCCATGCTTCTCTGCATGATAGTTCGCAGGTCGTCCACTCGCGCGCATGCGAGGCAAGGAGCCGTAATTGACTGACTTCCACTACCAATTGTTTAATGTCCCTTTTCAATTGTTTAATGTCTGCTTTCGTTTGTCTAGTGTCCACTTTCATTTGTTTAAAGTCCACTTTCATTTGTTTAAAGTCCACCTTTAATTGTTTAAAGTCCACCTTTAATTGTTTAATGTCAAGCCAGGTGCAAAGGCAGGAGTTTGTCGCGATATCGCGACATCACGATATCGCGACACCAAGAAGAAGCCAGGGCGAAGGGTAGGAGTTGTCGCGACAGTTGCGACATCGCGATATCGCGACGTAAAACAAAAGAAAGGGGCCCGAAGGCGGAACGGTCGAAGAAAGCAAACGGGAAATAACCAAAGCACTGTCACGTAATCGGATTGGTGCTATTTTTGGTGTCTACAGATGCCCCTTTTTGGGAAGCGCTGTGGGTGACGCAGTGCTGAGCAAAAATAGATAACCAAAGCACTAGTGATTAGGGTTTCTTAGTAACCTAACCAACTTGTGATGCCCCAAGCATGGAAAGGGGATGCATTCTTGAATCCTTGCTTCTAACGAGCTAAGGAATTTGATTTCAAGTATTAACCTATTTTGGTGAGGTGTGACTTGAACTTAGACATTGATCAGTCATGAATAGGCAAAGGGCGCAACCTTTTATCCATGGGGGAACCTTGAGTTCATGCTTCGGGAATGCCAAGCGTTTGATCGCGTTTGATCGATTTGTGATTGTTGCTTGTTTACTGCCCCAAGCAGGAGCGTGATTGTCTTTGTCAATGATTCTTTGAATGCATGCCATTGCCTTGATTGGGTGTGTGTTTGTTGATTGGTGACTAAGTGTGACTACCCCCTCAAGCGACGAATCGATGAGGGAATGACCGCCATGAGAAAAGCGACGAGTCGCTTGACCCAAGGTGACTTAGGTTAGGGTGCCTTCGGATGTTTGTCCGTTGAATGTGCAAGCGGTTTTTCTGACTTTTGGACCTATTTTTGGTGGGTAAAAACCCTTTTGGTGATGCCATAATGGGGTTGAAAGTGTCAACAATCCGTCTTCCCGTGGAGCGGTCCGGCTATGGTAGCCTTCTTAGGGAGTAGAATAGCGACCATTTGCGCCCCGACATCGATTTTCTATGCCAAGAGGTTAAGTGCAAGAGCACTTGTGTCCGGCAATGCTTATTGCTTTGTTTTTGTGTTGCATTTTTTTGTTGTTTTTGAGTGGGCTTTGACCCATTTTGGGATGCCATTTGGGATTAAAATTGGTGAAAATCCGACCTCCCGTGGAGCGGTCCGGCTATGGTAGCCTTCTTAGGGAGTAGGATAGTGACAATGTAAACCCCGACATCAGTTTTGCTATGCCAAGAGGTTAAGTGCAAGAGCACTTTTGTCTGGCAATGTTTATTGCTTGTGTTTTTGTGTTGCATTTTTGTGATGTTTTTGTTGTTTTGTTGTTTTTGTGATGCCATTTGGGATTAAAATTGGCAAAAATCCGACCTCCCGTGGAGCGGTCCGGCTATGGTAGCCTTCTTAGGGAGTAGGATAGTGACAATGTAAACCCCGACATCAGTTTTGCTATGCCAAGAGGTTAAGTGCAAGAGCACTCTTGTCTGGCAATGTTTATTGCTTTGTTTTTTTGTGTTGCATTTTTTGTGGTGTTTTTGTTGTTTGGATTTTCTTGCTTTGTGTATATGTCATGATTTTATGTTATGCACAATGATTGATGTTGATGGATGCATGTTTATGGTGACGAATGCATATGGTATGATAAATGCGCATGTTGTTGATTTATATGATAAGTAATGGAATGGATGAAATGATTTGTTGATAACCTTACATTGGCACCATAGACTATACATGACTTATGGCTTTATGTATTGGGTGATTGCTGTGGTAAATGCTTTTTGTGTATATATGTTGTTTCTTTTTTTTTTTTTTTTTGGATGGCGATATAGGAATGGATTATATGCAATGGTTGGCGTAGAATGTAGCTAGGTTTTTCTGAGATTCAGCTGTTTTAACTAACTAGCCAAGACTGGACCGTTATCTTACAAGATGTCTGACCAAGGTATGAATCGCGCTTGTTTTTGACCAAGTTATTTCGCATCCCTGTGTGTGCAATTGAGTTTGTTTATGTGGTATTTGTCGAGATACCGCCAGTGCCAGATAGGCTTTCAACCAAACCTGTACTGAGGATCACCTAATTAGTTCCACTAACTCCTTTGTTGTATTTAGTTAGATTAATCTGTTTCGCGATCTAGGAGACCATAAGCTAGCTCATCCACATGCAAACATTGATCTGCACACAAGTAAATGTGACAGATATATCATCATGCGGGAGGTTTGCCGCCAGTGACTCGATAGGTTATCCACCAAACCGGTACTGAGGTTCACCTCATGACCTTTTGAATGCTGAGAGTTCCAGGGATTCAAGTTCGACTCCCTTCTTTTCTTCATTTGTATTGGGATACTTGCTCGTTTATAGTGATGAAAATCACTGTTTATTTTTGTTTTTTTTTTTTTTGAGCAAGGGATTTGAATTTGGGAGTGATGAGAATCACTATTGCTTGTGCCTTTGACGTCAATGTTTGGAGTATTGACTTGTGCAACTTTTTGATGTTTTTGCAATGTTTTGAGGACTTGGGATTCTTGGGGAATTGGGTAGGGAAGATTCTTGTCCTTTTGCCAACTCTCAGCATTCCTGGGGTCATTCGCACAGGGGGATGAGCGAGATAATCTTTTCGTTGTTTGGTATCCTGAATTGCTTTACAGGTTTCATCCTTCATTGACACAACTTAGGAATTGTTTTTATGTGTTTTTGAATTTGTGATGGGATGCTACGTAACAAGGTGTATTTCAAGTAAAACTCTACCATTGTAACATTAGTTTGACTTTTGTACAGTTTTTGGCTAGAAACCTAAAGACAGTTGAATGACGAAAACTCTAGATATATTTAGATGACAACTGATTTATGATATGGTGAAATGGTGATTGGCGTTTATTTTGGTGTACTTTTGTTCAAAGTGGAAAATGTGAAAAGGTGGTGGTTTTGCCAAGTAATGACAGTCTATGGTGCTTTTGCCTTGTGTGATCAACAAACATGAATGTGATGCCTAATGCAACTATTTTTTTTTTTTTGTATTTTTGATTTTGGAAGTATGCATGAAATTGAGATGTAGATTTTGTTTGTTTGTTTTTGAATTTTTTTTTTTTTTTGGATTTTCTTGACCAAGCGATTGTGATAATCCTTGGAGCTTTTGAGGTTGACCAAGAGATTGCGATAATCCTTGGAGCTTTTTGGTGTGACCAAAGGGTTTGTAGGCACCTTTGGGGCATTTTGGGGTGACCAAGTGATTGCGATAATCCTTGGAGCTTTGGGGGTGACCAAGGGATTTAGGAATCCTTGGAGCTTTTTGGTTTGACCAAGTGATTGCGATAATCCTTGGGGCTTTTGGGGTTGACCAAGTGATTGCGATAATCCTTGGAGCTTTTGGGTTTGACCAAGTGATTGTGATAATCCTTGGAGCTTTTGGGGTGACCAAGGGATTGCGGTAATCCTTGGGGCTTTTTGGTTTGACCAAGTGATTGCGATAATCCTTGGGGTTTTTGGGGTTGACCAAGGGATTTCAGGAATCCTTGGAGCTTTTTGGGTTGACCAAGGATTGCGATAATCCTTGGGCTTTTTGGTTTGACCAAGTGATTGTGATAATCCTTGGAGCTTTTTGGTTTGACCAAGTGATTGTGATAATCCTTGGGGCTTTTTGGGTTTGACCAAGAGATTGCGATAATCCTTGGGGCTTTTTGGGGTTGACCAAGAGATTGTGATAATCCTTGGAGCTTTTTGGGGTTGACCAAGAGATTGCGATAATCCTTGGAGCTTTTGGGGTTGACCAAGTGATTGTGATAATCCTTGGAGCTTTTTGGGTTTGACCAAGCGATTGTGATAATCCTTGGGGCTTTTTGGGTTGTGACCAAGCGATTTAGGAATCCTTGGAGCTTTTTGGTTTGACCAAGCGATTGTGATAATCCTTGGGGCTTTTTGGGTTTTGACCAAGAGATTGTGATAATCCTTGGAGCTTTTTGGGGTTGACCAAGAGATTGCGATAATCCTTGGAGCTTTTTGGTTTGACCAAGTGATTGCGATAATCCTTGGAGCTTTTTGGGATTGACCAAGCGATTTAGGAATCCTTGGAGCTTTTTGGTTTGACCAAGTGATTGTGATAATCCTTGGAGCTTTTTGGTTTGACCAAGCGATTGTGATAATCCTTGGGGCTTTTTGGTTTGACCAAGCGATTGTGATAATCCTTGGAGCTTTTTGGGTTTGACCAAGAGATTGTGATAATCCTTGGGGCTTTTTGGGTTTGACCAAGCGATTGTGATAATCCTTGGAGCTTTTTGGGTTGACCAAGCGATTAAGGAATCCTTGGGGCTTTTGGTTTGACCAAGTGATTGTGATAATCCTTGGGGCTTTTGGTTTGACCAAGCGATTGCGATAATCCTTGGAGCTTTTGGGGGATAGATGTACCCCCAGCTTGATGATATTTGTGCTTCGGATCTGGCTCTGGAGGGATTGGCATGAATGGATCGGCCCTATGTACAGATAAAAGGACGGGGTCTGCCTTTGGCACTATTGTTGCTATGAGGTCTCTAGGCAGAAGTTGTTCTTGATATGCCCAAAGTGGCGGATTCAACAGTTGGTTGCACTGCGCTGGGTTAACGTGCCACTCATGCACTGGCCTTATGTTTAGTTGTTGAAGTGCATCATCCATATGCATGGGGTGTTGGTGCTGTCGCATGTGATTAATGTGGGCCATCTCAGTGTCGTCTTCGTAATCTTTGTCAGAAAACCAAAGGCCCTTGTTGGCTCCGACAATTGTCTATTTGTGATATGTGAGGCTCTTCTTGTTCGAGCAGATTGATGTGGTCCTCATGGGGTTGTTTCGCTTGTTGCGGGGGGACCTGATTGCTTTGATGTGGTGCTTGCTCGGTTGGCGCTTCAAAGGGGAATATTCCCATTAAGCTCTCTTGGTAGTCATCCATGGGAATCATTTGTGAATGATTAATGTCAGATTCGACCGAGTCCCATGGTGTTACCTTGCATTCTGACTCGTCTTTGCTTAGCGAATCAGGCTCATCAGAATCTGGCGATTCTGAGACATGGGAGACCGCATCATCAGGTATCTCTATGGTCAAAGGCTGATCTTCCTCGAAAGGAACCTCTTGTAAGTTGGGATTTTGGGGTCCCAAAGTCTTGGTCTCGGCCGACTCTAAGCGCTCTAGTAGCGCATTGCATGTATCGGGGATTTGAGCTCCTCCGCTTTGGTTGGTTCCTGTTGAGGAACTTGGGGCCTATGGAGGGGTAGCTGGATAGCACCCCCCTTGCCTTGGTAGTGCATTTTAGTCCACTCTTTTTCTTGCTCAGATTCCTCAGAGGCTTCTTGAGGGATTTCTGAGGGTGGCCCATGAACTTGGGTGGGTGTCTGAGGAATCGAGGGAGTAGCCTCCCGCTCCTGTCTAGGAGGCATTGGGGGTAGTGCTTGATAAGGTCACGATGACCTGTCTCACCCCCAAGGTTGTGCCTCTCATAATGTTTTGTCTTATGCATGTGAGGGGTTGGAGTCCTCTCCTCGCATAGTGTGTTGGAACAACTCATCCTTCCGGCGCTGAAGGTGCTCTTGATTTTGAAGATACCATTGCTCTAACTATTGTCGTTCTAGCTCAAGTAGCGCAAGTTGCATCCGATGTGCGATATGCTCGATAGATTCTAAGATAGTTTGTCCCACCGTCTCATGTCTAGAAGGGCTAGATGCCTCTCCTACATATCTATCTCGGTCATGGTGATCCGAGATCTCTATAAGCCACCTCCCTCTGTTGGGGGTAGCAACATTCCCTCGGGGCTTTGGCCTCAGTGAGTGGTCCTGATAGATAGCAGGTGCGGAGGCGTATTGCTCCCGCACTGTATATTGCTCTCGAGGAAGGTAGGGGTCTTCCTCGTGCTCTCTTTCATAAGTGAAAAAGGTACGGACGGAGTTGGCTCGCCCTGCCTGAGGAGCCTTGTGCTCTGGAGGGGTCCTTGTAGTCCTGACAACTAGAGGGGGTGAAGGAGGGGTAGTGTAATCATGTGGTTCCTCCCGTCGAACCCTATGTTGACTTAGCGCTTCATCGCGCGGTGACCGCTCATAGCGAGCATCTAAGGGAGCTCTCCTACGAATGTACCCCTCATGGAAGGGTGTGTGTTGAGTTAGGTGATCCTGATAGCTAGCAGGCATGGGGGCGCATTGCTCCCATGCTATGTATTGCTCTTGAGGAATGTAGTGGTCTTCCTCGTACCCCCTTTCGTAAGTGAAAGAGGGACGAGCGACGTTGGCTCGCCCCGCTTGAGGAGCCTTGTGCTCTGGATTTGTCCTTGTAGTCCTGACAACTAGAGGGGGTGAAGGAGGGATAGTGTAATCATGTGGTTCCTCCCGTCGAACCCTATGTTGACCTAGCGCTTCATCGCGTGGTGACCACTCATAGCGAGCATCTAAGGGAGCTCTCCTATGGATGTACCCCTCATGGAAGGGTGTGTGCTGGGTGCTATGTTGAACAGGAGTGCCCCTCGAAGAGGTGCCCCTATAGTCCTTTTCCGTTAAGGTGTGGAGGGGTCTGCCTTGTGTGTCAGGTCGCCAAGGTGGTATGACCAAATCCTTGGGGCTATACCGGAGGTGACTTGTGCCTCCTTGGATATTCCCCACAGCGTCCGCCCGTGATTGGGCTTGGCTACGGGTGAGCACCATGACGATGTCTCTCTAAAAACCCTAAAATTGAAATGAGTCATATGGGGCCCAAAATTGGGGTGCGCATCCCTCTTACAATAGACAAGCCAAAAATGAAGTTTCAAGTCCTAACTCTAAATACATTAGGAGATATTGACCTCCGAACAGCTCAAAAAGCATAAAAAATTAGGTGAGCAATTTTAAAACCTAATTTTGGGGCACTAGATGATGGAATTTGGCCCCGAAAATTGGTTTTCTGGGGAAATACAACTCGAAGGAGTTATATTTGTTTAAAATTCTCCCAACTAACTCCCTGTCAAATTTCAAGTCAATCGGAGCTACGGTTGAGAAGTTATGGCCCCGACAAGATGCACTAAAATTTAGGGAAAAATAAAAGATTTTCCATATTTTGTTGTATGCTCCTGCATCACTTATGGGCACCTTTGGGGCGCTTTTGGGTTGACCAAAGGGTTCATGGACACCTTTGGGGCATTTTGGGGATGACCAAGCGATTGCGGGAATCCTTGGAGCTTTTGGAGCGAGTGACATGATTTGTTTATGATTTTTCTGATTTTTTTTTTTTTTATGCTACACAAAACAGAAAAGATCACACACATGCAAGCGATGATTATCTCTTTTAAAGATTAAAAGTGTTCCCTAAGTCTGGTTTCGTGTGTTTTAATGTTTGTTTTTGGAAGAATTTTTGAAGAACGTTTAAATGCATTATGAAGGCTCTTATGACTCCCATAAATGGTCGCCCCTTCGATATACCATTGCCAGGCCGATATACCAACCTCTCTATATACCCGCCCTTACGAGAGGGAGACTATAGGTACGTGAGAGTAGATGATACGTGGTGCATAGGCGGTACGAAAGGGGAATCGCTCTGTTTATGACACCTACCATAGAAGACTTATCCTCATGCGCTAGGAATCACCCTAGCAACACTTGGTCAGCTTTCGTCAGGATTTACGTCTAGCAACAGTCGCGATCGGGGTAATGGATGCAAAATCAAGCCAAGGTGGTGATGAAATCCACCGTTGGTCTTGATCAAGGGCTAGGGTTTTACGACCAGCTCCTTGGTTTAAAAATGTTGCGTGAAGTGTGTGTGGTTATTTTTATCAAAAAATGAAACAAGTAGCAACCACTTTCCCTAAGAAGGCAAACTTGACCAAAAAAAAGCAACATAATAGCAGAAAATGATAGGGACAGTTAGAAACCGTTACCTCTTTTTCGCCCAAAATCGGTTGTTTCTGACTCTCGACCCTGAAATTGCACAGACAAAATTTGTCCCTGGGTGAGACGAATTCCAGAATAGAATTCATCCCAGGATGGGACGGATTCGAATTCGTCCCTGGGTGGGACGAATTCCAGGACTGTATTAGGCTGGAACGATCCATAGTCAGCACTCTAAAAATGGTACCTGTAAGCACATAAACACAAATTTTTGATTAGTTTCTTGATCTTCAAAAAGCAGGGGACGGGGTCCCACCGTGATCGCCACTCGCGATGTCGCGACAGTCATGATGTCGCGATGTCACGACATAAAACAAAAGAAAGGGGCCTGAAGGCGAAACGATCGAAGAAAACAAACGGGAAATAACCAAAGCACTGTCACGTAATCGAATTGGTGCTATTTTTGGTGTCTACAGTGACATATTCCATGGTTACTGGTGGGTGTAGTGGCAAACATGCCACATCAATGAATGAGATTCACATGGAGTCTATATGTGTTGGTCCGACTGTACATGACATTATATAATTTTGTGTACAAATGGTATACAGGGTTAGTCTGTACGACACTAATACAAGTGTGGTATTGGGAGCACATAGTAGTACGAAGATCGTATACACTTCTAAGGCCATTGCCTAACCTAGAGTGATCAGTAGCATACAAATGGTCTAAGTCCTATGAGAGAGTACAGAGGACATACATCGGGAACCTACCACTAGGAAGGCAAGTAATAGATGAGTTGTGGGAGCCTAAGATCATATGGCAACCATGGCATCTATAAATTGGATGGGCTAAGGATGTGGAGGAGCTGGGCAAGATCAGGAAGATGAGGTGGATCTCTACAAAGAAGGGGAAGCTAGAGCTCTTTCAATTTAACCGAGTCCAACGATAGTTTGGTATCTTTTAGGAGATCCCAAAATTGGGGGACTACTAGTACATGCGAGTGTACCAGGACCCATCAAGAGCTAGAGAGGACTCCAATGTGTGGATATGGGTAGAGGAGGACCTGTATGGCCCACTCTATATGGATCGAAGGGTGAACGGTGTCAAAGTGGCTCTTGGGTATCAAATATGGTACAAGGGTATCACATCCCTAAGGATCTCCCCACCAGTACTGGTGCAAAGGCACCAAATCATGAGCTAGCACATACGACTAGCACTACGAGAGGCCACTCATAGCTCCATAAAGTAACAACGATAAGACTAGAAGATCCCATGATAAAGATAGATATGGTTTTAAGTAGATATGGTGGTGACTACCACCACTACTAGGACCAAAGGGGTAGGGGCAACCGAAGTTACCCCCAATATGGTTAGAGCAGGATCAAGTAGAAGGACTAGGGAGGCCTCTACATCAGTAAAGTTGGTCTGAGAAGGATTGCAAGTCAAGGAGACCCAAGGAGGGAGATAGAGGTTCTATACGTATAGATAGTACCCTTGTGGATGGAGATGGACCTAGTTTGAGAGGATAATGCCAAGAGGATTGAAGGGTTGAGAAGCTTATTAAGCATCACCAAGATAGAGAGGAACACAACACGAGCAAAGACAAACCACATCTAGAGAGAGGTAAGCTAGCCATATTAGGAGTGCCAGTGGTTTTGGGCATAGGATATGGTTGTGGTCAGTAGCAACTAGTAGGGTGATGGGATTCACCTACTACAGGTGGAGCTACAGAGGGCAAGAGAAATACTGGAGGTATTCGTGCAAAGGGTGACCTACCATATGGTGTACTACAAGGTAATTTTGGTGGAGTAGTGAGTACCACTACCTTCATCCCTATAGACACCAAGCCGGACCCAATCTAGATCATGGACAGTTTTACGGTCTATGAACATGCCCCCCCAGGACCACCTTCGATAGGTGGAGCAAAGAAGACAAGCTCCCATAGCTAGGGAGAGGATAGAGGTGACATATCAATTTTTGAGTGTGTCATGCATCCCTAGGGATGATCGAGTGTATCGAGTTTGTACTGTGGTACACTAACCAAGCAGACCTATGTACCTTTTTCTATCTCTCAAGTAATATCATGCTACTTTTTAGTGCAATGTGTGTGCTTATGTGTTTCTTTTTATGATTTTTTATAAATGTTTATATTTTTGTATGCATGGTAGAAAAATATAATAAATGCAGGGAATGAACCTAAATGAATGATATGGAATGGTATGGATCTAACTAAATGCAATGCATCTAAAATGCAAACCTAAATGAAATGCATGGATGAATGAAAACAAAACTCTAAAAATCCAAAGAAAAATGAAAAGAATGAAACCATGTGAGGATGTATGCTCGCAAATGACCAAGATGGATGCCACCCCTTGCATGTGGTCATGAAGCTATCCTGTGATGGTTTTTGACGTGCAAAGATGGACAATGTGGAGTTGTACCCACTATGGGTGTAGTGCTCGCTAAGATGGTCACAAAAAAAAAATATACCCACTGGGATGTATGCTCGCAAATGGTCGAATGGAGGCTACCCCTCGCTCATGACCATGAAGCTATCCACTATGGGGTGCTAAAATTATGTAAATGATATGTCAAAGCGAGTACTACCCCATAGGGGTGTGGTTTGTGCAATAAAGTGTATGGTCAAGGCCAATGGTGCAAAACAAGGACTATATCCCTTGACTTGGAGAGATGTAAGCAATGAAAACTTTCAAGGTTAAGGGATAAGGAAAATATGAGATGGTTATATGCAATTAAAAATGCATAGTGGGCCCTAGTTTGGGGGTTTGCTAGGCATCAAATCCCTAATGAGATTGCAATGCATGTGAGCTACAACCTAACTAGGTGTCATCGCTTTCCATTGTCGTAAAATTTCCAAGAAACTATGCCTTTGGAATCTTGTAGCAATGACACCTTGGACAAGCTCAACTGCCCCACCATGTTGAAGCTCATAAGAGCCATCATCGTTTCCTTTAGCTGACCCTTTGGATCTTTGATGCACTATTTTCATAACGGGCTCTTTTTTTAGCTAAGATTTCCAAGGAGCAGTGATCTAGATATCCTTATTGCGATCCATCGACCAAATATGACAATCAAAACCCTACCATGAAGAAGAGTAATAGCAACACAATTGTTGCCTGAGGGCTGCTATGACCCCCACCCTCTATGAGCTTGGCCTTTGTGGATTGCATATCCACTTCAACATGTCATGGACATTCCCATAAATGGTGTGACATGGCTAAGATGAATTTGTCGCAGAGATCAAGGTTGTGCTCAATCTCATGGATGAGGATAGTAGTGTGAAGGTCTCATTTCCATCAGATCCATCCTCCTGTAGCAGCCGCATAGTGAAAGGAACTTCCTTTCCTTTCTTCGCTAAACCGAAACTACGGCACTTATAGATCGTATATATAACCGAGAATGAAGAAATGAATGTTATATAAAAAACGAATTCAACGGAAGATAATCTGGTTATGTAAAAGTAAAGCCACTAGGAGGGCAGATCCCGCCGTTAAGGCACAGAGAGCGATTACGCAGTGAAAGTATAATAACAAGATGATTTAATTTTAAATAAACTAACTAATATATATATGAAAATCTTTACTCTTGGAATACCTAGCCGACGGCTAGGTTTGGTGTGTAACATGACTCCCCTCCTCGGAAAGCTTTGTCCTCAAAGCTGGAAATGTCTGGAAAATACTTTCAGGTTCCCATGTGGCATCCTCCTCTGGTAAATCTTGCCATTTGATGAGAAATTCTTGAATCTGACGTGATCTCAGTCTTCGTATTCTATGTTGTAGTATATCTTCAGGTTGGAGATGTATGCGTCCTTCCTCATCGAGCACTGGTAATTCTGATTGACTTCGCACTTTCTGACCAATTACTTTTTTGAGACATGAAACATGAAATACCGGGTGTATTCGTGATGAATTTGGTAGCTCTAACTGATAGGCTACTTCTCCAATGCGGCGCACAATTTTGTAAGGACCATAGAATCGTGGAGCCAACTTTTGGCTGGATTTTATCCTTAACGATGATTGTTTGTAAGGTTGCAACCTTAGGAAAACCCAATCACCTATATTAAAAGTTCTTTCTGATCGGTGCAAGTCCTGTTGTTGTTTCATACGATTTTGTGCTTGGACTAAATTCTCTTTGAGGATGGTGAGTGTAGACTGCCTTTGTTGGAACCAATCATCCACCTTGGCTACTTTGGATGATCCTTGTACGTAATCTATGACGATTGGAGGCTTGGTGCCATACAATGCTTCAAATGGAGACATCTTAATTGAGTAATGGTAAGAAGTGTTGTACCACCATTCTGCCAATGCTAACCACTGGCTCCATTGGTATTGTTTATCTTGAGCAAAACATCTTAAGTACGTACCCAAACATTTGTTAACTACTTCTGTTTGACCATCCTGTCTGTGGATGGTAGGTTAAGGACATGTTCAATTTGGTACCACTAAGTCGAAATAATTCCCGCCAAAAGTTACTAGTGAAGATGGGGTCTCTATCACTTACAATATTTTTTGGCATACCATGTAATTTGAAAATTGAATCCATAAATACCTTTGCCACCTTGCTTGCGGAAAATGGATGTTGTAAAGCCTGAAAGTGAGCGTATTTGGATAACCGGTCTACGACTACGAAAATTACTGTCCTGCCTTCTGATTTTGGAAGACCTTCAATAAAATCCATGGATATATGTTCCCACTGTCGGTCAGGGATGGGTAATGGTTGTAACAACCCTGGTGATTTGATTGTTTCTCCTTTATTGCACTGGCAAACTTCGCATTCTGCTACCCATTGTTTGACTTCTGCTTTTAATCCTTTCCAACAAAATGATTGTTTCACCCTTAAATATGTTTTCAAAAATCCTGAATGTCCTGCTGATGGAGAAGCGTGTGATTCGTCGAGGATCTTCGATTTGAGTTCTGAATTGTGTGGAATGTAAATGCGATTCTTCTTCCGGAGGATTTTATCTTCATAAGAGAACAAAGGGTGTTTAGAGGACCCGATAGACAATTCTTGAATTATCTGAGCAGTTTCGCTATTGGATAACCAGTCATCTTGTAATTGAGTCACCCATTGGGAGCAAGGACCTGAAATAGCGTTAATGACTACTTCGTCTTCATATTTTCAGGACAACGCATCGACGGCTACATTTTCCTTCCCTTTCTTGTATTCGATAACAAAATCATAACCCAATAGTTTGGTTAACCACTTATTTTGTTCTGGATAAGAAAACCTCTGCTCAAGAAAATGTTTGAGACTACTATGATCTGTTTTGATAATGAAGCGGCTACTGATTAGGTAGTGTCTCCATTTTTCTACTGCATGAAGAATAGCCAACATTTCTTTTTCGTATGTTGATCTTCCCAAATTTTTCCTCGAGAGTTGTTTACTTTCAAATGCCAACGGATGACCTTCTTGCATTAATATAGCCCCAATTCCAGTTCCTGACGCATCACATTCGATAATAAATGGTTTGTGAAAATTGGGAGTTGCTAATACTGGAGTTGTACACATGGCCTCCTTAAGAGCTTCGAAGGCTTGAGTAGCCTCTGTCGACCAACGAAAAGCATCCTTCTTTGTGAGTGCTGTGAGAGGTGCTGCAATCTTACCATAATTTTGTACAAACTTGCGATAGTAGCCCGTGAGACCCAAAAAACCATGAAGTTTCTTGATGGTTTTAGGTAAAGGCCACTCTTGAATTGCCTTAATCTTATTGGGATCCACTTTGACGCCCTCGTGTGAAACTATATGACCAAGATACTCGACTTCTTGGACACCAAATGAACATTTGGAACGTTTGACAAATAACTTTTCTTTGTGTAAAATGTGAAGGGCTTTATCCACATGATGTAAATGATCCTTCCATGTTTGGCTATATATGAGAATGTCATCAAAAAAAACTAACACAAACTTATGGAGGAATGGACGAAACACTTGGTTCATGAGACTTTGGAAAGTGGATGGTGCATTGGTGAGACCAAAAGGCATGACCAAAAATTCGTAATGACCTTCATGAGTACGAAAAGCACTTTGGGAATATCTTCTTCTCGGACACGGATTTGGTGAAATCCTGAGCGAAGGTCTAATTTTGTAAAAAATTTTGCACCATGCAGCTCATCAAGTAGGTCATCTATGACAGGGATAGGAAATTTGTCCTTGATAGTGAGTTTATTGAGAGAACGAAAATCAGGACACATACGCCAAGAGTTATCTTTTCTTCGAGCCAGAACTACAGGTGAGGAATAAGGGCTAGTGCTGTGACGAATGACTCCATGATCTAGCAGATCCTGAACGATCTGTTCGATTTCTGTCTTTTGTGGTTGAGGATAGCGGTAAGGACGGCTGTTAGGTGGGACACTCCCTGGAACCAAATGGATGGCATGGTCATGAGATCGTTTAGGTGGTAATCCTTGAGGTTCTTGGAAAACCTCATCATACTTTGTTACAATGTCTCGTAAATCTGGAGCAGTAATATCCGAAGTTACTCGAGATTGTTTTTCCAAACAATTAACTTGAGCTATAAATCCATATCCACCCTTTTTTAACATCTTCTCCATACTATGAGAGCTCACCATTTGTGATGGAGGAGTAGTAATGCCTTGTAAGCGAATGACTCGTCCGTTTTCCTTCCATTCCACAAATAATTTTTTGAAATTGAAGCTAACCGTGTCTAATGTTTCCAACCATTCAACTCCCAAAATGACATCAGAGTTCCCTAAATTCATGACGAAAAGGGATCCAAACCAGGTATAAGTACCCATTTTTATGGAAACTTGAGATGTTCGACCAACACATTGCGCGTTCACCCCGTTGGCCACTAGAACCTGGAATTTGTCTTTGTTGGAAGAGTTAATGAATAGATTCAAAGCTTTTGTTGTTTTGATGTCGATAAAATTGTGGGTACCGCCGAAATCAATTAGCACATTCACCTTTTTCTGTCGGAGAAATCCTGGTACCTTGATGGTATGGTGGGCGGTTAACCCCATGAGGGCATGTACGGAGATCGCCATTGTATCCTCTTCCTTCTCTTCTAGAGTAATTGGTAGTTCTTCTTGCATAGGTTCTTCTTGTTGGTAAGTTTCGTCCTCTTCTCCTTCATATTGATCACACTCAATATGAAAGTTTTGTTTTTGGGCACAAGCTTGTTCCCTGGGATGATGATTGCGACATTTATAGCAAAAGTATCTTGAGGGTTGATCATTTCTACGAAAGGAATTGTTGCGATATGGAGGACGACTATAGTTTTCACGCCGTGCATACAACTGAATTCTCTTCTCAGCCAGCTTGGCTATTCTTATACAATCGTTCAGTGCGGTTGGATTTTGAATGTCCACCTCCACCCTAATATTTTCTTTCAATCCATTGCAAAAAGCTCCCACCACTGTGTCGGGGCTGAGGTCTAATGTATATGGTAGTAAACTGGTGAACTCCGAAACAAACTCGCTAACCGAACCTTCTTGTTTAAGAGATAACAATCTTACTGTGTATGACGATGTAGCTCCTTCATCAAATCTTTCTAAAAAGTAAGTAGTGAATTTTTTCCAGTTAATAGTAGCTCCTTTCTCTCGCTTAAGCCATACGAACCATTGGTAGGCCTCGGTGCCTAATTTTGATGCAACGAAAGGGACTTTATCAAATTCCTTAATTTGGTATAAGTCGAGAATGCCTTCCATTTTGGCTATCCAACCACGAGGATCATGACCCTCAAAAGTGGGCATATCAATGCGTGGAAAATTATTAGGGCCTCTCGGTTGGTGATAACCCATATCCCTTTCCTGATCTTGGTTATACCGCTGTCTATGATAGCGATCCCTGTAATTATCCGAATTGCCTCCTTGCTGTTCCCAATCGTCATCCTGAGTGTCATTTTCTTCATTCCTTTGGGCATGGGAGTGATTGTGGGGATTAGTATTGGGATTACGCTGGTTTTGTGCGCTCACTAGGGTTTTTAGGTTGTCACTAATTTCTTGCATACCATCTATTAAGAGTCGAAGAGCTTCATCGTTGGAAATGGCCGATTTACTTGAGTCTCCTTGTGTGATGTTGTCGTGAGTTGGGGGAGGGTTAGTAGCCATAGTGTCTACCAATGGATGATGTGGATTATAACTACCAATTTTGAAAGGAGAAGGAGAATTTTTTGTACCTGGGCTTCGATTAGGTCTTCTTGCGCTTGTATTGGGAATCTCTGAACTTGATAGTCGACCGTCAGGTCCCTTGGTCCAACTTCTACTCATGCACTGTTCAAAACTTCCTGCTTAGGAATCCTTGAGCTTCGATTTCTGCGATAATTCGGTTGAATTTGGCAAAAATTTTGTTTTTCGCTTCAACTGTCGCTCCCACTGCGATGCGGAATTGAATTTGGATGGCCTCCTTGACCACAACTTCAACAATTTTTAATTTGGACAATTTCAGCAACTTGGACTGACTGGACGGCGATGATAGCATCGAATGACGCGACAAGGACCGCTCGAGGACACACGGACAGCACAGACACTCGACACACGGACACGACATGGCTAGAGGACACGACACGGACAGCACGGACAACTAGAGGACACGACGCGGCTAGCGGACACGACTGGACAGATTAACGACACGACAGAATGGACAGCTAGAGGACACGACTGGACAGATTAACGACACGACAGAATGGACAGCTAGAGGACACGACTGGACAGATTAACGACACGACAGAATGGACAGCTAGAGGACAAGAATGGACAGATTAATGACGCGACAGACGACACGGCTAGCGGACACGACTGGACAGATTAACGACACGACAGACGACGTGGCTAGCGGACATGACTGGACAGATTAACGACACGATAGAACGGATAGCTAGAGGACACGACTGGATAGATTAACGACATGACAGAAGACACGACTGGACAAATTAACGACACGACAGAAGACACGACTAAAACAACCACAGGTGGCGACAATACAAGCAACCGATTTTACGCGCGTGGGGCGATAAATGAGTGTGTGACCGAAGTCACACCCTTGAAGGTGCGATGAACCCTATATAAATACTTTACTTGCTTTCCCACAGCAGATGTGGGATAAATATCCCGAAGCAAAAATTAAAAAAAAAATTGTACCTTAGGTGTGGGAGTTTAATAATCGTTAACCGCGCGCTGTGATTGGTCGAAAACTCTCTGTGTTGTATGCGCTTGTTTTACATCAATTTTCCTGCGCTATAGCCTGCTATGTAGCCTGTGAGTCAGGTCTTCCTGAATTCATCTCAGGCGTTAACTTGACATGCGACGGTGCTGATTTCCCGGACGTTTTAATCTCCCCCGTGCAACGCTTTCTTGGAACACAACGACACAGTTGTGTGAAGAAGCTTGTTTGGTAAACGCAACACGAAAGCTTGCATGGAAGCGATGAAGCTGGAAGCTTGCTTGGACGGCCTACAAACCGAGTCGCGTGGAATACTCCGATGAACCGGTTCCTTCGATTTTTTTCTTCTTTTTTTTTTCTTTTTTTTTTAGAAAAATATTAGCAGCACTGCGGAAGGTCGCCGAACCTGTTTACTGATACCACATGAAAGGAACTTCCTTTCCTTTCTTCGCTAAACCGAAACTATGGCACTTATAGATCATATATATAACCGAGAATGAAGAAGTGAATGTTATATAAAAAATGAATTCAACGGAAGATAATCTGGTTATGTAAAAGTAAAGCCACTAGGAGGGCAGATCCCACCGTTAAGGCACAGAGAGCGATTACGCAGTGAAAGTATAATAACAAGATGATTTAATTTTAAATAAACTAACTAATATATATATATGAAAATCTTTACTTTTGGAATACCTAGCCGATGGCTAGGTTTGGTGTGTAACACATAGTGACATAAAAGATTGTCCAATTGGAGTACAAGGCCTTTGCTAATACGTTCCATGTTTTGTTTCCATTGGCCCCATTATTCTTGAGCATGAGGGGACATCTAGTGCCAATTTTGACCTGCATAGGCCAAAGCAAATATTAATTGTTGATGATTGTTTTTAGCTCTCCATAATTTCATAAGAGAAGAAAGGCTTTGCGGGCCATCATGGATATCAATGTCTTCGAGAATTATTTAAGAGGATTCATTCCGCCAGAGATAAGCACAAAACAAGGGCTTACTATGCAAAAGGTTGTAATAGAATAAGAGGGTCTCTGGGTGGGTGTCCTCGAGTAGCTATAGCAGTTCCTGATGTTCGATAGTTGTGCTTGGCATGCCTAAGCGTCCAACAAATCTTGAGTTGGTAACCTTGAGAAGATTCTTATGCTAACAATGGAGTGCCATAGCCACATGGTGGCCATGTTTGGTCCCCAATGATGTCATATGTTGCATCTTCATAGTGAGAGGACATACGAGGATAGTGAACAAACGTTGATGGCCATGACGTTGTTAGTTGGTGATACAGTCTATCTGAAGTGACAGAATGAAATTGTAACACTTGAGTAGAGGTTCATGGTGGCCACACTCTAAAAGAAGTCGTATTTGTTGGAATAGCAGATCCAGTTGTGTTTCGACTAAGCTCACTAAAAAAACACTAAAGGCACTCAAAGTATACTGTTGAAACCTGTCAAAGAAACATGACGTCATCAAATGGAAATTGACTATGTGCCACTATCGTGCACTACCCATCTTGAAGGTTATATGGACCACGAAAGCAACTTCATCTAATTTCTTAACATTGTCTTCACTCTTGCACACATGATGATTCTATATTTCATGCTTAAGAAATTCTTGATGGAGAAGGTGAGCTTCCTTCAAATGTATAAGGGACATGCCGACAACTTCATATGCTCTCTATTACAAAATAACCACTATCAACATGTTACGCACACTACGCAGGGAGTAACATGCAACATGTGACTACCATATCATTCCTGCTTTTAGCCTATGCCAATTATTTAAGTCACATGTAACTCAGGGACCAAGTGGATATATTGAAAACTCGACTATACAACGAGCATGATAATGCCATGATGATATGTGGTAACGATGCTAGCTATGCATGCCACCTACCCATGACACCTCTGACATGTCAAAGACTCTCCTCAAAGCCACTTGTCCATGTCTTCACAGTATGGATACACTCCAATACACCCACCTACCACATGTTCTCCCCCATGGATAAGGTCAATGTAATTCTCGCTCACGTAGTTGTTCAACTTTGTGGATGACACGTTTGAGTCGATGATGCCTACCTCAATGGGAGAAATCACCCTGCAACAAAAAATGGTAAAATAAAGGCCATCAATGTGCGGATCACATGCAATGGAAACATGTAGGTCCCATGAGATCTAACACCTCACCAGTGATGCGTTTTCAAACAGATACCAAGTCACTGCACCTTTGCAGCTTCGACAACACAGTGGAGAAGCATGTCTCCATGCTCCATGTACCACATGGTGAAGTAGCTGCTATGCAGCCTTGGCATGGATGGAAAACCCTTAAGAGCTTTGTCGATTTTTTAGGCCACAATTTGACGTCCCTCCAACACATCCAAAAGACATGGTGCACAGGCTGAGGCCCCTGAGGTGCATAGGTCACATGTCCGACAAGCCCCACACACTGGCCAAAATCTCCCTTGATGTCGAGAATGCCATCGTCCACGTCACAATTGTGCATGAACACCTCCATGCGCCCATTTTTTTCATAAGTTCTTTTTTTTGTGCCTTTTTTAGAGATGCATGATTCTCTTTAAAAAAAAAAAAAATGAGATACTAAAAAGGAAAGACCACCTCATGGTATTTATCAAACTTTAATCCCATATTCCATGAGGGAAAGTGATTAGAAGCCTTTAATTACATTTTTCTTTCTTAGTGTAATTGGAAAAATAAGGAAGGCCATGCAATATTTGGACACAAAAAATATTTCACTTGGAGGAAAAATCATTCCCTAAAATATTCCTTAAAGATTTTGCTTGGGTGAAAAATCACCTCCATCTAATTTTTGCCCCTAGAAGTAAACTTTTCCAATTTTGTTAATGTTTCACATAGCTATTGGTGCTCCAAAATTATTCTAGGGACAGCAGAGAACTCAACACCCTAGAATCACAAACAAAAAGAATCTAAAGACTACATAACATTTGACACTTCAAAGTTTAATCAGCCATTTTTGAAGACTACAAAGATACATACTTTAAAAGATGCATCAAATATTATTTTCCAATCCTTAAATTGTAAGGCTCATTTTTTTCAAAATTTGTTCTAATATGGAGTGCATTCTCAATAGTACCCGACACTCCTCAACACAATACAAGTGAACCTCATAAGAACACTTGTAATGGCTCTAAAATTCTTGTACAAAGGTGCATTTTCAGCAAAGACCGACACCATAGTGCAAAATATAAGTTCAGCCTAAGGAGGTATCCTCATGAAACCAACAATAGAATGAACCTTGTAAATAGTGATCTACTCTAGTACATCTGGCAGATGCAACAACTACTTATCCATGCAATCTGAGAGGATGAGAAAATTACAATAAGGACACTCATATAGTTGTTGAAGCAAAATGAGGACAATCAGAAATAAGTTCCAAAAAACATGAGTAGGACCACATTAACCAGCAAGTTTCCTCTGAGGAGACAACAATGAGCAGGACCATGTAAACCAACAAGTTTCCTCTAAGAAGCAGGACCACGTAAACTAGCAACAAGCCCACTTTTGCTTAAGTACTCTAAAAGTTCTTAACTTGCCAACCTAGAGGTAATAGACCCAAAGGCAGACCCAGAGGTGAAAGACCCAAAGGCAATAGACCCAAAGGCAACAAACCCATAGGCAAACCCAAAGGTATTTACCTAAGCAAGAGCCCGAGCAGCCAAAGTAAGAGCCATGTAGATAGGCAAATTGATGTCCTTAATTGCTGAATCAATTTTGATATTATGTGTTATTTTGTAAGTGTACGCAAAGTGTTTGACAAAATGTGCGTGCATATATTTAATTATGTTGTAAAGTGTAATTTAATATTGTACGTAAGAATAAAGTGATGTAAGTCAATTATGTCGGCTAAATTACTATTTTGTCTTGTAGTGGGAAATGTCAAGTAAATGCAAGAGCAAATGCATATGAAATATAATATGAGGAAGTTATGAGGTGGTTGGAGGGAAACTAGTTTTTGGTGTATAAATAAGCTCTCCCCTCATTCATTCAAGTTGTTCAAAAGTTGTTCATGCATTGAGAAGAGTCATGCAGGTTGGTGGATTAACAAAACAACATTGGCACGTGTGAGAGTTGATGCATATGTGCATAATGCAGTCTAGTCTTGTATGCAGCCATGGAGAATATTTTGCGTAGGGTTTGCAGGCTACAAATTGTAATGTTGAAACTGTAATGTTGTATCATCAATGCCATTGTTAATATAAAATTACCTGTAATTATTGTTATTTACCATTGTTGATGCTATTGTCGTTGTTGCTTCTATTGCTCTTATTGTCGTTATTGCTTCTATTGCTCTTATTGTCGTTGTTATTATTGTTGTTACAAGTTTTTTACATAATTATTGCTATACTACAATCTCCCCCCTTACCTGGCCTCTCTCTTTCTTCCTACAAATATGTAGAATTATTTAAGTGGAAATGGAACTGTGTGTAAGCATGTAAAATTTCATTTCTACAAGCCAGAGCCAAAAGCCAAGAGCCAAAAGCCAAGAGCCAAGAGCCAAAGCCTAAACTTATCCCAAATAATGTAATAAGGGGGGATGTTAGGATATTATTACATTATTTGTAATAAATAAATGTCACCCTCACCAAGAAGATAAAGGAGGTGATAGTTGTTTGTCTTTATTATAGGCTCATATGCCTATAAATATGTACACCTTTGTAATATATCAAATATATCTAGTATTTTCCTACATCTAACTATCAAGAACTATTATATCATCGATCCATAATGATTGTGGTCTCTTCAGTATGCTCAAGTTTGTATTAAGGTTAAACAAGGTTGAGAGATGACTGAATAATGAATAGGGAAAATGTAGGCCAATGTGTGTTTTCTTTTGTAAGCTCTTTAATATACTTCCTCGATCGTGATTACTAGCCCACCCAATATCTCAGAGCTCTAACTACGGAGGGTTTCACCAAACCCATGGTCGCACTATCTATTTTTTTGTGTACTGGTGCACTACAAATTTCAAATGGTCAAAATCTTCCTAAGACTAAAGATTTCTCCTAATCCTAGGGTGGTCTCCCCCTAATACCTAAGGGTACATAAGAGCTTTTTAGGCCTAGGTATTGGAGTCTCATCACCCCACTTCACTAGACGCCTTATGGGTAATCTAACTTAACCAATAACAATAGCTCCTCTATGATATTTGACAACCCTCATCACAAGGTTTCTAATCTATTACACTAAAACAAAGAAAAAAATTGGCTAGATTTTTTTTGTAAGGTATTTAGACAAAGAATTGAAGAAAAAATTATACCTCACGAGAACATAATGGCAAGGCATTAGTTGTTGCACCTATTGCAAGATGCGGTCCTGGAAAGTGCTCTAGTACCATTTGTTAAGAACCTTAACACATCCACACAAGTATTGCAATAAATAATAAAATTAATGGAATTTAAATAACAATATTGTAATATGAAATGGAAATGCAACAGCTTTATTTCTCAAAATAAAATCACAATACAGAATCATCGACCTCTTCAAAGGGACAACCTCCTTAGAAACAGAGCTCTAATACAAAAGAAGACTTGATACATTTCATCTATGCCCTTGCCTTTATAAAGACTCCTATCAACCCTAACCCTAATGCTCAAGGGTTGTTTTCACACACAAGTGGGGCTCCAAGCTAGAAATTTCCACTAAAGAAACAGTTACATTTTTTTTAATGGCTACATCATATAGGTAGACACCCCAAGTACCACATACATGCTACAATACATTACATAATAATGTTAGTATGGATTCTTAACAGTCTCATTTAGATTAATTGATCAACTTTATCAACACACCCACTTGCCAAGGAACATAGAATCTGTACATAATTGTGAAGACTAGTCAATTTGCCACTCTAGCAAAGTGGTACACAATTAACCCGTTAAAGCATTACTTTTCTTTATTGGAGTTGGGCATGATGGGGATTATCACTCCTTAGGAAGGGATGATTGATTTGATTGATTTGAGCAAAGCATGGACCACTTGAATCCTCAATAACAATGGTGCCAAGTTTGTCCTAAAGCCCACAAAAAGACAATCTCATGATTGATTTGATTGATTTGAGCAAAGCATGGACCACTTGAATCCTCAATAACAATGGTGCCAAGTTTGTCCTAAAGCCCACAAAAAGACAATCTCATACATCGCACTACTTGTATACCACGTATCATACATAGCACAATACTTTTGGATAGCACCAGTATGTTTGATGCTAACACTCGTTGATGTCAATACCAACCTAAATATGTGGACAAGATTCATGGCATCAAGGCCAACATATGGAGTAACATTAGGTACTAAAGCCTATCGCCAACTCCGTTGGCAACACTCGCCAAACAAAACTTTCATGTGTCAATTGGCAAATCAAATTGTTAGACATATTACCACCTCACACCAACGAGTATACAATTTTGCAATTGTTTTCCTCAACTGCTTGTTACACCTACCTAGAAAGGGGACAATATCAATTTTCCACCAACTCATACAACTCTAATGTACATAGTTATACCTAAGCCAAAATCCAATATAGTTGGTTGTCTTTCATATCTTTCTTTTTTTTCTAATAAGCTTCTTAAAGCAAAACTTGGCACATTGATACCCAATGCAGATTGCAACACGGTGCTTGCACTCTAGCCTAAACTTTAATGTTGTTGCAAATTGTACCACATTACCTTGTATTTTACAATCCATTCGCATTTGCATTATTTATAAATAAAGGTTTTCATTTATTTGTGTACTTCAAAATTTTATTGTATCTTTCCTAATCAACATCCCCTTCGATTGTTTTTTTAATCCTATAACATGTGGATGTTTATAAGATGTCTTATTGTATCATATTCTATTGCAAAATATCTAGAGCATAATGATCAAAATCCACCTAAACCGGTATGCATAACCTTTTTCTTGTCCAATTGGTCCTCCACTTCAAAGAGTGTTTAGAATGATACGTTCGCATTCTTATGATTCGAAAATTATTGAGCTTTTGATTTTGAAAGTAGTTAAGACATTCACGAGGCTCAATTATCAAAATGATTTAAAGAGTCCGGTTATATTACATGTTTAAACAAAAATATGTAGTTTAAAATTATACTAGCTTAGATATAAAAGATATATATTTAAAAACGTCGAAAATTATCAATCTCGAGACGCCTATCTTGGAAGTATATATATATATATATATATATATAAAAAAACGCCTAGAGTTATCAATCTTGAGGCGCCTATCTCAGAGGTGTAATCTTCAAGATAGGCGTCTTGGGAATGATAACTCTCGGCGTTTTTAGATATATATCCTTTATATCTAAGCTAGTTTATTAAACAGTTGCAACGGTTGGTTAGTCGGCTGTTTTAGTTTAAATATTTTAAATGTTTGCAACGGTTGGTTAGTCAGTTGTTTTAGTTTAAATGTTTTTGTTAATGTCAGCTTTTTTAATAAATAAAAAAATTGTTTACAATGAGTCAGCTGTTTTAGTTTAAATATTTTAAATGTTTTTGTTAATGTCAGCTTTTTTTAATAAAAAAAAATTGTTTACGGGAGGTCCCACCCCTAGCACCTCCCACCCGTCTGCCATTGTAGGAACTGCCATTGTAGGAACTGCCATTGTAGGAACGCCTCTCAACATAAAAATGTAAAGAAAAATCAATTATTCCTTAAAGATGGTCTGCCAATTCGTATATCAAATAGAAAATAGTGTAGAAATCGCTTTTCTTCCTTACTTTCATATATCAAATCATATCAACCCAATCTTTCCTTGTAGACATTCTCCTCTTTGGAAAATAAATGTTGCTTTAGTGTTTATATTATCTTTTCGACTCGTAAAATCTACTCATATATAGTGTTTACAGTCATACCAACACCATTTTATCAATGCCTTGTGCCTTTATGCTTGCACCATATTTCATAATTAATCCGCATATTGATAGCCCACAAACCCTCTCATCCACGGATCGCTTCTGTCCATTTTCCTTTTCTTTCTTTTTTTTTTCTTATAAGGGCTTTGTCCTTACTAATTGTACAAATTGAACTGCGTATTCAAGTAGAACACAAACTCCATTATAGAATGTCATTAGAAATAACAGCTCATAGAAAGGAGCATCACAATGACCAGTTAGAAATCAAGACGGAGCATCACAATGACCAGTTAGAAATCAAGAGGGCAAAACGTGTAAAATGAAGAGCATCACAGATTAAAAATCAATAGGGCCAACTACTAAATATATATTATAATTAAAAAGGATACAGGTGTAAAATGAAGAGCATCACAATGACAGATTAAAAATCAAGACCGCCAACTATTAAATATATATTAATTAAAAAGGAAACACTACGTAGTATATGCAACTATAGCATGGAAACACTACGTTAGCTCAAAATATAAAAGGGGATGACTTAGCCAATCCCTTTCAATATTTAAATATGCTGTAATTGTCAATATCTCTGACTGACTGACTTAGATGAATCTTCATTTACATTAAATTTTCAATTGCAACTTCAAATGTGACTACAGCTTCGTAAGTATTATGACCTACCTGAACCTGATCAGTGTTCAGGTTCAATTTTATTGAGATAAAATACAGTTCAGAACAAAGAAGAGAAATATGCTGGACAATATTTCTTATGGTCAAGAAATAAGCATTTATTTAACATTGTTTTACTAATTTTTCAACTCAAAAAATCTCAACTAATTCTTTTAAAATTGCTAATTTCCAAATTCAATCGATCCTTATCACCAGATCCGATGACTAAGATTTCGTTACAACACAAAAGCACACAACAGATTCACATCATGGACTCATGCGTATGGGTGCTCTCAAACAGGAAGGACATGATTAAACTACAAGAAAATCAAATTCAACCAATTCAGGGTGACTTAAAAACAAATGATACTGGAAGAATCTAACGTTACAGCTTTTTACTATCAAGACAACCTGACATACTGTCAAACTAAGCACAAATGCAAGAGAAAATAACCTAGGTTTTTCGCTTGCTGCTTCTGCTATACAAAATCAAGTTCATTAGGATTTGATGGTAGAATGAAATACGCCAAAACCCAAATAGTTTAACTCAACTCAAATATGCTACATACAATATCCAATGCTTCTTTTGCACAGTTTGCGCTATCAAAGCAACCGTGGAAACAAAATACAGGTAAAGTCTCCAATGATATCCATGGATTTTTGTGCTGTCCAATGTTCAAGGCCAACCCACTTTACCCTAATGACAATTTCTTCCCACAAATAACAAGCCCCCTTATCTCTACACAAGCATCTACACGATTAGGACTTTTATCAAAACAGTCTAGACGTAAGTCCAAGACAAAAAACTTGACATTTAAGTTAATCTGGTGTACATGTCAGAATATTGATTGCATCAATAATGTTAAGGAAGATTCTTATTCCAATAGCCCTTAAGTTGATCTGGCCTACATGTCAGAATAGCAATTGCATCAATAGTGTTACTGAAGATTCTTATTCCAATAGCCCAAATACAATGTGTGAAGACAGATTTTTCAATCATGAGAAACATTGAAGATGAACATTCACATATGCACCTGAAATCGCCAGGAAAGTGTGTCGAATATTAAAAATAATGATAACAATAATAAATTGAAAATTTTAAAAAATGTATTTTTTTATTGAGACTGCAGATAGAAAGAACAGTGGGTGAAGCATATACATCCATAAGAATTCCAGAAATTTGGAATAAATTGGTTAGATTGCAGTGCAACTTAAATTTCCTCAAAACATATATCCAGCTATCTATTTAACAAATAAGATCTTAATTTGAAATCAAGGCAAAGCTACTGGAAAATTCAAGAATAACAGATTTGAATAATTTGAAGAAACAAAATCTAAAATGAGGCTCAAGACATTACAGCTTTAGGGTCTAGTAAGACATTTTAGGGATCCTAAAAGCATAAATGATTACTATAAATGTCCTAAGAATATATACAGCTTGTACAAGTCTGATTTAAGATCTTTGTCAATCAAAACAAGAGATGGTAACTACTTGTAGTAAAGGCGTAATCCACAGAGGACATATATACAATCTTACATGTTCCCCACGAACTATCCGGAATAACAGACAAGAAGAAGACAATCATCCATAACACAGCCTAGGTGACGAACTCGTGAATAATCCTCACATGCCTGCAAAGAAGGCAGAAACAACTATCATGTTTTAGCTTAGACTCAAATGGTGCAGGTATTGATAAATCCCAAAACAATGTCATATTGGGAAAATATCAAGCAGTAGTTTGGATCCTCTGAGCACACAGCATATGAAACATCAAACCCAAGAATCTTACTCATTCTCTTAGGAATTGGTTAAAAGCAGATATGATCAATAGTAAGCCATAAATGTCATCTATATTTGGAGTCCCTCCCATTCTGTAGATGAACTGATGAAAATGAGTTTGCCTTCTACTCTGACCCGAGTTTGCTTGCCAAAGACAACTCATGAAGTTCATTAAGTATCCATTCTTCTCCAGTATGGCCTCCCAGAACTAGTGCTCTAGTTCCTCCAACTACACAGGTGCTATGTCCCCAAGCAAATCTTGGTGGTTGTCCCGGAACATTCAGCATCCTCCATGTTGGCTTCTCCTCTGTTGGATCCAATAGATATAGCTGTGAGGCTGAGTGCAGACCAGCCACAGATCCACCAAAGATTAGAACTCTACCGCCAGTCAGACTAACAGCCACATGATCCAGCCTAGGAGGCGGAGCTATCCCCCCAGGATTGCCTGCACCTGGCATCCCACTTCCAGTTAGGTATCTCCACTTGGGTTCTTCTTCACTGATATCAATTGTATACACGTCGCTAGATCTCAGCCTTAATGGTCCACTTTTGGCAAGGCCACCAAACATGAGAATCTTTCCGCCCCCATAGACAGTAAGAGTGTGACCCAACCTAGAAGGGGGAGTCCATGAGACAGGTATCTCTCTCCACATAGGCTTCTCCATGGTGAGATCCAGTAGAAATGTATCACTAAGCAACACTCCAGAGTCTGCACATCCACCTGAGACTATCAATTTTGTGCCATCTAGAGTACAAGAACTATGCCAGGATCGAGGAAGAGGAGGTGCTGAACCTGCTACTTCACGCCATGTAGGCTGTTGGGCATCTAGATCCAGAATGAAAACATCATTAAGCAAGCCCTGCCTACCACATCCACCAAAAACTACCAACCAAGAACCATTTAAGCATGATAAGGTGTGCCCCCATCGACCTGGAGGTGGAGAACTCACTTTTACATTTCGCCATTCTGGGTTGGCAGCACTCAAATCCAAAACAAATGTGTCATTCATGGGCTGCATGTTAACCCCTTCCCCACCAAATAGAACAAGCCTGTTTCCAGCAGCACATGCACTGAAATTGCAACGAGAAGGCTCAACTGCCCCTCCAACTGTTAGTTTCCGCCATGCAGCAGCTTCAAGAGTAGTAAGCTCCCTAGCAAGGCGACCCCATCCTAACCTTTTTGCACCAGGAACTGTTTCCAACACACGGGTTGTTTCCCTGCCCCATGCATTTTGGCAAACCATTCGCCATAGATCCTCATTTTGGGTCAAATGATAAAATCGCTTGCAAACTGAACCAACAGATGCCACATCCCTGGGAGTCAACCGTGATAAAATCTTTTGAGCTAGAACCTCATCATTAAGCTGGAGAATCCCACAGATTTCCCGGCAGAAATGTCCTTGACCAATTGGAGCTGGCCTGTACAAAAAAGGATCAGATAATGACCGATCAGCATATCGGGTGGAAGCTTCCTTCACACAAGGAGATGGAAGAGGACCCAACTCAATCTTCGCTTCAGTGAACAACTGAATGCCTATGATGTGAGTAATTATTCCATCATCCCCATGAATTGGAGTTAGGCGTAGCCTATTCACCAGAGGTGTTCCATCCTTTCTAAAATTCAACAATTCACCTTGAAACTCAATACCTTCATCCAGACACCTCCTGATTTCCGAAACAACCACAGAATCTACCAAGGGATGTCTTCTCTGTGCAAATGGGCCTCTGTACTGGAGATATCGGCTGAAACAAACAACAGCAGCAATGAATGCCCACATTGTCACAATCCCACTCATAATATTTTATTAGTGAACATGATTTTCACCCACACCAACAGACAGAAAGTGCACAAAATAGACAAGGCAATGATATTTTATATATTACACAAGTCCGTGAAGGGGCATGTTCAGAATCGTTCATAAAATGACCATTCCTAATACACATACTATACTCCAATTCAAGATACTGGAGTTCAAAAATCATCCAGAATCTTTCTAAACAAAATGAGTAGAAAATTAACATGTAAAGCTTCCAATCTAATTATAATTTCTTACCAAAAAAAAAATCAGTTTGATAACAGTATAGAAATGATGTTGAAGCTACATGATGAAGTTGTGATGCTGGAAAACCTGGGAAGTTTCATACAAGTAAAATTTCATGGTCTTGGATAATTATGGTCTGAAAAACATGTTTATTTAAGATATAGTATACTGCAAAATGAAAAAAGGCATGAATAATAGTTTGCCAACTACAACATATCAAACATGCAAACTTGCACAAGATGGACATTATTCAGGTAAAGATTGGGTGAGGATCCTTGACATGATATGAAATTTATCAAAGCATATAGCAGCAAAGATGGAAAACAAACACAACACAAGATGGTAATAACAGAAAACAAAGAGCAATATTAGTACATAAAAGTACAAGATGGGTAGCACTTACGCACCTGGGAATCAGGTCAGCAATGCATATCCAAAAAGAAGGCATAAATCCTCACATAAAACTCTGATATTGTATTTGTATTAGTAATAAACCATAAATTCTTACAAACTAGACAGTTGCTCCTGTATAGAGAAAGAGAGAATACAAAATGCAAGTCAAGAAATTCCCACATATTAACAAGGTACTAAACTAAAGGTCCATGAGCTTAGAGAAAAAATAAAAATAAAAGCTTGATTGATATGTTACCTATGTCGATATCTGTGTAATGTGCAAATATCCAAATACTAATTACACTCATGCAGGCTCTACCATTCTAGAACTTATAGGTTTGGAAAAATGTCAAAGGCATCATGCCAAAGGTCCTTCAGATCACCCCTGGAAAGAGATGTCACCAAAGCTCAAAAAATCAAATGGCTTGTATTCAAAAAAAATCTTGACACTAAGATCTCTCACAATCCAAGGTTGTATGGGTTATGGGTACTTATGCATGGCTTCCTTGTGACCCACCCCTACCTTCCATGCTAATGATTTGTGTACAGAGATGTTTCCAGTTCTGCTTGGTATCCATATACAGTCTCTTCGAAAATTGAATATAAATTCAAAACATGTATCTAATCAAACAAAGCAATCACAAGTTATAGGCTGTTTTAATGGAGACCTACTCTAACAAAACAAAGCAATCACATGACTAATTTGCAATTGACGTGGAGAAATGAAATGAAATGAAATATTATTAATGTCCGCAGTGGGCCAAAATAAGACCCAAGGGACTATAAGAAGGACAATAATGACTGCCAGCTAGCAGGCTTAAAAGTCCAAAAAAAAAATACAAGATGAAACCCAACAAACGGGCCAAAGAGAAAGGGAAAAGAAAAGAAAAGGGAGAGCAGAGGGGGGAGGGCTGCAGTCCAACAGAGAGGAGTGCACGCCAAGAAGAACGGAGAGAGAGGAGGGGGGAGGGAGCAGCCCAGGAGGGGCAAGCTCCGAGAACCCCCCAAAAACTAATCTCTCCTAACAGTCGAGGCCAAAGTACCGGAGCTGAAGAAGTCCATGATATGTCTCTGCCCATTGCTAGTTCGAAACCCTGACAAACTGTTGGTGCATTGTCTAGTGACCCTACTTCTATTCGAATTGGATGATGTGGGGTGTTTCCGATCGAAGTCACCTGGTCCATCGGAGTTGGTGAAGTATGTTGTGATGAGCCAATGATGAGGAGGGTGAGATCCATTTAGAGAACTTTTTTGTCGTCGAAGCTGAGTTATCTCCCTAAGAAAGAGTGCGAGACAATGTTGGTCCAGGTATCTGAAGAAGGTAGAAACAGATTGAGAGTTGTCCCTGAAAAGGCAATGAAACCTACCCCAGATCTCAAAATAAATGGGACAACAAAAAATAGAGTGATGAAGGGTTTCAAATTCACTTATGGAGCAAAACAAGCAAATCCGCTCCTCCATTGGAAGATGGTGATCTGACTCAATCCAGAGTTGGTGAGAACACACCCTGAGTTTCCCAATAGTGATTCGAAGACTATGCATTGTGTTGCTAAAGGTATTGTGGAGGAACTATTCTGCCCTCTTGTATCTGTAAGAAGTGCTCATGGTAGAAAGACAGCTTGGGGGAAAGAGGGGCAATAGGAGAAATCCATGTGCATCTGGTGTGTTGGAGACTAACATCCTTTTGAATCTCGTGGAGCATCTTCTCTTTACTAAGCCGAGAGGGGGGAGAACCCCCAAAGAATAAGGGGGAAGCCTGTCTATCCGTATCTGAATGCTGGCCAGGAGAGCAGAAATCTGAAAATACCAGCACCTCCGACCTCCCGAGAACTCGAAGAGAGTTCCATCGAGGAGCGAAGGACGAGGTAAGGGTACCGCTTGCAACCCTTACGAGTATCTCCGAAAGTACAGATCCTGTGAAGATAACCAATAATCAAGAAGATAATCTCAAGCTGGAGAGAAGCCCCAAACTCTACTAGAAAAATAGAACGGGGACTATGCCCTGCAACGAATGAATCGTCAAAGAAAGAGTGTCTGGACTCGTTCAACCTATGACCACTCAGTCGGGCCAAGACTAGGGCCCCAAACCACTGACCCATAAGTAATAGTTGGCTTGACCAAGGCATCAAAGATCCTCATCTTCACAGGTATATCCTGAAAATGTGCTTTGAAGCAATTCCTCTCTAGCAAAGATAGAGTTGCATACCCCTTACACACCCGGACCTGGGCAGCGGGTTTCATACCAAAAGTGGGACCAGTGAAAAGAACCCCCAAATACACATAAGAGGTGGTGATTTCGACCTCATGACCCTGGAAAAGGAAGTGGAGATGGGATAGAGCCTCTTTGGTAGTATTGAATACCATAACCTTAGTCTTAGAAAGATTCACCGTCAACTGTCTCGAGTCACAAAAAGCGACGAGTGTTCAGATGACGCTGAAGCCCCTCAGGGGATGAGGCCAAAAGAACATCATCAACAAAGAGGATAATAGAAATCAGCATATGGTGAAGAGGGCAACCATCCTCTGGGTGAGCATTCTCCCTAACATAAGTCTCAAACTCGTCGATAAAGATCACAAAAAGTGTCAGGTAAAGGGGGCATCCCTATTTCACTCCTATGATGCTAAGAATACTGGCTGAAAGCCCTTGAGGGGAGCAAACAACCTTTCACAGTCTCCTATAACCGTGTAACCACTGTCAAAAGCTGCCCGGAGAGGCCAACTGATCGAAGACTCTCAAGAAGTAAATGTTGAGGCACCGTGTCGAAAGCTTTCCTGAAGTCTACAAAGCAACAATAAACCTTCGAGGACCTGGAACGCACCTCCTCAATAATAGCTCTAAGGACTAGAATGTGATTTGTGATCTCGTGATCTTGCCGAAAACCAAGGTTCCATGAGCTTGGGGGGCGGCAGGCCGATTTTAGAGGATGGATGGGGGACGGTTGGTATAATACTATAAAAAAAATAGAAATTTAGAATAATCTACAAATTCTACACACAACAAAAATGAAAAATAGTAATACTAAAAACATAAAAAGCATGCATGTTCTTAGAATCATATAGGATATTCATATTGATATTAGTTCATATAGGATATTGATATTCATATAGAAATTTCGATATTCTTAAAATATGCATATAATCATCACAAATTAAAATAATATACAAATATAATTTTAAAATTAATTTTAAATGTAAAACTGCCCAGCTCAACATAGTAGAAAAATAATATATAAAGTATATGAGTTCAATCTTAAATATGGGCCTCTGCATGAACACTATATTTAAAGTATATAGTTTCTACTTTCTATCCACTGCATACGATGAAGTTAACTTTATATACTTAGTTGAGGATATTGGCCTAAAATAAATTATATAGTTTAGCTTTAATAGCGGAGGCCACAACTGACCGCCCTTCACCCTGTCAAAATAATACCGATCCCTGTTATTTCTTTGTTGCAGCATGCTAAGCTGAACCTGTACTATCATGCATTTCATGGCCACCTGACATAGTCTCACAGGAAACGCTGAGAAATCTGACAAAGGCTGACAGGAAGTACAGATATTTCTCAGTCTCAGCAGAAATGCAGACCACAGAGAGAACTCGTATTCTGAGTGCAAGGCTGAGAAAATCCATTTCATTCGAGCATGGGAGATGAATGCAATGGAAGGAAATTGCGGAGGGAAACTGTCGTTAACTGTTTGGTCCGTTGACTATTTGTTTGTCTGGTCTGTTGAACTTGATTTTGTTGCCAAACTAAGGCAAATATATTCAGGAGCAGAGAATTTTTGTCAAATTTCAAACTTTGTGCATAAAATTTGGCCAATGTGGCAACTTATATTTTGGATTCATTTCTTTTTCAATGTCCATTGGGGACGCCCAACCATCCCTAGGGACGGCCGAAGCGTCCCCAAAGGGACCTAGCCATCCGCGGGGACAGCTGGCCATCCCCAAGGATGCCCCAAAACAGGGGACTCCTAGGGACAGGAGGCCATAGGCCTCAACCGTCCCGAGGACGTTTCCCAAGCGTCCCCCCCAAAAAGAGGGATGGGGGGAAACGTCTCCAATGCAGTCCTCCCGTGCTGGAGAACGGAGGGAACGGGGGGGCACGTTCCCGTGTAACACTGTCGAAAACCAACTTGGTCAAGAGCCCTGAAACGCCCCTCCTCCAACCTTCTGGAGAGAAGCACATCCAATGTTGTGGCATAGAGCTTGGCAAAGATATGCCCAATCATGATAGTCCTGTAGTTATTGGGTTCAGGGGGGTCACCTACCTTATGAATGGGGTGAATGATATGCTGAGTCCAGGAATCAGGAAACCCAAAACAGACAGCGAGATTAAAGAGATCAGTGAGGGGCCCAACAAGAGGGTCAATACCATGCTTCAAAAATTCCGCCTGTAATCCATCCAAATTTGTTGCTTTGCTCGTACAGAGTTTCCAGATAGCCTATCTGACAAGACCAATCGAAAAGAGGTGGCACGAAGAGGGGGGGTGGGAGGGAACAGTAATAGGAGGCTGATTTGGGATGGTATATAGGGAAGAGGCATGAATGGTCCAAGAGGAAAAATCGATCCCATGAGTAATCCGATCACTGGGGAGGATCAGGCACCAGAAGGATTTAGGAGACTGTTGAAGGGAGTGGATAAGATCAAGTCGATGCCGAGAGAGGAAGAGATGCTTCTTCGAAATCCTATAGTCTTTGTGAGAAATGGCATAGGGCTGGGAAGGATTCCGAATGGCATATTTCAACCTTCGATGGGCAAACTTACATTCCTCATCATACCAAATGTTCATGGGGCAATGACCAAGGGGACGAGGACAAGGGGGAGGACAAATAGTGTGGGGGTACGAGTCTAAAGCAGCCTTCCAAATAGTTTGGACCAAGTAAGCAGAACAATTGGAAACATCGGGAAGAGAAGACACCCTAGGGAGGAGGAGCAAAGCTTGGAAGAATAATTGCAAATGGCTTGGAAAACGCAAAACTAGTGTGTGTGTGTGTGTGTGTGTGTGTGTGAGAGAGAGAAAGAGAGAGAGTATAGCTGATGCTTGATATCTCAATATTTTTACTGGCTGAATTTTTCAGGTCTACCCAATGAAGTTTCCCAAAAAATTAAAATTAAAAAAACAAAAGTTAATTCAGATTGTTTCATATGGCTGAGATAGACAAAATTGCAAGGACTTTTAAAAGCCTCGTGAGTATTCACAAACAACTTGCAGATCCTTATCCATTTTATTTCTTGGTTCAGATGCATTCCTTCTTATTCTAATTCTTGGGATTGTCTTTAACCTTCTCTATTTTGAACAAGCCCTGTGAATTTAGTCGTTTTGTCAATATTGTTCACAATTCTTTAAACAAAATTGAATCTAATAAAAGATAGAGATTTAGGTGGATTTTTAGATCACAGCCAAGCTAGCATGACTCTTGGATGTTTGAGACCTCTGTATTACCTTTACATATATGAGTTCAATAGCATAACTCTTTGTGTTTCAACTCTTTGACTAAGCTCATTGTAAATCAAGCCTTTTCAATCCATCTAAGCCTAACGACTAGTTTTCAAGTTTTGCCCTTACAATCAAATATTACCTTGTGTATCACAATGGTACCAAAGGAAAACAAACAAAAGCGCTTTAAAATTTTTCTTTTATAATCAAGTCCCTTCACAAAATCCTTGCAATTCAATGAACATGTATTTTTGAAAAATATGCAATTTGGACCCTAGAAAGACTGATTGTTCCCCTTTTGTCGGGTACAAGATGCCGCATCCTAGGTATGGGAAGTTCAATTCAAATGGCAGAAGAAAAACGTTTGGGGGTTCGGAATTTTGAAAAAAGATTAGGTTCAGTAACAATACACAACCTGAAGCAAAGAAACACCTCGCTAGTTATCGATTTAAATTTACAGCATTAACTGGTTAGGGCTGATCCAGGAATACATCAATTTTGCAAGTTAATTGGGGGTTTGGAACCATTACAACAATAACATTGATCTACAATTTGTACTTCTAGAGTTGGAAAAAAAACACAATTAGATCTAGTTTAACATAGCATCTAATTTCTTTTTTTCCCCTACTAGTTCTAATTTAGCTTATCATTCAACTATACTAACTATATTAACAAAGTTGTGTATCTCATCTCTAAAGCTAAGGTGGTAAAAAAAGGCAGCATTATGTGAACATGTGGAAGGCAACTTTAGAGAGCCAAAATACTCTCCCTTGCGGTCAACTTTTAACTCAATAGAAAAAACAGTACTTTGTGCAACCAATATTCCAAAGCAATTTATGACCAAATGCCAAATATTGGTTGTTCTTCAACTCAATCATACTAGAAGAAGAGCACGCACTATTATCATGGACAACATCATTATGAGAAGCATTAGAAGTATCCACATTGTTATAATTAACAAGATTTACATCAATAGTACAAGAACCATGTGAACAATCATGATCATTAGCAGCATCATCAGTGGGAGTAACATCACCAAAAGAAAGACTGCCTTATATGCTCAATAGTACCGTTATCATCAGTTGGACTATATTGATCAATGCAATCCTCCTCGAACGTCAATGCTTTCCTCAAAGGAGCATCTCTTGTAAAAGCCTATGATGAAGAAATTTTAGCTTCTCATTATCACATTTCATATTCTGAATTTTCAAATTTTAGATTCTCATTTTCTCTCCTTTTCAACATCCTATCAATTCAACTTCCCTTTCAAAATATCCACCATTGTCCTCCACATGGTAAGACTCATAATCATTCTCATGATGCAGAATACTCATCATCCTCATCAAAAAGCTCACAGCTCTAATAAGAGTTAAAAAGTATTTGTCCAAGATATGCCAATCTCCATTGCATTCTTCTCTTGAAAAACCAAAAAGACGTCTTCCAAAAAGATATTTTGACATGTAGTAATTTCACCGCTGCTTCAATTATCTTCCTTCCTAACAATCAATTACTTTTTCAGATGTGCCATGACATCATCTTGTAGACCATATTCTATGAACAGGAAGTTCATGTTTTAGCCTAATTACAATAATTTTCTTCATCCGGAGGTTCAAAATAAAGAATTGAAAACTGATTGCACTACTGCAAAGTACTCAAGAAAAATATATGTTCTTCTAAAGATTAAGCGCAATTTTGCTCCCAATTAGGACAACCAGTCTAAACAAACTTCAACCACATTTTAATTGGTAAAATGATGGACCTATAAAAATGCAAAATTGTAACCCATCCTAGCATTTATATATATATTTTGAATACATAAACAAAGATATCTAGATTGGCATTTAAGTTTCTTCTGATGTCAACACTTGAACTTCGGCTGCATGATTTGGCAAGAAAAATATATGATCTTCTGAAGATTAAGTAAAATTTTGCTCCCAGTTACGACAACCAGTCTAAACAAACTTCAACCACATTTTAATTGGTAAAATGATAGACCTATAAAAATGCAAAATTGTAACCTGTCCTAGCATTTTTGTATATATTTTGAATACATAAACAAAGATATCTTGATTGGCATTTAAGTTTCCTCTGATGTCAACACTTGAACTTCGGCTGATGATTTGGCTTTTGCATGCAATCCATTTGTCTTCTTTCACAAACTTTGTGTTTGAGGCTTGAATCACAACTCTCATGATCATATGGATGTTGATAAAGTTCAACTTTTGGAAGGTCTTCAGCCAACTTCACTATTGCTTTCGTTGTCTCTTTTGCAATGTCTTTTGTAATTAATCCTGTTTTACTCCAATAAATATTTTCTACCAGAGATAGTGGAGTAGAGTTTGTAGCTCTTCATTGTCATGGATAATCTGTTGAACTGTTATTTTCTTCTTCAATTGATTGACTGCTTATAATAATCCTTGATTATCTCAATGTCATGCACTTTCTCCATTCTTTTCTTTTTAACTTCTTTAATTATTGGAACTCCAACTCTAACAAATCTACTTTCTCCTTTTTCCAGACCATTTAGTTTTTGTTGTGTTTCAACAGAATACTAATTTAACCTTTCTAAGTCTTTTCGACCAAATGTTTGTTTATCCTTCAAGGTACCATATTATCCAAGAAGGCCAAATCCTCAATCAAGGAAACTCTTACATTTGGGCTGTTATGTGTTCAGTTCAATTCTAACATCTTCCCTTGTAAAAAATATGTTTATGTCTTCTTTTGTAAACTTTTGATTATCCATCAAAGAAAAATCTGCTAAATTTTACCTCCTCTAGTATGAGGGTTTTGAGATTAAAAATGACGACTTCCAAAGCTTGTTTCTCTATTAATGTTTTAAAATATTACTTCAAATATACATCATTTTAAATCTATTTCAATCTATTTTAAACAAAAATATGGCACCTTAATCTAACATTTCAGCTAAACATTGTATTCCATTGATATGAAGTGCCCATGTTTTTAGGTTTAAACAACTCACAATTTGTGATAGCAATATCTCCATCTACACAACCCTAAAAATCACAAATGAACACTCACGTGAATCACCCCTTGAGTCTAGTTTCCAACATTAAATGCTACTATGACCTAATGCTCCAACAGAAAGTTTTGTTCTCTGCAATATCTAGAGCTATTTTGCCCTAAAGATTCAAAAATTGGCTGTAATAACACCTATATCATTTTGGATGCAAATGGAACGCTATAACAAAATGTAAGAATAGGTTGCACTGCAATCTCAAAATATGGAAGAGGAACCTCTTCCTATACCTTTATTGAGAGAACAACGTACTTCCCATGGATAAGAGATTACACAAAGAGGGTTAAACCCTTATAGCAAAGATTACCTGCTCCTAAAGCTAAGACACGATGTCTAGATCCATTGGACCTAAAATAGGAATGTCCCATTACATACAAAACCCATGGGCTTAGTGACAAAATAGCCCCATAAACATAAATATGAAGATGTTGCATTTTGGTTTGCAACATCCTCTTTGTAGATGATAGGTAAATATTACATTATTATTACACCTCATTTTGGTTTGCAACATCCTCTTTGTAGGTGCTTTCAACGACGTAAAAGGTTTAAAATGATTGTGGCATGGTGGTTATAGGGGCGGACTGCGCGAAGATCTGTGTGGTGGCTTTTGGGGCGGACAGCGCAGAATACTGTGGCGGCCATAAAAATCTGGACAGCCTGCCCGAATTCGTGGCGGCTACCGATTCCACCATGTAAATTCAAAAAAAAAAAAAAAAAAAAACATCCTCTTTGTAGATGATAGGTAAATATTACATTATTATTACACCTCATTTTGGTTTGCAACATCCTCTTTGTAGATGATAGGTAAATATTACATTATTTAAAAATGTCTATTATTACACCTCACATTATAGATCAGGAGGTTAGATTAGTTGTAAACTTGTTACTACTGGGCCAAATTTTGATTATGGTTGTAACCATATTGGATGGTTATAACCTCCATGGATGTATTTAAACATGCAAAGATTAATTGAATTCTATGGATTAAAATCCCAACATTGGTATCAACACAACGAGCGCACGGGGGGCCATGGATACTATTTAAGTTCCTTTGCACATGGGATAAGATCACAGATGCCTTCACCATGCTCAAGAACATGGTTCTGTGGAGAACAAAGTTCTCATGCAGATGCTTTAACGTAGATGGAAGGTTATTGAGATTTGGAGAGCATTTCCAATTCGACCAAACTGGCAAAGTTAGATATGATGCGAAGTTGCTCTCATTGTGGACACAATGGCCACAACTCTAGAACATGTCTCGAAAGAGGCATCAAGCTCTTCAGAGTCAGGATTACTATGGATGGACTGATAAATAAGAGTGTACGGATGGGAAATCTTTTGCATTATACGGCTTCCTTGGCTTCTCCATGTAATCCACCGACGACTCTAAGTTGTCTAAGTCCAAAGCTACAAAGAACAAATATGTTTCTGATGACATGGTTCAAACCTTCAAATCTCATGGAAGAAAAAAAGGTGTTCCTTGGAAGGAAGAAAGCATAAAATCTTTCTCCTAGGGCTCCAAAATTTCGATAAGGGTGACTGGAGAGGAATTTTTAGGAACTTCGTGACTCTAGGACTCCTACTCAAGTTGCGAGCCATGCTCAAAAATATTTTCTAAGGCAGAGCAATTTGAACAAAAGGAAGCATCAATCGAATCTATATCGGATGATGTTGTTAGAGATTGCATCAAAGAATCCCAAAGCTTCCACCGTCCATTCACAAGCTCAGTTTGACATAGAGTTCTCCTCTGACACTTGGGAACTTCTTCAAAGCAATGAAGCATCTCCAATTATAGCAATGTCTGTGGGAGCTTTCCCTGTCAATTCATTTGCAACATCGCTAGTTAATCCCCCTTGTCTATATTTAGGAATGTCTGAGATAGAGAAACCCAACTTCAACAATATACAGGAAGCTTCCAAATATTCCATTTTGAAGATGGTAGATCACAAAGGAGGGTTAGAGTACTCTAACCCTAGCAACCATTCCTACCATTGTGGCCGGAATCATCTACTCTTGTTGTGTGATGTTAAGATGTGATTCTAAGTCCTTTACAATGTTAAAATTTATGTTATAAAAAAACATTCATGACAAGTAGGGCATAAAAGTATATTAGTTATGCAATAAGACTATTCATGTTAAAAGATATCCTGATTAACTTTCAAAGGTAATTTAGGCCCCAAGTTAGTCTAGCTATACCTTTATTTCTACTTATCAAGGATTTGCCTTGATTCAAACCCAAAAGGCCTCGCCCCAAATTCTTAAAAAACAAACCTAATCCTAAGGATTTCGGGGTTATAGGTGTGGGTATAGAAATCCATATTGTTTTCTAATTGTAACATAAATCAACCAGTCAAACATAATGTTTATCAACAAGATATTCAAATCACTTGGTTTGCTCCATCTCAACCTCTTAATCCTAAGTTGGCCTTCTACACTAAGCATTTCATGAGGATTGAGAATGGCATTATTACTCATCCTAATTATGTTGAGCGACATTGGACACACAACCTTAGGATTCCTCTTGGTCAACTCAGAGTATGCTCACATCAATTGCGGGTGGAGATGGACCACCATATTCCTCGAGAGGATAGGGTATGTCATCTTTGCTCTATTTGGGAGGTGGAGACTAAAGAACATTTCATCTTCGGGTGTCCTGTTTATTATGAGATTTGAGGGAGGTACTATTGCTTCTATAGAGACTCAAGTGGATTGCTTACCACTTTTTTCAGCAATCCTGACCAAAGATGCTTGGCTCTTTGGGGAAGCTATCACTGTGCAGTATCAGTTATTACAGGGGAGACAAACTACTAATCGAGTAATCACCTCATTCTTTCACTCTATGTTGCAGTTGAGAGTAATAAGAGCTCATTTGAAGCTACAACTATCCAAAATGTTAATGACAGATCTGTGCACCCTATATGCAAGAGTAAGCTGCATACATCAAAGGCACAAACACCAAGCTGAGAAGTATTAAAAATTGGTCTGAATACTCTGATCTGTCTACTGTCCTAAGCATATATGGCCTGCTTGATGATAAAAGCAGTCGAGTCACTCCAATAATTTGTGAAGAGATCTTCGAAGTGTTACATTTGGAAAAGAACATTCCAAAATAGACTTGCAATTATCTTGGCATTGACTCTCTAATGGATGCACCAAGATCAACACAGAGGCTGCCAAGATTTAACAGTGAAAAAAAGTAAGGCTGTCACCAACACCCAAACTTAGGTTTAGCACCAAACCACGGTTGTAAAGAGTTGTAAACCAAGTTTGCCTCTGAAAGGATTTTGTGCTGAAGAGTCGTGCATTTCTAAAATGGTATTGGCAGTAGTTTGTGAGCTAGAACACAGCACAACAGAGACATGACCTTGAAGCATGTATTGAAGGTTTCAGGTAGTTCCAAACTAGGTGTCAATATTTGGCATTGTTTACTGAAGACTAGAGAAGCAAATATGGTGCAAAGTAGTTGAGGCCAACATTTTGCAAAGCTTCACTTGCAGAACTGCAATCTGCCAAAGGTTGTATTACTGCAAAAAAGCACAAGTTTGCTAGTAGCAAACTTGGATGGAATGTGCCAAAGCTGAGTAAACATTGCACAAGTAGAAGTGGGTGGAATGTGCCAAAGTAGAACCCAACCATTTACACAACTTCCATATTAATTTGCTGCACAAATAAACAGAATCCATTTATGTGGATGATTCAAAAATTTGTAGTATTGTAGCTTAGTGCAAGTCTAAGATTTTCAAGATATAGATATATTAATGTACTTCAAAAAATACAAAGATTCAACCTCTATAAAGAAATGTGCAATCCTATGCATCGAAGCAGAGATGAAAGATCATGACATGTGAATGAGATGTTCACACCAAAGAGCAGATCTTGGTGCCAACTGAAGCTGACACTACAAGGGCGCAAAGTTCTAGCATAGTCAATGACATAAGAGGTAATGTTTGCACACAAGTCAAGGTCAATATGAATATTAGCATTAGATGCAAAGGAGGATGTCGTCCCCAAAGGCATTATTGGTGCTAGAGCTAAAAAAATCAAAGAATTTTGGTGCTACTCAAGACTTGGTGCATCTTGATGAACAGGTTGTTAGAATATTAGATTATAATATTTACTTCATGTTAGCCGTTTATGTCGTGCACATTTGCAAAGTCAAGCCGTCTATGTTGTGACTATTTTGCTCCCATGTGCACATATCCAAAGTCAAGCTTGTATTAGAGGCACCCATCTAACATAGATGAGGTAGGTGCCTGTTAGGTAGGTTATTTAAGTATGCATAAGGCTATTTATACAGCCCTGTCTCCATGTAATACTAATTTTTTGTGAGCAATTCACATTTGTTTCATTACCAGAGCTAATTCTGATGTTTTCTCTGTGTTATTCTGTTCTATTTGCTGTTCTCTACTCTCTGAAAACATCAATTAGTATCAAAGCCTACACAATCCTTGCTGGAAGGAGAACTGTGGAGCAAGCTGGCTTCGATTTGGCTGTATAAAAAGTTCCCCTGTTTTTAATATTACCAAAGCTCCCAGGTTGCAGAGAGCATGGAAAGGTTTTTATAAGTTTTTTTTATAAATCCGCTTTATAGTTTTTTTTTATAAGTCCAAGGGGAAAAGTTGGAAAAGTTTTTTTTTAAGTAGGATTTTTTTTTATAAGATTAATTTTTCAATTAATAATCTTTTATTAAAAGATTATTTAATTAAAAGAAAAAGAGTCTTTATTAAAAAAAAAAAAGGAGGATTTTTTTTAGTTAATAATCTTTCATTAATTGAGAGATTATTTAATTAAAAAGGGGGTTATTATTAAAAAAAATTGAGTCAATTTGCTTGTAATTGGTAAATTGTGTTAGTGGACCCCACTTCTTGTAGCCCTTTGTTTTCTTCAAAATCAGGTGTCAAATGGCCAATCCAAGCACCATGTTAAATGCATTGACCGAGAAACTCCTCGAAGCTAAAAACTTTGGGGTATGGAAGCATTAAATGAAGAATTTGATGAGGCTTCATGACTTGTGGAGCCATGTAGAAGGCACTGCAGTACGCAATCAGACAGATGTTGCAAACAAGCTGAATATGACACAAAACAGCGTTTCGCTCTTGCCTTAACTAATGTGTCAATCAGTGAAGGCATTATTGAGAATGTGGCAGATGCTACTACTCCAAAGGAAGCATGGGATTCCATCATGACATTGTATGAGCACAAGAATGAAGCTCGTGATCTCACACTGAGACAACAACTTTACAATGTGAAGCTAAGTGGTGCCATAGCAGAACACATGCAATCCATCAAAGGCATCACAAACTAGTTGAAGTCACTTGGTGAAACAGTCATCACCAAGGAGCTAGTTTCAGCCACCTTCAAGATTTTGACAAAGGATTATCAATGTTTGATTACAAGTCTCACACATAGTAGGAAACTTGGTACCCTCACATTCAATGAATTGGAGGGAATCTCGTTGCAACATGAACAACTTTTCTTGAACAATGAAGAAGAAGATTCTTCATTCAAAAATTTTAAGCAACAAAAGCCTTTTGTGAAAAAGGATGAAGAGCCTCATAATCAAAGACAGCCTCAAAAGCATAAGGTTGTCACTTGTTTCTATTGTGGCAAGCTAGGCCACATGTCAAAGGATTGCAGAAAGAGGCACGCTGATAATCAAAAGAATCAAGGTGGCCATTGTGCATCCAAACAGGATGACAACATATTTCTAGCTGCATACCAATCAAAACATGATGATGATGACCAAGTGTGGTAAATCGATTTTGGTGCTACAAGGCACATGACCGGAAAAGAAGATTGGCTCCATGACATCCAAGCGATGGAAGGAGGAAATGTCACCTTTGGCAACAACTCAACGTTGCAAGTGAAAGGAGTTGGTAAAGCTTCCATCAAGATCCCTAATGGTAAGATGACTTACATCAAAGATGTTTTGTTTGTACCTGGAATGAAGAAAAATCTGATCTCAGTTAGTCAGATAGGACAGCAAAACATAAAAATCCTGTTTAGATAAAAATGTATGATACAGGATAGTCAAAACAATGTAATTGGTATTAGGTAAAGAGGAATCAAGCTTATATAAACTTGTCACTCATAGTGACAAAGCTTTGATTTCTAAAGGATCATCAAATGACCAATTATGGCATGAATGCCTAGGTCATTTGAACTACTCTAGTCTTAAAGACATGAATAGGTTGAATAAGGTACATGGTTTACCAAAATTTAAATAGATAAAAGCTTGTGTGAAGCTTGAATCATGGGCAAGCAGCATAGAGACAAGTTTGAAAAGAACAAAGCTTGGAGAGCCAAACCAAAGTTAGAGTTGGTACACTCTGACCTGTGTGGCCCAATGAAGACTGCTTCTCTTGGTGGTGCAAAGTATTTCATCACATTCATTGATAATTACTCAACAAGTACTTGGATTTATTTTCTCAAGTACAAATCACAAGTTGTTCGCATTCAAAGAATTCAAAGTAGAAGCTGACAATGAAAGCAACCAGAAGGTCAAAATTCTCAGAACTGATAAAGGAGGAGAGTTTACCTCAAATGCCTTCACTACATTTTGCAAACAGCATGGTATTAAAAGGCAACTTTCAGCGCCTTATACTCCTCAGCAAAATGGAGTTGCGGAAAGGATGAACCGCACCTTGGTTGAGAAGGGCAGATCAATGCTAAAGGCAAAGCAGCTGTCTAACACACTTTGGGCAGAAGCAATGAGGACAGCCTGTTACTTGACTACCAGAAGCACCACAAAAGTTGTTCAAAACAAGACACCATAAGAAGTTTGTGTTGAGAAATGTAGCTTGGACAGAAACTATTGGCAATTTTGCCACATTAAATTTTTTGATAAACTTTGGCCTAAGTATGGAGCTTTAAAGCGGCAAAGAGCATGCGGAGGTGTTCGGGTTTTCGCGGGCCATAAACAGGGGCAATAAAATGGATGAAATAATCTTTGGATATTTCATCATTGTAGATCTTTTCGCTAGCTTTCCGACGATATATTATAATAGGCGATCGGGTCAGCGGATCAAAAGTTATGGCCCCGAGAAGCAGGACCAGGAAGCTCAATTTCGGGCCAGAAAATTGACTTAAGTGTCGGGCCCCGCCCGACTGCGCTCATCCTCCCGACTGCGCTCACCCGCCCGACTGCGCTCTTAATTTTGTGCGCACTTGGGGAGCTGATGTGTGGAGCTGAGCCCAAAATTTTACTAAGTGTTGCCGCAACCCGACTTCGCAGCGAAGTCGGGCTGCGCTCTCAATTTGTGCGCACCTGGGCATTGTCAATGAGGGACATCCAAAAAATGCCTAAGTGTTGGGATCACCCGACTTCGCAGCGAAGTCGGGCTGCGCCCTCAACCTCGTGCGCAGTTGGGCAGCTCACTTGAAGAAAACGGCTAAGTGTTGGGACTGCCCGACTTTGTAGCGAAGTCGGGCTTCGCCCTGGAAGAAGAGCGCAGTTGGGCAGCCCATCATGGTATCTCTAGAAAAACGACTAAGTGCTGAGTTGCCCGACTTCGCAGCAAAGTCGGGCTTTGCTCACTGACCTGTGCGCACTCGGGCAAAGAACATTGAACCTGCCCAAAAAATTTCTAAGGCATGGAGGCCTCTCCAACTGCGCTACTTCCCCCTTGCGTTGCCTGGTTGCGCTCCAATTTTGGGCGAAGTCGGGCAAGAAAGAAAATATGAGCTCCTGAGGCAGATTTTCCCCTTATCAGATTCTGACAGGTGTCCAGCCTCGAAATTCGAGTCAAAGATGTGATGGGAGGTGTGCGAGCGTGAACTGACTTGTTGTACCTCAACTGCCCTCAGTCAAGCTGACTCGAAGCATCATCCTTCGCACTGCCACGCAGCTGCTAATTTTTTAGGTGGACCTTGTTGCAAGTACGTTCCATGCCGGCAGAGGTCAACATCAGCAGCTTTTGTCAGGTCTGGGATCCTGTGCCCAAAGTTGTAATGGGGGGAAAATTTGCGCTATAAATAGCAGCCTCACTTCATTGTACAAGGGTGGAGGGGGGACATATTGCTAGAGGACTCTGCTGTGACGGACCACCTTCTAATTAATTCAAAGCATCCTTAGCTCTGCTTCTTGTGTCTGTCTTTTATGCTGCCTTATGCTAGTATTTATGCTTCATGTCCATTTATATTTCTATCTGTCTGAATTCTGAATTCTGGATTTGGGCATTGGTGATTATTTGGATCTAAAATACTAAACAGAAGAATACATAGGGTAGAATAACAGTTGCAGTTTCTGTTACATGCTTTGTTTTAATTACTGTTGGTTCGGATGCAAATTTGCGATCGTGCTGCTTGTTCTCCCCCCACTTGAAACGCATGATATTTACATCTCTTTCCTGTTCCCTTATCTTTATCAATCTCTTTCCAGTTCCCTTTGCCCCTTTTTTAATCTCTTTCCTACACTCTTATCTAAAACCCCCCAAATAGGTTAGGAAAGGAGTCGGCCTTCTCCGAAGATCGGCACGGGAGGCATCCCTTCCTCTCGGCCTTTCAATGTTGGTCTGCGGGTCTAGGGCGCATTGACACACCAAGTCCTTCCCAGGTGGCGGATCCATGGCCAACAGGAACTTCTTGCACAGGATTCAATATGAACGTGCTAGAAGTGGTTTGAGACATTTCTAATTCTATTTTGAAATTCACTTAAATGATTTTTTATTTTTAAGTTCACCTAAGTGATTCTATTTTGTAATTCATTTAAGTGATTCTAATTTGAAATTCACATAAGTGATTCTAATTTGAAATTCACATAAGTGATTCTCTATTTTTAAGTTCACTTAAGTTATTCTATTTTGTAATTCACTTAAGTGATTCTATTTTGTAATTCACTTAAGTGATTTTCTATTGTTAACCTTACATCTCAAGATGAGATGAGATCTAATCTTAGGGTTAGAGAGATTAGGGTTACCTTTTTCAAGGATAAAAGGAGAAGGTCAAGAGGGTTTTACACACAGAAAAATAAGAGAAGGAGAACAGATTGCAGAAGGAAAACTACAAGCTTAGGAGGAGAAGAACAGTGAAATTGCTGGCTAGAAACTCAGCAAGAGAGCATAAGTGTTCTGTTGTAGCTGTAGCCTCCTTCATTTGTAATATTCCAGAAATATATTTAACTTCTGCTGTTCACGCTATTTATTTTTTCCAGCCATCTGTGTGACTGTTGCATGTTTGAATAAATTATTCTAAGATCTGATTTATTTTAAAATAACATAGGACAGCAGTTATCTAGGGCTGGAAAATTTTATAGTTTTGACAGATAAAAAGCCCACTGTTACTCATTTAAGAATTTTTGGTTGTACTGCCTATATGCATGTTCCCAAATAAAGAAGGCAGAAGTTAGAAGATAAGAGTAGTAGATGTATATTTGTTGGTTACAGTCATGTAAAGTAAAGCATATAGATTCTATAAGATCAAAACCAAAAAGGTTCATGTATCTAGGGATGTAATCTTTGATGAAGGCATCAAAGACTCGTGTTAAGGAGTTGGAACTTCTTCAACATAGAGTAGCTGGAGAACAGCCAGAATCTAGCACACCCACACCCAGTGATCCTGAAAGTACCCTGCCAAGTGATAGTGAAGCACAGGAAGAAGTTTCTCATGAATCCTCTTCAACTTCAAAGAAGCTGCCCAAATGGATTCTAAAAACTGTAACTGAAGCACAATTGCCAGATGAAGAGGGCAAAAGAAAGTCCAAGATGAGAACAGATTCTGTCAATTTTGCATTTATGTCACAAGCGCTGAATACCCATGAGCCCTCCACATATGAAGCAGCCTGCCAAGATCAGAATGAAGAGCTGCAATGGATGTTGAGATGGCAGCTATCAAGAAAAACAAGACATGGGATCTTGTTAACATACCTCATGGTAAAACAACCATTGGCTGCAAATGGGTTTACAAGACCAATTTCAAATCAAATGGTACTATTGACAAGCATAAAGGTAAGATTGGTAATCAAAGGTTTCAGTCAAAAACATGGCATAGACTATGAAGAGACATTTGCCCCGGTAGCCAAGATGATCACCATTAGAGTTATTCTTGCCTTAGCAGCTCAATACAAGTGAAAATTACATCAACTTGATGTAAAGAATGCCTTCCTCAATGGAGATCTAATTGAAGGAGTGTACATGGACCAGCCACCTGATTATGCAAAATAAGGAAAAGAGCAGCTTGTATGCCGCCTCAAGAAGGCACTTTATGGCTTAAAACAAGCTCCTAGAGCTTGGTACGCCAAGATTGACAAGTACCTACTCCAAACTGAATACCAGAAGCCTTCTGCTGATTCAAATCTCTACTTGAAGGTTCGAAGTGGAATGATCACCTCTCTTAATTGTTTATGTTGATGACTTAATAATTACAGGTGATGATGAAGAAGAGATTGATAATCTCAATAAGTATCTGAAGAAGAACTTTGAGATTACAGATTTAGGCCTACTCCATTATTGTCTTGGAGTAGAAGTTTGGCAAAAGCCTGGAGAAATTTTCATTTCTCAAGCTAAGTATGCCAAGGAAATCTTGCAAAAGTTCAAAATGCAAGATTTTGAATCAGCTCTAACTCCCATGGAAACTAGCACAAAATTGGTTGCTGATGAGAAAGGAAAACCAGTAGATAGCACATTATTTAGATAACTTGTTGGTAGTCTAATCTATTTGACTACAACTAGGCCAGAGAGTGCTGAGGTGCTTACAAGGCACTCTACGATATGGCTTAAAGTTTGAGCATAATGCAAACTTCAAACTTTGAAGGATACTCAGACTCTGATTGGGCTGGTTGTCCAAACAGCAGAAAATCCACATCAGGATACTGCTTCCATCTTAGTTCAGCATCAGTTTCATGGAGCAGTAAGAAACAGCCCACAGTTGCACTCTCATCCACAGAAGCAGAGTACAAAGCAGCTGTAGAAGCAACCAGGGAAGCCATTTGGCTTCGACGATTCATGTTTGATCTTGGTCTTCAACAAACAGAACCAACCACGATCTATTGTGACAACCAAAGTGTCTTGAATATTGCAAAGAATTCAGTGTTCCATGCTCGCACCAAATACATTGAGGTGCACCATCATTATATCAGGGAGCAAATTCAGAATGGACAAGTAGAGCTGATCTATAAGCCAACAAATGAGTAGTTGGCTGATATATTCACCAAACCCCTCAGCATTCAGAAATGCCAGTACTTCAGAACTGAACTTGGGCTAAAAATAAATGAAGTGCACATATGCAAAATCGAGCCACCTATGGTGACTATTTTGCTCCCATGTGCACATATGCAAAGTCAAGCCTGTATTAAAGGCACCCATCTAACATAGATGAAGTAGGTGCCTGTCAGGTAGGTTATTTAAGTATGCATAAGGCTATTTATACAGTCCTTGTCTCCATGTAACACTAATCTTTTGTGAGCAATTCACATTTGTTTTTAAGTTAATCCAAACAGCAGAAAATCCACATCAGGATACTGCTTCCATCTTAGTTCAGCATCAGTTTCATGTTAGGACTCATTAGGCACAGAACTATACAGTGAATCAGCCCACCGTATTCATTCAACCAATGACTTGTCAACCCATGAAGAACCAACCGATGATGAGTCAAGTGTTCGTACCTCAAGCTAATGCAATCCTTGATGAGCCCAAGGTATTGTCACGTACAGTAACCACTCTGATGGGTTGATAATCCCTATAGGAGATTCCCTACCTATGCATTGAGAGTCATGCCCCTCATCGCCAGTGATAAAGCCCGCAATAGTAAATGAAGATTCCAAAGAGGAAGGGTTAGAATTGATAGTGTGAAAGTATTTGTCCTCTAGGATTGAAGAGAAGAATTTGTAAAAGTGATTGAGGTGAATCCACAACCAAAACATGAGACCATTATAAAGGGCTCTATTGAAATGATACAAAAGGAAGGAAAACCAAAGAAATTGGAAGTCATTGAGTGAGTCCCCATTGGTGGATGTGTTTCCCTTACTCAAACTAGAAATCCCAAAAGAAGGCTACCAATTTCGAGGGACGTCTTGTGAACTAGAAACGGAACCTGAAGTGAAGAGCAATGATTTGGAGGATGGGGATTCAAAAGTCAAAGTGGAATATGTGGCATGCCTATTTTCACTGGAAGAGTAAGAGCCTATAGGAGCAATGGGAGCAAATCTACAGAGGATGAAACATTTAATTTAATCTTGGAGGGGAAAGAATCTTCAAGTTTCAAAGAATTTACGACAAAAATATTCTCTCTCCCTAAGGAAGAAATCCTTGATGAGCCCAAGGTATTGTCACGTACAGTAACCACTCTGATGGGTTGATAATCCCTATAGGAGATTCCCTACCTATGCATTGAGAGTCATGCCCCTCATCGCCAGTGATAAAGCCCGCAATAGTAAATGAAGATTCCAAAGAGGAAGGGTTAGAATTGATAGTGTGAAAGTATTTGTCCTCTAGGATTGAAGGGAAGAATTTGTAAAAGTGATTGAGGTGAATCCACAACCAAAACATGAGACCATTATAAAGGGCTCTATTGAAATGATACAAAAGGAAGGAAAACCAAAGAAATTGGAAGTCATTGAGTGAGTCCCCATTGGTGGATGTGTTTCCCTTACTCAAACTAGAAATCCCAAAAGAAGGCTACCAATTTCGAGGGACGTCTTGTGAACTAGAAACGGAACCTGAAGTGAAGAGCAATGATTTGGAGGATGGGGATTCAAAAGTCAAAGTGGAATATGTGGCATGCCTATTTTCACTGGAAGAGGAAGAGCCTATAGGAGCAATGGGAGCAAATCTACAGAGGATGAAACATTTAATTTAATCTTGGAGGGGAAAGAATCTTCAAGTTTCAAAGAATTTACGACAGAAATATTCTCTCTCCCTAAGGAAGAAATCCTTGATGAGCCCAAGGTATTGTCACGTACAGTAACCACTCTGATGGGTTGATAATCCCTATAGGAGATTCCCTACCTATGCATTGAGAGTCATGCCCCTCATCGCCAGTGATAAAGCCCGCAATAGTAAATGAAGATTCCAAAGATGAAGGGTCAGAATTGATAGTGTGAAAGTATTTGTCCTCTAGGATAGAAGAGAAGAATTTGTAAAAGTGATGGAGGTGAATCCACAACCAAAACATGAGACCATTATATTGGGCCCTATTGAAATGATACAAAAGGAAGGAAAACCAAAGAAATTGGAAGTCATTGAGTGAGTCCCCATTGGTGGATGTGTTTCCCTTACTCAAACTAGAAATCCCAAAAGAAGGCTACCAATTTCGAGGAACGTCTTGTGAACTAGAAACGGAACCTGAAGTGAAGAGCAATGATTTGGAGGATGGGGATTCAAAAGTCAAAGTGGAATATGTGGCATGCCTATTTTCACTGGAAGAGGAAGAGCCTATAGGAGCAATGGGAGCAAATCTACAGAGGATGAAACATTTAATTTAATCTTGGAGGGGAAAGAATCTTCAAGTTTCAAAGAATTTACGACAGAAATACTCTCTCTCCCTAAGGAAGAAATCCTTGATGAGCCCAAGGTCAGAAACGAAACCTGAAGTGAAGAGCAATGATTTGGAGGATGGGGATTCAAAAGTCAAAGTGGAATATGTGGCATGCCTATTTTCACTGGAAGAGGAAGAGCCTATAGGAGCAATGGGAGCAAATCTACAGAGGATGAAACATTTAATTTAATCTTGGAGGGGAAAGAATCTTCAAGTTTCAAAGAATTTACGACAGAAATATTCTCTCTCCCTAAGGAAGAAATCTCAGGAAAAGGACATTGTTCAACCAATAGGTATGGATCCACCTACAAATCCCCAAAGTGTCTAGAAGAGTTCATATGAAGGAACCATCCTAAGCAATAGAGAGAACATAATTCTAAGAATGATGCAGTTTCCCACAATTTTAGGGAGTAAAGTTGAGGTAAGGCTCACATTGTAATAATTCAACGCTATGGAGAACAATAGCAGATTTGTCAAAGAATGCCATTAAGAGGGATTGTCATTATTAAGCAACAATCTGTTGTTTGAGCACACAAAAACAAATGCCCACACGAGCCACCAACACCAAAGCCCATGATGGGATGAGATGGGGAGTAAGGAAACGGTCAGTCACAAAAGTTCATGCATTCACCCTGCTTCTGTTGTGAACCACTATATGTACATAAGGGCACATACAAGGTATATAAATTGGGTACTCACCCTTAGCAAGTTATCATCAACCATATCAATAATTATACAATATAATATATATAAATCTGAACATATCCACCACAAGTGGTATCAAAGCTTTCTTCTGCTGCCAATAATACTCACTCGTGGAGAAATATTGTTATCAATTTTGTATCTACTTTCATTGTCAAAACAAGAGTGCGAGCACCACAACACCAACACGAGAGTTTCCTTGCCTTGAAAATGAACCTGACATAATCCAATTAGAGTTTACTTTGCAATTCGTAAACTCACATTTTCATCTGGAAGTTCTTTAATTAAATTATTAAAAAGAAAAAAAATGTAGTCCTAATTTCCACATAGCACGCCCCATTTTCCGCTTCCCCCACAATGCTTCCCTTCCCTATCTTCCCCCAAGTGTGTATATTATTTATAAACAAATTTAAAAAAAAAAAAAAAAACCACGGGCACCTTCTCCCTCATCATCCTCCTCTCCTCTCCATGTGACCTCCCTCAAAATCATCCTCCTACATGTGCTTCCCATCCCCACATCTACCCCAACCCCACCCTCCTCTCCTCTCCTCTCCTCTACCCCACCCCAAATCACCAGCATGCTTAATAATTTTATATATAATATAATACAAATTATATTATATATAAATTATAAATTATATAATATAAATTATATTATATATAATTAATAATTAAAAACAAGCACAATTTTATTCCTAAACAACAATTATTGGAGCATGTATAACCCACAAAAATTCCGAGAATGAAAACCACCCAACTGCAAGCGATGGTGGAGTCATTAGAATTAGCGCATAATCAATTGCAGAACGAAGTATCCATGGATTTAAATGATGGCTTACCTATCTCCAATGTATATGATAGAATTTTTGTGGTGGTGGATCATCTCACAAATTTTGCTCATTTCATTCTAATGAAGCGTACTTGCTCCACATCTCAAGTGGTAGGAAAATTTATCAACCATGTTTATAAGCTTCATGGATTTCCAAAGGTAATTGTAAGTGATCATGATCCATTATTTACTAGTAATTTCTAGAAAGAATTATGTAAACAAACAAGGATATTGCAAACAATGAGTTCAACATTTCATCCTCAAACCAATGGGCAAATAGAGATCATAAATAAGTGCTTAGAAGGTTACTTACGATGTTTTGTATTAGATAAACCCCAACAATGGGCTAAATGGTTATCTCTGGCTCAATGGTGGTATAACACAACTTACCATACATCAGCCAAAATGACTCCCTTCATTGCTTTATATGGTTGCAAACCCCCATGATCTAAAGACTTTGTGCTTAATCAAGTAAAGGTTCTAGCTTTACACAATTATCTCGAAGAATCCAATGTAATCGTACATACCTTAAAGAGTAACTTAGAATGTGTTAAAATAGGATGAAGCAACATGCCAATAATCATTGTTTTGAACATGAATTTCAAGAAAATGATTGGATTTATGTGTCTTCAGCCATACAAGCAAACTTCTCTAAGAATAGCAAGAAGAATTGAAAGTTGCCCCTAAATATTATGGTCCTTATCGTATAAGAAGAAAGATCAGCCATGCTTCCTATGCTCTTGAACTTCCAAACAAAGGTCACATCCATGATGTTTTTCATGTTTCATGCTTAAAACAAAAGTTGGGTACCCTTACTCCAGTTCAAACTAAGCTCCCAATCTTGGATGAGGAAGGTCGACTCATACTTGAAGCTAACGGTATTCTAGATACCAACACACAATCCTTACGTATTCAAGACATCGTCGAATACCTCATTAAGTAGAAAGATCTTTCTAGGGAAGAAGCTTCATGGGAATCCCACTCCTTCATTACCACTCATCCTTCCCTTCCTATGCTTTGAGGGCAAAGCATTCTTAGCCAGAGGACTTGTTGTGAACCGTTGTGTCTATATGTAAGGGCACATAGAAAATAATATAACTTAGGTACTCACCCTTAGCGAGTCATCATCAACTATATCAATAATTATACAATATAATATATATTTAATATATATAAATCTAAGCATATCCATCATAGCTACCAACCACTTTAGGGCTGAAAGGGAATATTCTCCTCCAGACATGTAGTATCAAACCTTAGATCAAGGAGAGATCAAAAGGGAAAAAGTTGCCTTAGCTTCCAAGACTGATTTTTATTGAGAAATGTAGCTCGACCAGTACCTTCTTGCACAGGCTTCAGTATGAACGTGCTAGAAGTGGTTCGAGATATTTCGAATTCTATTTTGAAATTCACATAAGTAATTTTCTATTTTTAAGTTCACTTAAGTGATTCTATTTTGTAATTCACTCAAGTGATTCTATTTTAAAATTCACTTGAGTGATTTTCAATTTTTAACCATACATCTCAAGATGAGATGAGATCTAATCTTAGATTTAGAGAGATTAGGGTTACCTTTTTCAAGGATAAAAAGAGAAGGTCAAGAGTGTTTTATACACAGAAAGAAGAGAAGGAGAACAGATTGTTTAAGGAAAACTGCAAGCTTAGGAGGAGAAGAACAGTGAAATTGTTGGCCAAAAAGGCAGCAAGAGAGCAAGGTGTCTTGCTGTAGCTGTAGCCTCCTTTATTTGTAATATTTCAGGTTCAGAAATATATTTGATTTAAGTTGTTCACGCTGTTTATTTTTCCAGCCATCTGTGTGACTGTTGCATGTTTGAATAAATTCTTTTCAGATCTGATTTATTCTAAAATAACATAGGACAGCAGTTATCTAGAGTTAGGAAAATTTACAATTTTGTTTTCAGAACTGCACACCCTCTAATGGGGGTATATTGCTCGCTAGAGGGCATCCATGAAGTTCTGAGTCAAAGAAGACTTCTTGGCAATAAGTTGTTAATGCCACTTGACATACTTTGTCTACATAGGTGTTGAAGATTATGAGTTGAAACATTGACATCAAGAGAAGAGGAAGCTACTTTTCGGAGCCCGACAACAAAAGCGACCAACTCGACAAGAATAGCCACCAACGAATTCTTGAAAAGTGATTCATTCTAATTTAACAAAAATAAACAAAAAAATTATTAAAAAAAAAAAGTAAAGTCTAGGAGCGTCCCACTTCGTACCAAGTGCCCAGCTTGGCCAAAAAAGAGAGAGAGAGATGCCCATTCCGTTCAAGCAAAGATCCCAAATCGGGACTTTCGATTCCCCTTCTTCGTCAATCCTTTTTTTATTTTTCCCCTTTTTGTCTTGTTTTTTAATCAAAAAAAGGGCAAAGTGGAATCTTTGTTTTTCTATTGAAGGTTGTTCCCTTTCCATATAAGTAAAAAGCCTTCAATACTTTAAAAGAAAAAATTGTCTCACCTAACAGAAAATCTCACAAGAGACTTAAGTTCCCACTTCTCATCCCTTTCATCACTTCACTTCCATCTCCTTGTTTCTTCTACTGTCACTATTCTCCTTTCTCCTCATATTTCTTTTGTTCCTAGTTCTCAAATCACCCTCACTTGATCTACTATGCCCATCTCACCTCTACTAAGCGCAACCTTAGTCCAAAGGTCACCAGCAAGCTCACCTACTCTAGTCTTAGGGCCATCCCATTCACCATTACCAACTTACAACATCCCATATCAATTTGTCACATCGTCATTAATGTCACCATCATCAACTATTCCACCATCCTCCATGCTTCCTTTGGTCTTCCACATTGCAAGTATTGTCATGTCGCCTCATGTGTCCTCATCTCAACCCTTCTCATCACCCATCATCACCCTATTCGCACCATGTTGTTGCATCCTACTAGTATCCTTATCCTCATCGCTCCACAAGTTAGTCAAGGTCGTTGGAAGTCGTTGGTACACTAAAATTCTTCCCTCCAAGAACATCTGTTTTGTTGCATGACTACCTCAATTTTGACTCTACACCCAAGAATAAGGCACAATCAGGGATATCCTATCAATTAGGAATCGATGTCCCTGTGAGTCATGAGGATTGTAGTAACTGGCTACTACCATCATGCTCCAAACATACGTAGATCCATTGCATAAGCTGAGGAGTCAGCAAACATTGGCTTAAGTGTTTGGAAGCAATAGCGCCTTGCTCAACAGCACCTCACCCCCCCTCAGCAGTGCCCCACTCAATAGAGCCTTGCTCACACCACCTCATTCCGACAACATCTCGCTTAGGCCACCCTGCTCGAGGCAGCTCAGCTCAAAGCACCCCACTCTAGCAACGCCTCACTCACACCACCTTGCTTAAGGCCACCCACTCACCATGGTACATAGCAATGTAATCTATTTTTGGCTGCATTATAATACATTGCATGTAGTCTATATTTTGCTATGTTTTAGAGTATAAATAAGAGCTTAATGCTCATTGTCAAGGCTCCTTTTGGCCTTCAAGCATACTAAAGCTACTCTTCGGAGTGAGATTGTATTGAACACTTAAATGCAAAATCCTTAAAGAATTGTACAAGAAATTCTGATTCAACTATCTCAAACCTTTTGTTTTACAAATGTGTGAAATCAGCAGCTCTGCCCACCTTTCCCCTATTCGTCCATCTCTTTGATGGTAGTAGCAGGTTATTTGAAGATCTTGCACACCAAAGTTTCACTCACTGCTAAAACGCCACTCACACCAAATCCTAGACCTCACTACGGCTTTGACCGTATTTCACATTTCTTTTCTCTTGAACCCTTTTCTCTTAAACAAAGTAGATCAGATTTGTTTTCTGCATACTCAGCTCAGTTCTAGCCTTGTTTTTTTTAATTAGATCAGTTTCATCCTTTATTTTTCAGCTTAGTTAGAAGGTAACCAACCCAAGATCCGAAGGTTAAGGAGAGTAAAACCCTCCCCATCCATCCGTTGAATTGCAGTCACGGGCACAAATCGCACTTGTCGATTTCCGTGTTCAACAATACATTGATGCCAACTAGGCAGGATAAATTGATGCTTGGAAATCTACCACTGGCTATATGTTTGCTCTACGATATTTCTTGGAAAACCAAACTTCAGCATAAATTTGCTTTATCATCAACCGAAGCAGAATATAAGGCAACATGCAGTGCAGGCTGTGAAGCTATTTGTGATGCATATTGTTTGATCTTTAGATAAGTCAAATAACATCGACACCGCTTCATTGTAATAATCAAAGTGTGCTCAAGTTAGTGAAGAATCCAATATATCAAACCAGAATGAAACATATTGAATTTAATCATCACTATATACAGAAGCTGGTGGAGTACGAAGAAATTTGTCTAGATTATTTTCCAACTTCTGAACAAATTGCTAATGCAATGACTAAATCCTTAAGTGGAGAAAATTTTGTAAAAGTTAAGCTTGGGATTGTATCCGAGTTAGTTTTTGAGGGGTTGTGTTAGAACAAAGTCTGTTAATAGATATGATAGGGATTTCTATTATTGTATCGTTTGTTACAACAGATTTTTAGAGATAACTTGTTAGGATTTTTAGGGATAACTTGTTAGGATTTTTAAGAATTGGTTTTATCAGCACCAACCTATTACCAGATTGTAAATCATTATGAATTGGAGCTCAGAAATGCAAATAAAGCAGCCAGTGTTACATTCTTTTACAATCACCAAATCTCGGACAATGGCATCAAGATCACAAGCTGTCGACAAATTTGCATTCAATTTGATGCCTATGCATCATGACAAGTGGGAAGATATTTTGCAATGTATAAGGGCAGGCAGCACTATAATGACAAGGAATTCAGAGATGTTTGAGGACAAACAAGAAAGTGACATATTTCTAGTATTAGGCAGCATGGTTCATTCATTCTCGGGCAGGTTCAAGATATAATTGCAGCTGTTAGGATTGCACTGACACAATTGTTACACCATTTTCACACGAGCACAAATTTCTTGGGAAATTTGCAATATTTAATTACAATGGCAGATATTTTTATTCAAAGATACATTCAACATTTGAAACCTTACAAACTTTATAAAGCTTGTCTCACAAAGAATACCATTTGAATACATAAAGGACAAATATTTGGAATCTTTCTGAAGAGATTATTAGAGTCCTACTCTAGGTCCTAAAGTCAATATTTATATTCTCAATGTTCTGTGTGGTGTCAACATTGTTCTTTGTGATCATTTCAGAAGCTCCAAATTAGTTGGCTATTGGAATCCACCATATGTTTTTGAAGTCCCAATTGATCAAGAGACACATTATGGTGCATCAGCTGCAAAGACTGAACTATGCACCAATTGTGTCAAAATAAACCATTCGAGGCTAGAAAAATGGAAGCAGGGATGGATTGGAGCAAGAGGATGCTTTAGTCCAAAGACACCTAATGAGCCATCATTTGCAAACTCATTGCACACACAATCTTGCAAAGGGATTCCATCTAGAGGAATAGGAAAAGGACGAAAACCTACTAAAAAGAAACATGGAGGGAAATAGAGCAGTGAGGATCTGAGCAAAGGTTTTGAACATGGTACAGGCCTGTGGAGACCATAGTAAACACCTCCATAGTTAGAGAAATGTACTAGTATGCTTCAAAAGGTTAAAACTTTAAGTAGTTTTTAAAGTCCACAATTCCATAGGCCATATGACACGATCCCCATAGAGGATGTTGTTTTCTCCAATATAAGTTTATCCAAGCAAACTCTAGTTACCAAAGTATGGTGTATAACTACTACCCCCATTGGATTCGAAAATTGGAGCTCCTATTTGGAGTTCCAAAGTCTTACCATTAGGCCCCCTCAGAGATCACCATAAGTTCACTGAGCAGCATACCCACTCATTTTGCATTGTGAAGTAAATCTAGCAACCATGAGGTCAGCTTTATAAAGCAGAAGATACTAGATATACGTGAATGCATTCCACTACAGGAAAACAAGTAGAGAGTCCTAAAAGCACTCTCAATGGATATACATCTCCAAAAGTGGCACTTTGAAGACAATAACACTTGCAATGCTTCCATTTCCATGAGCAGAGAAACTGTAGAGGGTCCTAAAAGCACTCAGAATGGATATATATCTCCAAAGTGCCACTTTGAAGACAATAACTCTTGCAATGCTTCCATTTCCATTAGCAGAAATAGAACGTTGTCATGTAATCAGAGGACTTGCATACCCCAAAGGGTCTCTCATTAAATCATGTGTCAAGCTCTTTATGTGGTGTTTGCACTTTCTTGTGTTTTGCATTGTTCTTAAGCATTGAAGAAGAGAGTTGATATAAGATTTAAGAGATCCACTACTAATTAATGCCTAGTTTTCTAAGAGTTCCAACTGTGACTACATTTAAACTAATCCAACATTCTATTTCAAATCAGATTTGTTATCAAAGCAGGATTTCTTAGTGTTTTGGTTACAGGAGGAAATCCAGTAGAAACAAGTAGCTTAAACTTCAAAACAAGAAACGCGGTGTCCAAGAGTTATTGGAGAGAACTCTATAGCGGTCCAAAAGGATTACCAAGTTGAGAGAAGAGAACAAAGAAATGCCATTAAACCTCTAAAAGCAAGAAGAGTTCCTTGCTACCATACTGGAAAGCCTTGTAGTGTTTAGTGAAACATGTCCAATGTGTTTGTGATGGACTTGCACAAGTAGAAGGAAGATAAATGCAAGGTTTGGAAAACTTCCTAAAGGAATTGGCATCTACAAAGGACTTATTGGTTCAGCTCCAAACTAAGCTTGAAGAGATTGAAAAGGGTAAGAGTCTCCCTCATTTTTCAACCATAGAAGCTAGCACCATGACAAAGGCAAGAATGGTAAACAGGCATTATTCCAATTTTGTATCATCGGAGAGTGCAATGATAAATTTACAAACTTAAGTTGCATATTCAAGATGGAGGTTCACAAATTATTGAAGAAAATGGACTATAAGGGCCAAGGGCTTGGCAAAAATGGCCAAAGAATGAGAGATGCAGTTGAAATAATCTCAAGGCCTCCCCATAGGGGGCTTGAATTATTTTAAAAAGAAGAATATTACAAGAAAAGTAAAGGTTTATCTTCCAAACCGGGAGAAAGCAACAATTGCACAAAAATATGCACAGGAGAGGTAGTGATACCATCAAACAGGGAGAGAACCAATGTATAATACATTTCCAAGAAGAAAGCAACTTTCCGGAGAATAAGGAAAGGTGATCATCACATTGGGCAAGCCAATCCATAAGAGAACACTTCAGCCATCAAGCAAGATAAGATAATTCTATTAATGTCCATGGGTGACCAAAACAGACCAATGGGATTCACTGGAAATCACCTGTTACAATGCATTCTGGAAGCCAGAAAAGTGCTAACAAGGTAAACCAATCTTGACTAAGGGCAAATTCCTGTGAAACACCAGATCTCTGTATCTTGGGGTAGACCCAGAAAAAGGTAAACCTTAAAAAATTTGCAAGTAATGAAGAAACGAGGCAACCAACAAACAAAGAAGAAGCGCCCAATCGGATCCAAAGGCCAACTTTAACTAGTAATGGAGTGCAAAGTAAAAACAGAGTTGCCATCCTCACCAACCATCTGAAAAGAGTCAACATAGGAGTTGATGATGGTCCTACTGACAAGGCCAGCCAATACCAATTCAGACAAAGAAATCAAATAGGTTCATTAACCAAACAAGAGATTGATTCTTATGTAAACAATAACCATGTGGTTACACATACCAAAAAGGGTATAAGAAGCATATATATGTTTGTGGTAGAGACCTGCAAGAGATAGTGATCTTCCATTGTAAACAAGGAAAAAAGCATGTTCACGTGCTCAAAGACCATGCAAGCTCCCTGGAAGGGTGATGTCAAGGGATACAAGACAACTCCACCTTCTACCAAATTCACCCAAGCAGGAAGGCAACCAAGAAAGCAATGTACCTGATGAGAAATGTAGCTCAGACAGGAACTTCTTGCACAGGCTTCACTTAAGTGATTCTATTTTGTAATTCACTTAAGTGATTCTATTTTGATGATTTTCTATTTTTAACCTTACATCTCAAGATGAGATGAGATCTAATCTTAGGGTTAGAGAGATTAGGGTTACCTTTTTCAAGGATAAAAGGAGAAGATCAAGAGTGTTTTAGACACACAGAAAAGAAGAGAAGGAGAACAGATTGTTGAAGGAAAACTACAAGCTTAGGAGGAGAAGAACAGTGAAATTGCTGGCTAGAAAAGCAGCAAGAGAGCAGAAGTGTTTTGTTGTAGCTGTAGCCTCCTTTATTTGTAATATTTCTAGTTCAGAAATATATTTAACTTTTGTTGTTCACGCTGTTTATTTTTCCAGCCATCTGTGTGACTGTTGCATGTTTGAATAAATTATTCTCAGATCTGATTTATTTTAAAATAACATAGGACAGCAGTTATCTAGGGTTTGAAAAATTTACAGTACCTTCCCATTATTTGTTTTCATTCTTAAACAAATGTTCATGTATTGCATCATTAATGGTAACTCCACTAATTATTCACTTGGTAGAAATTAAACCCATTATGTCACCATGTGAAGGAAGAGGAATGAAAACAATGAATCACAAAATGGGAGTCCAAAATGGAGATGTTTTCCAAAGAGAAATCACTTCCATGGATTTATCATCATCTAGTACATCAAAAATTGGCACATGAGGTGCATGCATTTCAGCCGGCAAGCAAATTGTTCAATTCAACCAATAGAACATTCTGATGAAGAGGAATGTCGTTCCACAACAATTATTGCACAAGTTGAGCAAGCCAATGGGTATTCACTTGCAAGCAATACATACATTGAAGCAACAAGACAAATCAAGATTTTAGCTTGAAGGAAAAAGCAAGCAAATCAAATGTGAGCTTCATCACAAGGGTCTAAATGATTGGAAAGAGCTTCAAACACAATCATCTTTATGTAATAGGGGAATATAAGCATGTTATCATAAGGAACTCTTTATGGCCTCTTACCATCAAGAGTGAGTAGAAGGCATGGGAGCAGTAGGGTTGCACATTCCATAAAAAAGAATCAGTTTTTAAATCGCACATGAATCCACACTCATGTACGAAGCAACACAACCAGCATAGGAGAAACATGGGAAAACCGTCGTGTGCAGAAAAGGAAACCTCTACGGAAAATAAGGAACACTATCAAAGCTTCAAAAGCATGAGGAGTATCAGCTGCTACACCTTGGGCTTGTACAAGCAAACCTTGATAGACTCAATCAAGTATGCAAACCTTGGAAGACTCTATCAAGTATAAAGCCATTAAGACAACATGGAAAAGAGCCAAGACACTGAAGAATGCACAACAAACCATGTAGAGAATGGAGGTGATTGAGAAACAATTTTCAGGATAGAATGATTACAAATCAGAACAGCAAAGATCCACTTGGGAAAACACAGCCAGTTGGAAACATATAGATGAAGGGGACGAGGAGGTGAGGGACCAAAGGCCTTCTCATTGCGGAGGCATGGAGGATCATGAAGATGTCAATCCAACCTGCAACGAGTGACCCAGGCACAAGCCAACGTTTGGCAACAGTTGGGAAAAACTAATCACTGAAAAGCATATATTTGGTATTTGGATACCAATGGCTTCGATGGTGATGGAAATAGGATCCAAAGGATCATGAGACTTGAATGGAGATGCATATTGGCCATTGAGCTGAACCATCCACTAATGATAGACTAGGGAGATCAAAAGTAGGCTAGTGGAGGCTAAAAAATGAAATGAAAGATGAATTAGAGGAAGAATCCATGAAGAATTATTTCAAATGGTCAAGAGAATGCTTTAGTTTAGTGGCAGGCTCAACATGCACAGCCTGAACAGGCATCAACAACAATGTTAAGCACCATTTCATGACATATTAGGAGTTTGATGGAATCAACTACCACGAAATCACTTCAATTCAAACAAACAAGGCGAAAATAAGTTAAGGACAAGTCCAAGAAGGTCCAAACACCTATCGAGCACCTGTTAGGTCCAAATCGATACCCAAACAAGTCAAGAAAAAGACTCGACCTAGTCCCAAGAAGCAACCAGCATGGTGCCCTTGCAATCAACGGAAAAAACTTGCACAACCAGCAAGGAGGACCTCATCCTTAATAGGAAGGGTCCGGAGAGCAAAGACCCCTTAATCAAAGAGGTACATTAACCTACAAGAATACCATTAGGGAACATATGAATACATAATTCAAAGGGAATTTAGGGTCACCAAAGGTGCCAAATCACCTGGAAGTTGTCATCTCACCATTGAAGGCACTAAAACATGCCAAATCTTCAATTAGAAACTTACAAAGGGATTCCATACAAGAGCATGGGAAAAGAAACAAAACTAAGTAGAAAGAAGAACCATGGAGAGCAACAGAGCATAGGTAAGCAAAGCAAGAGTTCTAAACATGGTGTAAGCATCAAGAGACCAATGTAAACATCTCCATGGAAAAATGTACACATATGCTCCAGAGATCAGGTTATGAGCGCAATAAGCATCAAACTCCCTCACTTTTCATAGAAGAGCAAAACAAGCAGCCAAGAGGTCATTTTAGCAAAGGAAACAATATTTTAGGGCATTATAACATATTAAAACAAGAAGAATACTTAGGAAGCACTATCGAAGTTCCTAGGACCACTAACGGTGGATACACATCTTAGAGTGTGGCAATTTGAAGACAAAAACACTTCTAATCCTTCTATTTCTATAAGCAAAAATAGAGCATATCTTTTGATCCCAAAATGTTTCTCTTAATTAAATCATCATTGTCGAGTTCTTTGTGTTATGTTTGCACTTTGCTCTTGTGTTTTGCATTGTTCTTGAGAACTAAAGAGTAATTTTTATATAAGATTTAGGGGTTACAATAGCTACTAGTTCCTAATTTTCTTAAGGATCCAAATAAGACCACATTCAAACCATGGAGAGCAACAAAGCATAGGTAAGTAGAGCAAGAGTTCTAAGCATGGTATAAGAATTAAGAGACCAATGTAAACATCTCCATTTAAAAATGTACACATATGCTCCAGAGATCATGATATGGGTGCAATACGCATCAAACTCACTTTTCATAGAGCAAAACAAGCAGCCAAGAGGTCAGTTTAGCATGGGAAAGGATATTTTAAGGCATTACAGCATATGAAAACAAGAAGAATAATTAAGAAACACTATCAAAGGTCCTACAACCACTAATGGTGGATATACATATTAGAACGTAGCAATTTGATGACAAAAACACTTCTAATCCTTTTATTTCTATTAGCAAAAATACAGCATATCTATTGATCCCAAGAGTTTCAAATCCCAAAAAGTTTCTCTTCATTAAATCATCAATGTTGAGTTCTTTGTGTTATGTTGGCACTTTGCTCTTGTGTTTTGTGTTGTTCTTGAGCACCAGAAAGTAGTTTTCATACAAGATTTAGAAATTCCACTAGTGAATAGTTTCTAATTTTCTTAAGGATCCAAATAAGACTACATTCAACCCAATACCAAATTCCTTAGCCGTTCCATTTGATGAGTTCTTAGGTGCAATTTCAAATCACAAAAACCATGGGCCAGTTGTATTGTTTTGCTTTTCAAGGGCCTTTGTGAGTTTTGCTCAAGTTATTATAGTTGTCTAGCTGCCACATAAATTATCAAAGTAATCTATATGCTTGTGGTGGCATGATACAATCTGCCCACTAGATTTTGTTTTTACATCTAGAAAACTGCTTCCATAAAACAACGGTACCCATAAAGAGACAGAAGTCAAGATAATCATTTTTTTGCAAAAACATTGCAATAGTACCCATGACAACTATGTTTCAAGGAGGTAATAGAAAATGCCCACTTGTGTGTTTTATGGGGAGGTGTTTGCTTTTTTTTGTCAAAATTGAAACAAAATGTCCACTTGTATGTTTTGTGGGTAAAAGTTTTAAAGCTCACTTAAATTTGAATAAAGAGTTGTTAAAATATATAATATACCTTCAAAATTGACACAATCATACTTTTCGGTGGTGACGAGCCTCAAAGGCCCTAGTGTATTGTACTTCATCATTACCCCCCTCTCTCTCTCTCTCTCAAATCAAATGACTATGCACTCGAGAGACAGATAGTAGGAGACAGAGAGAAAGCACATTATATTCAAATGCCTTGGATCAAAGGGAGGTACTACTATTTATATAAAGACCTTGGGAAGACACTATCTACCTTCATTTGATATATCAACAAGAGGTGTTTGGCCATATATCTCCAAGAAGCAATCAACATCAAACAAGAAGCCTTGAAGGGACCCTCATAGTCCTAATAGACTATCAAGTTTGTAACCTCCTTCGAACATCCTCTTCTAGTAGTGGGTGGCACTAAACGCTCATCATATGATACAGTTACATGATCCATGAGATAGTGCCTTCCTCATCGAGCAACTACCAAGAATCTCCCTCACACATACAACGAAACAAAATAGTCCTTCAACAATTGCTCACTTTCACATCCCATAAGGTCAACATTACAATACATTTCCAGATTCCTCTCCTTATCTAAAGAATCTTCGACCTTGTATGATTGGAGGAGAGTATCTAGGACTCAGCCTATCCCATTTTGCATGGACTATAACCTTCCTTACATCATCAAGTCTTGTATTGACTCGTTAAGGGTGATTCTTGATGACTCATCACAAATGGACATAGACTAGAAACAAATGTTTTGCTACTCATGGTATCCACCTTATTATTTGCATTTCTTACAATGGATTTCAAATAGCAGCTATCCTAAATGGACTAAACACTCATCATATGATATAGTTACATGATCCACGAGATAGTCCTTCCTCATCGAGCAGCTACCAACAACCTTCCTCACACATATGACAAAACAAAATTGTCCTTCAACAATCACTCATGTCCACATCCCATAAGGTCAACATACCAATACATTTCTAGACTCCTCTCCTTATCTAAAGAATCTTTGACCTTGGATGAGAGAAGAGTACCTGGGAGGCTGGGACCCAACCTATCCCATTTTGCATGGGTTATTACCTTCTATACATCATGAATTCTTACATTGACTTGTTTTAGGTGATTGTTGACGACTCATCACAAATGGACATAGACTAGAAACAAATGTTTTGCCACTCATGGTATCCACCTTATTAATTGCATCTTTAACAACAGACTTCCAATAGCCATTATCCTAAATGTATCATGTTTGTATTATATATGTAGTGTGTTTGGAATCATGTCACACGATGATATACCACATAGTGACATGTTCCACCCATTCTAGGTTGGAGTTTGTAAGTTTATATCTTTGACCTAGAAGCATTGTTCCTAGATCCTCCCATGTTATTAGAACCAAGTGTACTATTTGAGTTTTGTTGATCAATTTTGTTCACTCATTGACATCAACATAACTTCTTTCTTTGTGCATGTGTTCATAAGCGTCTCACACAATCTCTCTCCCTAAGATCTTTCCAATGAAACAACTAGAATCTTGACTCATTAACAGTCCTTTGAAGCAAAAAGGGAGTTTATTCATGACTACTGATTACATATTTCAGGCTTTGATTTAATGCCCATCATTTTTCACAACAACAAAATTTGGGAATTTCATTTCTAACATAGACAAATTTGGCAAACATGACTCTTCAATATTAGAATAAATAGATATGATAGGCATTTATATTATTTTTATATTTGTTACAACAGCTTTTTAGGGATAACTTGTTAAGATTTGTAGGACTAAGCTGTTGAGATTTATAGTGATAAGTTGTTCATATTTTTAGGGTTTAGTTGTTAGGATTTGTAGGGATAACTTGATAGGATTTTTAGGATCTGGTTTTATCAACACCAACTGACTACTAGATTGTATATCATTATAAATTGGAGCTCAAAAAATGCAAATAGTGCATCCTTTGTTACATTTTTTTATGGTATCAAAGCCACAAAAAGGAGAAAGGAGGAGTTTGTCTCACACCGTTCGTTTCAGCCAAGTTGATTTTTTGTCTCAGGCAATTAGTGACACTGCAGATTGTTACTCTGCAGTCAGTCATGGTATTGTTGCGTTGTCAATTGAGTTTTTTCTCTTGCATTGTATTTAGATCTATTGGATCTAACAAACAACATTTGGTGTTTTGATATTTCGCGTTTGGTGGTTTTCTCCTCACTTGATAAAGTTCTTGCTTGCAAAATTCAGAGTTTCACCAGGCTGTGGTAAAGTGCAGCTTGGAGTCTGCCCACAGTTCCAACTAGGGCAAAGTGCCAGTTGGAGGTTGCCCATGTTTCCAGCATGGCCAATGTGCTGGTTGGATGTTACTCACATTTCCAGCTTGGGCAAAGTGCAGCTTGGAGTTTGCCCAAGTTTTGAGCTTTGCGTAGAGCAAAGTTCAGTGTCTAGCATTTGTTGCTCTAAGTCTAGTGTTCAAGGCGTGTTTGGCATTTGACATTTGTTGTTGTCATTAGTGGAAGAATCAAATATTCAAACTCTAATTCTTCCAAATTCACAGAAACTGACTGGAAGAAATTATTGTGTGTGAAGCCATAAGATACTATTTGTGAGTATCAAGATTTGGTAATATAGTTCTCAAGAAAAAAACTGGACTAGAAGATGATGTTGTTGATTCCAACAAGCGACATAGAGAAGCTTTGATGCTTTCTCAATTTGTCTATTTCAAATGATTTAATTCCTAAAGTCCATAACATAGATAATGCTACAACATTGTGGACAAAGTTACAAAATAAGTATCGGACATGTGAAGCAGGACATGCTTTGTTTTTGAAGAATCTTCTCTGTTCTTTCTGGTTGGAGGAAGGAGGGCTTGTTTCTAAGTACCTTATGCATCCAAAGGACCTAAGAGATCAATCAACTGCTATTTAGAAGATAATCGATTATGAGGACCTGGTTGGCATTGTTTTGCGAGGTTTATCTCCATCTTATGAGTCTTTTGTTGAGTCTTTGCATTTGCTTGCTGAAACTCAAATTCTTGATTTTGAAAAGATGTCTTCTTTACTTTTACAAAAAGAGGAGATAGTCACTAATGGGCGTATTCACCTCAAGAAGTACATAGAGAACATTTATTGCTAAAGCCCAACACAAAGGTAATCAGAATGCCAAGCCCTCATCATGTAATCACAAACAAGGTAAAACGTCTAATATAAAGCAGTCTCAAGTTACTTGTTTTACTAAACGAGATTGTAGTGAGTTGACGAATAAACAAAATCAGCAAGGGAACAAGTAAATGTTGCTGAGGCCTGAGATAGAAGATTAGGAAGAGAAGTTTGCTTTTGTAACAACTCAAAATTCATCTGGTCAATCTACTGAGTGGTACTTTGACTCTAGAGCATCCAGACATTATACATGTCCAAAAGACTGATATGTTAATTTCATTGAAGATCTAAGTAAGAAGTCTATTTCACTGGGTGATAGTAGATCATAATTAATTGAAGGGTGTGGTGATGTTAGTGTAACACTGAACAACAATGTTACATACACCTTCAAGAATTTTCGGTACGTTCCTGATATGAACAAAAATCTTTTGTCCATTAGAGATATCACCAAGAATTCTCAACTTGTTGTGCATTTTCATAGAAACAGATGTGAGGTGATACATGTGGGTAAAAACAAGCCCATTGCTCTTGGTATAAATGAGAAGGGGCTATAAAAGTTAGTTGATGCCAAGTCTACCAATTCATTTGCCTTGGCAGTTGAAGACAATAGTTCTGTTCTTTGGCATGAGAGGTTTGGTCAACTCAATTCTCAATAACATGGTTCATGGATTGCCATCCATTCAGGAGCAAATCATTCATATGCAGGATGTCAACCTGGAAAATTAAGTCATCAACCGTTTGAGACGGGTAAGTCTTGGCATGTATAAGGTGTTTTGAATTTAGTGCATATTGATTTGTGTGGTCCAATGAATACACATTGATTTGTGGTGCAAAATATGTCTTTTTGATGGTTGATGATTATTCGAGGAAGATGTGGGTATACTTTCTCAAGCATAAGTCATAAAGCTTTTCATACTTTCAAGCTTTTAAAATCATTGTAAAGAAACAATCTGGAAAGTTAATCTGGGTCTTGAGGTCAGATAATAGAGGTGAGTTTACCTCAAAACAGTTTCAAGATTTCTACAAGCATAAGAGTATACACAAGCAGTATACAACTCCTTACACTCCACAACAAAAAGGGATAGTAGAAAGGAGGAATGGAACGATCATGGAGATAGCCAAATGCATGGTGCATAGCCGAAATGTACCATATTGTTACTGGGCAGAAGCAGTAAATACTAAATACTGCTGTATTCATTCTCAACAGGTGTCCATGTAAGGCTCTACAGAATGTTACTCCAAACGAAGCTTGGTCTGGAAGAAAACCTTCAGTTAATCATTTCCGTTTTTTTGGTTGTGTTGCCTTTGTATTTATTCCTAAGGAGAAAAAAACTAAGCTAGCAGCAAAAAAACAAAAAAATCATGTTTGTTGGCTATAGTGAACAATCCAAGGCATACAAATTGCTTGATGTCTCTACTAACAAGATTGTAATTAGTAGAGATATCATTGTAAATGAGAAGACTCCTTTCTTCTCAAATGATGGTAAACCTATTGAGATTTCTATGTGTTTTAAAAAATACTAATGATACTGCAGGTAGTGAATCACTTGGATTTGAATACATCAGAGACTGATGATGAAAAGAAAGATGTGAAGACTCAGCCGCATTGGTCTGTTGAAAATCCACTTTGGGATGACCTTGGAGAAGAGAACTTGACACAGGTACACCCAAGTGAAGTTCGCCAGCAACAAAGGCCATGCCAACAACCAAAATGGTATACATAGAGATGTCAAGGAGGATGAAGAAGCAATAGTTGGGCGATCTAGGCGAGTTGGAAAAGAGCCTAGACAAATGAATGAGCAGGCAAATTTTGCTTTAGTTTCACAGTTTTTTGAACCCAACAAATATGAAGAGGCCAAAGGTAAACCAGATTGGGAAGCTGCCATGGAGGCAGAATTTGACTCATTGATGAAGAATAAAACATGGAAACTGTGTGAATTACCCCATGGAAGGAAACCCATTGGTTGTGAATGGGTTTACAAGGTAAAACGTAAATCAGATGGTTCAACTGACAAATCCAAAGCACATGTTGCTGCTAAAGGGTATGCACACCAAGAAGGTATAGACTTGGAGAGACATTTGCTCCAACTGCGAAGATGATGGTCTTTTGATATGTTATCTCCATTGCAGCACAGTTTGGTTGGCAGGTATATCAGATAGATGTTAAAAGTGCCTTCTTGCATGGAGATTTGGAAGAGGAGGTCTATATGGTGCAGCCACAAGGGTTTCAGGTACCAGGAAAAGAACATCTGGTTTGCAGATTGATTAAGTCCCTATATGGACTTAAGCAGGCTCCCCAAGCCTAGTATTTCAAAATTGATCAACATTTTAGAGATTCAGGATTTAGTCAGAGCTTTTCTGATCCTAATATCTATATCAAAACTACATGTAATGACCTTGTCATTCTCATTGTGTATTTTGATGACCTTGTTATTATTGGTAGTGGTGCCCACCTGATTCAACAAGTAAAATCTGATGTGTTCAGTTTTTATATGACAAATTTAGGGCTCCTTCATTACTGCCTAGGTGCAGCATTTTGGCAACTTGAACATACTATATTTATATCACAAAGCAAGTATGCCAAAACATTTTTGAAAAAATTTCAGATGACAGATTGTAATCCGATATCTACACCTATGGAAGTTGGGCTGAAATTGTCAGCTACTCTGATTCATCTCCAGTCAATGAGTCAGTATATCATCAGTTGGCAGATTGATTTATCTTATGACCACTCGACCAGATTTATGTTTTGTCATGAGTTATTTGTCTTGTTTCATGTCAAATCCCCAAAGAGAGCATTGGCAAGCTGCAAAACGTATTCTCAAATATATCAAAGGTACCCTTGACTTTGGTATATTGTACCAGTAATCTTAATGATTTTCAGTTGGTTGCATACATTGTTGCAAATTGGGCAGAATGAATTGATTATCAGAAGTCTAGTACTGGCTATATGTTTGCTCTTGGATTAGGGGCTATTTCTTGGCAGAGTAAACTTCAGCATACATTTGCTTTGTCATCTACTGAAGCAAAATATAAAGCAGCATACATTAACCTTGACATCCCAAGATTGGTAACCTACAGGTTCTAGAATGGGCATACCAGTAACAAATATGCTCCTTGTTTGACATGATCATTGTGAAGTATTGAGACAATAGGGCCCATTGCTCTCGTCCAAGCACAGAGCATAGTGGTGGAGAATTATTTATAAGGCCAAGATTGTGTGCCTAGCAACAGTCTAGACCTGAGAAAGCACTTGCGCAGAGCACACCTTACTACCCTGGATGCACTGGGTGCCTTCATGTCTCCACATGCATGATTCCTTTATATTGTGTCCAACAGTCTTGAATACACCACAGTACCACAACATGTGCACCATGTCCCTCACTCTTGAGTAGCTTCTCACTTTTTTCCACACTCAGCTGGGAATGTTATGTCCATTCACTCATTTCTCTTGGCCACATTGTTGCACACCCTGCCAGACAGTGCATTCTTTACCTTTAATGAGTGTCTTCAACGTGCCTAAGTTTAGCACAAACAACTTCAACATCAGTTCCAGCATCAACAGGTCTGCATGGACAGCTGTTGTGCAGTTCACACCCACACAAACACCCAAAGTTCCACATGCATTAGCACCCACCTGTGCTAACAGTAAATCACCTATATGTGACACAACCCACCAGCACACTCAGGAAACTCAAACACTACCCATTGACACCTTACCTTGAAAGTGCACACCCAAATGGAATACCAGTCCTCATTCAAGAGTTACAGTAGATCAACCATCTTGCTAGTCACTTTTTATATGCATTTGTATTAATACATATCTTGTTTAAATTTGGGCATCTAGCATACAGTATTTTTCCTTACAGTTCTTCCCAGGGTTAGGCACACAGCATTCCTCTCCCAATCCCCTGCTGGTTGTACTATCATTGTATTCTCATTCTGAATAATAGACAAGCCCATCTGTCTCTTCACGAATATGGAAGGTCTCAAGTTTACTAGTCATTCCTTACTTATATGTTTGAATTCTCCCACGTTTTATGTTGTGCTCCAAACCAACACATCTTGATCTCAATGCCAAACAACTACTGGCAAGGCCCAATTTACCATGAGCTTCATCAAAGTCCTAAAAACCAAAGACATACAAAATTTGGTTAATATATATAATATATAATCCTATAAGCTATAGTTTAAAATTCCCTTGCAATTACGTGAGGGTCTCATAGGCCAATCAGGCATGATATCGATCCAAGGACCCAGGACCTGAAAATCTGCCTTAACTTACCATATGTGGTTTTATCCAATGCCTCGCAGTCTATGCAAAGGAATCGATCATTTATTTCTATTTATGCACTAGCAAGGGAAGTTAAAAACATGAATGGTTGAGCTGAGTTTAACTTTCTTCAATCGGTTGGGCATAATGCCTGCACAAATCAGTCTCTTAACCATCAAAATCAAATATGGCAATCCATTTGAGAAGGCTGCCATTGGATCCAAATCTATGGAATGCAATATGGCTCTAGGAGAAGGAAACTCCTTCAGATCCTCAAACACGTCAAAATAATCCATCATCACAGGTCTCTAGATGGATCGGCAAAAACATTGTTACCACATCCAGATCAGACCGAATTTTACAGACTGTCCAGATCAGAGACGGGATCTGTAGCTTTTTTAAGTTAAAAATAATTCCTAACATTACTAGACTAAAAAGATAAGGAAAAAGACCTAAAACTCGAAAGGTGCATGAAAATAAGTTATAAGTGATTTGCAGTCTGCCTAGCACCTATCATCCTTTTCTGTAGATTATTATTTTGTAATTCTTCTTATACAAAGAAAGTCGGTTTTCAATATATCCTCCCTACTACCACCAAAGCCCACCTGCAGAAATAAAGTTATGCTCATGAAATGTTGTGTATTTGTATTTGATATATATTCTTGTTTTTCTCAACCGCATATGGATTTTCCAGACTTCTTTTGAAATTCCCAATTCTCAATTTTTTTGCCTTAGAAATGAATCTTAAGTTTTGAACCTTTGTTAATTAAGAAAAAAAACATCAAATAGTAAATTTGTACTTTATGTTCTTAATAGTTAATATTTTAGTTGATAGATAATTTCAAATCGGATTATTTGAATTTTTTTTAGAGATTCTGATTTTTGGATCTTTTGGACCCTTTAACGAAATTGAATTTCTCGAGCCTGGTAATTATGGGCAAAACACTCAATTTACATGAGCTAGGTCACAGGGACAAAACCCAAAGAGGCACACAATTCAACTAGTAATATAAGGCAAACAAAAAACTTGTGCTTGCTCATATAAAAGGGCTCCCATATGTCCAGGAGGTGTACTGGCTTGACTGTGACCTAAATAATCACCTAGCCTTACCTTCCATTACATATTAAGTATTCACCAGTTTTTCCCATATTGCACCCCAACAAGTTGATCAGACTCATACTTGACAAAAATAGTCAGACATCAATTCTTGGTCAAATATATAGGTTAAACGATTCACTCACAGATCAATGAAGTAATCACAAAATAAATCATGAGTCCAACGTAAAACACTTGCTAACATCAACATATAAGAATATTGTCAGCTCTTTTTCTTTTGAAAATTTCAACTATTTAAATTTGTGTGGGTCTTTGGGATACAACACACTAGGGAATTTAAACTCAACGTTTTGAAACATCATTTGTGTCCCTCTCATCAGGAATGAGAAAATCATGTAAATTGTATTTGCTACTTTTCTCTATTTAAATTATCTCTATATTTTTAATTATCAACTTTTTTTCCATGGATTTCTCAATTACTCACAGTATTGATATTTTCAGTCTTCACTGAGTCATTATCAAGCATGAGTTTTGTGACTTTGAAGAAATCATCAAGGAGCTCCTTCACTGTAGAAGGTGGTAATGAATTGTCATTTTGCTTCTCAACTTGTCAAATGATATAAAGGTTGAACCACTTTTAACATTTACCAACTTTAATGTTGACCAGCCACAAGTAAATGAATATGAAGTATCCAATTCAAATTTAAGTGTTCCAGTCTTTATTTGGACAATATATATTATTTTAAACATCAAAAACAGTCATTAGATTTCCAAGAATCAGATCAGCACAAGAAAGCATTTTCATGACAAAACCAATGAGAAACACATGTGAAGAGTGATGGTATAATTCTGACTGACAAGTATGTCATTGCATTTCTCCTCTGCCTGGGCAAGGCTATATGGTTCAGGGTGACACTTTCTAGCTAAATTAAGTGCCTCAACCAGAGTTTGAAGAATTTGATTTTTATGACTTATTGTTGATGTCAATGGTACATTAAACAATCTTATCCTTCACTTGACAATTGTGTATGAAAAACATGATATTGTCTTCCGAAGAATGGTTCATCATCACTACGGTTGTCCAGTATTTTGTGTAAAAAGGACGTTGGTAAATGATATGTTGCTCCATCAATTTATTTTGGACTGCTAACAAGGTATTAATTATTTTGCACATAAATAGATGAATTAATTCTATAAATTCATATGCACAAGCAAATAATATTCTTTTTTAAGTATAAAATTCCACAATTTTTCCAGACTCTGTTGGAGAGTGTAGAAAAAACTTTGTATTTATTCTGTATATCCTTTGTTCTAATATACAAGCCACATTGCCAAAAATACAGGGAAATAGCAGTCAATAGCAGTCAAACATACGGCACTGTCAAGTAGGATAAATATTCTTTGTATATTTTCAAGAACCAATACATAAGTACCTGTTATTTTATTTTTACTTTTCCCTTTTTCCCTGTTCCATTAGATTGGACAATATTTATTATTGTTAGCATCAGAAACAGCCATCATATTTCCAAGAATCAAATCAGCACAACAAAGCATTTTAATGACAAAATCAATGAGAAATACATGTGAAGAGTGATGGATAATTATAACTGACAAGTAAGTCACTACATTTCTCCTCCACCTGGCCAAGGCTATACGGTTCAGGATGACACTTTCTAGCTAAATTAAGTGCCTCAACCAGAATTTGAAGAATTTGATTTTTATGACTTATTGTTGATGGTAAATTAAACAATCTTATTCTTGATTTGACAATTGTGTATGAAAAGCACAATTTTGTCTTCAGAAGAATGGTCTATCATCACTACAGTTGTCCAGTATTTCGTGTAAAAAAGGCGTTGGTAAATGATATGTTGCTCCATCAGTTTATTTTGGGCTGTTAAGAATGTGTTAATTATTTTGCAAATAAATAGATGAATTCATTCTCTGAATTAATATGCATAGAATTGAAGATCAATGGCAGAGCACTTATAAAAGTGAGGCTTTACAAACAATATGGGATATTTCAAAAGATACAATACTTTGGACTATATGGCTAGAAAGGAATAGAAGAATATTTAAAGGAAAAGAAAGCAGTTTAGAGGTAATGAAAAAGAAGATATGTTTAGCCATAGAGGAGTCTAAACCAACCCTATCAATTCACCCAATCCCTAATTTGGAAGCAGAGAGTCTTGATAGATGGAGTCAAGTTATTAAATGGAATTATGATGTTGGGTACAAGAGAAGCAAAAATACGATAAAGATATATAAAGTGGAAACCACCAGATATGGAGTGGGTTAAATTGAATTTTGATGGAGCATCTTAAGGAAACCCAGGACCAGCAGGAGAAAGAGGAATAATTAGAAATAATAGAGGAGAGATTTTGTCTCATTATGCTTTCAATTGTGGATTTAAGACAAATAATGAAGCTGAAGCTTGGGCAGCTTTAGAAGGGTTAAAAATATGTAAACAAATGAAATGGAATAGAGTTTTGGATGGAAGGTGATTCTCTCATAGTAATCAATGCAATTTTGAGGAAAGCAAAGGCTCCATGGAACAAACAAGGAATAATTGTGGAAATTCAAGATCTTGCTAAAGAGTTTGAAGAAATCAGGTTTACACCTGTATTAAGGGAAGGAAACAAATGTGCAGATAAGCTAGCCAATAGAGGGGTTTTGATTGAGGATCGTGAGGTTAACGTCTCCTTTCCATGGTTAGAGGAAGTAGAAAGTTTGGTTGAAGCTGACAAAAATTGTTGATTGCCTAAATCAATTAATAATTAAGATTTACTTTAATATTTTCCATTGTTAATATCTGTTTTATTTTGTAACAATAATGTGTGTTCATTTACACTATTTATTATAATTTTTGTGGTTGCACATGTGTTTCAGGAAGGAAACTAGCAATCCAGATTTGGTAAAGCGGACTATGTTAGTGAGATGTTTTGGAAATATTACTCTACTAAGATACAAGGCATAGATAGCAGAGGTGAAGTTTTGGCATTGTGAAGGCTGCTATAGGAAAATGTCAAGAAAGATGCTAAATTACGGAGTAAATGTATTCATACAGAGATTTGAAAAGATCCAAATTTTGTAACAATAATGTGCGTTCATTTAGACTATTTATTATAATTTTTGTGGTTACACTTGTGTTTCAGGAAGGAAACTAGCAATCCAGATTTGGTAAAGTGGACTATGTTAGTGCGATGTTTTGGAAATATTACTCTACTAAGATGCAAGGCATAGATAGTAGAGGTGAAGTTTTGGCATTGTGAAGGCTGCTATAGGAAAATGTCAAGAAATATGCTAAATTCTGGAGTAATTGTATTCATACAGAGATTTGAAAAGATCCAAATTTTGTAACAATAATGTGTGTTCATTTAGACTATTTATTATAATTTTTGTGGTTGCACTTGTGTTTCAGGAAGGAAACTAGCAATCCAGATTTCGTAAAGCGGACTATGTTAGTGCAATGTTTTGGAAATATCACTCTACTAAGATGCAAGGCATAGATAGTAGAGGTGAAGTTTTGGCATTGTGAAGGCTGCTAAAGGAAAATGTCAAGAAAGATGCTAAATTCTGGAGTAATTGTATTCATACAGAGATTTGAAAAGATCCAGAAAATGAAAATCAAGAATTCAGACATTTTATGTAAAATGATGTAGGTTTCTAACTATAGCATCTCAATTGAGATGAAAAGTGTATCTATTTGTAAACTCTCAAGCTCTAAAGAAGAGGGATGTAATTGTTAAAGGTGGGGGACCCGAGTACAACCCCTTTTTATCAAGCAAAAAAAAATATGCATAAGCAAATAATATTCTTTTTGTATTTAATTCCACAATTTTTCCAGGCTCTGTCGGAAAGTGCAGACAAAACATTAAATTTATTCTATTTATCCTTTGATCTCGTATATAAGACACATTTCCAAAAATATAGGGACATAGCAATCAAACATAGGGCACTGTCAAGGGATACATATTCTTTGTATATTTTCAGGAACTAATACATAAGTACCTGTTATTTCACTTTTCCCTTTTTTCCTGTTCCATTAGATTGGAAATATTTTTCCAAAAGAAAGATTTTTATTCATTTTTATAAGCAGTTGGCCTCATCTATGTGTTCTGTAATAGTGATTTCCTACCCAGAAAAAATGAATGGCGTTCAACATTGTAAAATCTTCAATTGTGCTCTGTCATACTTAATGTGTGTTTTTATTTGTCAAGGAAATATGTGTGTGTGTCTCATTTGCATAAACGACAATAATGGAAAACCAGTATTGTTGTTTCAATGACATTGTATAAAGTCCCGAGGAAGAAAACCAGATTTATGGCCTATAATGAGGCTCTGTTAGACAATAATGTGGTTAGTTGAAATTGATCAATAATGCAGTCATGATGTAATTTGGGTGGGTCCTCTTTCAACCAAACAACCAATTTTAAAAAAAAAATAATGCTAAGTACAAGATAACTTTTTCTTTTTTACTTTCAAAATAAAAACGATGCATCTTGTTCCTCATAAGGGGCTTTGGAAGCTGAATCTGTTTAACTCTCAACCATTCTCTTTTCTCCACATGCTTGTCCAAAAAGGAGGTCCAAAGATGAAGACATCTGGCTTTCTACGAGAGGTTCTTGTCCAAGACTCCAACCTCTACTAAAAATCTCTATCAGCCAAAGTTCATTTGATTATTTGACCATGCAGGTTGTTCCTCAGATTTGCCATCCCAATCAGAACCCTTGTGGCTTAAGGCTAGAAAAGCACATGTTAGCCAAACAATCTTCTTGCTCACCTTTTTTGGTGGACCACTGAAGTTTCTTGTATATGTCATTGTGGTAACTGTTCGTCATTTTCAAGCCCCCTCAAGATTTAAGCCAGCTTTCTCTTCTAACCTCAAAAAATGAATTCCATCATCTACAAGTTTTGTCTTAACACTTTATTCTGCCATTCTTGGACATCATTTGCACTTTGGATTCTTTAGAGATATCAGATAAATAGGAAATATTCTCATTCTCAAAACAGTTTCTAAAGGATATATTCTCATAATGGAAGGGTTGTTTGCAAGCACAATCTTTGAATTGCAGATTGGTCATAGATGGTAAGGGTTTTACTAGATCTATATCTACTACACACGTTCTTGCAGCAAGTTAGTTGTCATTTTTGTAGCTATGAGACATTAAGAGCAAGGCTAGTTTGAAATTGATGGCTACTAAATCCAATGGCAAAGATAGAAGCATTAAACCAATACATTAGGTTTCAACAAAAGTTCCAATAAATATCATCCTAGAAAAATCATGATAGTTCTATTCTAAGGCTTCTAGTTATTGTTGCATGGACATGTCCCTAATGCTCCTTAGTGCATCCATTGTTTCTCCATGTTTCGAGGATGAGTGGAACAGAGAAGAAACACCTCCCTTACCCATTCTAACATATTCTCAGGACATTCATTGGCAACAGGAGACATCCTTCAAACATCTGAGGATGCGATGGTCACAGCCCTCAGACAAAAATATTCACCGTGTTCATTATCCTCAGGGCATTTATTGTGGACAGGAGACATTTCTGAGATGTCTCAGGATGTAGCAGTCACATCCCTTGCGGACAGAAACGTCTGGGCATACCACATTCCATAGGGAACATACTGGAGAAAAAAACAAAGAAAATATGATCCCTCAATTTTTGGGATATTTTGGTTTAATTGTACAAAATCTGGGGGGGTCATGTTTGTTCATCCATAAGAAAAGCATGTTGTCCTGTAGATCTTGATAGTCTGCAGCGTGTTCACGAGCTTTCCTATGTTGCTCTTCATAATTTTTACTACTATTGTCAGGTTTTACTCCTCTTCCACCTCTCGATACTTCTGTTGTAGGTCCCCCAGGCCCCCAGGCCTCCATTGACTGAGTTATTCAAAGACAATATGCTCGGAATCTGAAAAATTTGTTGGCTTGAAGAATTAGCTTATGTCCATTTCAAGCAATACTACTTGTCAAGAAGGATTAGCCCCTTTCACCGGATTGCAGCTAAGATTCATGTGACCGTATGTTTCAATCTTAGAAGAGAATTACGAAAATAATTTCTAGGATCTAAATCAATATGCAAGGTGAATGATCTCAATTTATCTTAAATGGAAGACAAGGATGGATTCCCCTATCTCATTTTCACAATTGTCTGACTAAAATTATGCTATAGAACCGAAAAGTTTAAAATTTGCATCATCTCTGTGAAAACTTTTCTTTTTCCTTTTATTTTTTTGGTTTGGTTTCAAAAAAAAGGGACAGAATCATACTCACCAATTCCTTCCAAGAATCTCCTCGGCCTTGTATCCCGTGACATACTCGAAGACCGTGTTGACATAGATGATGGGCTGATCCGGCTCAAGGGCGTCCGTTACAACAAACCCACATGGCGTAGAATGAAGCAGGTTATCTATTCCAATTGGCACTGGTCCTCCGCCATTCATCAAAAAGCCCTCCTCCTCGCAGATTTGCATGGGATCTTCCTCCTCCATGCTCACTTCAGAATCACTGTCCCACTCCATGCTTCCCTCCTCTGTTTGTCTTCCTCTGGCCAAAACCCACTCAGCTGCAAACCGCTTCTCCAAAACCCATGTCCCAGTAACAAAACCAATACCTGCGAGGCCCAAATTGAGCCGCTCTAGTGAGCCAAGCCTTCCAATCACTTTATTTTCCTCTGTTTTTTCCGGCTAAAATCGGGATAAGTCCTCCCAATCCACCCCCAAATCCTCCAATTCTAAGCCCTGAAGAGCAAACTTTTCAACCTCCTATCACAAGAAAACCCTGATTTTTCCTCAATTTATCCCTCATCAAAACTCATCAATTGAAACAACTTTTTAGCACCCCCAATGCAGAATTTCAATGGCCCACGTCAACAAAATGTTTCAGAGCAATTTTTTTCTCAAACCCACTTACCCCATTTCTGCATGCTCACCAAACATAAAACCTTACACAAGAACAAAATGCCTAGCTAAATACCACTTAACAGACCTTTATAACATACACAAAGCATAAAACACCTCCAACGGCCACTGTGGAGCCTGATCTCCACCCTTCAAGAACTTGCAAACAAACATTTTCAAAGGAAAAGAAAACAAGAATTTGCAGAAATGCCTGAGATCCTGTTCTCCTTCGATATCTATTGCTTAGAATTTATTCACACGCAGCTTGCTTTCTTCCAAAGTCCTGTTTGACACTTACACCACACAAGAATTTCCACCACAATCGCCAACAGCCAACTGTGTATGCCCACCTCTTCAGAACTCCCACCCCATATGACCCATTAATCTCCTTAACCTTTTTACACCAATTAAACCTTTTGACCTCCTGATTTTTTAGCTGTTTTTGTTAATGGTTATGGCATTTCTCCACCTTATCTATTAAGATAACTGACAGAAAAGGGAATTTGGAATGACATGGACTCTCAAGTGTCCACCGAGGCATGTTCTCAGATTTATTTAGTCCTTGGGATCCGAAGATATTTTAAGTGTGTTGAGATATTTCTTTGCTTTGGCCTGCATTTCCCGAGCTATGCGACGATTTTGGACATGTCATATAAAGTTATGGTGGGAGATGTTGGTGGGGCTTTAACTCAGTCTGATATTTTCACTACTTCGAGAAAGAGAATTTGAGATCCTCCTCTCCCACTGGCCTTTTCATGACAGGTAGTCTGAACTACTACACCAAGAGAGACACATAGGGAGGGAAGTCGGCGAAAATACTTATGTCGGTAGTAATGAATTTATGGAGTTTTAAAAATGTATTTATTATAATTTAAAATAAAATCAAAATATGGGAATCACTAAAATTTTATATTTTTTATATTAAAATATAAGTTATTAATATTATTGATTAAATTTTTTAAATCATTTTATTAAAAAAGAGATTGAAGTCCAACCTTGTCAGTTTAATATATACATAATTAAGAGGTCACTTTCAATTTTATAATATCTTTTATTAACTTTTGAAGAGAAGATCTTTATTAACTAAATAGTATTGATCCACTTAATAAATTTATTAACTTTTGAAGAGAAGATCTTTATTGCAAAATAATACATACACTAGAGTTGAGTTATTATAATATCGGAAATGATCACAATTTAATATAGATGGATCTATTACATCGATGTATAATTTTGAAAGAGTTGATGAATTGTTGGATTAATGATTTCAAAATTAAAATAAAATTTGATTGGTTTTACTATTATTTATTGAAATTTAAATTTTGCACCTAAGGGTGCAGTGCAACGTTTCGGGTTTTGGTTTTTCTTCGGGAGGTCCAAGATTCAATCCATGGCATGGGAGAGTGTGTAAGGAGGTAGGTGTGTGGTGGCTTTGTGTTAAATTCTCTATTGATAAGTATAACTCTCGATTTTACGAGGGGTCATGACTGAGAGGAGATTGCTCGACTTTACGAGGGGTTATGATTGGAAAGAGACTGCTCAGCCTTGTACGTCGGTCATAAAAGTTTCTCACACTAGCCAAATCAAAACAAATTAAGGCTCGAAAGAAATAATATAATTTATAAAAATAAATCTTAAAATCATTTCCAAACTAAAAAGCATACTATTACCTTTCTTATAAAATGTTTAGAGACATGATAATTATCATAGGAAGTCTCAAGTGCAAAACAAAATGCTATCCTATTGATTATAGGATTTGAATATACATTGAAGAGTCATTTACAATAACAAAGGTAATACAAAGCAAAAGATCAAAGGTCAAGTCTGCCAAAACTATATTCCATGGAAGAGCAGATTCAGTAAACCTTTTTGCATATGTACTTCTAAATGTGCTTGAGAATGATGAGTCTAAAAACATCCCGGAGTTTGAGGCATTGATCCAGACTTCATCAACTTTCTCATATGATTCAAGATCTTAAGAAAGTCCAACAAGAAGCTAAGAAGAATATAGTTAACAATTATAAGCAGGTTCAGGGTTTGATTACTTCTTTTTCTTCTCAAAAGACTGTAGAAGATAGCACGGAAGACATGCCTAGAATTTTTTCATATATAGACTCTCCCGCAGATGAATGTTGATATATGGTATATTGTAGCAAGATATAGCTATAGGCTTTTTGTTAATATTAGCTTATATTCTTATGTATATCAATTATAGATGCTTTACTCCTGATCCACCTCATTTTGTTTTTTAGTTGGTAGACACTATTAACACCAAAATATTGTAATGTTCCAGTTAATGATATAATATAATCTACTTTTTTTCAAAAAAAATAAAAGAAAAATGTAATACAAAGAATTTGTTTTGATCTATGAGTGTTTGATGATGTTTTTAAAAAAATGTCCAAGAAAAGCTAGTGAAGGTGGTGTTTATAAAGATCCTCATTTACTTATAATTATATAAAACTTCAACTAACAACTATGAAGAAGCTGAGCAACGTTTTACGTGGATTAAAATTACAAATTGAAAATCCAAAATCCAGTTGATAATGTTGGTGCGGTTAGGGTCGGGCACGACTTCGGGTGATTTTGACGGTGTAGAACCCTTTGGTCATGGTTTCTCAGACCAAGGCGGCCTCCTAAGGGGTTTTTCGCTAAATTAAAAAAAAAAAATACAAATTGAAAAAGAAAAAAAAATATTACAATTGCAGGATTCACACAAATTATTATTAATGCTATCAACAAAAATGGATGTGGATGTGAAGGTGGAGATTGGAAAAAAAATATTGTTTATAGTGTTCATGGAGGCAATTTTTTAGAAATGTGAGCATATCTATAAAAAATTGAAGTAAAATAACTAATAATTTAACCAATCGTTATGTTGATTTTGTCTTAATAATTTAACCAGATGTTGTAGGTGAGTTAGAGAAGAGAGGGCAATCCTCCAAGAGAGGTCCCAGGTTTGAATCTCCACCCTACCAAAAAGTTGAATTAGGTACCCAAAATCCAATTGATAATGTTGGTGCGAGTAGGGCAGAACCGGGCATGACTCCCAGGTAACTTTGATGGTGTAAAACACCCTGGTCTCTGGTCTCTCAAACCAAGGCGGTCGCAGCGTGGGGTGAGTGTGTGAGAGGGTGGGTGTGGTGGCTTTGTGTTAAAATCTTTATTGATAAATATAGCTCTTGGCTTTATGAGGGGTCAGCCCCCTGCATCGGTCATAGAGGTTTCTCACAATAACCTAACCCAAAAAAAAACAAACAATATGATGTAAGACCAAATAATGTAAGAATATATCTAATATAAAATAAATAAATAAAAACATGTCTTTGATACAAGGACAAATTCAATATGGTTTAATTGTCAAACAATAAAATGTCATTGCCTCTATTGATTAAATTCATCTCCTTTCAAAAAGAAATCATGATTCAACTCTTACCAAACAATTAATGTATAATTTTAAAGATATTATAATATCACTATGCATTAACAATATAATGCAATGAGACCATTTTAATATCATATAAACTATTAAATAATAATATTAATTTACTAGTTAAATTTTTCCAAAAAGATCAACTTTAAAAATATATATTTAAATATTTTCAGATCCCACCCATAATAACCAAATTACTATAATAATAATTTTATATAAAATAATACAATACAAATATTTATTAAAAAATTAAAAATATTATAATCCATACAACCTCACCCCTACTGGATTCCTCTATCTTAATAATGTCCACTCAATTAAGTTTGAATGAGTGAAACAACAATCAACAACAAAAGGGAGCTCAAATTCAAATCTAACACATAAAAAGTATATGCGAGTGAATGGTGTTATAAACAAACCAAAAAAACAATTTCCAAACTTTTAAATATTTTCAAACCTCACACATAATAACCAAATTATTATAATAATAATTTTATATAAAATAATACAAATAAAACATATTTTAATTTTATATAATTTATTAAAAATTTAAAAATATTATAATCCATACAACCTTACCTCTACTTGATTCCACTATCTTAATAATGTTCGTTGAATTAAGTTTGAGTGAGTGAAACGACAATCAACAACCAAAAAAAAGCTAAAATTCAAATCTAACAGATATAAAAAGTATGTGACTAAAGGGCGTTATAAACAAACCAAAAAAATTATAATAAATTAATTAAAATAAAATAGATAATATAAAATTTATATTTATATATTTTTGTGTGAGAAATTTTTATAATATTTAATTTATTGAGTAAAAAGGTTAAAGACAAGGTTATATACCCCGATTTTCTAAGGAATCACATTGAAACAGTTCACTGGTCTACCAACCACTATTAACCAGCCTATTCCTTTCTAGGTTGCCCATTGACAAGCACTTTGCCATTACCAAGAGGCCTATCCCTTTTTGGACTGCCCATTGGTTTTCTTTTTTAAAATAGGGGTGGTATCTATAGAAGGTTAGCACTCTATCGTTACTAAGAGGTTTATCCCTTTATAGGTTTTTTATTTTTTACAATACGGGTGGTTTTTACAAGAGGTTTTGTTTCCTTTGTATTAGGGTTTAAATTTGGGTCTCCCCACCCAGGTGTTGTAGGTGAGTTGGAGAGGAGAGGGCAATCCTCCAAGGGAGGTCCCATGTTCGAATCTCCACCCTACCAAAAAGCTGAATTGGGTACCCAAAATCCAATTGATAATGTTGGTGCGGGCAGGGATGGGTGCAACCCCCGAGTGACTTTGACGGTGTAGAACCCCCTGTTCGTGGTCTCTTAGACCATAGCGGCCCTGCAAGGGGTTTTTCGCTTTAAAAAAAAAAAAAATGAGTCTCCCCGATGAAAACTCAAAAAATTTACCACTAACATTGTTTTTAATCAGATCTTGGGTCTCTAGGTTTCTAGAATATTTTTGTTGAATTAAAAATTTAAGATAAACCTGATGTTTACACAATGACACTGAGAGGGGGGGGTGAATCAGTGTAGCTATTAAATTTTTATATCTACAGCATTTAATATGAAATAAAGAGAACAAAAAAAACTTGAACAAGAGAGCAAACCACAACACTCAATATACCGAGGTTCACCAATTTGGCTACTCCTCAAAAATGACTGCTTGGAATCCAATCCAAATCCGGGTCTTTGCAAAATCAATTTTACAAACACTTTACCGGCACCAAGCTGGAAGGAGCACCAACCCCTGTAATTTTCTGCTGCAACGAGATGGAGCACCAACTCCTAGTACCAAGCACCAACTTGGACTGCAATTTCGATAAATTTAGAATGACATAAAAATGTCTTCACTTTATGCACGACCCTGACTGGTCCGCAATTAACTCAACTCTGCACACTCTCACGGCTCTGCTTATTTTTCTCTTGATTCTTTTCTAACTCTCCTTTTACGGCAATTTCTCTCTAACAGCAGCAACGTCTTCTCTGTACGATTATTCTTTTATAACCTTTCAATCCTGCATGCAATCGAATCACATACTCTGACTGTTCGAATCCGTGCAATACGGTCGTTCGGTTCCATGCACTTACTGTTCGAAACCCTGCAATACGTCTTTTGGAAACCATGCAATACGGCAATTTTGTTTCATGTACTTTGACTGTTCAATTTCTTCGAATACGGCTTTTCGAATGCTTTTTCGAAACTCCATATATGATTCTTCGAAAGCTTTTCGATTCTTCATGTTCGGCTTTTACGTATGCTTCAAATACATACGTTAGAATGCCTGCAAATTCGACCTTTCGAATGCTTTTATTATCCTTCAAATTCGGCTTTTCGAATGCGTTTCAATTTTGCATGTTTGGCTGTTGCATTGCATGTCCAACACCTGTCAACGATTAACTGTCTGTCTGACTTCAGTTACTTTTTACGTAACTGGCTGCATGATTTTCCTGTCGGCTTTTTCGACACGTGTCACCTTGCATGTTCCTGCGGGTTTTACATGCCAGACTGTTACCTGTCGCGATATCGCGACACTTTTGACTTATCTCGACGTCACCACGAAGGTTGTCGCGAAATCGCGACCATTTTGGCCTTGAAAGCTTTTCCCTCGCTCATGTCGCGATATCGCGACACTTAGAACTTTGCTTGACGTCATCCTTCGACATGTCGCGAAATCATGACCGTTTTGGCTCTTGGAAGCTTTCCTGCATCTTGTCGCGATATCGCGACACTTTGCAGCTTTGACGAGTCATCCTCAATCTTCTGTCGCGAAATCGCGACGCTTTCGGCTTCTAGCAGCTTTCCTTTCATCCTGTCGTGAAATCGTGACACTTTTCAACTTTTCTGACGTCATCATCCTTCTTGTCGCGAAATCGTGACACTTCCGGCTTCCGTACACTCTTCTTTGCCAGCAACAGCGAAAAAGGAACATGTCGCGAAATCGCGACACTTTGTTCTTCCGTACAACTCTCCTTGCCAACTCCGTGGAAAATGGAACATGTCACGAAATCGTGACACTTTGCTCTTCCGTACGACTTTCCTTGCCAACTCCAGGAAAATGGAACATGTCGCGAAATCGTGACGCTTCCGGCTCTTACTGACGTCATCATCCTTCTTGTCGCGAAATCGCGACGCTTCAGCTTCCGTACGCTCTTTCTCCATGCGATAGCGAAATCGCTACAACTTTGTGCCTTGTGCTTTTACCTTGCCTCTTTTCATGAAATTTTGACTTGTAATATCATTGTTGCATCTTTCAGTTCTACACTTTTGACTAGTAGCGAAATCGCTACACCTTAGTTTCTCTTTGTTCCAACATATAGCGCCAAATCGCTACACCTTAGTTTCTCTTTGTTTCAACCTAGCGAAATCGCTACACCTTAGTTTCTCTTTGTTTCAACATGTAGCGAAATCGCTACACCTTAGTTCCATGTATTTTCATCATGCAGCGATATCGCTACACCTTTGTTTCCTTTCATTTCAACATGTAGCGATATCGCTACACCTTTGTTTCCTTCTCTGCCAGCATGTCGCGAAATCGCGACAGTTTGCTCGCATCTTCTCTCTCCTCGACCATGTCGCGAAATCGCGACAATTTGGCGTGCATTTTCTCTCTCCTACTTTTTGTCGCGATATCGCGACACATTTTCTCTCTCCTCAGCGAAAACTTGACATGTCGCGAAATCGTGACATTTTCGGCTGCGCCTTCTCTCTCCTCGACCATGTCGCGAAATCGCGACAGAAAACATGTCGCGATATCGCGACAGTTTTCTTCCTTGTCTCTTTTTGCCAGTTTCTGAATCTGGGTCACTTCTGTTTTCCTTGAAACTTTATGCACTTGATCTGACTGACCTCTGAACTGCATCAACTGCATCAATCATCTGTGTTGACAACAATGACAATACTTTTGCAATTCTTTTGCTGCACCTTGCTCAACAATCTCCCCCTTTGGAATTGTTGGCAACACACTGCAACCTTGCTTAATTTCTTCTCCCCCTTTGCCAATAATACCAAAGGGCTGCTTTAGACTCCCCCTGAGTCTATGCACAACATTCTCAGACTTAAAAAGTTTGAATGCTCCCCCTGAGAATGTGTTTCCCATAGCTAGTCAGTGCTTGGGTGGTGTGACTACTCCCAACTTCTTCGAAGGTATTCAAATACTTCCTTAGGCAAAGGTTTTGTGAATATATCAGCTACTTGCTCTGTAGTTGGAACAAAATCCAATTTAACCTCTCCTTCTGCAACTTTATCCTTCAAGAAATGATATCGGATTGCAATATGTTTGGTTCTTGAATGCATTCTTTGGATTCTTGGATATGTTGATAGCACTAGTGTTATCACATTTAATTGAAATTGGTTCATTTAAATGAATACCAAGATCTTTCAACGTTTGTCTCATCCATAATATCTGAGTACTGACATGTTGTTCCTTGCAATGTATTCTGCCTCTGCGGGTGGATAGAGATCCTGATTCTTGTTTCTTGTTGTGCCATGCTACCAGACTGTCACCAAGATAAAATGCTCCTCCACTTGTGCTCTTTCCATCATCAATACATCCTGCCCAATCTGCATCGGAATATGCAATCAAAGTGAAATCTTTACCTTTTGGGTACCACAACCCATAATCCATAGTGCCCTTGAGATATCTGAAAATCCTCTTTACAGCTGTTACATGAGTTTCTTTGGGGCTGGCACTTGAAATCTTGCAACCATACATCTTGCTTGTAATATATCTGGTCTAGTGGTACGTTAAATACAAGCGAGCTTCCAATCATAGACACGTACATTGTTTGATCTACATCCGGGGATTTATCATCCTTGCTCAACTTGCGACTGTTGTCATGGGAGTGCTTGACCGGTTTCTTGTCTTCCATTGTGAACTTTTTCAGCATTTCTTTTACATATTTAACTTGAGAAATAAAAATGCCTTTTTCATTTTGATTGACCTGCGATCCTAAGAAATAAGAAAGTTCACCAATCATTGACATCTCAAATTCTTTTTTCATTTTAATTGATATGTCTTTGCAGTATTCATCCATTTTGCTGCCAAATATTATGTCATCTACATAAACAACAAGAACAATAAGATGACCCTTCTCTGTTTTGACATATAAGTTGCTATCCACCAAACCTTTCTTAAACCCTTGTTTAATTAGATAATTATCCGACCTTGCATACCATGCTCCGGGTGCCTGTTTTAATCCATATAAAGCTTTCTTTAACCCTGCAAACAAAATCTGGATTTTCACCAAGTTGGAAGCCATCGGGTTGTTCAATGTAAACCTCTTCTTCCAGTTTTCCATTCAAAAATGCTGATTTTACATCCATTTGATATACTTTGAAGTTTTTATGAACTGCTAATGCCAGAAACATCTTGATTGCCTCTAGTCTGGCTACCGGTGCAAAAGTTTCTTCAAAATCAATGCCTTCAACTTTGAGCATAGCCTTTACATACCAATCTTGCCTTATTTACGACAACCTGCCCATCTTCATTCAATTTATTTCTAAAAACCCATTTAGTACCAATTATGTTTTTATTTGTTGGTCTAGGTACTAATTCCCAGGTATTGTTTTTCTCTATCTGATCTAGTTCTTCATTGATTGCCTTCATCCAACTTTCATCAGTGCTTGCTTCGGCAACATTTTTAGGTTCAATACTAGATATCGAGAGAATAGTTCCTCACTTCTTGTTCTTCTTGTTTGAATACCATCCGTGGGATCCCCAATAATCTGTTCACTTGGATGATTTTTATGCCGAGTTACTGTTTTAAATTTCTTGTTTTCTTCTTCTTCAGATTCAGTTTTTACACTATCTGGATCAATTTTCCGATTCTTCTCTGTTTCTTTTTCATCATCACCTTCAATGACTTCTTCATACATAGGGTAGTTTTCTTGATAAGTAGTTTCTTGTTCTCTACCTTCATCAACTTTTACATCAGCACTTTCAACAATTTTCTTCAACTTCTTGTTGTAACATGTGTATGCCTTGCTTTTTGTTGAGTAACAGAGAAAGATACCTTCATCAGCTCTATCTTCAAATTTACCAAGGTTATCTTCTATCCGTTTTATGTAGCACTTGCTTGCCAAATACTTTGAAATGTCTTCTTGTTGCCTTTACGCCAAACCACAACTCATAAGTCTGTTTTGCTTTCATGTGGTCTCGGCATGCACCTGTTTTGAATGTAAGCTGCAGTATGAGTTGCCTCTTTCCAAAATCCATCGGCTATTTTGTTTTTACGCGACATTGTCCTTGCCATTTCCTGCCTTGTTCTATTCTTCCTTTCTACAACACCATTACTGTGAGGTGTCCTAGTGCTGAAAGCTGTCTTCTTATCCCATGTTTTTGACAGTGATTCTGCAAATTCTTCGGAGATAAACTCTCCTCCCCTGTCCGATCTTAGGCATTTAATTCTTTTTCTGATTGATTTTCAACAAGATTTTTGAAGGTTTTAAACATTTCAAAGGCTTCGACTTGAGTTTCAGAAATAGTACCCATGTCATTCTTGAGTAGTCATCTATACACGGCATAAAATATTTGTGTCCATTTATGCTTTCGGTTCTCATGGGTCCACATAGATCGGTGTGAATTAGTTCTAATGGCTTGCTAGTGAAGTATTCTTTTGCTTTGAAAGTGGCTCTGGTTTGTTTTCCCTTTTGGCATGACTCACGAGATGCTATTTACGGGTTTGCCAATGTTTGGTATGTCTCTAAGCTGCTCTTTTTGAGCTGATTTTTGCCGGATTGTCAAAACTAATATGCCCAAGCCTCTTGTGCCATAGCCGGTTTTCATCTTCTGTCCCATCAAGCATGTTCCTTCTGCGGTTTACGAAAGTGTATACTGATTTCTTGAAGTTCTCGGTCCAGTGGCTATTAACTTTCCATTTTTTGTCTTTCTTACTTCATGACCCTCCTTCTTGAAGATTACATCATGGCCTCTGTCACATATTTGACTTACACTTAGCAAGTTATGCTTCAGGCAAATTACAAACAAGACTTCTTTTGATTTTATATTGCCATCACTGATCTTGGCTGATCCCTTTCCAACAATCTTTGCTCCATCATTATTTCCAAATTTCACAGAACCACCTTCATAATTCTGTAAATTCTCAAACTTTTGCTTGTCACTGTCATGTGGTTGGAACAACCACTATCCAAGTATCCAAGGTGCTGATTTGTTACGAGCTTTAAAAGCGGTCTCGGACAATCAAAGATTCCTTTTCTTTCCATTCTGGTTTGATAGCAGATTTTGCTATTTGTTTTGCCTTTGTCCTTTCATTAGCATGTGCCTGTTTTACAGGAAATTTCTGGTTTTGTTTCAACCCACTTAGCTGAGATTTTCTGCCCTGATAATTATTTGATGAAAAAGTGCTTCTGCAGTTTCTAGCAATATGTCCAAAATTATGACAATTATAACATTCAATTGCATAATTCATTAAAGGAGAAAAAACATTTCTGCTGGTAAAATTCCTTTGAGATACATTATGCACGCAATCTGAAATTTTATGGCCATAAGCATTGCATTTAAAACAATAACTGAGAAAATGCATGATTAAACCTGGGTGCCGGTCTTTGCGAGTTTGAAGTAGGAGCCATGACTCTTCTCCTCCTCGGATGTGTGACTTTTGTGAATCCATCTTTGTCAGTATTCTTCTTGAATCTGGCATTATTGTTTTCTTTTGCATTATTTTGTTTTTACGGTTCAACCACTGATCTTTTCTTCTTTCTTTGTGGGTTCTATATTCAAGTTCTTTGAATCCTTTGAAGATTCTCCTTCATCAAAGCCTAAACCAAATTTGATGCGAGAAGGCCTTTGGTTATTTAACATTTTATCCAGCTTTACAGTACTTTCTTCAAACTTATGAAAACAGTTCAATTTTCTATTCATCTCCTCTAACTGCATCCTTAACTTAAGGATGTCTTCCTCTAGCTTGTTGCATTCAACTGTCTTTACAGTTAATTGTTCATCAAGAACTTCGGACATTTTCTTGAATTCCTCTGTCCGTATTTTCAGATTGTTTATTATGTCTGTGGCATTCTCTAATTTCTTTGAAAATTTTTTATTCTTCTTCCTTTCTGCACTCAACTCTTCAAGTGCAGCAACCAATTCTCCTTCCAAATACACTTCAACTTCATCCTTGGAATTTTCATCACCTTCCTCGATTTTCCTCTGTTCTTTCTTCTTCAAGTGCCATGAGCAGAGCTTCACCTCCTTCTTCTTCGGACTCCTCATCTGTGCTTTCTTCAGAACTGCCGACATTCTTGGTTATGAAGCTTTTCTTCTTGAAGTTATTCTTTATGAAATTTTGTTTCTTCTTCCAGTCACCTTTTTCTTGGTGTGACCCTTCACCATTTTTGGTTCTCTCCTGCATTGGACATTTGGCTGCAAAATGACCGGCTCCTCCACAATTGAAGCATTTAAAAGGTAGCTTCCCTCTATATTTTCCTTTTCCTTTTGTGAGTTTCGAACAAAATTGGCTTCGTTTCATCCAGGTGTTCCTTCATCCTCGGATTCATGTTCAGCTTTTACATTCTTGTGTGCTTTAAAAGTTGCTTCTCTGTCTGTAGACTTGGTTTGTCCTATTCTCATTTCATATCTTTGTCGGGGAACCATGCAACTCATCCATCTTGAAGTTGTTTAGATCTTTTGCCTCTTCTATTGCGAGAGACTTTGGAGTTAAATCTTTTGTGAAGTGTTCCGAGAACCTTTTTCACCACAACTGCATCATCAATTTCTTCACCAAGTCCTCCGATTGCATTAATAATTCCGTTGACTCTCGGCATATAAATTTCTATGTTTTCATCTTCCTTCATTTGCAGTGCTTCGAACTGTGCTCGATGAGTTTGCTGTTTTGCTTCCTTAATCTTCTTGTCTCCTTCATGGATGCTCTTCGGTTTATCCCACATGTCCTTTGCTTGATTTACAACTCATGACTCTTATCGGTTCACTTGTCAACAAGCCCACACATTATGGCATTCTTAGCTTTGGAGTTGTTTTCAAATTTCTTTTTCTCAGCGATGTCTGTTGGAGGGGTAGTGGGTCTTGTGTATCCACTATCTACGAGAATCCCAAATATCGTATCCCAATGCACTCGAGATATGTTTGCATTACGAGTTTCCGAAGGTGTAATTTGTTCCATCAAATAAGGGAGCTTTGTTGGATGAAAATCCTTCACCACCTGCCATTGTTTCTTCCAAGATCTCCTTAGCTGATTAAGCTTGTACAAGGAACCTGTGCTATGATACCAATTGATGTTTACACAATGACACTTGAGAGGGGGGTGAATCAGTGTAGCTATTAAATTTTTATATCTACGACATTTAATATGAAATAAAGAGAACAAAAAAAAACTTGAACAAGAGAGCAAACCACAACACTCAATATACCGAGGTTCACCAATTTGGCTACTCCTCAAAAATGACTGCTTGGACTCCAATCCAAATCCAGTCTTTGCAAAATCAATTTTACAAACACTTTACCAGCACCAACTGGAAGGAGCACCAACCCCTGTAATTTTCTGCTGCAACAGATGGAGCACCAACTCCTAGTACCAAGCACCAACTTGGACTGCAATTTCGATAAATTTAGAATGACATAAAAATGTCTTCACTTTATGCACGACCCTGACTGGTCCGCAATTAACTCAACTCTGCACACTCTCACGGCTCTGCTTATTTTTCTCTTGATTCTTTTCTAACTCTCCTTTTACAGCAATTTCTCTCTAACAGCGACAACGTCTTCTCTGTACGATTATTCTTTTATAACCTTTCAATCTTGCATGCAATCGAATCACATACTCTGACTGTTCGAATCCATGCAATACGACTGTTCGGTTCCATGCACTTGACTGTTCGAAACCCTACAATACGTCTTTTGGAAACCATGCAATACGGCAATTTTGTTTCATGTACTTCGATTGTTCAATTTCTTCGAATACGGCTTTTCGAATGCTTTTTTGAAACTCCATATATGATTCTTCGAAAGCTTTTCGATTCTTCATGTTCGGCTTTTCTGTATGCTTCAAATACGTCTGTTAGAATGCCTACAAATTCGACCTTTCGAATGCTTTTATTATCCTTCAAATTCGGCTTTTCGAATGCGTTTCAATTATGCATGTTTGGCTGTTGCATTGCATGTCCAACACCTGTCAACGATTAACTGTCTGTCTGACTTCAGTTACTTTTTACGTAACTGGCTGCATGATTTTCCTGTCGGCTTTTTCGACACGTGTCACCTTGCATGTTCCTACGGGTTTTACATGCCAGACTGTTACCTGTCGCGATATCGCGACACTTTTGACTTATGTTGACGTCACCCTGAAGGTTGTCGTGAAATCGTGACCATTTTGGCCTTGAAAGCTTTTCCCTCGCTCATGTCGCGATATCGCGACACTTAGAACTTTTGCTGACGTCATCCTTCAGCATGTCGTGAAATCATGACCGTTTTGGCTCTTGGAAGCTTTCCCTGCATCTTGTCGCGATATCGCGACACTTTGAGCTTTTTTGACGTCATCCTCAATCTTTGTCGTGAAATCGTGACGCTTCGGCTTCCGATGAGCTTTCCTTTCATCCTGTCGTGAAATCGTGACACTTTTCAACTTTGACGTCATCATCCTGCTTGTCATGAAATCGTGACACTTTCGGATTTCGTACACTCTTCTTTGCAGCAGCGAAAAAGGAACATGTCGCGAAATCGTGACACTTTGTTCTTCGTACAACTCTCCTTGCCAACTCCAGCGAAAATGGAACATGTCGCGAAATCGTGACGCTTTGCTCTTGTACGACTTTCCTTGCCAACTCGGGAAAATGGAACATGTCGCGAAATCGTGACGCTTCGGCTCTTGCGACGTCATCATCCTTCTTGTCGCGAAATCGCGACGCTTACGCTTCGTACGCTCTTTCTCCATGCAATAGCGAAATCGCTACAACTTTGTGCCTTGTGCTTTTACCTTGCCTCTTTTCATGAAATTTTGACTTGTAATATCATTGTTGCATCTTTCAGTTCTACACTTTTGACTAGTAGCGAAATCGCTACACCTTAGTTTCCCTTTGTTCCAACCTGTAGCGAAATCGCTACACCTTAGTTTCTCTTTGTTTCAACCTGTAGCGAAATCGCTACACCTTAGTTTCTCCTTGTTTCAACATGTAGCGAAATCGCTACACCTTAGTTCCATGTATTTTCATCATGCAGCGATATCGCTACACCTTTGTTTCCTTTCATTTCAACATGTAGCGATATCGCTACACCTTTGTTTCCTTCTCTGCCCGCATGTCGCGAAATCGCGACAGTTTGCTCGCATCTTCTCTCTCCTCGACCATGTCGCGAAATCGTGACAATTTGGCGTGCATTTTCTCTCTCCTACTTTTTTTTCTCTCTCCTCAGCGAAAACTTGACATGTCGCGAAATCGTGACATTTCTGGCTGCGCCTTCTCTCTCCTCGACCATGTCGCGAAATCGCGACAGAAAACATGTCGCGATATCGCGACAGTTTTCTTCCTTGTCTCTTTTTGCCAGTTTCTGAATCTGGGTCACTTCATTTTCCTTGAAACTTTCTGCACTTGATCCGGTGACCTCTGAGCTGCATCAATTGCATCAATCATTGTGTTGACAACAATGACAATACTTTTGCAATTCTTTTGCTGCACCTTGCTCAACAAAACCAGGGGAGGATTAGACGTTTTTCTAGGACTGCCCAAACTATCGAACTCGTTTTGGCCATATCTCACTCATCCGAACTCGGATTGAGCTGAAATTTTGAGGGTAGATGCCTGAAAAACCCTAGAACGTCTCCACCAATTTTCATATCATTTGGAGCAACACAGATCCTAGCGCATCCCTATGTGTGAACGATATATTTGGCAAGCGGCTATGCGAGGGTTTCATCTGGGTTGAGTGCAAGCGGCTCCAGAGGTTGGTTTTTAGGGCCTTCGGGCCCTAGCGGCCAATATTTTTGTGGTTTATGCTCAATATTTTAGCAGGAAATGTTGCAGGGGATACAAGATGGGTTAGAAATTTGTCTTTCAAGAGATCATACTGTGAACTTGAGTGACAACGGCTTCCAATTTGCTGCACAAAAGAAAAGTGAAAACCATACCTTTCCACGGCGTCTAGGGCAAGGATTAAAGAGACCACGAAATAAGTTTCAAGCAGTTGATCAAAAAATGGCTCATATCTCAAGTGAATCTGGTGCTAAGGTGCACCCACAAAATAATTCTACTGTGAAAACCCCTGTCAAGGGTAAGAATTTTGAAGACTCGGTCCCAAAAATGAATTTTAGGGATGCCCTTCATGGTGGACAGCCTCAGCCCAATGCTAATATCAATATTAGGGCTTCTCATAAACCTCTAAGAATGCCTAAGATTGATCCCAGGAAAACAGAGTCAGGATGTCTTAAAGCAGCTGATGGAACTCCTATTGTTAAGCTTGATATGGGTAACATTCAGATTGGCATTGAAGATTTGGAAAAAAGAGGACTAATTTGTCGGTTCATGGGTTTTCATCTGAGTCTATCTGCTTTCAAAGTCTGGGCTGCAAAAAGCTGGAAAACTAAAGGTGAGTTACAAATCTCTATTTATCCAAATGGTTATTTTCTTGTTTTATTTGCTAATAATGAAGATAGAGAGAAAACTTTTCAAGGGGGTCCTTGGTTTTTGGAAGGGCGGGGCTTTTCATGAAGCCCTGGCATACTAAATTTAAAGCCGAAGAAGAGATGCCTTCTATAGCTCCCATGTGGGTTAGACTCTTTGGCCTCCCTATTGAATTTTGGAATCCTACTATTTTTTCTTCAATTGGAAACTCTTTAGGAACTTTTATGATGATTGCTGATTGTACTCAAAATTTTGAACATATTATTTATGCTCGAATTTGTGTTTTAATGGATTTTGACAAACCCCTACCTAAAAAGATCACATTACAATTTGGGGAAGACACTTGGGAGCAAGTAGTGGACTATGAGAACATTCCTTTTCGTTGTAGAATTTGCCATGAATATGGTCATTTGGCCAGTGCTTGCCCAAATAAAATTCCTGATCAAAAGAAAGAAGATATAAACTCAATAGGTTTCCAAATACCTAAGAAGAAGAACACTCCGAAAAAACTAGTAATGAAGGATCAATCAAAGTCATTTGCTAATATGTTTGAAATCCTTTCCACAAATGATGTCCCAAGTGAGGAAGAGGAAATAATGGAAACTGAAATCTTAGAAACACAATTTAAATATGAAGGAAAGAACTCGAGAGACAAACCAACAAATCAAAGGTTTTCAACGAGAAAAAAAAAGGAGAAAATTTACACAAGAAAAACAATATTTCAAATGTCAAAACTTCAAATAATGGAGGTCCCAATATAGACTCCATTGAACCATCTAGTAAAATTTTGGTTGTGTATGAGCATTCTTCAAGGTTAGAAGCCATCTCAGATTCAATTGGAATAAGTCAAGAAACAAGGGAAAAAAAATTGAAGATGGATTCTAATCAAAAAGTAGGTCGCAAGACCAATCAATATCATATGGTAAAAGAAGGTGAAAAGCTTGTAGAGGAAGGTAAGATTAATGCCCTTCCCAACATTTTTAGCCCTGGTATTAATGAAGATCATCACTTGGAATATTAGAGGACTCAAAGGGAGTCTTTCAAAACAAAATGAAATTAGAAGAATGATTCGGATAAATCATCCACATCTTGTTTTCCTTCAAGAAACAAAGATGTCAATGGAGGATATGGACTTAATTGCCGGTAAAATTTGGCCAGCTGGAAAAGTGGTTTCCCTCAGTTCCCAAGGGACTTCGGGTGGCATTGCTTGTCTTTGGGACCCAAAAGAGGTAGTTATTCACCATATGGTTGGCAGTTGGGGTTTGTTGGCTATAGCTATTCAAAGTAGACATTCCAACCAGATTATGCTCTGCATTCATTGTTTATGCCCCGACTTCTTTGGAGGAAAAAAGAAGACAGTGGAAGGATATTACTCATATTATCTCTCATTTTCCTAAAGCTTGGATCTTGATCGGAGGAGATTTCAATACCATCCTCTCTCTGGATGAGAAAAGGGGGGAAATAGAAATTTGGACAAAAGTACTGACCTCATGAGCGAATATATTGCAAACCTCCATCTTGTGGATATCCAACTGAGATAATGGCCTTATGACTTGGTCTAACAGAAGGCAAGGCTTAGCTTGTATAATGGAGAGATTGGATAGGTTTTTGCTCTCTAAAAATTTCTTAATCCATGGTCACATTCCTAAAGTGAAGACTCTTAATAATGTTGGTTCGGATCATTGGCCGAGTCATGGTGGAAATGTGGAAAACCAATGTGAGTTTCTCTCCTTTTCGTTTTCAATTAATGTGGCTTAGAGACATTTCCTTGAGACCTCGTGTGCAACAATGGTGGAAGGAAGGTAAACCTAGGCATGGGACTAAGATGTTCTGTTTTGCCAAAAGACTGCAATACATTAAATCCAAAATCAAGACTTGGAAGCTGGAAAGAGTTTGGGGATATTCATAAAAAAAACATGAAGTTATTGCTCATCTTGAAAATTTGAATAAGAAAATCCGTTTAGATGGCCTCACGAGAGAAGAGAAGTGCGGATGAAATTAAACTCACAACTCGGTTAGAGGAATGGGAAAAAAGAGAAGAAATCTTATGGAAGCAAAAATCTAGAATTCAATGGCTCAAAGAAGGAGATCGAAACACAAATTTCTTCCACAAATCTCTTCTAGCTCGAAGATCTCACAACTTTATTTCTTCCTTAAAATCAGATTATGGAGATGTTGTTTATACTTGGGATGGCATGAACTCTATTGTTGTTGATTACTTTTCCAATCTTTTTGTTGCTACTCCTCTTGACTCGGCTTCACAACAAAATGTTCTTCAAGCAATCCCTTCTCTTATCACTTACGAGGAGAACTCTATTTTGACTGCTCCTGTTACTATCAATGAGCTTCAACAAGTAGTTTTTAAAATGCAAAAAGGAAAACCCCAGGTCCTGATGGTTTTCCTATTGAGTTCTACCAAGAGTTATGGGATATCCTTCATGTTGATTTATTAGAGGTGGTGGAAGAAGCCAGGAAATCCAAAGAAATTTTGAAGGTTATCAATAAAACTTATATTACTCTTGTTCCAAAAGCTCAAGAGGTTGATCATATCTCAGCTTTTAGACCTATTGCTTTATGTAATGTTCTTCTCAAAATTATTACTAAAATCATGGCGAGAAAGGTTGAAGCCTCTTTTGCATAAGATTATTTCCCCAGAGCAAGGGGGATATGTGGAAGGACGTCAAATAGTAGATGAGATAGTTCTTGCTCAGGAAGCCATCCATTCCATGGATATGCAAAATTCTCCTTCTATGTTCATCCGGTTAGACTTATCCAAAGCTTATGACAGAGTGGATTGGCACTTCCTTATCAAAGTTTTGAGGCAATTTGGTTTCTCTAAGGATTGGATGGATTGGATTATGGGATGTATCTCTTCAGTTTCCTACTTAGTTCTTATCAATGGCAGGCCTTCTCGGTCTTTCCCAGCTTCCAGAGGTATTAGGCAAGGTGACCCGCTATCCCCTTATTTATTCATCATTCTTGTTGAATGCTTGGGTAGGACTATAACCAAAAAGAGGGAAAACAAAACCCTTGAGGGAGTTACCATTGCTCATGGAGCTAGACCTATCTCTCATCTTCAATTTGTGGATGACTCTACCCTTTTAGGTAAAGCTACGAGTTAAGGAAGCTTCTAATATTAAGCAAATCATTAGCTATTTTTCTAAGGCTACTTGGGCGGTTGATCAATGAAGACAAATCTAAAGTTATTTTCTTTCACTGCTCTGCTAGAGAGGAATCCATGGTCTTGGATAAATTAAGATATAAGAAGACCTCTCTTCCAATCACTTATTTAGGTATTCCCATAAATATTCAAAGGCAGAAAAATAAATATTGGAATTGGTTGTTGGACAAAGTCAAGAAGAAAATTGGAAAGTGGACCAACAAGTGGCTTTCTTATGGGGTAGAATCACCTTGGTAAAATCAGTCCTTCAAGCTATTCCTATTTATGTTTCTTCCGTTTTGAATATCCCAAAGGCTGTTCTTCGAGAATTGGATCAAATCGGTCATCGTTTCCTTTGGAGTGGTACTAAGGAGAAAAGAAAATGGGCCTTGGTGAAATGGGATACTTTATGTCTTCCTAAGAGTGAAGGGGGTTAGGATTCCGGTCTTCAATTAATAACAACAAAGCTTTAGCTGCTAAATTATATTGGAGGATGTTGCATAACCCCAATGCTCTTTGGGCCAATAATCTCCGTGCTAAATATCTTGAGAACAAAAGTCCCGAAGACCTTGTTCGCTATCAACTTCCTACCAAAGGTTCTCCCATTTTAGCAGTTCTTAAAGCTGGTGAGGATTTGATAAAGAAAAAATTATTTTGGATCATTCATAATGGTCAACATGCAAATTTTTGGACAGATTCTTGGGATGGTCACAAGCCTTTGATAACTCAGTTTCCCGATTGGAGGCCTTGGATGGAGGAGCTTCATCGAGCTAATTGGATAAAGGTGGCTAATTACTGTCGGTACCATCTTGGTAATTCAAAGGTTGGTAGATATTGGATCCCTATTGAGGACTGGCCTATTCAAATCCCAGAAAGGCAAAGACAAGATATCCAAGGCATCCTTCATATGAGATCCCTCTCTTGGTCCCATGAAAAATATTGTTTTGGATGGAACAACACTACTAAGGGTGAGTATTCGGTTGCTCAAGGTTATTTGACCTTATGCCATAATAATCCCAACCATTCTTCTGACATATTTTCTCAATTGTGGGCTCAAAAGCTCTGGCCTAAGGTGAGGTTCTTTAATTGGCTTTTATTGCATCGTAGGGTGCTTCTTGGTGAGCAACTTATGAAGCGTGGTTTTCATGGCCCTTTTAGATGTGAAATGTGTGAAGAGAATGTAGAAAATATCAACCATATTTTTATTGAGTGTACTTTAGCCTCTGAGCTATGGAGGAGAATGGCAACTTTACTTGGCTTACAGTGGTCCAATTTTTTCACTTTTGAACAGACTTTGGAGGGATTGGCCTAATCAAGAGGGTGTTGATCATTTTATTAGGCGGTTAGTTTGGATGGGTTCTACCATTCTTCTTTGGAATATTTGGAATGAAAGGAACAACCAAATTTTTAATCAAGATAGGAAGGATATTCACTATATTTGGCAAAAGACCATAGCCAACTTAGTTGAATCAGTCCATCAACTCCTTAATCACCCCCAAAACTCCCACCAAATATGGGATCAAGTGATGCAAAGATTGAAGATTAAACCTTCTAAGGGCAACCAACTTAAAGGGAATGTGAGTATTAGTAAGATGGATAGGACTAGAAATTGGCAACCTCCTCCTAAGGATTTTGGAAAAGTCAATCCTGATGGAGCCTCTAGAGGGAACCCTGGAAAAGCCGGTGTGGGAGGAATTGGTAGACTTTCAGATGGCTCCCTGGTTTTTACTTTTCTTGAGAATTTGGGTATTCTTTCCAATAACCTTGCTGAGGGGTATGGTATCCTTAGAGGCCTTCAGGAGGCTACTAAGGTTGGATGGGAAAAGGTGTTAGTTGAGTTTGACTCTCAACTTATGATTAATCTCTTGAAGACTCCTTCTAAGAATCATAAGGTGGATTGGAGAATAAAAAGAATTATTGAGAAGATTCGGTTAATCCGGATGGGATTTTTGAAAGTTGATTACAATCATGTGGTCGAGAGATCAAAACAAGAGTGCTGATGCTTTAGCTAATTGGGCTTTGGACAAAGGTGATCTTACTTGTTATGGCCACCCTCCTATATGGTGGGCTTCTCAAATTAGGGAAGCTCTTCTTTCTATCATTTCTTTGGATGGCTCCAGTTCTGAAGGTACCTAGTTTCTTCTTGTTTTTTTTTGTTTCTCTTTGGTTCATTCAGTTTTTTTAGTTCCCTAGCTCATTCTATTCTTTATTTTGTTTCCTCTGTTGATTCTTGCATTAATAGTCTTCTGGTCTAGATAGGTCATTGTTTTGTTCATTTTTTTTCTTTTGTCTTCTTTGTTTTTTTGTTTAGTTTTTTAAGGTGGGTGGGTTCTTTTGTTTTGTTTTGTTTTTGTGTTCTTTGTGTTGTTTTTTGTTGTTCTTGTGTTTTTGTTGTTTTGTTTTTTTTTATGTTTTTTGTTATTGTTCTTGTGTTTTTTTCGTTCTTGTTCTTGGGTTTCTCTTTGTTTGTGTTATTTCATTTTTTATGTGTGAGTGTTTTCTATGTTTTTTGTTTTTGTTTATTGTCTGTTGTTGGTTGTTTTTATTTTTATTTTATTTTTATTTTTTAGGTTTTGGTTGTGTTTATTTTTCATGTTTTTTTGGGTTATGTCTTTGTAGTGTTCTGTTGTTTTTGTCTTGTTTGTGTTTTGTTATGTGGTTCTTGTGTTTTTCTATGTGGTTTGTGTTGTGGTTTCTTTTATCTTATTGTGCGTGTTTGGTTGTGCTTTTGGTTTTGACACACTCAAGGAGCATGTTTTTTATTTTATTTTATTATTTTTGTTGTTATTTACTTTTTTTAATTTGGTTTTGTGTGTTTGTTTGCTCCTTGAGTATGTCAAAGGTGGTAGGCCAGGTCCGAGTCCTGGGCGTTTTTGGCGGAATGGATACCCCTGCCTCCTTGGGTCTTACCCGAAAGTGGCATCCCTTTTGGGATGTTTTCCACAAATAAAAAAAAAAAAAAAAAAAACCATGAGTTTTTAAAAAATTTTGGGTCCATTGTGAGTAGTTTGAACCTAAGTTTCCTAGACCCACAATATCCCATCAAAACTAAAATTTTTAAGATAAAACAAGAGATCTTCATCTCTTTATATTAAATTTAAATTCTAGTTGCTTATATAAAACTTAAAACATACTATTATACTATATTCTAAAAAATTAAAAAACTTTTAAAAGGTTTTTAACTTGTCATTTCAAAGTTTCCTTGACGACCCTATATAATGGTTTTTTTAATCTTGATGAGTGATGTGATCAGTCTACATCAACATCTATGGAGTGTTTATCTTTTTGTAATGTGGTGGAAATTTGGCAGTGCATAGCCATTGTGATTATCTAACATGGTTTTCAAATTATTTACTTGTCATAACCATGAATAGGAAGTTGTTACAAAATCTTTTCGATAATGCTAAGGTTTTTTTCAGTGGGCATAAAAGGTTTTGGACGGTGAATTGACGAGTAATTTTAAATTTGTAATCATAGCAACATGGTAATTATATTAATTAATAAAGTTTTATAAATTATTTTATTAACATATAAATATTTATTAAAAAAAACATAAATGGTTGAAATGATATCAGGAGGGTGTAAGGATGGAAAATAAAATTATTGATAAAATAAGATTAAAGATAAGAGGAGATTTGTAAAAAAATATTATTGAAGGAGAAGATTACTGCCAAGATTACCAACAAAGAAAAGTGATTTGAAGATTATTGACAAAGAGAAGTGATTTGAGTTTCAGCTGCAATATCTTGTATACCAACACAATAATTTTCAAGCATTATCGCTCAATATCTTGTATACCAACAAATAATTTTTCTAGCATTATCGCTCAATATCTTGTATACCAACAAAATAATTTTCTACCATTATCGTTATTGTCATCAAGAAGAATTGCATCGCCATCAAAGTTGTTCTTGCTTCTTTGTAACAACAACAACAGTCTACGCAACAATGTTGAACCCTTTGGGGGAGAAACTTGGCAATGGATTAATGCAAAGTTGTAATGGGTGGTTGCATTCCTTTTTTTATGTCAATAATTTTACATTTAAATTTTTTTGTCGATAATAGCAAGGATTAGAGGAGTTACTATTTTTTGAAAAACCCTAGTTTTTTTTTTCTTTCCAAAATCCTAGTTGTTGTTGGGATTTTTTGGGGGTTGAGATCATGGAGTTACCAATTTTCATTGAAAAGGATTAGATTGATGCTCAAAAATGGTGGATGAAATTTAGATCTCTATATTCTAGTGACCATTTTTAGAATTGCAAACTTTTCTATATTTTAAAAGTGGAAGCTCATGATTGGTGGGGAATTCTTACTAAGGAAAGGATTGTTAAGGAAATAATTTTAACTTGGGATAAAATGGAGCATGATTTCTTGAGTCAGTGGAACCAATATAAAAATATAGCTAGTTTGAAGGTCACCATCAAAGGATATGAAGAATAAATAAAAAGGATTCAAAGGGAACTAAAAGAAATGAATAAAGATGATATAATAGAAGGAAAAAATATAGATGACAACATGCAAGTTCATGGTTGCATTCAAAAGAAAAATCTTAAGAAGCAAGGATCCAAGGAGAAGCAAGAAGCAGTTATGGTAAGGGAACAAGTTGAAGAACCATTAGAAAACTCAAAAGTTGAATTTATAGTAGTAGTAGCAATAGATTCCATGGAAGAAACATCAACAAAGTCCAAGAAAGCCTTGTCAAAAGTGTACAAGGATGCACCAAAATAAAGGTATAAGAGAAAATATTGTGAAGAATAATTTAAAATTAAAAATAAATTGTTGAATAATCAAAGAAAACAAAATGTCAGGTTAAGATTGCAACATATCGACATCCACACCACCTTGAGCGACAATAATCTTGGAGGCATGGCTTAAGGCATCAATATTTTAGATCTACATGGAGTCCAAAAGGCATCAAGTATGGTAGTGTTTGGCAAAAAAAACATAATGTTTCTAAATTTCAAAGGGGTACAACAACATTAGGGAATAATAGGACCAACCGTTTGAAATATCAGATTAGAGCAACATAAGCATAGAGCCAATAGAGCAGTTATGGATATTCAAGTGGCACAATGACAACTTGACATCATCAAAGACCATCACTAATCAATATTTCACTTGGATGGAGAACAAGATTGAAAATTCTCAATAAAAATGATGTTGAATGTTTGTATTTAAAAAAATTAAAAAATTGAAGATAAAAAAATAAATATAAATTATTCAATTTTTTTTTAGATGTAGGCTATTCAAGAAATTCAAAAAACTCAGCACATCGCCAGAGATGTAAACTCCACTTTTCTAGTTCTTATTCCCAAATTGGTAGGGACTAAAAAATTCAAGGATTTTAGGCCCATTAGTCTATGCAACACCATCTACAATATCCTCTCCAAGGCTATGGCTAATAAAAAGAATAAATCTCTCCTCCTTATCATAGACCCCTTTCAAGACAACTATGTGGAGGGGCTACTCATCATAAAAAGTATAATCACAATCCATGAACTCATTCACTCTATGAATAAAAGTGGGAAAGCAGGTCTATTCTTGAGAGTCTCCTGGGAATTCTTGTTCAAAGTCATGTCAAATTTGGTTTGCAATAGGATTGGATCAACCTTGTCAAGGAATGTGTCTTCTCAACCAACTTATCTATCATTGTCAATGGCTCTACTGTCAACTACTTTAGAAGCTCAAGGGGCCTTAGATAAGGAGACCCTCTCTCCCCTATCTCTTCATCATTTTGGCCAAAGCCTTGGGAAGATCCCTAAAAGTTGCTTCTGCCCAAGGGATCATTGTTGGAATCAGGTCAACCTCCTCCCTAAATCCTATAACCTATCAATAATTTTTCGATGATACTATCATGGCCACAATCTCATATATCCCATAGGCTAGCGTCATCAAAGAAATTATGAGCCTTTATGAAAGTGCAACCAAGAAAAATTTAATTTCTTAAAGAGCAAATTTTTCTTCCTCAATACCCCCACCAAAAATCAAAGGAAAATAGCTCAAATCCTTGGATGTGCAATTCCGAAAACCCCTTGAACTACCTTGGAATACCTCTTTTCAAAGTAAGGATTCAAGATGGTCTCTAGATCCTAGTCCTTGAAAGAATTAAAAAAATGGGTTGGTTGGAAGGGTTATCTCCTCAGCCAAGCTGGGAAAGCTCAATTGGTCAAAGCCACTTTGCAACGCATTCTGATTTACTTTTGTCCCTATTCAAAATTCCTGCTACCATTGGCCAAAAAATTGAGCAAGTTCAAAATATTTTCTTTGGTTTGGTTTAAACAGCCATAAAATATTTCCACTTGGTGATGTGGGACCATGTATACTCCAAGAAAGAATTAGGTGGGTTGGGTTTCAGTAAAGTCAAGCAGATGAATAGGGCCCTAATTTCTTAGCAAGGATGGAAACTACTAAAACAAAACAATACATGATGGGTTTGAATTCTCATAGCTAAATATCTTTGGCAAGGGAGAAACCTCCTAGAGGAAGCCTCTCCACCCAAAGGTTATACGTTCTAGAACTCCCTCCTCAAGACCAAAAATATCATCCAAAAAGGAGTTAGGTGGAAATTGGGCTCTAGAAATATAATAGACTTTTGGAGAGACCCCTAGATCACATACTATCCTCTTATTTCTGTTGGAGTATATTAAATTATTTGGTACATGCTAATGTACCCCCATGGTACCTCCATGGTACATATGTAAATATTAAATTAGAGTTGAGTCTTAGTTTAGAATATGAGTAATATTTTATATAATGTTGTAATGTGCAAAAAATGCACAAGTGTTATGTAAGTGTGTATGTGCAAGAAATGCACAAGTATCATGTGAGTGAGTGTGCAAGTGTAAGGTGAGTCTATGTGCACAAGTGTCTTATATGTAAGATTGTAAATATGTAATGTAAATATGTGCACAAGTGTCTTTAGGTTAGAGTATGCAAAGTGAAGGTCAATAATCATGTCTATGTGTATATACAATATAGAGTCATGTGTTCATAAGAATGCATTTGTCATATAGAGAATCCAAGAGTCATGCGACTTGGAATATGGAAAGGAATAATCAAGTATCCAAAGATTCATTCTACTATGGCTATATAGTAATCCATAGAGAAGGAACAAAGAATCAAGTGTCATATCCAAATATCCAAGTATCAAGTGTTGTATTTGTAAGAGAAAGTGGAGTAATAAAGATTGCATACATTTTGAGAAATTAATATTGTAAGTTGTGCTACATACTTTGTACATGTATGATTCAGGCTATTTACATTCATATTGTTGTTTATTAATGAATGTTATTTGATATATTATAATCCTTGATTTACATATTAATTTGCTCATATTATTCTACTTACATCATTATCTTGATCTTACTATATTGTGGTTATATTATATTTGATCCTATGAGTTTTATGTTAGTATTAAGGCTTAAAAAACCATCAATTTCTAATCCAAAGTTGGTCATTCTAGAACCCATAATTCCCTGCATCTTTGGCAATAGAGTCTTTGATCTCATTAAAAGAGCCAACAAAATAAAAGTGTGATGGTCTATCCCTAGTCAGGATCTAAATAACAGGGAAGACAAGGCCAAAAAATAAATCTCCAATATGTTTAGAACTCATTTCATCCAAAACTTAGAGATCAAGGACTCCTTGATTTGAAAGCCTAAAAATAATGACCTCTTCTTGGTAAAATCCACCTATTTATTGGAAGAGGAATGGGGAGAGGGTTGGTTCCTAGTCAAACAAGTTTGGTTGAACTATCTTATTTTGAAAGTCACTTTTTTTTTCTTTTGGCTAGTAGTTCAAAACAAGATCCCCATAATTGGGCTCGGTAAATTGGGCTCTAGAAATTCTCACAACCCTACCTTGAGTTAGCAAAAATACGTCACCCTTCTCAATTATGACAATCGTCTCCTTCATTGCCTGCGACACTCTTTCACTCTTGCCACAAACCAACTCAATTACAGGCCCCAAAAATAAGCGGTTAAAACTGTAGAATGACTCCCTCCTTGATAAAGTGAGAGTCCACATATAAAATGGTAAAGTCTCATTCTCCTCATCATTGTCTAACTGTAATAAATGAAAAATGTTGATGTAAATGAAAGAAGAAATACCATACAAGGAAGGAGGTATGCTTGAATGAAGTCTCCTCTCCGATATTCAAATTCTCCAATTGAATATGCATTTTTTGATATATGAAATCGACCCAGTCGAAATAAATCGAGTTCGTCCCCTTTCTCATTACCATCGGAGCGTAAAACTCCACCTAAGATATACATTGCGCCAACATTGCCTGCCACTTGTGAACCATAGAATTAGTAGAGAGACTGGCAACCCACACCAGCATCAAAAATAAATTAGGGCTCTTAAATTATGATAATGGCTTCAGCATATTTGGTAACTACCCTAGCTACGGCTCTTTAATTAGCTATGTCTCCATGAATTGACACATTGTTACAGTTGACACATATCTATCTTCCTGCTCATTAATGTGCAGCTTCTTGAAAATCAAGTCAGATGGAGGTTTTAACCTACAGAAAAATGCTTCCCTCACTTCATCGACGAAGATAGAGAAAAGCACCTCCCCTTTCACTTTTCGAACTGCCCTAGTTGTTGGGTTATAAAATCTGATAATCAATTTCACCAGCTCCGAGAAAGGGTGTACGGGTGTACACATATACCAAAATAATTATGCATAAATGATACAGTTAGAGGGCTCTTCGACTTCAATCTTTGTTTAACTACGAATTCCACATCTTGTCGAAGCTTCACCACACCCTTATTGGTAATCATGTAGTCCTCGACTTTGGCCATAGTGTTAGAGTACAGGTCTAAATCCATGTTTTCGTTACTCCGTGCTTTCTTGGATTTTTTCCTACCCTCTGATTTCTTTCTCGACTGTTTAGGCTCTGCAACATCCTTTGATTCTGCATTTTTCTTCCCCATTTTAAATTTTGACAATCTTGAAGGCGCTCTGCAACTTATACAACCAAAATCTTGAAAATGCACTGGTAAAAAATTTTAAAATTGTAATCTTTGAGTGAATTTACCTATGCTATATTTATAGGTGGAGCTTTCAACCACCGGAGTAAATGCTACACTTCATCTTGGTAAATTCGAGAGTGCGCGCACCTCGTTTCCCTCAATTGGCACCATTCTCGATGCTTTAATGATAATTAACTATTATTTGCCACAAGATCATTTTTTAAAAGTGTGCCCTTCTTGCCGCATTATGCCTTCCAAAAACATGCCTTGGCTGCTAAAACTGCTTCAAAAAAAAAATCTACCACCCACGAACCAATGGGCATCCTTGCTTTCGTTGATGTGAAATTTTGGCTCCCGAGAAGGCCAAAACATCTCCCAACGTAAATCTAGATGCACATTTTAAATTAAATGCTCCGAAAATATGTCTTGATGTCCATGAACACCTTCCAAAATTAACCATGTGTCGGAGGGCGAAATCGCTTTGAGAGGGCGCTCAAAAAATATGAGAAAAGTTCGATTAGCGCTGAAAAAATCTTCACACGCCCGAAAAAGCAATGCAAGGGTAAAAACACTTCGACGGTGTGCTTGGTCTCTTCCCCTTTCGCTCCGAAAATGCCTTCAACCTATTCGTCTTAATTTCATGGCAAACCCTCCTTTTAAAATACTTCGTTGCCTTTCTTTTTCGCCCCATACATTCCAAAAAAGCATGGATTTTCTTTACTTAGAAAATCCTCTAATTTTAGAGCTTTTATTTTTTTTATTTTTCTCTCTATTTTTTTTATATATCTCTCTTTTTTATTTTCGCACCATATGAAAGAAAATCAATAAAATATTTTAGTTAATTTTTTTTTTGCTTTTTCCCCAAATATTTTTCTTTTAATTTTGCTCCACTTCTAATTTCGTTGAAACCTCTTATATGTAGTTGTTTAAAAAGCCGAAGTGCACCCCCCATGATTTTAGAACATTTTTTCACTTTGCCTTCATGATGAGCAAATGAATGGGAGCTTCGAAACTTGAAGCAAAAGAACTTTGAACTATTTCCTTCAACAAAAAGGCATAGGAGCCACACTTAACACTTTAAACTCTTTCATGATGTGATTTCGCCTCAACCAGGAGCGATAAGGAGTTTTGCCCCTCCTTTGGGATGAAGCTCTTTTTGGGTTTTTACCCAGAATACCTGACTTCTTTCATATGTGTTCGCCCCCGCCTAGGGGCGAAAGCGCTTATTTGTTTTTTATATTGGCTGCACTCCATGATTTCAAAATCGAGCCCTATGCATTGTGATTTGATTTTTCAATTAAGGCATTTGCCTCTCTGCTCTTATACTTTCGCCAAGGGCTTTCAGATGTTTCCCTGACTTATTTTAAGCTTTTTTTTTAACTCGAAGACTTGCAAAGTAAAGCAACTTTTAACTTCGAAGCCTTTAAACCTGCTAAAAATTTTCAATACAACAATTAATTCTACCTGAAATTCGTAATATATCCTCAAGGAGATGCTTTGGGGCGAAACCAATTTTCAAAGAGAGCATTTTTCAAATAAAAGTTTTCTTTAAGGAAAGTCTGGCATCTTCCAATAGAGTCCACCTCGTACTTCCCCCTTTTTTATTTTTAATATGTTTTATAAAGCAATAAAATACTGGTAAATGAAATTTGTACATATTTACATACTTGTACCTCTTTATTATATCATTGAAAATAGGCCTTCAGATGAAGATCGTTAACTAGAATCGATAGATCCCAACCATCAATATCTCGAAGATGATACACACACGTCGAAATTTAGAAACCTAAAATGGACCTTCCCAAATCACATCGAACTTGTGGTGCTTCCCTGGCTTGGCTTTGTTCTCGTTCCACTTGAGGACTAGATCTCCCACCTGAAACTTACGTTTTGTTACCTTTTTTCCAAACCACTTTTGCGTCACTTTTACATGTTTTGTAAAATGTTTGTATGCCTTTTCTATCTTCTCTTCCAACTGTAGTAATTGAGCCAACCTTGCATTCATAGGATCGAACTCATCATCTTCATCTTTGAACAACTACAATGTCTGGAGGATAGGTAGCTCGATATGAGTGGGTAACACTACCTCTTTTCCATATACCAGGGAGTAAGAAGAGGCTTTGATAGACTTCTTAACTGATATACGGTCTAACCATAAAGCCTGATTCAACAATAGATGCCAACTCCTTTTGTTGTTACCAAGTGTCCTTTTCAAGATCCGAAGTAAATATTTGTTTGTGGATTCGGCTAGATCATTTCCTTGTGGGTAATAATTGGAAGAAGTCTTTAGATAAATTCCATACCTGCTTGCAAATTCGATGATCTTTACCCCTATGAATGGAGTCTCATTATCTATTACAATGGCATCTGGAACACCGAAACGGGTAATCAAACCTTCAAGGAAGGAGATAACTGTAGGTTGATTTGTTTTTTTGGTCGGAATGGCCTATGCCCACCTAATAAAGCGATCGATCGTTGTCAAGATATAATTATTTTTGATGGAGGAATGAGGATCAATAACTCCAATGAAGTACAAACCCCATTGCTGAAATGAAGCTTCTACCTAAATCAGATGTAGAGGCAGAGATGCTTTCTTATTCCTACAAACATACCGCTGAAAATTATCATAACTTTGGCTCACCTTGTGTGCATCTATGACAAGAGTAGGCCCAAAATACCCAGCTTAGATGATCTTCAAGGCCATTGAACTTCATGCATAATACTTGCTAGATAAGCTAGAGTGGAACTCCTCCAAGATTTTTTGCTTTTTAGACTCTTTCACACACCCCACTTGGCAATAGGATGTACCTAAGCGCCTGCAGTCTAAATCTTCGTCATTGTGAGACATCAAGGTGTGATGGACATTTTCCAGATGTAAATAATTTGACAAGGTTCTTGTCCAATCATGATCACTTATAGTCTGATTCACAAAGTTGCTTTTGTTGAGAACCTCATCCTGTACCGAAGTTAGTGATCCAAAAGTTACGCTTTTGGCCAACTCTTGGCAAAGAGCTCATCATGAACCAACTTAGTCGGTCGAATCTCCACATCATATTCCTAAATATTTGAAACTCAACCTGCCCTTTTATCACCCATTTCTCCTTGAATAATAAAATTTCTAACATCTAGATGGATAACGTAGATGATTTTCTTACTCTGTGAAACAAAATGATGAAATTTCTTTAATGACTTTATGATCGCATACACTTGTTTCTCAATGAAGTTGTACTTCTTCTGGTATGGTGCAATGTCTTGACTCAAGAAAGCAATTGGTTTCTCATCCCCATCATCTTGCTTTTGAGTAAGGACCGCAATATAACTCTCTTTTTCTCCTACTGTGTAAAGGATGAAATCTTTAGAATAATCTGGATTAATCAGTACCGATTCTTGGGCGATTCTCTCCTTGATTTTCTAAAATGTCTGTCTCCTCACTTATGTCCACTTGAAATCTACATTCTTCTTTAGAAGTTTAGTCATTGGCTTGACTACCTGAGCAAAATCAACAATGAATTTTTGAATGAAGTTAATTTGGCCAAAGAATGACTGCAGATCCTTCTTACTAGTCGACAGGGGCAATTTCAAAAGTGCTTCAGCTCTCGCAGGATCAATTGCTAGTCCTTTTTGTGAAATCACATGTCCCAAAAGTTTTCCCTCTTTGACAGCGAAAATGTATTTCTTTGGGTTAATGGAAATTCCAAATTCTCAATATTTTTCAAACACTTACCTCAGATGAGAGACGTGCTCTTCCCTGCTATGTGAGAAAATAATCATGCCATCAAGGTAAATTACAATAATCCGATTCAACAACTCACTGAAAGCAATGTTCATAGCTCTCTGAAAGTTAGCACAGACATTGGAAAAACCAAATGACATTCTATGATAGGCAAAAGTGCCCCATTTTGTAGTAAATGCCATTTTGTTTTGGTCCTCATCTTTCACCCATATTTGGTTGTAGCCCAAAAAACAATCAAGCAATGAAAATCTTTGTGCTTGAGCAACTACGTGCAAAATCTGATCAATTTGTGGCAATGGATAGTGATCTTTCAAAGATGCTTGGTTCAGATTCTGAAAGTCCACACATAGGTGAATATCTCCATTTTTCTTTCGAACAGGAACCAAGTTTACCACCCATGTCAAGTGCTTAGGATAAATTATTTTTGCCTCCAATATTTTTAGCAGTTCTGCTTTCATAAGCACTTTAATTTTTGGGTTAACATGCCACTATTTCTACCAAAATGCCTTCACTCCTTCCTGTAATTTGATGGTGTGTTGGATCATGTTCTTATCATATCCCTTAAGATAATGATAGATCCAAGCGACAATGTTTGGAAACTCATAACACAATTTTAATATCTTCGAGCTCTTCTAACATACAGTCTGTTCTGACTTTGATAATCTTCTCAGACTCTAGCTGTATTTCCTTGTATTCTTTCATGTCCACCTTGATCTTATGTTTCTCTACCTTATCATTTTGATAAAACAAACTCTCAAGTGAAATCAGCCCTCTAGTAATGTGATTATTCTTCAGTTGAATCATTCCTTCCATCTCCTCCTCAGCCAATATTCTTTCCTCTACGCTTGCAGCTTCCTTAATCAAAAAATTGATTATTTGGTCATCATTGTCGAACACTTGCCAATAAAGGTTTTTATCGGGGATCGAAGGTCTATAAATTACCCTCACAGTCTTTGGTTTTCTAACTACTTGCTCTACGAGAGAGAAATTAGCACCAAGGGAAGCTAGGATGTCTACATGTTTGTTTTGCTCCTACAAAATCGCCTGAATGTTCAATGTTGTGAAAGACTCAAAAAAATACCATACCTTGTTACGGTAGGTCTTCAAATAGTGCTTCTTTGACACACATTTGTTTGTAGTCTGGTTGACGATGAGCTTAGAATCTCCAAAAATTTGTAATTGTTTTATTCCCAACTTTTCAGCTTTCTTTAGACCAAGGCACAACGCTTCATATTTGGTGGTATTATGTTAGGATCCCACATCCTAACTCTATTTATCTATTATTATTAATAATATCATTAATTATTATATTAATAATAATATTAGCTTTAGGATAGCTATAATAATTAATTATAAATTAATTATTATATGAGGGATAGTATAGTCATAATAATTAATATATTAATTATTATGAACCATCATATTGAAAGGACGTAGGGTTAGGGTTAGGGTAGATATAAATTGTTGTACAATCGTTCATTTGAAACCATCCATGAAATATAAAATATATCAAAACATTGAAGGGACTTCCCGAACAATATAAAAGCAATTATTTTAGTTTTAGGTTATTTATTTATTTATTTATCAATTTATGTGCTAGGAACCCTAGGTTCCTACCATATTATTCGTGCAGCTCTAGGTTAACTGATATGAATAGGTTTTCTGTATTCTTATAGGAGAAACAAGAATAATTCTAGTCCCTATGTTGTTCTTACATCTTGCACTGTTGAAATATAACTTCCATAACTAATCGAAGATCGGATCCTAGGAATCAAAAAATTCTTCAATCTGCTCAGATTTAGTTATGGTATAACAACCGATATCGATTTCTACCATAGCATTAAAATCCATTAGTGAAAAATCATCCTCCAGGTGAAGCTCATCAAGGGCTTCCTCCATCAAGTCCACTTCTTGCACTTCCTCTATAATCATGTTGACTGCACTAGTGGGCTTTTCTTCCTCCAAATTTTCTATATGAAAAGCAGATGGCTTATCATTATAGATGCAAATTCTTCTTCCCTTGAACAGGATCTCCAAATGTGAATAATCCAAGGAAATATATCCTTCTAGTTTCACTTTGAATTACCTCAAAAGACACATGTTGATGTATGGTTCCAAGTCAACCACCACTACTTCCTGGATGACAGTGATCTACGACATGCTGTGTAGAACGATAGGAATATCTTTGATTACTCCCATCGTTTTGATTGGATTGCTATCCAACTGTAATACACCTGGACTGCTCCTTGTATACCCCATACTTCACATACTGCCTTTAGCATGACAATAGTCACAGAACCGGAGTCAAGCATACAATTATGCACGGTCCACCCTTCCATTCTGAGAGACAAATATAACGGAGGTGGTCTATTCTTACCGATGGCAGAAGTTGGCAATGTCCGTGCTAACACTGTTTGAGTAAGTTTTTTTTTATATTTCATAGACTTGAGGGACTCCTGCAATAGGTCAACATACCCAGGTAAAAGTAGTGCATCATATAAACTCACCTTTGCAGGGATCTTCTTCATTTCTTCCACAATGTTATAATTAGAAGCCCTAGAGACCTTTTCTTCACTATCCAACTCATATTTTTTTCGGTATTATTGAGTGGCTTCCACCCTTTGCCACTTAGTCAATGATGGGTATTTGAGGCACTATTTGGATTGTTATTTTGCCTTCGTTTGCACTTGAGTGGTTGTGGACTGTGAAGTTGATGCCTTTATCTGCAACTTCTCTTGAGCTTGCTTGGATAATAGATCCTTCAACAATATAGAATCTTGTTGTTAATTGTTGCACCACGTACTTTCGTTGGTGGTTGTACTTTTTTATTTTGTACCTTTTATTCAACAAAAACTTTAAGAGTCTCCATTTCTACTGGATCAACAATCATCAACTTCTTTCCAACCCTCATAAGTACTGAAACCTGCTCTAAGGTACCATAAAATTATTATCAACTTTTATTATCATATTGATTTGTCCACTAGTAGAAAATTTTGCTAATGTCTGTACATAGTTAAAATGAACCATGCACGAATATTCATTGTGAGGATCATTACAGGTGGAACACCAATATGCTCGCTCTGATGTGCTAGCTTCTTCATTTGTCAACACCGTTGTATTCCTTCCTGGACCCTTGTTAGCAGTTGGTTGTTCTTTAGTAATCAACGATGTTTAAAATCTTCTTGATCAAAAGTCAGCTTCAACTTGCTTCTTCTTAATTTCCATGATTTCATTCGACATTGTCCTTACAACCGAATTGAGAGATTGTATTTCTTGTAGTAGTTTTGTGTAGAGATCAAGATTTGAGGGCACAGGAGGTGCTGGCAAAGGTAGAGGTGCTGGCAAAAGTAGAGGTGTTGGCAGAGTAGACAATAACAATGGAATAGGTGGCGTTGGTAATGCTGAGAACAAAATTGAGGCTGGCAATTGTGGTACAACTGGCGCAGGTAATTGCAAAATACTTAGAGCGGGGAGTTATGGAACCAAAAGTGGAGCAAGTTGAGGTGGACACAAGATCCATGAGGGAACCAGATACATAAAATATATAGGCTATGAAAATGCACTTGAATACATATGTTGTAGAAGATAAGGAAGAATGGGTATGGTTACCTTCGAAGGTAATTTACCTATAGCAATTAGATCTGCCTCAGCCATTTGCACCTGTGTGTACAAATTTGTAAAAGTATTTACATTAGCTTGTTGGACAACCATACTAATGTTTGAGTTGAAGACCTGAAGGTAGTAAAATACAACTTACTCATGCATGGACCGAAGGCCATCAAGAACTCTCTACCAGCTTCGTGCGAACCTAATGTTGAAGTCCACTATCTCCTCCTGCAGATGTCTTTGGATATTTGTAAATTGATGCAACAAGGAGAAAGGATCAACTAACAGCTAGATGGATAGTGGAGTTTGTGGTAAATTTTATAGGTAGTATGATAGGATAAAATGGAAGATATGAAACAAAAATAGTGCATGGGGATACCTGGAGAATGGGACACTCCTAGAAACCCAGGTGAAGACACAAAAAATGGAGTTTGTGGCACAGTTTATAGACACAAATATAGATAAAAACGAAAAAAGGAAAAAATAAAAGAAAAAAGGGAATACCTTAAACATGGGATACCCCCACAAAACTGAAACTCCACAAGTAATTTTGGTTGTAGCTAACATCTACTTTAGGTCTAGGTCAAGAACTTTAGGAAATCATCCTTTTTCTGTTTATCCCTTCTTTTCTTTTTAATCCAACTAAGCAAGAACTCCATTTTGCCAAAGAACTTTTCCATTATGCTACCTCCAAGCATCTAGCTCTTCATGTTGCCTCCCATAAAGCTAATTATCACCATTAAGGGATACTCTTCATATGTAGCCTTAAGTAGGACTAAGCCTTGAGTCCCAATTGCACCAAATGATATCTTTATCATAATTGTGATTCAAGCAATTTTTTGAAAAATCTATTGGTTTGATGTGAATTTAATACCTAGTACTAGATTTGATGTGAAATTGACACTTAGTATTAGGGCTTATTCATAACTCTCCTAGCAGAATGTGCTATTGTTGTCTTTTTGTTTATTATGTTAGTATAGTCTATATCACCATCACTTGTTTCTTCTTTCAAGGTGATCCATTGGGCTTCAGAGTCATCATTACTGAAAAGACTATATGATACAACTATACAAGCATAAAGTTATTATAATACAAAAAAAACATTGCTTTCATAATATCATCAATAATCCCCCTTGTCCGAGGGGGTTGTGGCTCTTCTTTCTACTAGGGTTTGTGAAGCCACCTTTAATTATTCGCCCTACTATGAAATTGCCTAGGATATCATGGGGATGTGGAGTTCTTGGCACATCTTAATCCAAAATTCCAAGGGAGGTTTTGGAATCCCCTAAGTTCAAATACAACATTTTTGAATCTACAAATGTTTGCATAGGGAGGATTGTTATATATTCTAGTCATATCCTCTACTTTGGTTAAGACTCGAGAAAGTCTATAGAAGAGCTTAAAAATCTTGTCTACCTCTAATGGTTCTAGGAGTGATTCAACCTCACTTTTATCTTGGATCTATTGGTCAAATAACTAGCTAATCATCTCTACCTTATGGAAGAGTGTGTTATCATCCCATAAACTTGGCGCACCAAGAGCCTTGACCTCTTTAGCAATTGTACTTGTTTCATTAGTTTCTTTTCTAAGAGTAGTGAACAACTCCTCTCCCTGATAAATCAGCTTAGTAGCGTGATATATCTGATGAGCCAGGAATCTGCATTCCTATACATCTTGGTCAGGTTGCTTCTATAGAATAGGATAATTTTAGTATTTCTCAAAAAAATTATAACTTTCAATGCTTCCTGAATATTAGCTATCAGATCCTTCTTCCCTATGTCAAACTCTTTCATGGCTTCCAGTGATACGGTAGTAGTTTCTCATAGTTTTGTACAAAAAGGAGGGAAATCTTATAAAATTGCTTCTATTATTCTTCCTCAATAGTGGCTCTTGACTTGCCTAAGACAATCCTTTGAGATTTCTAGGCCATGTGGATTATATTTCTCCTATTGTAATTCATTCATGGCAATAGATAAGGCTTCCTCCTATTGCTATAGTTTGGCCTTAAGATCTAGTAGCTCTGAATTTTGTTGTTGCATTATGTCTTGTATTGTTTGCAATTTTATCTCCAAGACCTTGATTTTATCATCCTTTATCCTTCTTAATGGTTTCGATGAGGTATGAGCTAATCAATTGATCTTTATTTATTTTTGGGTCAAAAACCCACTTAATATCGTAACACCTTCTCCATGGTGGCCTATCCTACATCATCATATAGTTGAATGGTGCCACCTGGTCCTCCACTAGATTTTTAAACTTTTCAATATTTGGCACATGTTTAAATGGAGGTGCCTTTATATTTATTCTTGATAACTTCTCCTCGAAGATATCGTATGGGTCATAGTGCTACATATGTAGCACCACTAGTAACTACAACGTTGTCATCTTAGCTTCCAGGTCAAGATATTGCCTTGGTTCTCTCTTGGACATAATTATGCATTCAAATTTGATAGGAAGCTAGAAAACTGTAGACACCTAAAACACATCATGTTTGGGAGACTACTCATATGGGCATCCTTGCAGACCATATGAATTATCTTGGACGTTTCCAAGGTAAAGTAGTGGTTCTAACCACTCAATTTGGGCATCTTTGGCTCACTCAGTCTTAGCCACTACTGACACATGTGGATAGGGTTTTAGCCATGCTAAGGAGTTGTGACCAGCTTTGTAACTATCTTGGCCTCCCGAGTAAAGATAAATTGGTTGTTACAACTACATGTGCAACCAATTCGATCGGTTTTGAGCAAAGAAGCTTCTAGTTTCTTCCTCCCAACTACTCCAACCTCTTAGTTATTGATACTGGCTTCTCAAGGAAGCTAGGATGAGGAGTTGGGAAGGCTATAATACCTCCCTCCAAAATGGGATTACAAAGAGTTGAGAACAAATTTGAATGCACTAGAGCCCTATCAAATTGGAGAGCCACTTAAAACCCTTGACGAGTGTCTACATGCTATCCAATTGGAGAATCATGATTGCATTTGAAGCAATGGAGATCCTAGGAGCTTTAGGAGAAAGCTTTCACAATTGAACCTCTTCCATTGTAAATCTGAGTGAACTACACCACCAATCCATTCCAAAACATAGAGGTGACCCTTGAATATCAATTTATTGGAGAGATTTCGAGTTGCAAGCCCTGGTTGTAAAATAAATAAGAGTTTTCTATCAGTTGTGGCTAACAGATCCAGCTACGTTTGAAACTCGTAGCTGGGGTTTTAAGTTCATTTCCCTCCATTTTAGCCATAGGATTTCATTTTCATCTATGCAATTAGTTAGATCTAACTTAGATTAACTTTCATTTATGCATTTGTATGTTCAATTTGAGAAATTAGAGGTAGCTTTACCCTTTATTTCATCATGTTTACTAGTTTGCAATAATCTTCTTAGATTAGTTTTATTTCTTCCTTTCTTTACAAATTTTATGTCAAATTAGCTAGATCTACTGGTTTTGCAACATGCTTTGCATTGATTTAGTCTTTTTGTAATCATCTTTGCTCAATTTTCATATCTCTGTAGCGAACCCGGGACGCACGCATCGCCCCTTTTTTTACCCTACTTGCAATGTTATTAAAAACCCAAGATGAAATGGAAGACAATGAAAAAGCATATAACATGAAATAACAAAGATGGATATCTTTATTTGTATTGAAACTCGGTTACATGTCGGTCCCTCTTAGGGATACCCATTTCGATACAATAAGTTTACAAATAGGCAAAGAGTGCCCCTTTCGCAAAGAGGTGGTGTGCTTATAAAAGCTTCCCGGTTCCGCACACGAAAATGTATGAGGGCTTACAAATGCCTCCTTCTCCAAGTTTGTTTCCTAGAGGGATCCCTTTTGCTCTCGTATGTTGCAAACTTCGTCCGATGAACCTATGGCCCTGCAAGCAATGAAACAACAACACATGCTTAGGTGTCCGAGATTGCCTCCCCGGATGAGGTTGTTAGTAATAAAAGAATGTAACGGAAATATGATGAAACTATGCCATGAAATCATGTAAATCTATGCTAATGATATGAAAACATGAAGAAATAGAATAAAAGAAGTTATGTCTAAAACCTAAGCTAAGCCTGCGGGCCACTGTCCAAGACAACGGTCGCTAAGGTAAACCTTGCTCTCTTTACCCCAAAGCTATGGGTCAAAGCCTATATCTGATGTCGAAATAATAGGTGTTATGCTCTTCAATTCGTCAGAGCTCCATCATACACATGATCTCCAAGGGAACAAGTCTCGAAAGCTCTCCTCAAAAAGATGTCTCGATGATCTATGCCTCTATCTCTCTTGTCCTCTTCTGGTGCTCTTAGGCTTACACCTTTTATAGTGTGAAACCCTAGGTCTATGTCCAGGCCCTAGGAATGAATTTCTCATTCGTACTGTAAGTTAGCATGAGAAGCTTTTGTCCCTTGTCTATGTTTGAAGGCCAGTTAACTGAAATCTAACTACCCACTTGAGTCTCCTATGTGAACTGGTCGTTAGCATGAGAAGATTTTATCCTTTGTTTATGCTTGGAGGTCAGTTAACTAAAGTTTAAATGCAAACTCAGGCCTCCTATGTGAATTGGTCGTGAAAAGGAATGCAAAGTTACTCCCGCTCACCTTTATTGCATGTAAACTACCACTTTCGCTTGTGATTAGGCCTATTTGTTGACAAACTGCTTCTTATGGATTATTCATTGTCATCTATAGTGGCTAAGATTTTGTCGTTGTCATTTGCAATGGCTAAGATCTGGTCGCTCTAGGCTTGAGTGGCTAGGATCTGGTCGCTCTTGGCTTGAGCGACTAGGCTTGGATGGCTTGAAAAGGCCCCAAATGAGTGGTGAGAACCAGTGTTGATGCTTGGAAAGTCCAATATTATGTCTTATGATCTTATGAGTGTGTCTATGTGAGTAACTCCCCTAAGCATGACACAATTTAGGTGTCTATAGATACCTCATTTTACGACGTGATATGTGGGAAACACAATGCTGAGAAAAAACGTAGATTGATCTGTTTGTAGGGTGTATGGTGATCAATAGTATGATCAATGCTGGATGGCCCAATCATGCAAGATGGCATGCATCCCTTGAATCATTGCCTCAACGTTCGAAGGACTTAGCTTAGTGGCTTGGGCATGTTAAATTGCACTCGTTCCTCAAACTCAATTGGGTAGCTTCAACTGCTAGAACAATTTTGATCGATAGGAGAGCTACAATTGAAGATGCCATGTCCACTTACATTCTCAACAAACAAGGGAAATTTATGATTGTTGTATGTAATGATTTGTAGAACAAACACAATTTTGCTATGATCGAGTGATCTTTTGCTGACTTTGATTATGATTATGTTGAAGTTTTGAACTACTTCCTCACACAATGGATTGGTGAAGAAATGATAATGAATGAAGCGACAAGTCGCTTGACCAATATGACTAATCTGGTTCCTTTCCAGCATTTGTTGCTTATTAATGGGTGATCCCACATCCAAGTGTGATTCCAATTGTTCATGATAATCATCTGTCCTTATCCCGAGGAGCGATCTGACTATAAATATCCTTCTTAGGGAGTTAGGATGAGTGATTCTATTTATGTTTAGATTGTATCACTTTGACTTAATGTTTTTTATGTCATAAGAGGAATTTGGATGATCCTTTCGCACCCGTGGAGCAGTCCGACCATCTTGGTCTTCTTCAAGATTGAAGGGTGGCACATCGTAATTCCAAAATGAGTGGTTTTTACCCCAAGTGGCCTTATGGTTATCTACTCATCTCATCGAAATGCATGGAGTGCAACTCGCTGCAATCGTTGAGTGGATAGAGTAGGTGACGGAATACGAGGCCTACCTGAGATTATGATTTTATGTGATTTTTTTTGTTATTTTAAAAATTCTGATGATCTTAAACCACCAAAGTGTGCTTATTTGCTATTTTTGTGGGATCCCTCAAGGAGGAAACCACTTATTTTGATCTGTGGATCTGACCGCTATTAGGTCCAGCAGCCTCTGAGTCTTTGCCTATGGCTGTTGTCGCCCTGAGCGTCCAAGAAGTTTAGGCCGCTGACGTTAGAAGCGGCCAAGGCATAATTAAGGAAATATAAAATTTTCATTTATAGGGTTTGACCTTTCACTTTCACTGTTTGAAGATTCACTTTTGTGAGCTCTGGTGTGACGGCAATGGTTGCGACTTTGAAGTTTGCTGGCATTGAGGATATGGTTGCGCAGGGCAAGACATCAGCTGCTGGAGGAGCCAAAGCTTCTCGGGTATTTCTCTTTTCTAAACCCTAGCTCTCTTTTCTTTGTTTGAGTAAAACTGAACCTCACTAAGTAATGGGTAAACTGAACCTCACTAAACCTGCTGGCAACGAACAAACTCCGTAATTAGGCTTAGCATACCCTTTGCTATGGTGGGTTAGTCCCCAATTTTATTTTTTTGTTAGTGGCTTTAGCCTAGGGTTTTTGAATTTTTTCGTTATTCACCTGTTGCCGCCATTTTGGGCATTTTTGAACTTAGCTTAGTTTTTTATGCTTGAGTGGGAATATTTGCTTTTTATTTTATTTTTTCCCTCCCTCTTTTGATCTGTTTAAATTATTTTGTAAGTTTGCAAATTTTTTGGATTTTTTGGCCAAGGGTTCACGGGTTTGTCGTGTCGTCCCTTGGCCGCTGTCGCTCAGAGCGGCCCATCCTGAGCCATTGTCTCTCAAAGCGGCCAATCTTGAACCCCAACTGTCAAAAAATTTGACCGTTGGGTCTTAGCCGTTGCTGCCTCCAACGGCCAACTTAGCCGTTGCTGCCTCCAATGGCCAGGTTTTGGCCGTTGTAGGTGACAACGGCTAAACCCTAATCTATGTTTTCTTGTATTTTTGTTGGATTTTTATGACATTTTTTATTTTTTTTGTTTTGAAAATTTTGAATTTTTTTTTTGATTTGTTTGATTAGGTGAAATCTTGTCCTTTTGCTTAGACTTATAAAAGTCCACACTCTTTTGCACCCCTTTCATTTTTATTGTGAATTATACCTTAGATGCATTGTAGTTATGTTTTGTATTTATTTTGCTTTGCTTAGATCCTTACTGCTCAGGCTCGAGACTTGAAGCTCCTGCTTGACCTACTTCCTAGCTTTGATGATACAGACTGGACATGGTTCAAAGCCCGCGGGTTGCAGTATGTCATCAGGCTACCTTAAATCATGGCAAATCAAGCTTACCTTACGACTTTGGGCTATCGTTGGGACCCGTGGACTAATACCTTCCACCTCTCGATCGACGCGATGACAATTACACTAGAGGATGTATATCGGATCTTTCAGATTCCATTTTATGGGGTGGCCATTGTCTCTTCGACCACTAATGATCAAGTGGTTGTCTTCACTCAAGTGTTCGGGAGGCATTCTGAGGGTACTCTCAAGGACACTAGGTTCGGAGGAGTGTCTATCAATCACTGGCACGGGGAGCGTGTCTTTACGGTGAGGCATGTCATATTGTTGATGGTGATCAACAATGTTCTTATCCCAAACTACTTGGGTTTGAGGTTCTCGTGGAACCTTTTGGCGATGGTGTAGGATCTATTGGATAGCGAGGAGCCTATCATATATGCATGGGGTAGATCGCTATTGGCTCAGTGCTATGATGACTTGTATTACATCCTCGATAAGGACGTGTCAGCATTACCTGTAGCTTGCTCCTACAGGTTTGGGGATGGAAGCATATTATCGTATATTGCCCTAAGGGGCTCCCGATCGAGATAACGATGGTCGATGCTCGAACACAGTGCTATGCTGCTAGATGGGCTCAAGAGCATAAGGAGCGTAAGCACCGCACTTTCATAGGGGAGTTGTCCCACTACACTGATGCTTTCACTAGACTTTTGGTCGAAGATGTCGTGTGGTGGTCTCACTATGAGTGTCTTGCTTGGGATGATCCAGCTAGTTTTACTACTAGGACACAACGTGAGTGATGGCTCATTGATCGTAAGATTACCATCCGAGAGTATTTCTTCTACTCATAGGTTCTTCGTCAGTACGGGTTGCAGCAGGATGTGCCCTTAATATTGTTCTTATATAGGCACCTCACAGCAAAGAAGGACCTACCTCCATGACATATTACAGAGCTTTCAAACGAGGAGGATGCCCCAAATGTTGACCCTAGAGTGGCTGGGGGAGTTATAGAGGCATACACTCAGTGGTGGGGTGATCAGATGTGGCATAGCATCGGCAGCCTAGGGTACAAGGATGATGGCGGGGGTGATGGTGCAGATCCGATAGGACGCAGAGTCCAAGCCAGGACCGAGGTATGGGGCCAGCCAAAAGATTAGGTGGTAGTGAAGGATCCTGATGTTCCTGAGGAGGAGGAGTTAGAGCTCGAGGAGAGATACTCTCCTCTGAGAGCACAACTACATGAGGTTGAGGTTGAGCTTCAGGCCACTAAGATCCAGTTACAGCAACGAGATGCTACCATTGAGTAGCTCTCAGCATAGATATAGGCTCTGCAGGATACTATTTGGGGTGGTGATGCCAGGATGTAGTTTGTTGTTCCTCCTACACCACAGGAGGTTCTAGTGGTAGGTTCAAGAGTCGATGTGGGACAAATTCAATCTTTGTTGGATGAGCATGAGGAGGACTTGTGGATCATGTCACTATTCTTCAGATGTAGCTCAGGAGGCATGTGATTGTTCCTAAGGATCCAGCTGATGCACGTGGTTCACAGGTCAATGGGTGGTCCACCTTGGGGTAGTCTTTCGCCCATCATAGCCAGAGGATCCAGACTCGGATAGAGATATTGATAGACTTGCATCATTCAAATCGTGAGACTGCCATAGGGGAGGTGGCACTAGAGGAGGTGATGCAGGGGGCTCAGGCCCGATACTTGATTGATGCTTTACTTGATCCTTGATCTATTTTTGAGGTCGATTGACCTATATGACTGTAGCCCATGAGCATTTTTGTACATCCATTGGATTTGACACACATATTTTTATGATAGCTTTACATTATGACTTATTATGTGTATCGTTTATTGCTCATGTTTTTGTTATTTTATTTTATGATATGATGGGATGATGGTATTATGATGATTTGATGAATATGTTAGATGATAGATGATATTTGAAGATGCTTAGATGGATGTGTAACTGCTTATATGATTTGATGATATGATGCGATGTATTTTGATGATGAATGATGAATTTATGATTGTATGCAAATGGATGTTGCCTGTATGTTTTATGATGTGGTTCATGGATGATTAATGACTTATTTTTGTGAATGCGATGTTATTGTTAAATGCATGTTTTAACTTTGCTTTAATTATATGCATCTAACTTATGTGGTGGAATGGTATAAACGAACCTGTATGCTCTAATCACTTAAAACACACGGAATGCACATGACATTGACAATCTTAATGGGTGATACCACATAAAGTAAAAAAATAATCATGAATTTAAATAATCACTCTTATCATAAGAATTGATAAAGTATTCATATATGAGGTGTAATGGTGTGTAATGTATTTTCTTAATAATTTTCTATAAATTAAAATATATAAAGTAGTTAGTGGTCATCTATATATTATTTCTAATATATATGCGGTATCTGACCTGCTATGTTGATACCCCCTAATTTATAGAATCTTTATAAAAAATGTGATGGTGTGAATGATGTTATGATTTGTTGCTATTTTAAGATTTTTTGGGGCTTTTCAGAGATTCAAGCATTCTAGTTACCCTTTCAACCACTGTCTACTGATCACTTAGACTTTTGAAAAGTAAAGCTTTTACTATGGACCTATTTTTTCATGATCTCTGTGTGTGCAAGTGATTATATATTTTGAGGTAGAACTCAAGCATTTCCTCCGATGTCAGGTGGGATTCTTTTATCCCATTGCTAAGATCATGGATCCTCAAGTGTTCTTCTCATCCTTATGTTGGGCTTAGTTGGGCTATACCACTAGGCAATATTGGGTTACCTAAGCTAGCTTATCCACATTCAAACATTGGTCTACACAAATGCAAGAAGCACTTGTGGTAGACATATCGTCATGCGTAAGGATTTTTCCTTCCAGTTTTGCACAATGCTAAGAATTCCAGGGATTCAATCTTTATTCCCTTCTTTTTGGCCTTGGATATTTGCTCATATGTAGTGATGAAAATCACTTTTTATTTTGATTTGATTTTTTATTTGAGCGGGGATTTTTGTAGTGATGATAATCATTGTTTATTTTGCTCATACGTAGTGATGAAAATCACTGTTTATTTTTTATTGATTTTTTTTTTGAGCTATGATTTTTTTCTTTGAATTTTGAATATATGATTTGTGTATCGGATTATTGCTTTGAAATCTTGACTGTATGCTTGGCCTTTTGAATATGTACTTTGCTTTGGGATTTTGCTTATTTTGATGTAAGCAAGGGATTTGGATAGGGTAATTCTTGTCCTTTTGCCAAGAAAAATCCTTTTCACTTAAGGTAACCTAGACCGCTTTTGTAGATTTCATATTTTCCTTGTACCAGCTAGGATTTTAGTGTTTCAATTAGTGACGGGATCTTGAATATCCAAGGCATTATCACGACTAGACCTTACCTTCTACTAATCAAAGTTGTTTTCTTCAAAAGTTGATAAGATCACTAGTTGTGGTTGATTAACCGAAAAACCTTAGTATATTATGTATAACAACAAATAATTTTCGTGTTGAAAAACACAATTACACACATGTGTTGATGGTTGTATGGATTTGAATGATTTGTTCGAAAAATTGTGGTATCACTTTTTGAGGCTTTCATGCCATATGCAATTGTAATGGATATGAAAATGCAATGTAATGATGTGAATGCAAAATGTGAAATGCAATTTTTTTTGTATTTTTGATTTTTATGTTGTTTTGTATTTTTGCTTAATTTGTCCAAAGGGCTTTAAGTTACCTTTGGAGCTTTTTGTTTGATTTTGACCAAGCGTATTGGTTACCCTTGGAGCTTTTGAATTGATTTTGACCAAGCGGTTTGAATACCCCTAGAGTGTTCGATTGATGTTTGACCAAACGGTTTGAATACCCTTGGAGCCTTTTGAATTGATGTTTGACCAAGTGGTTTGAATACCCTTGGAGCCTTTTGAATTGATGTTTGACCAAGCGGTTTGAATTACCCTTGGAGCCTTTTGAATTTATGTTTGACCAAGTGGTATGAATTACCCTTGGAGCCTTTGATTGATTGGATTTGACCAAGCAACTTGAATTACCCTTGGAGCCTTTTTGAATTGATTTTGACCAAGCAGTATGAATTACCCTTGGAGCCTTTTGAATTGATTGGATTTGACCAAGCGGTTTGAATTACCCTTGGAGCCTTTTGAATTGATGTTTGAGCAAGCGGTATGAATTACCCTTGGAGCATTTGATTGTTTTTTTTTAATTTTATGTTTTAATGCTTTGTTTTGTGTTTTTGACATATTTGAATGTTTTTTAATTTTATGACATTTGATTTTTTTTGTATTTTATATGTAGAATGCCTTTAAGTGAATGATATTGAGAGGTTCAGGCTGTTCAAAACCATCTAATGATATAAGGTGATAAGCTCCAGGTCCAACTCTCTATGAAATCATTTATGGGCCTATCCAGTTTACCGTGAACTTATCTCGTAGATGCGACGACAAATTCAAATTCTGTTGGTTTTCTTTGAGCACTAGATCTCCAACCTTGAATTCCCTTAAATGGACTTTACTATTGTAAGCTCGCGTGAGGTGATCTTGGTAAATGCGAAGATGATCTAAAGCATTGACTCGATGTTCATCAAGAAGCATCAACTGATCAAGGCGGTCTTGCTGCGTAACTTCATCATATCTGAAGTCCTTTAATGCTATTCGTAGAGTCAAAATTTCTAATTCTAGTGGCATGATGGCCTCAGTGCCATATACTAGTGAAAACGGTGTTGCCCCAGTGGGCGTCTGTATACTAGTCCTGTATGCCCATAGTGCAAGAGGCAACTTTGTGTGCCAATACTTGTGATTGTCTTGCACCGTCTTCCTCAAAATGGATACTATTATTTTGTTTGAGGCTTCTACTTGCTTGTTTGGTTACGGATAATAAGGCGTTAAAAACTATGTTGAATATGATATTTGTTCATTAAAGCACACACATTTTTGTTCTTGAAATATGGCCCATTATCCGATATTATCTTTGAAGGGACCCCAAAACAACTTATGATATTGTGGAGTATAAAGTCCGTAATCCTTGGTCCAATTGTTGATGTTATAGGGATCGTTTCTACCCATTTAGTGAAGTATTTTGTGGCTGTTATGATGATTGTGTGTCAGCTTGAGGACGGGGTTGAGATTTTCCCAATCAAGTCTAGTCCCCATTGCGAGAATGGCCATGCTGCTTGGATGGGCTGCAAAGCTTGCGATGGTAAGTGCATTAGATTCACATGATGCTAGAACTTACTGCATTTCTTGACATACTCGTAGTAGTCCTTTTCCATGGTGGGCCAATAGTAACCCATTATCAAGATGTGCTTAACGATGGTCATGCCACTGAAATGCCCTCCACATGTACCGTCGTGAGCTTAAGAAATTTCCCAGGATGCTTCCTGGGGCTCAAGACAATGGAGTAATATTCCATCATATCCTCATATGTAGAGGATTTCTCCTAGAAAGATGTATCTTGTTGCTTTCTATTTGAAAGTTCACCTTTTAGTATGTGACAAACCTTGAGGTACTATTCTATGCTTTAGGAAGTCTCGTAGTTGGGAAAGCCAATCCTGATAAGCCACAAATTTTATAGAAAATATGGCTTGCCCTTCTTGTATTTTCGATCTAGTGAACACAGATTGAGGAACAACTCTACGGTGTATGGTTGCACCACACTCCATAGGTCCTTGAGAGATCAATGACCCCCAAGGTGCTTTTTACAAGAAATCTCTGGCTACGAAGGACCAATCCTGATTTGGCTCGATGTTGATCATGTTGACTAATTCTTGATTGTCAAAAGCTTCATGACGTATTGTTGAGTGCAAAAGCACTTTCACATGAATGGTTGTAAAATTAGTAGACAAATTTTGAGGGATTAAGGATCCCAAAGAGGTCATGATGTCTGCAAATCTATTCGACGTACAAGTAATTGCCTTGATGTCGTACCATTCTAGTCGGGCTAGGTAGGTGTCAACAAGTTCCTTGTAAGTCTTCAAGAGTGGGCACCTACATTGGAATAGTCCTTTGACTTGGTTTACTATGAGCAAGGAGTCACCAAAGATATTCAATCTTTTAATGCCCATTGATACGGCTGTTTGGAGTCCCAGGATCAATGATTCATATTCTTTATTGTTGTTTGTGCATGAAAAGTCTAATTTGAATGATAAGAGTAATGGTGCGTCCTGTGGTTTGATAAAAACAATCCCTACTGTGCCTCCTTGTTCACACTTCAAACCATCAAAGAATAATGACATGTCTCTTTCTTTCTTAGGTTCTTTGAGTTTTGGCGAATCTGATAATGCAAAGACCGCATCATCAAGCAATTCTATGGTGAGAGGCTTGTTATCTTGAAGAGGCGCCTATGCTAATTGATCTGCTATGACTTGTCCCTTGATGGACTTTTGGCTTATGAACTATAGATTAAATTATGTCAATAGCATGATCCACTTTGAATTACATGTATTGTGATATGTCTTGGTCATCATGTACTGCAAAGGATTATGTTTTGATATGATGTAGGTTATATGGCTCAACATGTAGTGTCGCAACTTTCGAGTTGCAAAGACCACTGTTAAACATAACTTTTCGATATACGCATATCCTGGCTCATAACTCACCAAGGTGCAACTAATGTAATATATGGCTTGCTCTTTATTTTGTTCATTCTTTTGGGCTAACATGGTGCCCAATGTGAAATCAGTAGTCGATATATATAGTAAAAATGGTATGTCTGGCCTTGGTGGAGCCAATACTGGTGGCGTTGCTAGATAAGTCTTGATCTCTGCAAAGGCTTGATGGCATTCTTCATCCCAATGAAAGGGTACCTCCTTGCGTAGCAACTGATTCATAGGTCGGCATTTGTTTGATAATTGCGAGATGAATTTTTTGATGGATGTTATCTTGCCTTATATGCTCTGCAATTCCCTAATGTTGGTAGGAGTGGACATTTCTAGTATAGCCTTTACCTTTACAGGATCTACTTCGATGCCTCTCTTGGATACAATAAACCCTAATAGCTTGCCGAAAGTTATGCCAAATACACACTTCTTAGGATTCAATCGAACATTGTGTTCTATGAGTTGATCAAAGATTTGTCCAAGGACTTCGACGTACTCTTGCCACAATAGGGACTTGGCCAGTAAGTCATCCATGTAATCTTCCAAGATCTTATGCATATAGTTATGGAATATGTATGTCATGACCCGCTGATATGTGGCACCGACATTTTTGAGACCGAATGACATTACTTTGTAACAGAATGTTCCCCATAGAGTAATGAAAGCAATTTTATGTTGATCTTCGAGCTTAATCCAGATCCGGTTGTATCTAGAAAAACCATCCATTACAGAGAGCATTTAATGACCTGCGGTTGCATCTACAAGAGCATCTATGTTTGGCAATGGGAATGAATCCTTTGGTGTTGCCCTATTTAAATCTCTAAAATCCATGCAGATATAGACTCTTCCATCGGGTTTCCCCATGGGTACCATGTTTGACACCCACTCAGGGTAGTCTATGGGAACTATAAATACTGCATCTAGTAGTTTTTGCAACTTGTTCTTCACCATCAAAGCGATGGTTGGATGCATTTTCCTTAGCTTTTGCTTGATCGGCTTCTTCATGGGATCCAATGAAAGGTTGTGAACAACTAGCTTTGGATCTATCCTTGGCATGTATTTGTAAGTCCAAGAAAAGATATTTGGCCTCTCTTTGAGAAGAGGAATAGGATGGATTGTTCCTCTGGAGATAGACTTTCTCCGAACTTGAATTTCCTTGGTTGGGTAGGAGTATCGTTGATTTCCACCTCGAAAGTCGCTTATATAGCCATATGTGACCCATCCTCTAGCTGATGAGGTGTGGGTATCAAATGAATGTCATCGACAGGATTCACAGGACCTACTGACTCAGGTTCCAAACCAACATGGAAGACGTCATACGCACAACCTAATGCAAAATGGAACGATTGTAACATCTCTTCATTTGGGAAGAGGTCTTCAGGCTCTATGGGCGAATTAGCGCGATCCCAATCAATAGCCTATTTATTAATATGCAATGATTTGGTAGGATCTGATGGATCATGAAGTGGAGTGGTCAAATCAATGGAGATCATGTTGATGGATGGGATGAAGTCTCCAAGACCACATGTGTGCAATCTTGTCTCAGGGGTTTCCCTTCCATACTTGCGATGAGGTTTTGGAGGAATGGGAATTTTTAGATCTGGCCCATGAGTAGGGCAGACAAGAGGATCATTGGCTTTAACCGCTCTCTGAATGTAGGTGGAGGGGGATTGACCATCTGATGAATGACAGCTAGGTCAACAGCTCTCCCTAAAAATTATAGATGAGGGTATATGGCACGGAGTGCCGCCTCTCTCTCTACTAGCTCGTTCACTTGTCGCAAGTTATGAGGTCCAAGATAAGCCATCTCGGTCTCATCCTCAAAGTCATCATCACTTATCCAGAAACCATTAGCATTGGTATGCGACCCTAAGACAAGGGGCTCATGTCTTGGACCTAAGTAGGCCATCTCTGTTTCATCTTCATATTCTTCGTCACTTATATAGAATCCATTTGCATTTGTATCTTACCCCAAAGTTAGGGATTGATGGCTTAGGCCCAAGTAGGCTCTTTCTGTTGAGTCTTCTGATTCATAGTCACTTTCATCTGATGTATACCCACTCTCATTGTGGTTGGACCATGTGAATCTTTGTAAATAGCGAGACCCTTGGTAGGTTAAACCAAGTTATGCCTCATCATCACTTGTTTCATATCCATTCTCCTCATCCCACGAGTTGTACCCGGTTGGGGTGGAATCAATTGAGATGTTTGGATGATAAATTTATGGTGGCAGAATGTTTACCGTGACAACTTGTCTATTGCTCAAATTTCCTGTTCTTAGGGGATGGTAAGGAATGAAATCAATGTCTTCTCCTAACCCTAAGCTGAATCTATCCAATGTTGCTACAAGAGAGTCATCTCGACCTCTGTTATAATAGCCTAAGCCAAATCTGTCATAGGCAAGCTGATATTATGGCTCGTATGGCCGCCTGCGCCCTTGCTCATATATGCCAAGCCATAGCCATGCCAGTGGCAATGCTCAAAGTAGCTTAGAGCAAACTCGGGGTTACAAAGGTAATGAAAATTGACCATGAATAATTTATCACTATCCTCTTCTATATCTGAAGACTTATAAGCGCATTCCAAACTGGCGTAGACAAAATTGGTTTGGTTAGGAGGGATTCCAAGTGGAACCACTATTCCCACTGGCGGCCTTAAGTACTTAGGCCTTCCCATGTCTTGTGCAGACTCAATGATAGGCATAAAGGTGATGTTATACACAAGGTACTTCCCTATGCCTATGCTTGCCAAGTGTATTGATGCATGCGACGTGGATGACCCTACGGATGATACTGGTGAAGCAGGGTGATAATCACTATCTTCATCTTGATCTTGAAGATCTTCCTCTTCCATAGGACTTGGCATTTCAACAATGGCTACAGTTGGCACTTCCTTGGGCCTTTCTTCCTTAACTAAGGGCACCTTTAGCTTCTGATTGTCTTTTGGTTTTGACGTTGATGGTACTTTAGAAGCATTGACTATTTTGAGTGCACCAGGAGGTGTTGATGCACATGGGTATTTTCTTACCCCTTTGTCTTTGTTATTCACTTGTGTAGTTGAGGATGAAGGTGCCACGTAGGTGAGTAGAAGGGATTACAAATTCTCCCAGAATGTCCACCTGATTTACATATTTAAAAGGCTCTTCATCAGCCATAATCACATAGAATTTGTTCTCATGCACATACTTGACACACTGGTGCAAGATCAAAGGCACACACTTCATGGCCCTTATCCAAGGGTGCCCTAAGATGATGTTGTACTGCATAGCTCCTTCCAAGACATGACACATCATAGGGATGGTCTTGTACCCCACCTTGATGGGTAGGACTATCGTTCCCACAATATTGCATAAAGCATCATTAAAATCTCTCAATGTGTAAGCTCCTAGAATGATATTGGACTTGGGGATTTTGAGGTGCTCTATTATTGTTTAGTAATGATGTTTATCGATGAACCTGTATCGACCAAAACCCTCTTGAAAGGTAAGTCATTTATTGCCGCTACAATTTTTAGCAGAGGGTCGGGTAAGGCAGCATGAACTGTCTTAATCTCATGATCATAGAATCGGATTACAGGTTCCTTATATTCTTGTACTTGTCCCACAAAGTGAGTGAATGCATTCGCATCTTGCAGTTGGAGCTTAGTTGTTCTTAAAATCTCCATTAGAGTCTCCCTATGCTTTGGGAAATGTTGTATGAGCTTATAGATGGATAACTTAGCTGGAGTAGTCTGTAGGTTTTATTCCAATATAATCTGAATAGTTACCACAGGTCACGTTGGTGGCCCTGGAAGGTTGTCTTGCCTTTGCCTAGGAGCGGCTGGGATGTTCATGGGAGCTGCAGGCGGTTGCGGTTGACCATACCGCCTAGTTCTTGTTGCTATGTTAACAATCTCAACCATCCCAACGCATCTATGGGTAGGTATGTCAGCTCGAACCTGATTGACTTGGGCCCCTTGCTCTCGAGGGACCTCATGATTGGGCAATGGGTTTTTGTATATGCCCATGTATCTGTTATCGAGAGCCAATGGGTTGTCAACTTTGAGTTCTCCCGCCTCAATCATGTTTTGCACTTGATGCTTAAACCCAATGTAAGCCTCAATGTCATGCCTTGGTATCCTGTGATAAGGGTAAAATTGATCTTCCCTATATCCTTTTGGCTTAGGATGGTTGGGATCTATAAGAGGTACATCAGGAAATCTGATCCTCCTGGCCTCGCTCAACTGATTAAAGATTGATTGCATTGATTCTATTAGAGGTGTCAAATAACGAAGCGGCTTGCATTCTCGATTTCTTCCCTGATTGTTCTTTTGGTCGTAGTTGGTCGACAAGGGATGTGTTCGATAGTTCTGGGGTTGTTGTGCATCCCCATCCTTGGGTGTAGCCAATACAACTTGATTGACTGGAGTAGGGTTGCCCTGCTTATGCTTATACTTGTCATTCTTACCATTCTTGTTCCACTCCTTTTTGTTTCGAAGTTTAATGGTTCCCTCATCTACTTTTATTTCTTCTATGAGCTTGGCCTGTGCCAAAGCTTCCTCAAATGAAGGAAATTGTTGAATTTGTAGCAAGAGGGAGATGTGTTTAGAACAACGTTTGGTGAACATGCGAATGATCTCTTCTATGGGAACGAAGAATGATAATTTTGCCACAAATTTTCTCCATATATTCCCATAATCCATTATTGGCTCGTCATCATATTGTTTCAAGTTGGCCAAGTATAAAAGGTTCACCTACTTCTTAGCACCAAAAGAGAAATGCTTTAAGAATGCGTTTACTAGTTGTTCAAAGTTGGTTATGTTATTCTTAGGTAGTTGGTTGAACCATTGAGTGGCAACACTTAAAAATGTCATTATAAATATTCTTAGCATGAGAGCATCACTGTCTTCAATATGAAAACAAGCATTGTTTTCTTCATACCCTAAGGGAAACCGCTCCCCTTATCTTTCAAATTAGATTTTTCTTGCACAAATAATAATGTAGAATACGAGGCCTTAATCCTAGGATTAAAACAAGCCCATTCCATGCAGATTAGATGCATCCACATCATAGGTGATTCCCTCTTAATAGTAAATAAAGTGCAAGAAATCTAGCAATGTCGTTGTCCAGTCCTTCAACAATACAAGCAGGTCGCACAACAATTCCTTTCTCAATTCGAGTGGTATGACATTGAAGCCACTTCACGATTGTAAAATCATTTTGTTGATACAATGGCCTCCTTAAGATCATTAATCCCACAAAACCCCTTATTTGACACCACATCTATGTCCATTCACACACTCACTCAATATGCCATATCACCTACACCTCCTACAGATGATGGTGGAATTCATGTGATCAATGTCAAACCACACGATCCTTGGTTTGCACAAATTAAGGATTAAATTAAATTAGTATTCCTACCATGTGACCTACCACATGCTCATTGTCGAGCGTTCAAACAAAGAACGATTTGCTACACATTACTGGGGTACATCCTATACCGTCGTAGCTATAATGGCATCCTCCTATGTTGCCTAGAACCACATGAATCTCAATGGGTTGTACAAGAAACCCATGATGGTACATGCAGTAGCAACTTTAGTGGCATGGCAATCACAAAGTGTATCCTTAGCATGGGCTACTACTAGCCCAAAATAGAACATGATTGTTGTGAGTATGTAAAGCGATGTGTAAAGTGCCAACAACATGCAAATCTCACACATATCCCATCTCAAGCACTCTATCCTATTCAATTCATGTGGTCCTTTTCTCAGTGGGGCCTTGACCTCATCAAAAAAATCACACCTGCCTCATCCAGTAATCACAAATTTATCATCACAACCACAAAATAAAATTACAAATTGCGGTGTTCATTACAGACCATATAATATGTCACTTTGGAATCCCCTACCAAATCATATCTCATAATGGAAAATCATTCAAGAGCAAAATTATTCACACTCTTTACATCAATTCAAAATTAAACATAGTTTCTCTACCCCGTACTACCCATAGGGTAACAGTCAGGCAGAGGCTACCAACAAAACAATCTGCTCTATACTTCATAAAACATAAGCAAAATATCATCGTAATTGGCATAATTAAATGCCCTTAGCTTTGTGGGCCTACCACACGAGTATTCGTACCCCTACTGGGGCAACCCCCTTCTCACTGGTCTATGGTGATGAAGTCATTATGCCCCTGGAACTAGAGATACCCTCCCTACAAATATCTATGAAATAATTCATTGATGATGACACTGCTTGTCAAGCCCGTTTCGATCAACTCACACTCCTCGATGAACATTGTATTCATGCCATCGAGCACACCCGAGTCTATCAAGACCGCCTTCATCGTGCCTATGATAGTAAGGTGCACCAACGTGAATTTCAAATTTGCAACCTAGTTCTCAAAGAGAACCAACAAATCACAATTCAATCTCACTAACAATGTGATAAGTTTACCCCGAACTAGTTGGGCCCATTCATAATCACACACAAATTCGGATCAGGTGCCTATTGATTGGCTAACCTCGAAGGTCTCACCGAACCTAAACCCATTAATATTCTTCACCTTCATGCATTCAATGCATAGCCTATGAAGGTCTCCACCACCACACATCGTACATACTACTATCTACATACACATCATCCACTATGCACATCACCATACACACATGATCTTTATTTTCTGTTACGTAAATGTATATTTGTTTTTTATGCCATTTATATGCTGTTGGTATATGTTTGCAAAATTTACATCATCCACTGCTGCATCATCCGTGAAGATATCAGATCATCCACATGCACTATCAACATCTCAAACTATCATCATGCAGGATCATCCCCCACTACCTCCAATCCCCATCACACCATTCGACCTGGCCAGACCACCTAACATCGTACATACCAGATAGTCCTCACCCTCATCTTGTTCGGATCATAACACCCCACCCCTACGCATTTCACCCTTCCATAGAGATTCTTCCTATTCAAATCGTTCTGGAGACAATCAAGTCTCCATGTCCTCCTTTCATGAAAAGGAGAAAACCTCTCACGTCCATACCCAAGGGTCTCCTCCATCTCTGCTTGAGGATACAAGGAAACCTTACTCACCATCCGCTTCACCTCATCACCTGTCGGTAACCTATTGTCCCCCCAATAGAGGATACACACCTCATATTGCATGCCCTCCATGCTTACCTCCCCCACTTTCGAGCAGGATGTTCACATATTCCCAAGCCCTTCACCTGCATGCTTTCCAAGCCACATCCACACACATATCTCCATCTTACACATGGTGTTACCTGCAGCCATCTTCGACACAACCCATCCTTCAAACCCCACCTTCACCACTTTGCAGCTTACCACTTCAACCAATCCCACAATCAGCAAAGTCATTCCACTCACCCCATTGTCCTCTCATTCAAACCCCTCTTCACATTCATATTTCACTCCTTATCCATTGGCATCCTACTCCCCACCTTCTCCCATCCCATCACCTCCACACCTTGATATCTAGTATATTCTATCTCGACTCGATGCTCTCGAGCTGCATCTGAGCCATTGTCACTGTTGCACTCCTATTAGCCAATCCACCATAGTCTATACATTTGCACCTCCCCCTAGATTCGTTCCTCATTCTTGGGCTCACCCCACATCAGAATCTCGACCCACTCTTTCACCATTTGACCTTACCTAACTTGCTATCCGCTCACCACCCTTGGAACCTCATATCTACCCCACACCTATCCATTCTACACCACTATCCAAAATGTTTCATCATCTTCTCCATCAAGCCCTCTTGGTGTTACCTGAAATTAGGCCTATTTACCCATCGTATTTGAAACTAAGAAATTACCATGAACATCAGTTATGCATATACCATCATCATTGAGGTCATGATATTGACACATGTTGTACATTTGAGACCCTAGTAGACAACATGTTGCTTGGTGATCATGTCCTATCATATTAGCATTCTTGTTCATCCACCCGACTCCAAAGTCCTCCATGCCACATCATCCCTCACACTTTACCACCACGTGAATCCTTGACAGATCCTTCCCACTACATCCACAACATGTCCAACTACACAAATCACCAAAGCCCTAGCGGTCTCGTCGCCTCACTACCACACTCATGACCTGACCCTCATCAATTTTCCCATCAATAGTTCTCTCTCATTCGTTATCTTCTCTCCTTTATTTTCTTCTTCCTATTCACCCATGTAGTTGTATGGTCACACTTCGAGCGACTACATACCCTATGTTGATCTATTACATTTCTTCTCATCCCTCCCCTTTAGTACTCCCCTCAACTTGTTGGTTACCAATGCTTGTTTCTTCTTACTTCTTCCATTTGTAAATTCCATCTTCAAATTATTCCTATTTCCATCCCTATCACATGCATTCCCACTAATTCCACATTACTCGCTTACTACACACACCCCACATGCTGGAGCAACCATTATCACAACATTCTACCTTCATTCCTACCACACCCTACATACCTATGTAAATAAGTTTTTACATCTATAGTCGCTACATTTACTGATACTCCTCTTGTAGATATTACATTCTTCTATTTGCATTGTTCATATTACACCCATTGCATATGTCCACATGTTTTTCATAATGATTTCATTTTTGGTTTGTATATTCTTCCCCCATAAATGCACCTTCGATAGGAATAACATATGCACTTGTTAGCATCACCACTTGGATGTCCTTTCCCCCTTTTAAGGATTAGGACCTATACAGGTGTCTTGTGTAGTTTTGACTACTCACTAGTTTAGTCAATCAGATGTCACACCTAGCTGACAGGTTGTATACACTTATTATAGTTCTTTCAGGTTGGTTCAACTTCTCTCATGGACCATTCACATAGGTTACATGTTTAAACAAATTTTGAGTCTAGGGAAGACAACACCTTGCGTATATATCGCCATCTAGAGAACAATTTCCCCTGCTCATCCTATCATTTGCATGGTCAACATACGATCTAGGGATAAACAAAGGGATAATCATAAGCAAAAATCAGATAAATGGGTAGAAAACAAAAGGCAATGCCCACATAAAAAAAAAAATAAAATAAAAAATAAAAAATAAAAGAAAAAGAGCACCACAAAACGAATACAAGCAATAAACGAGGGACATAAAACAAAAGGAAAAGTATCCAGATATCACAATTGTTATGCTTCATCGCCTTTGATCCTTAGGTTTAACATAACATCATGAGACGATTTCCATCACTAGCAATAGGCTCCAAGAGCCTGCCTACTAGTGGGATAGTCTTACAAGTGGTAACATATCTGTCACATTAGCAACCTTCTTTTGTACAGATCACTATGTGCTTGTGGATGAGCTATCTAGTTCAACCATGTTTACAACGGGTTAATCCTACCTCCCTCAAAATGGATAAATGAACCTCACTCATTCACACACATAGGTCCATGATAGAATTTGAACCAATCAGAATAGTTATGAGTTATCGCCACCACTTGTACAGTTTTGGTCAGAGATTTGATTACCATAACTATGACTGTCAAAGCCATTACATATGCCTTATATCATCCTACATATCTGAGATTATGGAACGGATAACATTCACATAGGTATATTCCATGATACAAGTGCTTCCTTTGTGCATTTCAATCCTCTCATACATGCATCTATGAATCTATGCTACATAACATTATTCAACATTATACTACTACATCTATTCTACATGCATTTTCTCACATTGCAAAATTGCATTTACATTACATGCATTTACCACAATTCTAGCATACATTATCACATTCACATCAAATCGCATTTCATTATGTTCACACTACACTACTTCACATCATTCTATAGTATACCTATACTAACAGTATAATCCTATGACTACACCCTACCACCTATATATTCATGCATTGCACATTCACTCACAAATTATACTATGTTATCTATGCAAACACAGTTCAAACACATTCAAATCATAATCATAACACATGTATATATAATAGTCGCAACCAAAAGGTATATATATATATATGTAATCCATCAAAAATACCTGCAGGCTACAATAACGATCAACTCTAACTACCACCAGGAGTCTCTCCACTTCCCTCATGGCTAGCCCTCCCCTGCACCATCGCACGTGCTAGTGTAGCCCTACTAGACTCTGATCCCCCTCCTGATATCAAAACCCCTACAGGAGATAACACCCTCTATGAACCAATAACAATGTCTATGCTCTGTACCACACTACACGCCTTAGTCCTCGTACCTCTCTGACCCATTGAAGCTACACTTCGATGACTCTGATGAGACTATGTTTGCACTCATGAATATAACCTAGATCGTGACACCACCTGGCCATAGTCAAGAAGAGGAATCCCACGCATCACCAAAGAAAACTCACAAGCCGCTCGCTTGGCTGCCTCCTTAGTCGGTAACCCTCTTGCACTCTCACTCCCCTTCTGCAACTGCTTTATCTTTGCTCACAGAGCAACCATGTCAGTTGACACTTCCCCTACCACTGGAGCTTTATCAACCTCCCCTCATGCCTGCTACTATCTCGTTACCTCAGCATGCAACTATGCAATCTCTAAATCCTGAGCCTCCATCACAGATCGCTCCCTCTCCACCTCTATCCTCAGATGCTTCATCTCCTCCTCGAAGGTCTTTTGATCGAAATCACCAGTAGCCTCTAATACTATAATCCTCTCATCTAAATCCATCACCTCCACCAACCTCCTCTCACCCTCACAAAGCTCTCCCTATAGTTGATGTACTCAAGCTCGTAACAATAATACCTCCTCCTCTATATCTTGCATCTCCTACTCCTCCATAGGAATCTCTTGCCATGTGAGCCGAACCCACAATGGAACCCACGACGACCGCTCCTCTTATAGGTTGAAACCCACATGCCAATGTTTAAGAAAGAGTCTAGCTTGGTTATAGAAATAAGGAACCCCTTCAAATGCTTTGTTACGATCCACAAGATAAGAGAAAACCACCATAAAATAACTATTCACACTTAGCATCACCTCCACATCATCGTAAGGGTTTCAAGTCTTCCTAACCCAAGCCTCCACAAAGGGAAGAGAAATTCGGATGCCCATAAATTTACCAATAAGCACATGTTTGGTTAAATATTCCACATCTTCCGTCACCAAGTCTGGTTGAACCATTAAAACCGACCTGGCTTCACATCATTCCAAACATCCAGTATTCTTTAACAAATGATTCCCGACATGCATTGAAAAATCCTATTCCTTCCAATCATTTTGAGATGAAAAAATGTCACTAGCATGCATTCTCTATGACGGACCCGATGCCATCGCAACATTCCTCTAGTCCAAGATTTTTCTCATTAAATCTAGTCTCCACTGTTTATTTGCTTTCATTTGTCTATACCTATTTTTTAAAGTTGAAAACCATCCTCATCCATATCCATTTATAAGTTTTTCTTGTGGTGTTTTACATGACTCTTCTTAGGGCATGATCTCTCAATATGCTCCACTTCATGACATCTTCTACATCTAAAATATATTTTTATAATCCATGGTTTGGGTCCACAACTTACCCTCACAAATAAGAATGATTGATCATGGTAAAACTTTACTAATATCAATCATGACCGATATCCAAGCATAAGTAGCCCATAATCAATCTTTTATAGTTTTTGAAATTCTCTCAAAGTGTTGTCTATTGCCTCGAAGGTATCAATTTTTAAAATTCGATGGGCAACCCATACATTCTAACCCATAAGATACTAGGGATAGGTTTATGTTTTCAGGTGCAAAGACTTATACTAGTGGGTAAGGAAGAGTCTTGCTCTTCCCATAAACCAAAGCCCCCCTTTTAGGATTCTATCTCTTTCCTCCTTGGAATAGAAAATTGCTAGGAAGAAACCTTTGGGAATAAAAGAAAAAATTATGCTTGGAGACTTCCATCTCCTATCAATCCATTTTCTCAAAGCCAAAGCCCTTAACCAAGACCTATTAAATTTACCAATGATTACCTTATATTTGAGCAACAAGGATTTTTGCTTTATGAGGTCCTCCCTAACATTTACTACTATAAATGATTCTAAGGATTTAGCTATAAATAGATCCATGGGAATGAAACTATAACTCATTATCTACTAAAATTTAATAGTATAACCTATGACAATTATATTATTTGAAAATAAACCTACAACAATCTTCATGCAAAACTTATAAAATAACGAAGGAAAAACGAAACAATTGAATTTTTTTATGCCCAAACAAAATGTCTTGCCTTACTGATGCCCTAGCGCTCTATTGCTCCTCCTATCATCTAAAGCTTGACTAACAAATTTTTGCAATTTTGTTTCTTATGACTTGAAAAAGTGTCAATGCCCTTGTATTGGATGGCTAACTTCATAAGGTCATATCTCCTTCAATATTGCTCAGATTGCATTATATGACCACTCTTTTTTAAGCTCTTTAAAGTCCACACAAATTGGTCCAAGAAGCATCTAAATCAAAAAACCATTTGCAAATATATGACTCCTGAAAGATGAGATATTTTTCTCAAAAATTTTGTCCTAATGTTACGTTAGTTTTGGATGATTGTCTTCATATGATCATATCTTCCTCAATACTATTTGTATTCTTTTATACGACCACTCATTTCAAATTTCTACAAATTCTGCATAAAATGACACAAAAATTATTTAAGTGAAACAACCCTATGGAAAGATATAACTCCCGAGCTATTTTCAACAATTTTTAATCCCAACTCTATAAATTCATTAACAATAAATATTAGACAACAAATCTTTATCATTTCTAGCGTGGAACATTATTATTAATAATTTGTATATTTTTATTTTTTTTTGATGAAAAAAATAAATTTATATTAATTTAAGATAACAACGTTTACAAAAAAAAAAAAAAAAAAAAGTGGGTGGGTTAACACACCTCGGTAGGGAATCAAACTAACTAATTGTAAAAAAAACATGATATTATATTTGATAACTAATTGTAATTATTTTTTAAATTAAATTATTTAATCTATTTAATATTTAGTAACATATTTTTACTGTTCCTTAATTTGTATATATGTTTTATTTTTATTTGGTTAATGCGAGAAACTCTTACGATCAGGCTAGGAATCCTCATCCCACCATGACTTCTCGGGGAGAGTTGGGCTTATTAATAGATAATTTAACACAACCACACATACATCACGGTATGAACTTTGAACCTTTCAAAGAAAATCAAAGCTCAAATCGTTACGCTTCAAAGGAAAACCGAAGCTCTTACTTTGTCTCCTAGAACAATCTAAAGCTAAAGATAATGCTTTTTAATACTGCAGGAAAATAAACTTAAATTATTTGATCTCATATATTAACAAATTTTATTGCAACCAACAATTATATTCAATAAAAAATAAGAAAGGTTACAATAAAAATAAGCTTCAAAAATCAACCCACCCTTAATGGGAAGTTAATGTGTCCATGCAAGCCAAGAAAAAAAACTCTGACTTTTACTTAGAAATGTTTATGTATATACATTTCATTAAAACATCATGCTTCGCTACGGTTTTGCACTTGACATTCATCATCGTTTGGGAGGGATGGGGAAATCTTAAACTACCCATAGATGCACAGCCTAAAACTCGTGAGAACAGAGGGAATGTCTAAATTCTTGCCACAAAGGATATGCCGTTTCGATAGTGGCAGTCGTCAGGCTTTTATATTTGAACTTTCTTGCGATAGGGCAAATAATATTTCGAGTCAAGGCAGTCTCCAGTCATGAGGGCAGATGATCATGGTAGAGCAGACAGCAATACGCACTACGAAGCACTATGCGTAAGAGAATATGCTACTTATGCCGAAATCAGATCACAGTACAGGTCTGCCCTCGTTTCTCTTCACCCCGACAAAAATCACTTAATCGCATCTCACTCTGCATCTTCTAATGGCAATCTAGTACAAGAATCCAACACCCCATTTCCTGAAGCGGACAACCAGAATTCAGATCTGAGCCAAGTGGGTGGTATGAATCCGGGTTGTTTTCTTATTAGCTATCAAGAAACTGACGGTTTATCAGAAAACAGGGAAACTGGGAATGAGGAGGGGGAGATTTTAGAACGCTTTCTGAGAGTACAAAAGGCATGGGAAGTTCTCAAGGATGTGAAATCCAGGGAGGCTTATGACTATGAGCTACAAGCCCTAAGACATAATAGTACAGAGGTTATTGCCAATGAGATAGAGCTGGAGGAAATGAGCGCTGAAGAGGGTGGGGAAACAGGGACAGTCGAATATTTTTATCCCTGCAGATGTGGGGATTATTTTGTGATAGCAGAAACAGAATTGGTGGAAATGGGTTTTAGGGCTAATCATTGTGTAGGAGAGGGTACTTTTGGTTTTCTCTTGAATGAAGTCGGTATTGATGGTACACAACTAAAGAGCAGAGAGCAAAGGCCCAATGCTATTGTGGAGGGGAGGGCTGTAACTCTTCCATGTGTGTCTTGCTCTTTGAGAATTAGAGTATTTTTTGATGCAGAAGTTTAGGTTTTTTGTGCAGTTTAGGATCAATTGGGGATTCGTTGATATTCAGATTCTGTTAGTATAGCTTGGGTTGTCTATGAGGCTTGTGTTCGAGAATGATTTGCACAATCACTGAACGAAATATCACTTTCGCTATGGGGAATTAAGGGTACCTGTCTCAAGCATTGTGAGGGCCAACTTATGGACTGCCTCGGATCTTAAAGGCTGTAAGCAAATTCAATTCAGGAAATTTTTTGATGTAATTGTCTTCGATGATCACAATTTTCCTCTTACCATTGTCTTCTGTGATTGGAATTATTCTCTTACCATTTGACAACATGGAGTAACGGCGGTTTTTCCTGGATTAATATTTCATATTCTATGGTCGCTCTGGATTAATATTTCATATTGTATAGTGGCAATGTGCATATAGATTTTTGTAAATGTTTGATTTGGTTTAGATTCAGTTGTTTCTGTTTTGGACCTGTGGAATGGCATAAGCCTCTCTAATGTAAGTTCATTCTTATATGGAGAAACTAGGGACCGGTGAAAAGATTTTCACCAATTTTCTGTTTGCAAAAAGACACCTTATTCATGAAGTGCTTCATACTTATAGATGAGGGAGTGCTTTATTCTATTCTTGCTTGATTTCTCCAGCTGTACTTGCTTTATTTTTCCCAGATGCACTTTCTATAATTTTTCCAGCTGCAGTTACTTTATTCTTTGGTTTATTTCCAACTATACTTGCTTTATCTTATTAGCTTGCATACTTTAGCCTGTCTTAGCTGTACTTTCTTTTTACTCTGCTTAAAACTAATGCTTATTTCCCTATGCAACATTTGTGTTCATTACAATTCTGCCACTCTGAATTTGATTGGTCCCCAATCATGCATTGTAATGACCACATAACCAAAAGGTTCCTTTTTCTGATCTCAGTTTGCATTTTATGTGTGCTGAAATCAGCTTACTTTTTGGAGTTTTGAACCCTTGAATTTCGTGTTCTTTTGAATCATGCATAAACTTCATGGACAGCTCGTGTTCTTTTGAACCATTGGATTTCTAAAATTACATTAGCATGACCCAATCACACAATCTAAAAATCAGATTTCACAAAACAGGTTCCCATGCGAATGGTGAGTTCTTAAACACATGTACTACATTGGAGTTGGGACCCATCAGCAATGTTGATGTCAAAGGGAGGACATTCTGTACTTGATAAACCCAAGGCAGGATATAGTTTGGAATCTAGAAAGTTGAGTACTTCTAGGATCAATCAACACTATGACCTTTCTACCTTCTATAAAACCTTCTACACACAAGGTAGAACAAACAGATATACCTCTCATAGCTGCTAGTGATGCAATGGGCTGCTTTGTACTGTTATTTATATCAGAATCAATTGGTTCTTTCTTACTTTCAGAGTGTGGGGATCGTCAACAACCTCAATCAGTTGAATCTGGCCTCTATTAGCGCATGTACGGTTTTGGGACCATAGCTGTTTATATTAGAGGCAACTTCTTTGCATACGGAGTTTTTCTTCAGCTGCCTTATTTGGGTTAAGGCTGCTATCTAAGGAACTATTTACCTCATTTGAGATAGCTTTCTTGGAAGGATTATTCTGCACTTCTTTAGCAGCAAAGACAGTTTTGAGTTTTCCTTTTGCTCCAGCTTTTAAGCATTCTTTCGTAAGCCTATGTTTGTGAGATGGCTTTGTCAAGGTCCATTAGTTGAAGAGCTTCTATGTGACCTTTCAATTCCTGTTCTAGTGTAATTTTTTTAACTCTGTACTATATTCCTCTACAGACTGATGTTGTCTCTGATGTACATTATGAAGTTCCAAAAACTTCTCATCGATTGTCTTTTTACTGAAAACGATAGTAATCAGCTCATTAAATTCCTGCCAGGTAAATATCTCATCATGTTGACCATCCAGCACTTCCAAGTAATAATGGTGCCACCGGTCATATGTATCTCCCTTAAGATGAAGTGAAACATACTGAATTTTGGCTTCATCATTCATAGAATGCATGCAGATATACATTTCCAGTTTATGCAACCATACTATTGGAAGAATTTTCAGTGTACGTCATATTGTGGAATCACAACTTTTGGCATATGAGGTTGTGGCCCCCTCCTAGTATGGTCTTGTCCACCAACATCACCTCTCATTGCCCTGTAGGCGTTGAAATCATATACTGCACAAAAATCTGCCTTGTTATAGTATGATTGTCATTAAAGTCTTGGGGTTCCTTTCGAGGATTCTGATGTGGAGACAGAAATGCATCATACGCTCGTCTATCCAGTGTGGAGGAGGAGATGCATCATAGGTTGACCTATGCAGGTTTCAATGAGGAGATGGAGGCAGTGAGGGTTGAACCCTATGACGTGATTCAACTCCATGGGAAGAATGGCTTTGCATTGTATCAGTTCTTGAATCACTTGAGACATCTCCCTTACACTTTTCACCATTGGTTATATGCCCTCACTTACACCCCTAGTAAACAGTTGCCATGCATTAACTTCCTCCTTATCATTCCTAGTGGACATGTTGGGAGAATTGGTGGCTATGACACCACTGTTATGAACCTATTAAGATCTGAATGATTAGGAAAAACTCAAAAAGCTGAAATCTAAATTCTGGATTGAGTCATATAAATCATAATACAGAAATTTTCTTATAGGTGCTGATGAGAATAAACATACGCTGAAATAGATCTGAAAAATAAACTGCTCTTAGAAAAGCAAAAGAATTCTATTCAACATACTATTGGAATTCACAATGCTTTCTAGAAAAGATTAGAATCAAAATATACACTCAAATCTTATACAAAGAATTGAAAATAAAGAAGAAAAGAGAAGGATTTGGTGGGCACCTGCAGGCACCATAAATAATCACAATATCCGTAGATAATATTACACCGCTCCGATTATCTAAATGAGGAGTGTGAGGGGAGTAGTTATAGCAATACCAAAACCCCAAATTACATCATAAAGTTTAACCTCAGTTGACATAACAAGAGGGCTTCAGGTTCATTACAAGTTATAAAGATGGTTTAACCATAACAATGTTAACAGCGTCCATGGGGCTTACATTATAAAATATTACAAATAATTAATATATTGTACAATGAAATGTCCTTAGGCCTATCCAATACATCACACAATGTCGGCCTTGGCCATGAATCAGATTATGGTTTCAACACCCCCCCATAATTTGAACTGAGGGGCCAAGGAGAGGAGACGTTAATAACAATAATATCATCCCCCCCATAATGGATGCCCTAGTGGGCCTCAAAATTTTTGAGGTAGATTCATCTTGATCCCTTCTCCCCCTCTCCATCATCTGAAATCTGCTGCTACAAAAATGTTTCCTGCACAAATGTCTCCTTTAGGCCAGATCATAGTCACTACTGCCATTATTAGACACTCTTGTACATAGCCACAAAACACTTCCACTAGGACTTCAAGTGATCTATAATCACCAGTTAGCTATGCTATTCTGGATCTTCAAATATAGATTCTAACTTAGCAATTTCGTACAAAATATTGAAGTCTCTCTTGACTATGAGCAAACTCTTGCATAAATGAAAACTCTCAACACTGAAATAAGAAAACTGATAACAGTACTGAAAACAAATAAATCATCCACACAAGCTCACAACATAGAAATTTATAGTGGTTCCTCTCAATGTGAGAGTACATCCACTTTCAATGGCAGTTCTGTCACTTTATTGATCAAAACATGAGAAAAATTACAATGCTCAATGGCACAAGCCTCAACATTGTACAATCTCAAAAATAAGATCAACACTACAGTTCTGCAACTCTGAACACTCCCCAGCCTCTAGCTTGAGTCTCTCTTGCTCACTTGCTAACTTTTGTTTTTCCTCTCTAACCCTAACAAAGGTTAGAAAAATCCCTATATGCTTCTGTCTTCGTGTTTCGACTTTTCGATATCCTCTTGCGTAACTGACCGACTTTTGGAATACCCAAAACCGCCAGGTGTCTCTCCAACTTCCACGAACACAACTTGTTCCCGGTTGCTGGCGACCCAGAATGGTCGAATCACACCTCCAGAAAATAGGGTAATACTCAGCTCTGAGCATGAAGCACTGAGCAACATTGCTTCACTCTGAAGAACCGAGAAAATAACAATGATCCTTCTGGATCACACCTCCCCACTAAGGAGGCTTTTGGTCTCCAAAAGCTAACAAGAAATAAGATGAGGAAATAAATCTTTCACCTTGTCCCTGTCATACCATTTTGCCCTCCTTGGCAACTGCCCCTTAAGCCCAATCAGCCAAATTTCTTGTTGTCCCCTCCTTGTGTTTCGAACCTTCTTTTGTAGTATGGAATCCTCCTTAAGCTCATCCATAGTATGAGGTGCAAGATCATATACAGCTGGTAATACCTATCCTAAATCAGCCTCATCTTCAGCAATCATGGAAGGCTCAAACAATTTGAGATTCTCCACATTGACAACCGAATAAATTTACATGTAGGAAGGTAAATCCAACTTAAATGCATTATTGCTTACTTGCTCCACAATATCAAAAGGTCCATAACGCAAAGGTTTCAACTTTTTACCTTGGCCTTGCAACCTATCTTTGCTGAGATGTAACCACACCTTATCACCCACTTGGAATTTGTGGTCTATGCGATGTTGGTCATGTCTCAACTTGTATCTTGCTTGGCTAGACTTAAGTTGCTCTTGTACCTTCAAATGAATATGTCTCACCTTATCAATAAACTTGGAAGCTTGCTCTTCCTCTTTGGCAACTGAATTGTTATCTTTCCCTTCTTGTCCATAAACACAATCAAAAGGAGATGGTGGAAGAAAACCAAAACATGTCTCAAATGGTGTCTTTTGTGTAGAAGTATGGACTGCCCTATTGTATGCATGTTGAATATAAACAAGATGTTCATCCCAAGTCCTTGGATGCTTACCACAATAGCCTCTCAAGAGTTGAACCACTGTTCTATTCACCACTTTGGTTTGTCCATCGGTTTGTGGATGAAAAGCAGTGCTTCTTTTCAGTTTTGTGTCCATATTTTCCCACAAAGAAGTCCAAAACTTGCCCAAAAATCTAGAGTCCCTATCTGAAACAATAGAAGTAGGCAACCCAAAATGAACCCATACATGAGAAAAGAATAATTCAACAGCCTCTTGACCTGTGATAGTCTTCTTACATGGGATTAGTACACACATCTTGCTAAATCTATCAACAATGACAAACAAATAATCATGATTTCTTTTCGACATAGGCAACCCTCCTACAAAGTCCATAGAGATACTTTCCCAAGGCCTATGAGGAACTGCAAGTGGCATATACAAACCCAATTTTCTATTAGTAGGCTTACTGGTACAACACATGACACAACCATGAATGTACTTTGCAACATGCTCTTGCATCTTTGGCCAATACACATACCTTTGTAAATTTGCAACCATCTTTCCTACTCCAAAATGTCCTGCCAATCGTGATGTGTGTGCCTCTCTGATCATCTGATTTCGTTCACAGCATGGAACACACAGTCTCCCCATCCGGTACAGAAGCCTATCTTTCAGATTGTAGCTGTCATCTCCCTGGTTCCCGGTCGCTGGCGACCCAGAATTAGCAGCTCTGGTCAACTTCTGAAACATTTCTGAGAAGTCTGAGTCCTCCAAATATGCCTCCCCGTAGGAATCATATAGAAAAGGATAGAAACTCATCACTGTAGACAAAACTTGCATTGGTGGTCTAGAAAGCATATCGGCAACTTTGTTGGTACAGCCTTTTTTGTACTTGATAACCAAATGAAATTGTTGCAAAAATCCCATCCATCGAAAGTGTCTTGCTTGCTGCAACTTGGACTGAGTTTGTAAATATTGCAATGGTTGGTGGTCGGTATGGACAATAGTCTCCTTCCCCAACAAATAATGCTTCCATTTCTTCATAGCTTGAACTAATGCATACAATTCTTTATCGTAGGTGGGATAGTTCAGAACTCCCCCACTAAACTTTTCAGAATGGTAGCAAATTGGTCTTCCTCCTTGTAACAAAACAGCCCCCATGGCATACTCACTTGCATCGGTTTCTATTTCAAAAGTTTGTAGTAGATTAGGTAATGCCAAGACCGGTGCATTACTAATATTTCTCTTCAACAAATCAAATGAAGATTGTTGTTGCTCACCCCAATGAAAACCTTGCTTCTTGCTAGTAATATCATGCAAAGGTGAAGCAACATGAGAAAATTTAGAAATGAATTTCCTAAGGTATTGAACAGCCCCCAAAAAGCTTCTTGTTTCAGTAGCATTTCTTGGTTTTGGCCACTCCACAATGGCTCTTACCTTTTCAGGGTCTACCTTCAACTGTCCACCCCCTATAATGTGGCCTAGATACACTAAAGACTCCTGTCCAAACTCACACTTTTGCATCTTCAAAAGCAACTTCTCTCTTTGTAGAGTTTCTAGGACTATTCTCAAGTGCTCTAGATGTTCTTCCCAAGATGAACTATAAATTAGAATATCATCTAAGTAAACAACTACAAAAGAATCAATATAAGGTCTAAGGACTTCATTCATTACCCTCATAAAAGTAGTCGGTGCATTACACAAGCCAAAAGGTAATACTAACCATTCAAAAAGACCTTGCTTTGTTTTGAATGTGGTTTTCCAAATGTCCTCCTCTTTGATCCTTATTTGATGATATCCACTTCTCAAGTCCAGCTTGGTAAAATACTTTCCTTTCTGCAATTGATCCAAAAGATCATCAATTCTAGGCAAGGGATACCTATTCTTCATGGTAATCTTGTTAAGAGCACGGTAATCAACACACATCCACCAAGTACCATCTTTCTTAGGCACCAAAATAATAGGTGACCCACATGGTGACGTACTAGGTCTGATCACACCTTGATCCAAGAGTTCCCACACCTGCCTCTTAATCTCTTCACTCTCAATGATGGACTGTCTATACATTCCAATGTTCGGAAGAGAAGCATCCGGTGTTAATTGGATCTCATGCTCTATATCCCGCTTCGGAGGTAACCCAACCGGCTCAGCAAACACTTTCTGAAACTCATCCAATAACCTCTGCATCTACTGTTTTCTGTGAGCTGGAACTCCATCATCCCCGGTCGCTGGCGACCCAGAATCAGCACCAAAACATGAAAGTTGTAATGTTGGCTTCTGGTCCGGCTCATCCACAGGCTTTACCACAGTGAGAACAAATTTCTTACTGGCATTAATCAGTCGTTTGATCTGGTTTGCCGACACTAACCGAATCTTCTTGCTACTCTTGTGGGCTTTGACAAGAAACGATTTGCCATCCTTCACTAACCGGTACTTGTTTGCTCTCCGGTAGTACACAACATCTCTGTCAAACAAATAGGGATTTCCAAACACCACACCACAAATATCTAAAGGCACTACATCCACAACAACTTCATCAATGAACTTTTTGCTAATTGCAAACCTCAACTTACATTGCTTTGTAACTTGCAATCTAGCATCATTGTGCACCCATCCCAATGGATATGGATGAGGATGGTCATATGTCTTCAACTCCAATTGTTTCACCAAAGATTCAGCAATCAAATTGGCTTGTGACCCACTATCAAAAATTGAATCAATGCGGTTTCTTTTGGATTGAATCTTAATATGGAAGAGCTCCATATTTTTCTCCTCCAAACTACAATCCTCCACCTTGTTCTCAGCCCTTTGAACAGCTGCACAAACAAGTTCTTCATCAATCTCTGAGCTATCACTCACCTCTTGATTGACAACTACCATGGCATTCTTCTTGTCTTCATTGGTAGCTCCCTTTTTCTTATATGGTGACTTTTTTGGATGAAGTTTCCAACATTTTTCAGCACTATGTCCATCTTTGTCACAATGTGTGCAATGTCTCTTATCATTTGCCTTCTTGGTGCTTGTACTTGCCCTCTTATTTTGAGCCTGGCCTTTGCCTTTCTCTTGAGACTTCTCCCCCTCTTGTCCTCCTTGCTGATTTTTCTTGTGGTGTCCACCATGTTGCTTGTTCTTCCCATATTCTTCAAGGTATTGTGCTTGCACACTCACTTGATCAATATTTGTGGGATTGAACAACATGATAGTTCTTTGCAAATAACTATGCAAACCTCCAACAAACTTCATCACCATTTGAGGATCTTTGAGAGATATCCCAAGCATTGTAGCTTGTCTCCTAAACTCGGTAGTGTACTCTTGAACCGTTTGTCCCTTTCCTTGTCTATAGAATTACCATTTCATCAACTGCTTCTTCTTGTGCCCCAAAGGATAAAATTGATCTCTTAAGAGTTCTTTAAACTCATCCCAAGAGGAAATAGATGGCAGCCCTTCATGCTTGAGAGATTCAACATGGCTCTCCCACCAAATCAAAGCATGTCCACCCATTTTCAACCTTGCAAAGGAGATTTTATGAACATCTTCCAAAACATTCTGAATTTGGAAGTAAACCTCAAGTTGTTTCAGCCAATTGTTCAATTTTTCTGCATCTACCTCACCTCCAAAACAAGGAATTTCCACTTTGGCCTCCACCTTGAATGGAACTGTAGAATGACTTATAGAACTTTCAGGCTGCTCCTCTTGGTCTCTTCTCCCATCTCTATTCTGTCTTGTACTCTCATCTTGAGATTGCTTTCCCATAAGCATCTCCATGAGTCTTGCCATATTTTCCTCCATTGCAAGAAACCTCTTCTCAAATTCACGCTCCGACATCTTGGGTGGTGATTGTTCCCTTTCTCCCTCCATGGAAACACCTCTTCTGGCTCTTCTTCCAACTTTTGGGTTATAAGGCACCAACTCCAAGCCTTGAGATCTTCTACCCTGCATGCACAATCCTTTCCACAACAAATCTTACTGGGCTCTGATACCAAACATGATCTATAATCACCAGTTAGCTATGCTATTCTGGATCTTCAAATATAGATTCTAACTTAGCAATTTCGTACAAAATATTGAAGTCTCTCTTGACTATGAGAAAACTCTTGCATAAATGAAAACTCTCAACACTGAAATAAGAAAACTGATAACAGTACTGAAAACAAATAAATCATCCACACAAGCTCACAACACAAAAATTTATAGTGGTTCCTCTCAATGTGAGAGTACATTCACTTTCAATGGCAGTTTTGTCACTTTATTGATCAAAACATGAGAAAAATTACAATGCTCAATGGCACAAGCCTCAACACTGTACAATCTCAAAAATAAGATCAACACTACAGTTCTGCAACTCTGAACACTCCCCAACCTCTAGCTTGAGTCTCTCTTGCTCACTTGCTAACTTTTTTTTTTTCCTCTCTAACCCTAACAAAGGTTAGAAAAAACCCTATATGCTTCTGTCTTCGTGTTTCGACTTTCCGATATCCTCTTGCGTAACTGACCGAATTTTGGAATACCCAAAACTGCCAGGTGTCTCTCCAACTTCCACGAACACAACTTGTTCCCGGTTGCTGGCGACCCAACTTTCTCCGGTCGCTGGCGACCCAAAATGGTCGAATCACACCTCCAGAAAATAGGGTAATACTCAGCTCTGAGCATGAAGCACTGAGCAACATTGCTTCACTCCGAAGAACCAAGAAAATAACAATGATCCTTTTGGATCATCAAGTGAAGAAGAAGAGTCAAATTCACCACCTCCTTTAAAGATAAGCTCTTTCAATCTTCTATTGTCACATAAGGTATGTTTTGAAGGCACAATTTTCCCATTTACGACATGCATTACTCTATTTGAAGACTCCCTTTTGTTAAGAACCTTCTCATTAAAATCAGCACATTCACAAAAATATTTCAATAAAACATAAATGCATGAAACACAAGATATTGTAATACGAAATATAAGTGCAAAAATGAAACAATCTCACAAAGTAACATAGAATCGCAGGCCACTTTGAGGGGGCAACCTCCTTCAATACTTTCGTTCAATTATGCAAAAAGATACATTCATTCTTGCCCCTCGCAGTTTTAAAGACTTCATCTCCCACCTAACTCCCAAAGTTGTCTTTGTTGGTAAACGAACCAGTTTTGCATTTAGAAGTAAAGAATATATTTACAATGGATTGGCTTAATTTAACCAGTAATTAACACGCCAAATATAAACCCAAATATTCTGCAGCTCTAAATAACTAGGCTAACTTAGGCACTCACTAAAAATCAATTACAGCACGTTGGTTTCGAGAACACCATCCAAACATGCATTAACAATAATAAAATAATGTGATAACTATAGCCTAGCCTAATAGGCTTACATGCAAAATGCCACCCGACCTAGAATCTTCTACCAACAAAACAATTACATTCTTGATAACAGTTACATATAATGGTGCCACTTGTCTAGGCGCTTCTAGAGCCACAACTATTACAAAATATTACAAAACATTATCATGGGTGTACCCCATGTTTACAAAATATTACAAAACATTATCATGGGTGTCCCCCACGTTCAACAAGGGTTATTACATCATAGTGTTAGGATAGGGTCTTTGAGCATTGAATTTGCCTTTTGCCAATTTAGCCAAATCTAGTGCCGGTTGTAATGTTTGGGGCCTCAACATTTTAACCTCAACCTTAATGTCATCCTTCAAACCGCTCACAAAACAACTTTGAAAAAAGGTGGCATTTAAACTAGTGGTATGATTGGCCAGTTTTTCAAATTGAGTTTGATACTATCGAATAGTTGAAGTTTGTCTAAGTTTAGAAAGAGCTCTTGTAAAATCTTCGAACTCACTAGGATCAAAGCGAGTGAGTAGATGTTGCTTAAATTCATGCCAAGAAAGATCAGGTTCAGCCTTCCTAAGCCATTGAAACCAATGTAGTGCATCTGATTCAAAATTAAAAGAGGCAATTGTCAAACGCATGTAGTGTGGGACATTATGAAGACTGAAATATTGTTCTGCCTTACAGATCCACCCCTCTGGATATTTTCAGTCAAATTTTGGGAAGTCTAATTTTGGCAACTTAAATCCTTTGTTTGTTATGTTTCGTTGATGGTGACTCGTACCTGCATCCTGTTGATCTTGATGACCCAATCTATCATGTGGGAGGGGATCAGTAGAGACACGACTGTCCAATTCTCCAAGTTTATCTTTTAATTCTGCCTTCATTTCCCTTTGTGTCCTGGTGACCAAATTCATGGAATCCTGAAATTTTTTGAGTTTTGTATTTAATTGTTCTAAGCTGGTGCCTAATTGGGCCCCTGATTGTTTCTCCAAATGCTCCACGTGCTTAGCAGTTTGTGCATCTAATTATTGTTGTCGAGTACCTGAAGTCATGTTCTAAGAGTTACGACCTGTTGGTAATTCTTACTAAATATAGAAATTTGATTCTAGGGGTTACTATTTTTAGAAAGGATCCCGAAAAGTGATTTAGGTGCTATATATCAAAATGATCAGCTCGAAAAGGCAATTGTAATGGACTAGGTCCCATGATGATGTTTTTCGACACCCCTAAAAAAGTGCATGGAGGCTATATATCAAACTAATCAACTCAATGAGACGGTCGCAATGAGCTATATACCACAACACTGGTCTTTTCTTTTAGGGGGGTGTTGTCTTTGAGTGTTGTCGGTTTTTATCCTGGAGGCATGGTTCTCTAAAAAAATTGGTTTTTGTGTCAGTCAACCTCTTATGATACTCTGTACTGTCTATTCTGACTACTGACATTGTTCAGTCAATCCTGACAGGGCAAACTAGCTTAGCCAATAATGGTAGTTCCTCCATGGTATTTTAAACCCCCAACATAGGGTTTCTAACCTAATAAACTAAATGCATAAAAGCAAAGGTTGGATTTTTTTGTGTTTTTTTTTCAAATAAGGAATTGGCAAAAAAAACAGAAACACAAAATCTTATACCTAACAGTCAGAATAGCAGAAACTGTTGCAGTTGCAACATAACATGGCCCTGGAAAGTGCTTTGATACCACTTGTTAAGAACCTTCTCATTAAAATCAGCACATTCACAAAAATATTGCAATAAAACATAAATGCATGAAACACAAGATATTGCAATACGAAATATAAGTGTAGAAATGAAACAATCTCACAAAGTAACATAAAATCGTAGGCCACTTCAAGGGGGCAACCTCTTTCAATACTTTCATTCAATTATGCAAAAAGATACATTCATTCCTGCCCCTCGCATTTTAAAGACTTCATCTCCCACCTAACTCTCAAGGTTGGCTTACGTGCAAAATGCCACCCAAGCTAGAATCTTCTATCAACAAAATAGTTACATTCTTGATAACAATTACATATAATGGTGCCACTTGTCTAGGCATTTCTAGAGCCACAACTATTTCAAAATATTACAAAACATTATCATGGGTGTCCCCCACATTTACAAAATATTATCATGGGTGTCCCCCACATTTAGCAAGGGTTATTACATCATAGTGTTAGGATGGGGTCCTAACACCTCTTGCCCATGGACCACCTGATTTCAGTCACCAAAAGAGGCTTTGCATGAACCTGCTTAAAAGAAGAGCTGTAACAAACTTCCAAGAGTACCTAGACAAAGAATAGAAGAAAGAAGAGATCATAAAAGATTAGATCTTCATGAATAAGTTGAATCAATTGCCCAAAGGAGGAAGAGGGATTGACTAAAGCACATCTTAAATCCTTTTCTTGCAAGCCTCCAAAAGACTCAAAATCTGTTGCAACTGTCACAAATCCATCTATATCTTCTAAAAAATAAGCCAAAGATTTTGATTGCATAGAAAAAGGTAAATCTGCCTATTGAAATTAGGGCAATTGGACTTGAAGAGTATTTCACACAATTCGGCCTCAAACATAGGAACATGTCCATAAATTGATGTCACCAATGCATAGAGCTTGGTGCAATTTGAAAAAAAAGGGCTCAAAAATTTTCCATATGCAAAAGTTATGGCCTTTGAAAGTTTTGCCCTAATAATCCCCAAAAAATTAAACTTAAAATGCTCAAACCTTATGGTTTCAACATTCAAGTACCAATCCCCTGCCACTTGGCAAAATCCAATTCGCTGATATGGTTCAATCTAGGTTTGCTACTTCAACTCCTCTTCTTTTCCTGATTGCTGCCACACGTCTCCTCTTCATTGGTTGAGCTGATATATAAGTAAAAATGGAGTGACATGGCGCAACAGAGGGCTATGTTGGCCACTACATCGGCCATATATCCGCCAAGCAATTTTAAAGCATCAAAAGGAACGTAAAGCTCCACGCGCTAGCTGTTCTAGTCAAGCCACAAATAGAACAGAAAAGCTTGCACACCTTTTTAGACTACGAATTGTACCTTGTTCTTTGGCAAAAGTGATTGGCGCATGCTTTGATCATGCGTCCTTTGCAGACTAAGATACCCCTGTTGGTTGCTTGGGCAGTGTGCACTACAGGAAGGAAAGAACCAACCCTTCCATAGAAGGCACTCATTCAGCTGTTCATGACAAAAGAGGATGGGCATGATTCAAACCTGCGCCCAGTCCGATCCAAAGCAACCTCCAAACCAGAATGCCCCGACATCGCTCAGACAAGGATGGCCAGTTCCAGAGGCATGGAGGCCATGCTTTCGCCCTCGAAAACAAGCTCTTCATGCCTGCTATTATTCTGAAGCAACTTGAGGCAAAATTAATAAAGCTCCCTTAGCCTAGACCCATAGACCTCACACAAGGGACTCTTGATTAGTATAATCCTAATGAACACTGACTTTCATCATGTTGCTGGCCATAAAACAGATAGGTGTAATACCCTACGCAATATTATCCATAGTCTCATAGATGAGGTCCAGATTGTTGTTAGTGATTCCAACACGCAGTCTTCTAACCAAGACCTTGAGATTTTTCAAAATCCTTTGCCAGACCACAATCAAATAGCTGCAAATGATGTTACTTTCCAAAGTTTGGTAGGTGCAGTGTCTGTTCATGCCATGACCCGACAGTAGCAAAAAACCCAATCTGAACAACTCTCCTGACCTCCTGTAGTCTTGCGCCAAAAAAATAATAATTCCTCTTCTAACAGACCGCCTCTAATCATACAATCATCTGATACTGGTCCTCTCAATCAACCAGCAACTTGAAAATACACTTGCTAAAATCTCTCTCCTCGAGCTTTTGAGAACATCCCCAGCCCCCTGAGATATACTTCTCAAGCTCTTGAGTGAACAGGTTGTTCCTTAAGACTTGTAAATTGGTGACATCACCAATGTTGTGGGGTCCACTGGGATTCATCATATTATTTCTTTCTATGAGAATGATATTCATTCATCTGCTGTGCCTAGAGACCAACCTCTTTACGTCACTTGCCATATTGGAGAGAAATTCATCAAAAGAGTTCTTGTTGATAATGGATCAGCACTTAACATTTGCAACCTAAAATTCCTTGAAAATTTTGGACTGACCAAACAAGATCTACAAAAATCTGATTTTATAATTAGAGCTTTTGATAATGAGGAGCGAAGTGTCAGTGGCACCATAACCTTACCTCTTAAAGTGAGATCTCGAATATTCAATACTTTGTTTTATGTCATCCCTTGTGAGGTGTCCTATAACATCCTTTTAGGACGACCCTGGATCCATGCCATGAAGGCTGTCCCTTCTACTTATCATCGATGCCTCAAATATGAATATCAAGGTAAGACAATCCATATTCTTGCTGACCCTGAACCTCTTGCCTATTGTCAGGCAATCTTCATTAAAGAAAATCTTTGCCCATCACTCCTACCTGCGTTATCCTCTACTTTTACTTCTCAACCTCTCAACAATGCATTAAAGTCACTTAACTTGGGTAATGAACAATCTAATACAGACAATGAACAATAAAGTCAATTACAATCTAACAGTCAAGATAATTTTAACAGTAATGAAAGTCAAAACAGTGATCTGTTTCTGGACCTATCCAATCTTTTCAGTTTACCTTGGACCTTTGGGTTGCCCACCTCAAAGGGCACCACAGTGCAGATGGGGAGTTGTTCCTTCGTTTGTGTTGGCATTGCTAACGAAAAACAAATTCGTGGCAGTAATGTCTTCTTGACTGAACGACAATATGCATTGTGTTACTTGTCCCCCTTGTCTGCGGTCCCTAAGAAAATCCTAGCTAACATGGGATATCAGGGGAAAGGCTTGGGCCATCGTGAACAGGGTACTAAGGAACCCTTGGAGGCTGAAGCTTGGTCGGGCCATTGTGGGATAGGATATATCCCAAATAAGAGTGAGCCTATTCTAGCCTCAACATCATTAAATTACAATAATGATGTCAATTGTCATCTTCAAGATTCCCATGATTTAATCATATCATTACATGGGTCACATTGGGTTGAAAAAGATGAAGGGAGCTTTGGTCTCTCCACAGTTCTGGTCCTCGTCGTTCGTGCTCTTCGCTAGTGTCAACCTTTTGACTATAGCTCATCTTACACTCATAGCTGATAACCATAAATGTGAGGTGGAAGCCATTTCATACAATCCTTTTGACTAGGGTAACTCCTGTGTTGGGGGATCTTTTCCACAAATATCTAGCTTAGCCACCTCATAGTGTTCTGATAAGGAACAACCATCTTTGGGTCCCGCTGATCTTGAAGACCTAGGATTTTTACTAGCCCCTCCTTAGCTTGAGGATGAGTAACACATCCTTGTTGAGGAAACTGTAGATGTCAACATAGGCTCTACAAAAGACCCTAAAATATTAAAGCTGAGTAAAGTCATTACTCTTAATGAACACGAAGAATATATTGCACTCTTGAAGGAATGTAATGATATCTTTGCATGGACTTATGCTGATATGCCTGGTCTTAACCCTTTCCTTGTTGTCTATCATTTAGTTCTGCTACCGGATGCAAAGCTTGTCAAGCAAAATTGCATAACTACATCTGAAGGTCGCCCTCCTTGTCAAAAGATGAACTGTAGAAGCTATTAGATGTGAACTTTATTAAAGCCATAGACTATTATGACTGGATCTCCAACATAGTTCCGATTGCTAAGAAAGAGGGTGTCGTCCGAGTTTGCATTGATTTATGGTATATAAACAGGTCCTCTTCCAAAGTTGAATTCCCTTTGTCCAATATCGACATGATTGTCGATTTCATTGCTAGCTGTGGCATGCTGTCCCTTATGGATAGTTTATGGGGATATAATCAGATCAAAATTGCTCTCGAAGATCAAACTAAAACAACTTTTACAACCCTTTGGAGGACTTTCTACTAGTAAGTTATGCCCTTCGGGCTCAAAAACGTAGGTGCCACATATTAGCGGGCTATGACGTATATCTTCCATGATATGATGTGTGGCAACGTGGAAGACTATGTCGATGATCATCTTGGATGTTCTCTTAATCGAGAAGACCATGTTCGTGACTTTTGACGTATTTTTTAACGATTGAGAGAATATAAGGTACACTTGAAACCATAAAAATGCGTTCTTGGAGTCACTTTGGCAAATTATTGGGATTTATTGTTTCTTGTCAGAGAATCGAGGTGGATCTTGACAAAGTTTGAGCCATTACCAACATGCCACCTCCTCAGAACTTTAGTGAACTGCGTAGCTTTTAAGGAAAACAACAGGCCATTAGGAGGCTCATCTCCCAACTTGTAGACAAGTGTCAACTATTTTCTAAGCTCTTGTGAAAAGATACCGAGTTTAGATGGGACAATGAGTGGCAAATGGCTTTTGATGTTGTAAAGACTTAACTTCTATCCCCACTTGTGCTTCTACCAAATCCAACCAAGCCGTTTTTGCTATACCTTTCAGCAACCGTTCGTGCATTAGGCGCCATGTTGGCATAGTACGATAGCCTACACAGAGAACGAGCCATCTACTGTATTAGCAAAACTTTGGTTAGTTATGAGACTCGGTACAATCCTTTGAAAAAGCTTTGCCTAGTCGTTGTCTTTGCGTTACTTGATACTTCATGCTTAGTCATAAGACGTATGTCATCTCAAAGGTTGATCCTTTATGTTATCTTATGTCAAAACCTCCCCTTTCTGGGTGGATTGCTAAATGGGTCCTGGCCCTCAATGAGTATGATATTGAATTTATCAACCAAAAGTCCATAAAAGGTCAGGTGATTGCTGATAAGTTAGTTGCAGCACCTCTAGAAGATAGTCATCCCATGGTTATAGAGTTTCCAGATGAATCAATCCTTACACTAGAAGTTGATCAACCTAGTTCTTGGACACTATTCTTTGATGGTGCATGCTGTCTCAAAGGAGCAGGAGTAGGAATTGTTTTGAAAACCCTGCAACAACAGTTGATTGCACCGTCCTATAAACTTCACTTTTCTTGCACTAATAACACTGCAGGGTATGAAGCCCTTATCCTAGGACTTTGTGCTACCTTAGCTTTGAGTACCAAGACACTGGCCATCTTTGGAGACTCTTAGTTAGTCATTAATCAAGTTAACGACATATACCAAACCAAGGATTGCACGTTAAAGCCTTATAAAGCCATTGTTGAAAAATTGTTGGCTTCTTTTTATAAAGTCATCGTTGAGGCCATTCCTTGGTCAAAAAATCACCATGTCGACTCTATGGCTATCGTTGCTTCTCTTATCCCTTTGGAGCTTGAAGATGAGCAAACAGTTATCATCATTAGACAAATCCAAGAGCTGACTACTCTTGAATCTAGTCAATATTCTTTGGAAGTCTTTTTTGTTGATATGCCTCCTTCCCTTGATCCTTGGTATAAGGATATCCTTACCTTTCTCACGAACAGGACATTGCCTAAAGGGTTATATCACAATGAACATAAAAACTTCAAGCAACGTGCTTGTCAATATGTCATCATCGAAGACATCCTATGTCGTTGCTCCTTTGATGGTATCTTGCTTCCATATTTGAACTCCGATGAAGCTCTAATAGTTGTTAAGGAAGCCCATGACGGGTCATGTGGCGGCCACTTGTGTGGCGTCACCATAGCTAAGAAACTTCTATGGATGGGTTAATACTGGCCGTCCATGGAGAAGGATTCATGTGACTATGTTAAGATATGTGACAAATGTCAAAAGCATGACAACTTGATTCATGCTCCTTTCCAAGCTCTCCAACCAATCACTTTCCTTTGGCCCTTCTCCATTTGGGGTTTGGATATCATTGGCAAAATTAATCCACCATCGTTTGATGGACACAAGTTCATTGTTATTGCCATCAAATATTTCACTAAATGGGTGGAGGCCATGCCATTGTCTTTCTTTACTAAGGGTAAATTTTTAAATTTATCTTAAACCAGATTTTATGCTGTTACGATATTCCTTCCATCCTCATCTCAGACAATGGAACTCCTTTTAAAAACAAAGATGACCAAAAGATTTGCACCAAATACAAAATCCAGCACAATTGGTCAACACCCCACTATCCTTAGGGCAATGGTTAGGCAGAAGCTTCAAACAAAACCTTGATTAAAATCCTTAAGAAGCTCGTTAATAAGACTGACCAAGATTAGCATTTGCAGATCTATCCTACCTTGTGGTTGTATCGCACCAATGCTCATACCCCCATTGGGGTGACGCCCTATGCATTGGTCTACAAGACCGAAGCCATCTTCCCCTTTGAACTTGAGGTTCCTTTCCTATGAGTCTTGCTTCAAGACTCCTCTGTCAATGACGAATACCGCCTAGGTCACCTTAACTAATTGGAGTTTCTTGATGAAAAATGAATCCATGCCCTTGAGAATCTGTGTCTCTACCAAGATAGGCTCCAATGGGTCTATGACAAGAAAGTGTGACCTCGGTCCTTTGAAGTTGGTAATTTAGTTTTTAAAGAAAATAAAAAAAACACAAACGTTAAATATGGGGTCAAAGGAAAACTTGATCCTAACTGGCTTAGGCCCATTCATAAACACTGCTAATTTTGGTTAAGACGCTTATCACCTGGCCACTCTTGATGATAAAGACTTAAAGGAACCCATTAATATCATGCACCTTACAAGATACCATGTTTGAATTTGCATTGCTTGTTTTGTCATCTGCCTGATTGCACACCTGCCTGTCTGCATGGCTGATTGATATCACTTTTGCCTGCCTCACGTGCATGCGTCTGCATGGTTTGCTTGATTGCACTGAGTCAGGAGATGTGCTGGGATGTGTTTATGATACTAGTCAGGATAGGTTTACACTTGCATTGCACTTGCACTAGGTCACTGAGCTAGCAGATCTCCCCCTTTGTCCTTGGTCCTTTGATTTGCTTGTTCCATCTCGTTTCATACTTTTTACTGATTTGGAGATCATTAAGATTGTTATCTATCATAGCCTTCCCGTTTGATCTCATTTCCTCTGCTTATTTCTTTGTCAAATATTCCCCTGAGAACTATGGTTATTTTTAATTATTGAGTGGCAGATGGCTTTCATACACATAACATCAGTTAAAATCAGTCCATAGTTCTTTGGACAAACCACTTCCCTCTTCTCTTCATCACACTTGTCCTCTATAAATTAAGAGATCTGCTATGATGTAGTGATGATCCTAGTTAGGGCAGTCTACTTCTGCATCGATATTTACGCTAGGTGTCTGATGCTAGCGGATCTCATATCATGCAAAATCCTGTCATGTACTGTCTGTATTCTCTTTTCATCAGCAGTTACCAACAGATTCTTCTTTGTCTTCTTTCATTCTTGCTTGGTAGCTCCTTTTATTTAATGCTCTGTGGCTGTGATAACTTTAACCATTGACTCTGTCTGTCTCCCTCAACTTTAAACATAGGACTATTGTCCTGAAACCTCTTATAATTTTGATGGGTATGACACACAACATTATGTCTCCTCACAGGTCTATAAGGGGCCTAGGATGATCACTTACAAATATTGATTTTCTTCCAGGTCAGATCCCACACCTGCCTTTCAGGTGCCTTTAGATGGCATTGTACTGTTGTTACATCATCACCAGGGTACAACTGTTAATGTACAATGAAGAAAATGACAATAAGACAACTATTTGGCATTCTAAAGGTATCTGCCAGGATAAATGACAGGATTCAATCATCTCTTACATTTTCATAAAATCATCATTTTTCTTCATATATTTCAAATGCAACCCAGTCCTCTCTGCCCTTGCACCTTTGAGGCTTAGGAGCAAGATGGGCTTTGTCATTCCAGCACTTGGCAGGAACATAAGACTCAGTAATGGAATAACAAACCCTAAGCTGCTTCTGTCAGCATCAGGTTGCTAGGATAGGCATCCAGTACAAAGCATTAGCACTGAGCAGCAGAATAACAAAGTCAATGCTGCCTATGCTAGCCTCAGACTGCCAGGACAACCTACCCATGATTTGGTTAACATTCTACCTTTTCTTTCTCCCCTACACTTGGGGGCATGAGTTCAAACAAAATCTCCCTTAGCTGGAGGGGCATTCAAGTATAACATTAAACTATAATTAGTTATTTGAAAGATCCCCTATGGGCAATTAACTGCCTATATCCTATGTTCGTGTATCTTGAAATACCCCTATTTGGGATGAGCATTTTGAAACATTTCCTTGTGGGGTGAGCATCTTTAAATTCCTCCCTGTGAGGTGAGCATTTTGAAACACCCTTGTTTGGGGTGAACGTTCTTGAAACACTCTCGTTTGGGGTGAGCATATTGAAACACCCTATTTGGGGTGAGCATTCTGAGACCTTTCTCTATGGGGTGAGCATTCTAAAACACCCCCTTGTGGGGTGAGTATCTTGAAACACCTCCATTTAGGGCAAGCATTCTGAAACACCTCCATTTTGGGTGAGCTTTCTGAAACACCTCCTTGTGGGGTGAGCATTCTGAAACACCTCATGCGCATGTTGCATAGCGATAGGTTCTCTAAATTTTCTTTGTCCCTCCATAGGAAGCCTCGTTACCCTCACCACTATGACTTCTATCACCTTGATGAATACTCTAGTGCAGCCTTCACTCCAGTTGGCCACAAACTCGGCAGTCACCTCATCATTGTATCCCTATGGCCGTTTGAAGTAGGCCATCCAGCCTACCCTTTCTAGGAGAGCTTCTACCTCTGAACATTGTGGTATCTCTACTACATTTGTTGAATCTCTTCTAATCAACTTTCTTCCCATTGCATCTGCAACTCGAATAAGAATATTGCCTTTGAAATTTTGGTTGCAGATGACCCTTAATCGTTTTAGACATCTCTGCCTTTTGTTGCGTATCTATAGTCATTATCACTGCAATCACTGTAGCTCTTGAGGTGCTATCATTTACCATGAATTAGCGATGTGCAACCTGGATTCGTGTACATGTGGCACAAATGACTAGTTACCTCTTAAATTCGTACGACTTTAAATGCTGCATTTATTCTCCCTCATCCCATTTTCCTATCATTGTCTTGAGATTTGCACCCTTGTTTAGTTTACACTTGTCATTTTTCGGTGCCGCAATCCCATTTTGCTCCATGCTAAAGTCCTTATACCCACATGACTTTGAGAATAACTAACCTTTGCATACCTTTTCCTCTTTTTCCTGTGTAACCACATGTGCTCTTTGGAATTTCATTAAGAAAAATTTGCATTTCCCTCTAAAACTCGAGGGGGGCACACCTAGGGCACACTATAGTTCTAAAGCACAATATCTCTATTGCAACATTGGGCATCTACAAATTTTTTTTGACACGTTCATTTTACAATGAATGTATCAAAAAGGGGTAAATTGTAGATATCCAATTTTATGCACCCTAATGTGCCGGTTAATTGTTCCCACATTTGGGTAGGAATATCTCTCATAAATTCCCAAACCAACCTTCTCCCATAATCAGCTTGGAAAAAACTATCCAACAAGCTTAAGCACACATACTTTTCCCTTTTAGTAACCAACCATTTTGGGCTTTCCTTAGTTTAAAAACCTCGTCCATGTTGCAAATCCCTGTGCGTGTTGCAGAGCCGTTTGTTGCACTGTTCAAACTGACCGTGGCAACTTGCTACCACAGATCCTCCATGTGTCGTCCATCTACTTAGGACATATCCCGACACGCCCAACACGCTCCTGGTTGGATGTATCTTATCGGGTGCAACGACATTGGTCACTTGTAGGCTAAGGCGGTGGACACATGTCCAACACATCCCCCACCATTAAACCCCATGATTTCTATCATAAGGAAACTCGAAGGACCATAGTTGAGAGAATCGGAATCGCCACGGAATCGGCAAATGATTGACTCGAAAAAAATCGGGAATTGGCAAAAAATCGGGGAGAGAATCAACAAAACAAATCGAAGAAAATGTAATTTTTGATTGAAAAAAAGTTTTTTTTTTCATGCATATTACAATAAATTAATATTATGCAAATCAAATATTGCATTAAAATTAGTCATTTATGTCAAGACATTATACAAGGCCAACACATCTTGTATTGCTTATAATATGAAAAAGTACAAATTACAAAATGTGTCAAAATGCCTCCATAGGTCCACTATCTAATGTCTTGTAATTCCTTTGCCTCTTGCCCTAGCAAAAGACTTGGTCTCTCTTTGCTGATGTGTGCTTGTAGTTGTCGTTGTCGCTTCTTGTGCTAGTGCCTCTTGTTGGTCCCTGGCTGCTATCTCCTTCGCTAGGTCTTCAAAGTTTTTTAAATCATCCACGGTGAATAAAGGCTTTTCTTGTTCTTGCTGCTCCTGCGTTGCATCTGTGATCCATTCAGATGATGGATCAATGTCTCTTAGGTCAATGGACTCGGTACTTGTTTTTTCCGAAGTTCTTTGGTGGAGACGAAGGTTGTAATGCATAAACACAAGATCATTTAACTTTTCTTGTTTAAGTCTATTGCGGTTCTTGGAGTGTATGTGTTCAAACATACTCAAATTGCGCTCACAACCTGAAGAGCTACATGGTTGAGATAAGATTCTAACAACCATGTGCTGCAAATTGGGCGTAAAATCACCAAAGTCATCCCACCATAAATCTAGAAACAACAAAAAAAGAAAATTAATATTTCACATGTAACAACTTAAAAGTTTAAAACAAAATCAAAAGACAATAAATAATAATTCGATGAGGGATACCTGGTCTCAATGTTTCAACACTCTTGCATTGCTCAGATGGGAATTGGTTATCTAGTTATTTACTTAAAGAGAAAAAAAAACCTAAACCCAAAACCCTAGACTAGGGTTTAGGGTTTAAACTTTAAACTTAAAGTTTAACAAATATTGATAGCTAATAATTTGGATTGCATATATCAATTTAGTATCTACTTAAAAGGAGGGGGAAAAAAAAACTAAACTCGATACCCTAGACTAGGTTTTAGGGTTTAAAGTTGTAAATTGTAAAGTTCAAACACTATTTGAAAACAACCCTAGTCACAAAACTATTTAACAATTTGCAAACAACCCTAATCTACATTCTAAACCAGAGGAGAGACAAAAAAGAGAGTTTTCAAAGAATTTCTTACCTCGGATGAATCTTCTGGGCGGGTGGTTGTTGGCTACTGGATTCCTTCACATCGTAATCGTTCACTCCTAGGATGCCCTAGCGTGTTTGGGTTGGGGTGGTAGCAGGTAGGCAGAGGGTTTCTTCTTTGTTTGGATAGGTGAAGTGAAAAAATGAAGGGAAAAACAAACTTTTCCCTTAAATTGGCCGCAACCTCTAACGTGTTGTAGCGATCGATTCTTTTTGGCAAAAAATCGTCAAAGAATTGTGGACTCGACGATTCGCAGCGATTCAACTCAACATTTGGAAGAATCTTGGGAATTGCGATTTTGACGATTCTTTGGTGACTTTCTCAACTATGCGAAGGACTGTCCAGCTGTAACCATGGTAACTCGGTAACTTCAAACCATGACTGGAATTTACACTGGGCTGCGTATGCTAGTAAATACGTTAATTACGTCTCTCCAATGTCACCCGAGATGAGCATTCCTATTTTCTGGCCAAATCAGGCAATGGTTATTTTGTTCCCACTTTCTGAAATTGGTATCTAAACACACCTTGAAAATAAACCATGCCTTGCCCAGATGTTTTGTCCCTTGGTCGCCCGCACCGAGCCACGACTGACATAACACTCAGGCATATGTTGGCTTGATCTGCCACAAACCCATAGTTCCTGCCTGATGTGGTGGAGCTTGACTCGACATTCCTTTCCTGAAATGGTTGAAGTCTCTGAGTTTGTCTATAAGCATCACCCTCGCAATAGTGCAGATAAGGAGAAATAAATGAATGAATGAATGGACGAACAAACATATAGATACATAGACTGAAATAACTAATAATCACACACTAACATAGTGCACTAACATAGTGCAATTGATTTTCTGTTAGAATGCTCTCATACTGACAATAGTCTTGGCATAATTGATCAACTATTAGCGCTTCTAGCCTAAAACATTTCACTTTGTGCGTAGACTCATGACTATTGCTTTCATCGAGCTCAATGTGCATTTATTGATTCTGCCATTCTATGGACATGATTGGCTGGGAGCTTTCCTTATGAGCACAACTGTTTTAGTGGGCGTGGAAGCATGCTCTCTTCACTTGGATTCATACCATTGTCAATCCCTCCCCATGTATTTCTTATGTTTCTCTGATTCTACTGCACACATAGCTAGTTTAGTCGTTTGCCACCTCACTTTGGTTCTTTTCAGAAGGTGTTTTTCTTTTGCGATATATGTTGATTGTTGTGCATAATAGCTTTTGCATGTCTTTATATTTTCTTATCTTTTGATTTCAAAATTTCAGTAAAGGGAACATGGGTCTGACTGTACGACCAAGAAGATCTAATGTACTTATAATAGCTTTTGCATGCATTTCTTCTGTTTCTGTGATTCTACTGCACACATAGCTAGTTTAGTCGTTTGCCACCTTGCTTTGGTTCTTTTCAGAAGGTGTTTTTCTTTTGCGATATTTGTTGATTGTTGTGCATAATAGCTTTTGCATGTCTTTATATTTGCTTATCTTTTGATTTCAAACTTTCAGTAAAGGGAACAGGGGTCTGACTGTACGACCAAGAAGATCTCTATACTTCCTCTAATGTCTGCAGACCCCTAAAAACTAATTACAGTTGACATTTTGTTTGCAGCTTCCTTTTATTTCTTTGCTTATAGGAAATAAACATGTCGTTAGATCTAGATCGGAGCATTATCTTCTAGATTTGCACTTCTTCTATATCCAACTCGAGGAATCTTTTAAATCCAGTTGCATCTATGCTATGTTTTGTGCCTTTTCTATAACATAATCTTTTTGTTCAAAGATTATGTTGGAGAGACGTAATTAACGTATTTACTAGCATACGCAACCTAGTGTAAATTCTAGTCAAGGTTCAAAGTTACCGAGTTTCTATGGTTATAGCTGGACAGTCCTTCACATAGTTGAGAAAGTCACCAAAGAATCGTCGAAATCGTAATTCCCACGATTCTTCGAAATGTTGAGTTGAATCGTTGCAAATTGTCGAGTCCACAATTCTTTGACGATTTTTTGCCGAAAAGAACCGACTGCTACAACACGTGTAGAGGCTGCGGCCAATTTAAGTGAAAAGTTTATTTTTTCCCTTTAGTTTTTCATTTCACCTATCCAAACAGAGAAGAAACCCTCTGCCTACCTTCTACCACCCCAACCCAAACACGCTAGGGCATCCTAGGTGCGAACGATTACGATGTGAAGGAATCCAACAACCAACAACCACCGCCCAGAAGATTCATCCGAGGTAAGAAATTCTTTGAAAACTCTCTTTTTTGTCTCTCCTTTGGTTTAGAATGTAGATTAGGGCTGTTTGCAAATTGTTAAATAGTTTTGTGACTAGGGCTGTTTGCAAATAGTGTTTGAACTTTAAAATTTACAACTTTAAACCCTAAACCCAAAACCCTAGTCTAGGGTTTCGAGTTCAGTTTTTTTTTTTTCCCTCCTTTTAAGTAGATACTAAATTGATATATGCAATCCAAATTATTAGCTATCAATATTTGTTAAACTTTAAGTTTAAAGTTTAAACCCTAGTCTAGGGTTTGGGGTTTAGTTTTTTTTTTTCCTCTTTAAGTAAATAACTAAACCAATTCCCATATGAGGAATGCAAGAGTGTTGAAACATCGAGGCCAGGTAACCCTCATCGAATTATTATTTATTGTCTTTTGATTTTGTTTTAAATTTTTAAGTTGTTACATGTGAAATATTAATTTGTTTTTTTTTTTGTTGTTTCTAGATTTATGGTGGGATGACTTTGGTGATTTTACGCCCAATTTGCAGCACATGGTTGTTAGAATCTTATCTCAACCATGTAGCTCTTCAGGTTGTGAGCGCAATTTGAGTATGTTTGAACACATACACTCCAAGAACCGCAACAGATTTAAACAAGTCAAGTTAAATGATCTTGTGTTTATGCATTACAACCTTCGTCTCCACCAAAGAACTTTTGGAACAACAAGTATCGAGTCCATTGACCTAAGAGACATTGATCCATCATCTAAATGGATCACAGATGCAACGCAGGAGCAACAGGAACAAGAAGAGCCTTTATTCACTGTGGATGATTTACAAAAATTGGAAGACCTAGCGGAGGAGATAGTAGATGGGGACCAACAAGAGGCACTAGCACAAGAAGCGACAACGACAACTACAAGCACACATCAGCAAAGAGAGACTAGGTCTTCTGCTAGGGCAAGTGGCAAAGGAATTACAAGACATTAGATAGTGGACCTATTGAGGCATTTCAACACATTTTGTAATTTGTACCTTTTCATATTATAAGCAATACAATATGTGTTTTGTCACTTTCCTGTGTAGTTAAAGCTTGAGCCTTGTATGATATTTTGACATGAATTACTGCTTTTATTGCAATACTTGATTTGCATAATATTAATTCATTGTAATATGCATGAAAAAAACTTTTTTTTTCAATCAAAAATTGCATGTTCTTCAATTTGTTTTGTCGATTCTTTCCTCGATGTTTTGCCAATTCTTGATATTTTTCGAGTCAATCATTTGCCGATTTCGTGGCGATTTCGATTCTCTCAACTATGGTTGTTCGGGTTTCCTATGACAGAAATCATGGGGTTTAATGGTGAGGGGTGTGTTGGACATGCGTCCACCGCCTTAGCCTACAAAAGTGACCAATGTCGTTGCACCCGATAAGATACATCCAACCAGGAGCGTGTTGGGCATGTCGGGATATGTTCTAAGGAGATGGACGACACATGGAGGATCTGTGGTAGCAAGTTGCCACAGTAAGTTTGAACAGTGCGACAAAGGGATCTGCAACACGCACAAGGATCTACAACATGGATGAGATTTTTAAACTAGGGAAAGCCCAAGATGGTTGGTTATTAAAAGGGAAAAGTATTTGTGCTTAAGCTTGTTGGATATGTTGGACATTTTGAGTCCCTAAGTCAAAGTTGTCATTGATGTCACTAGATGAAGTCATCATTAATAATCAAGGATTTCAGCATGAAACAAAGGGGATAAAAATGGTTATTTGATATCCAGGAAGAAGGCCAAAGATCAAGTGAATCAGTGCAAAAAATAGAAGTTAAAAAGGAGTTATAATATTTATTTTATAAATTATTTAAATTCAGTGAGAATTTAAATTTTATAAATAAATATTATTTACGACATGAAATACACAGTGAGAAGGAGGTATTTTATCAAATGTATAATATTATAATAATGGTTATTATAATATTAAAAGTGATAGGGTGAAAACCCAAATAAAATATTTATAATTCTTATTATAATATTTTATAATGCAAAAGTGGGTTTTATAAAGTCTAAATATATTTTATAAACCCAAAGGTTGGGTTTAGATAAAAGGCATTCAAAGCCTTTATAACCTTCGCCGACGTTGTGGAAGATAACATGGAGAGCGTCGACACCTTCAAAAAAATGGAGGAAGCATATAAATACAATGCCCAAAGTTCAATTAATGATCCTTGCTCGAAAATTAAAAATATTACATGCGAAGAAAAGAGCTCGTGAGTTTTTGCGAAAGTCGTGACAGAGAAGCGTTTAAGGGAGGAAGCTTTAATCCTCAAAGTTGCATAGGACAACGTGGCCTAGTGGTATTTTGGGAAGCGTGAAAGCGTTGGCTTGCAAGAGGGTTTGCGTTTGAATCTCGGCGGGTGCATTGTGAGTTGTGTTGGTTAAGGCGCCCAAGGTGCACGTTATTTTGCCCAAGGCGGAAGGTGTGAGGAGATTAATAAGCACGTGGTGCTTCGTTAATATCAAACGAGCGCTTGGCTCGTGCGACGACTTTGGCTGCAACTAAGGCACACATTGGGAGCAACGTTGAGGGTTCGATTCCCTTCGAAGACGAGGTAATATTTTTGGTTTTAATTTTAATCAAATGCCTAAGTTGGAGGTATAAGGTTGTTTAGTGGTTTGTGTTTGGAAAGGTTGCTTTGTAATAAAGTTGTGGTAGTTGAGAATTATCATTAGGATTTATAAGGAGATTTCTGTTTTTAACTTTTAATAAAGTCTTAAATTGTTATAGTGGTATATTGGAGGATTAAGACTTTGTGGGTATTGTGTTATTTTTAATTAAGGGGTTTTGTGATTATTGTGAGGGTGTTGATTATTAATCAAGTTGGAGTGATAAGGTGTAAATTTGATATTGTTTTTGTGTTATGTTTTGTTGAGAAAATTATCCTCTAACCCTTATTGAGATTGGCAAAGAAGTAATTGTGAGTGTGGCAGATTTGTGAGATCAACTACTTGTCAAGAAAAAAGGTATGGGCAAATTCTTCTTTGGTTGAGTTGATTGAATGGCTTACTAGAAAATAAAGTTTGGAGTGAAAAAGATTTGATTAGGGTTTCCTTTTCGAAAGTGTTTGAGTTAATGCTTCAAGGTTTTATGAAATTAAGAGTTGTGATTAAAACCTTGTTTTATAAGCATTGTTGTTGAAACCATTGGTTGTGTGAAGAACTTGAGTCAGGGTTTGAAAATATCATGAGTATTATTGTTATGTGAAGAATGTTTTATAAGCATGGTTGTTGGAGTGAATTGTAATGCAAATAACTTGAACCAGGGTTTGAAAAGATCATGAGTATCATTGTTATGTGAGATTTGTTGTTGAGCATTGTTGGAAACATTTTGAATTGGATGATACATGCTTGGACTAGGGTTTGTGAGTAAGAGTTGTTTCTTGAGTGATTGGTTGAGGAAGTTGATTGAGCCTAGTCAAGTGGATGTATGAAGTGATTGTTCAAGTTCCATAAAATAAACTATTCTATATTCTGATTTGAGTTGTGAGAATAAAACATATTGAGTCTCTAACAATTCTCTTTATGCTTCTATGAGATTGAGTTGAGAAAGTGATTGAGTTTTGAGTATAGAACATATTGAGTCTCTAACAATTCTCTTTATGCTTCTATGAGATTGATTTGAGTTGAGAAAGTGATTGAGCTTTGAGTGTAGAACATATTGAGTCTCTAACAATTCTCTTTATATTTTTATGAGATTGGACAAGTTCTATGTGGACTTGTTAAGCAGATTTGAGGTAAGTCTTTGAGAAGACTTGTGGACTGATTTTGTGTGAGCTTTTGTGGAAGCTTACAATACAGATTTGGTTAAGTCCTAGAGAGGACTTATTGAGTAGATTTGGACAAGTTATGTGTGAGCTTGTTGAGCAAATTTGAGCAGGTTCTGAGTGGACTTATTGAGCAGATTTTAGTAGGTTTTGAGTGGACCTGTTGAACAGATTTGAGCAGGTTCTGAGTGGACCTGTTGAGCATATTTGAGCAGGTTCTGAGTGGACCTGTTGAGCAGATTTGTGCTAGACCGATTGGGCTGTGTTTAGTGCAGATTTGAGTGGACTTGTGCTAGAACGACTAGATTGTGTTTAGTACAAGAGTTGAGCAAATTTGTGCTAGACCAAATGAACCGTGTTCAGTGTAAATTTGAGTGAGCTTGTTGAGCAGACTTGTGCTAGACCGACTAGATTGTGTTTAGTACAAGAGTTGAGCAGAGTTGTGCTAGACCGACTGGATTGTGTTTAGTACAAAATTGAGACAGAGCTTTGGAGGTGACAAAGCAGAGAGGACAGTAGTTTGCAGTGGATAGAGATCCATCAGCCAGGGTAGTGAGGACAGGTATTCTGAGTGGGGACAAGAGTCTTCAGTGGAAAGAGATCCACAAGCCAGTGCAGTGGATGTAGTAGTCTTCTAGAGGATCACTAGCTAGAGTAGAGGAGGAGTTCTCCTGTGGATAGAGATCCACAAACCAGATTTAGGGGATCAACATCTCCTTTGGACTGAGGTCCATAAACATTGTAATAGGGAAAGGATTTCCAAGAGATTATTTGAGAAATATTTAGAAGAAATATTTTCTCCATGGAGGTAGCTATATTTGGGTGAACCACGTTAAATATGTCTCTATTGTGTGTGATGATTTGTGCATTGCTTTGGTTATTGCTATTGATATTGCCATTGATTATATTGATTAAAACTGTTTGGGAAATAAAAGTAAAGAGTGGTCTTATATTGTTCACCCCCCCTCTCAGTATAAGCTTGTGTTCTTCAGGATAGTTTTTTCCAAGCTGATTGTGGGGGAAGGTTGGTTTGGGAATTTATGAGAGATATTCCTATCCCAAATGTGGGAACAATTAACGGGCACATCAGGGTGCATAAAATTGGATATCTACAATTTACCCCTTTTTGATACATTCATTGTAAAATGAACGTGTCATATTTTTTTTGTAGATGCCCAATGTTGCAATAGAGATGTTGTGCTTTAGAACTATAGTTTGCCCCAGGTGTGCTCCCCTCGAGTTTTAGAGGGAAATGTAAAATTTTCTTAATGAAAGTCCAAAGGCACATGTAGTTACACAGGAAAAAGAGGAAAATGTATGCAAAGGTTAGTTATTATCAAAGTCATGTGGGTATAAGGACTTTAGCATGGAGTAAAATGAGATTACGACACCAAAAAATGCCAAGTGTTAACCAAAAAAGGGTGCAAATATCAAGATAGGGATAGGAAAATGGGATGAGGGAGAATAAATGCAACATCCAAAGTCGTATAAATTTAAGAGGTAACTAGTCATTTTTGCCACATGTACACGAATCCAGGTTGCACATTGCTAATTCATGGTAAATGATAGCACCTCAAGAGCTACAATGATTGCAGTGATAATGACTATAGATACACAACAAAAGGCAGAGATGTCTAAAACAATTAAGGGTCATCTACAACCAAAAGTTCAAAGACAATATTCTTATTCAAGTTGCAGATGCAATGGCAAGAAAGTTGATTAGAAGAGATTCAACAAATGTAGTAGAGATACCACAATGTTCAGAGGTAGAAGCTCTCCTAGAAAGGGTAGGCTAGATGTCCTACTTCAAACGGTTATAGGGATACAATGATGAGGTGACTGTCGAGTTTGTGACCAACTGGAGTGAAGGCTGCACTAGAGTATGCAATATGGTCATCGAGGTGATAGAAGTCATAGTGGTGAGGGTAACGAGGCTTCCTATGGAGGGACAATTTTTTTTTAGAGAACCTATCACTATGCAACATGCACATGAGGCGTTTCAGAATGTTCACCCCACAAGGAGGTGTTTCAGAAAGCTCACCCAAAATTGAGGTGTTTCAAAATGCTCACCTCAAATGGAGGTGTTTCAAGATACTCACCCCACAAGGGGTTGTTTTAGAATGCTCACCCCATAGAGAGAAGTCTCAGAATGATCATACAAGAAGTCAAGGATCAAATGTGTATGTGCCAAGAAATTCTTATGGCTAGTGGCATTGCTTCCAGTGCCACTTGTTCCTCTTGCTATGAAGATATGTTAAAGAAGTAATAGCTGTTGAGCTATCTTGACAAAGAGGTATCCCAAATGGATAGAATGGAACCAAATTTGTGTAAGAAGTAGATCCTTAATTATAATGGAAGCAAACTTGTGATTGACGTATCTGTTATTATCTATTGGTGAACATCAGTGTCACTTCTCTTGCATGGCCTCTCCTCTCGAGATCAGTAAATTGTACAGGGAAAATAAAGGATGCATTTTTCTAGTCTATGATTTTGTAAAATACCAAGAGTATGTTGGACCCTCTAATGTAGTATGGGTCATCACAAAATCTCTCTTGTTTTTCACTTTATTGTCATATTGATTCATATTAGAGATGGACCCCCTATACTATTTATGCACTTGAGAATGTGCTACAGGATAGTTGTAAGATCTCAAGGTTGTCATAGCCTATATTGGTTTCTAGGGATGTAAACATGTTAATTTGCAACCATTGTACCTTGTTAACAATTTATTCAGTCCTTGCAAAGAAGTCCCTTTTAAAATCTACAGGTACATAACATGCAATATTCATAATTCATCTACAGAACATGATCAAGATGTAAGAAGCCTTGCAATCCACAATGGTTAGCAATGATTAGGGTAATAGGTGTTGCCCAAGGTAAAGCAAGGAAGAAAGTTGAGGCATGCAATCACGAGTCACGATTGATGGGCTGATTGGAATTATGTTTATGCAATTGTGGTGACAATATTTGAAATAATTATATATGAAGATACAAATCCCCTGAGCTTTGGAGAAATCGAATATGTAATCGCTGGTACGATTGAGAAATTGAAATCAACTATTTTTTAGAGGGATGTTTTTGGGATTCATCAGTTAAATATTAGCCATAATATAAAAGTGGTGGGATAAGATGAATACCCATATTCACATGTCTGCATTTGGATTAATTGAAAAAGGAATGTAGAGAGCCCTAGTTGATTGTCATGAATAGATGTGTGAGAAGGGGAGAAAGGTGGTGAGGGGCCAACTAAGGCGATCCCACACATTTTTCTCCTTTCCTTGAGGACTTCTCACTTCAAAGGATTAGGGGATGTTATGCGCTAATGTTTTTTTCGATGTGTAAATTGGTAAACACCTATGTTTTCAAAGAAAACTAAAGTTCCTTTTAGAGATCCCTCTTGTGTGTAACCTAACCTTAATCTATAAATCCAAATTAAATGCAACATACAATGATGCAACATACACACCTAAGACCTAAATGATTTTTGCTTTCAATGATAAAGCAAAATAAATGATTTTTTTTTTTAAAGAGCAAGGGTCAAAGGAAGGATGCATCAAATGATAATTTGGCTTAAATGCAAACTACATGCACTTTCGATTTTCAATGCATAATGTTGAAAAGATAAATATTATGATAAAGTAATATTGATACCCCTATTTTAGCAAGATGAAAATGATAAAATGCCTAAAAATTATAACATGCAGTAATAACTACTTTGATAATAGAAGTGTTGTGTGGTAGAAGCACTACAACACTTTTGCTCTATGTAAAATAGAGAATAGAAGCATTGTTGACTTGCAATCATAGCGGTATTGTCTCTAAGAGTTGAATAGAGATAAAATGCAGGATGCCTTAAAAATCATGATGATAAGATGAAGGGTACTGCCCCTCGGAGACAAAGACCTTGTTGTGATATTGAGTAAAAGAGATAAGCTTGAGTTTAAACTAAGATGAAATGATCAAAATAAAGGATTTACTAAATGTAAAATGCAAGGGTAAGATGCAAAGCTAGCTAGAATGAAATAAGCTAAATGATTAACCAAGTACAACAAGATACAATATAAATATGCAAAAGGTTAGCCAAACGTTAACATAAGATTATGGGTTAGTCAAATGAGACACGATCAAAACAAGTTAGCTAAGTGAGACAAGGTCAAAGATGAGCTATAAGAAATAAGGTTAGAGACAAGTTAATTGATGCAAGAAAAGCCACAAATCAAAGGAAAGGGGAAAGGGGAAAGGGCACAACTCAAGTTGACGAGTTGTCTTCCCTTTTATTGAAGCTTGATGGTGGCCTCCTCCAAATGCTTGATGCTTAAAATTGGGTGATGCTTAAAATTAGGTGATGCTTTCTTGAGAGCTTGAGTGATTGCTTGGAGAGAAGAAATACGTTCTTGGATTCTTGTTAAGTGTTTATAAGGTAGAGCCAAAATTTTGGCATAATATTGGTAAGCAAAGTGAATAAAGACTAAGATTCTAGAGAAAATTAGACAGAGTTTTAGTGCATGAAATTGTTCTATGAGAAAGCCATCCCAAGGCTTGAATTTATAGAAATCCAATGACCTTGGGGATGGGAGATGTAATGGATGAGGACATGATTGAGACAATGATCAAAGAGGGCAGTGATTTGAAAGGGATCAAAAGGAGGGATAAGGATGATCATGGAAATGGAAGGTCTTGGGCTTGGGGTTCTATTGGTAGGGGTTGCAGATCAACAAGCATAACCAACTCATTCATGGCGAGCGACTCGATAGATACAAAGAGGCATGTGCGTAAGATTTGATATGTGACATGTCAAAAGCACCATGGCTATTGACAAGTGATTGTTGGAGGTAAAAAATGGGTGAAAAAAGTAAAATAGTTAAAGGTTGCAAAAATGTTGCTAGAGTGGCATAAGCTCCATCCTCATGCCTTGACACTTTTGCTTTTGGAGCAATAAATGCTCTAAGTTTGGGTATGAGGATTTACTTTAGTTGCTTGGTGGATTGATTGATGAAGGACATGACAAGTTTGATGATTAGCCCTGTGCACAAAATTGGGTGTGTATATTTACCCCTTTTTGATGCATTTATTTCATAATAAATGCGTAAAAATATGTACATGTCCTGATTTTGAGACAATTACTTTTTTGTTGCTTAGGGTTGATGATGCAATATGAGTGAAGCAAATATTGGTTGCCTAAAAGTGATTTAAAATTTGTGCTTTTGGACATCATAAAATGCAACTACCTTGCCCTAGTGTGCTCCCTTAAATTTCGGAGGGAAAACCAAGTTGGATCAAGGAAACTTTGACTTGGCGATGATACACATGGGAATAGTGATGAAAAATAATGATAGATGACAAAAGATGGGCCAAGTGAACTACAAGGGGGAGTAAAAAGCCATAGGGTAAAAACATATTTCATTTTTACTACGTGAATTGAGAGATTCTAGAGCTCTAGAGCCTTGCATATTGGTATTATTTGATGGCGCAAATAGGGAGAACAACACATCGTGTTGACTTGGTTCAAGCTTTGGTGCTGGGAGGATGGGATAACAATGATGTAAGAGATTTAATTGTGTATTAAAATATTTAATTTTTTGCTTGAAAAATATGTTACCATTGATTGGCAACACTTTTGCCCCAAATCAATGCTTTTGTGCAATGTGTTTATCGATTGATGGCACTTTTACCTTGACGATAATTTTATTGCTTGACAACACTTTTGGGCCAGTAGCACTTTCATGACCTAGTGGTATTTTTGTCACCAGATGTTTTGTGCTTCGATGTCACTTCTATGTTTGGGTAGATTTTAGAATTTTAATGTTGTTTTTGGATTTGATGGTTAGTTAGATTGACAATTTGTTTAGTTTTTGGTTGTAGGTGCGGTAGAAAATGTTAGATTGTTAGGAGTAGTGCTCCCATGCTCTCGACATGATCTAGATGATGATGGGCTTCTAGGAGTTTACCTCCTTGAGGTAGTAGGGCTATATCACACAACCCTAATGCCCAAGGTTGAATTTGACAGGGCGTTGTTGATAGCTCTTATCGAGCAATGATATTTAGAGATAAGTACCATCTAGCTATTGATAGGCAAGATGTATATTACCCTAGAGGATGTTTGATGCGTCCTTAGGGTGTCCCTTAGGGGAGTGCAAATAGAGATAAGCTCAGATTAGAAACAAGTTCTAAGGAGGTTGACTAGGAACTTTCCAGTTGTGAGGTTTGACATTGACATTAATGTCGTCTATATTGGGGGATGCTTGGATAGAAAAATGACACTCCTGTGCACTGGCACATTCAAGATTATTTTGGGCAACACTAACAGATGTGTCATTCACTGGGGTTGGTGGACGTGGTTTCTTGTATGCGAGACAAGTAGCCCATTTTTACTTGGGAGGTCAGTTATCTGGCTCGATTGTATCAGATACTTCATAGGGTTGTATATCGAGGAACGAGGAGCTTGGTATGCTACACCCTTTAGGTGTGGGTTTGGGAGCATCTAGCAATTTTAAGGTTTCTAGGGCTTCCAGGCTAGGTGGATGACCTAGAGGTATTTGTAGCATACAAGTGGGTGCATAATTTTGAGTTGGGATGGAGTAATCTCTATAGGGGTTCCTTGGCGACAGTATGTAGATCAGTGGATGATCAATGACTGGAGGTCACTTGGCGACCATGGAGGGGGCATTTGGGCAGGGTAGAGAATAACAACAAGTTGGTGTCAATGCGATAAATAAGGTGGCTATTAGAGTCAAGAGGGGAGAGGGAACTACATCGGGTTGATTGAATTTTGTGGCAATTCAGGGAGAGGACATACCATAGGGGCCAATGTGGTTTAAGAGGACCACATGTAAGAGGAGGTTTGATAGCTCATTGAATCCCAACAACTATGTAGATCTAAATATAGACGACCTTTTAATTTTAGACCCTGGATGAGATGACCAAGGTGTGGCCTTGGGGATTTGGTAGTGGTACTAGTAGATCAACCCACAACAGGTTACAATGCCAAGGAGACAACCAATTAGGCCATGACAATAGGTAGCGATTTTGCAGAGACACCTCCAAGAGACATGGAGGTAAGGGTAGAGGCATAGAGGACAACAACTATGACATTAGTGGCAATATCACCAATTTCGGTATTGGCATTTCTAGTGAGTGTGATCGGTGAGGCAAGGCCTAGTAGGTCACCTCGTGCGACCATAGAGTTTGAACGATATTTACCTAACACAATGGATGGTGGACTTGGAGATGACCTTGGCAGTGATTGCAGCAGAGAGAGAGTAGGCCAGGCAGATGATGAGCTGGGGAGAACTTGGTGCTTGGAGGAGGGGGATAGACAGATAGCAAAGCTACAATGAGAGAGGGATCGATCGGTGGGGAGGTCGTGGTGCGATAAAATATTCATACTTTGATCGTGGAGCGAGATGCAACCAAAACATAGGCCACAACAGTAGGGTAGGCAGGAGGTGAGATGATGATGTGGATGTTGCTCAAGCAACTGGTGTAGGTCTAGATGGATTTGTAGATAGATATAGAGCACTCATTTACCTACTCGGTGGTTTATTATGTTGCTATTCTGATTGATCGTCATGTGCCATCCCCATGAGGATGAGGGTGTGAACCCATTCTATGTCTGTTACTTGAAATTCACAATGGTCAGTATAGATGTCACCACCACCACTTGTAGGAGGGGTAGCATTGTACATAGGCTCCCAAAGCTGGGACAGTTTTGCAATCATCATTTTGCCATCTACTAATTTTGGGGAATATTCCTAGATGATGTACAACATTTTTGATGTATAACATTTTTTATTGTACCATACATTTTGATGTATTAAATAATTTTAAGACACTATATTATTGATACACTATTAGTGATGTATTGATAACATTTCGAGAGTTATATATAGATATGTATTGTTTACTTTGGATGTGTTTATGATGATTTAATGGTGTACTTTAAAGTGATTGATGTAATTAATGCAATATGATGTTAATTTGATATATGCATGACATGATTGATGGCCTAATAAGTAATGATTAATTAATTAAAATAACAAAAACATAAAAATTATATACAAATATGTACAAATGATTGCTCAAGAGATTTTAGTTACCTTTTGGATCACCTTCATCTAAAGGACTTTTGCTTCCAGTAATCAGCACGTCGATTGACCAAAGGGACTTTAGCTTGATTTTTAATACAAAATATTTATAACAATTTATAATGACTTGTCCTTTGCAAGGGCTTGCAATTTTTGATAATATATGATATTGAGCAATTGCTGATAATTTTGTAAAATTTGATTGTCTCGATAAATTTGACAGATTATTATAGTTGTGAAAAGTTTGGCAAAATTTGATAATTTGGATAAAATTTGACACATATTTTTGGTCTTGAAAAATTTGACAAATATTGATGATCTTGAAAATATTGATAAATTTTTATAATTTTGATAAAATTTGACAAATTTTGTAGTCTTGATGAAATTGACAAGTTTTGTAATCTTGAAAAATTTGACAAATTTTTAATGATCTTGATAATTTTGATAAAATATTGTAATCTTGATAAAATTTGACCAATTTTATAATCTTGAAAAATTAACAAAATTTTAGTGATATTGATAATTTTGATAAATTTTTATGGTTTGATTAAAATTTGAAAAATTTGGGAAATCGTGATAGTTGTGAGAAATTGTTGTGTTCTGAAAATAATTGATAAATTTTAATCATCATGATAATTTGGCCTATGTCTATAATTTGTGATAAATTTGACAATATTTGACAAAATTGATTATTATTATTTTTGATTAGGGTAAAAACTAGGTTTTTGATTGGGCCTGGACCTTTTTTGCAATTTTCAACTGGCATCAATCCTATTGCACAAAACCTCTTCTTATAGGACTACAAAATTTTGGGTTATTTCCATTAGTTTTCAACCATTTTTTGCTTATTTCATACTACCATCCTAATTCCAAAAACATATCTAAGATGACTCTTGGGCCTTACCCAAAGGTCAAAAGAGTTGAAACCCTCATCCATAGACTATTGATTTGTCTCCCTATCCAAACCACCATCAGACCACACCACCAACAAACCCTTAATATTGTCCCTAAGTTAAGCAGTTTGTAGGGACTTCCCTCAACAAGTTAATTGCTGGGAACTTTATGCCCTTAAAATCTTTCCCTTGTTTCCACAAACCACTAATCATTGCGTTCAAGTCTTGTGAGTGATAATGTATTGGTACGTCTTTGGGTTTTCATTTAAGAGACCCAAGTTCAAACCTCAGGACAAGGGGATTGAGATCCCTTTCAAAAACCTATGCTTTACCCTAAATGTTTTTGTCCCTGTTGGGACCCGTAGTGGTATCGCTTTGGGTTTTCATCCAAGAGACTTAGGTTCAAATCATTACACAAGGAACTAGGACCCTTCAAACACCCATGTTTTACTTAATTTTTTGGGTTCCTATTAGGACATCGTAGTGGTATGTCTTTGGGTTTTAATCGAGGATACCCCGGTTCAAATCACACAAGGGATTGAGACCCTTTCAAAGCTTGTGCTTTACCCTAAAATTTTGTCCTATTATAGATATCCTAGAGGTATGTCTTTGGATTTTCATCGAGGAGATCCTAGTGGTATGTCTTTGGGTTTTCATATAGGAGACCTGAGTTCAAACCCCGGTACAAGGGGATCAAGGGCCCTTTCAAAAACCCATGTTTTACCCTAACATTTTATCCATGTTGGGATGCCATAGTGTTATGTCTTTAGGTTCTCATCCAGGAGACTTAGGTTTAAACCATTGCATAAGGGCCTAAGACCCTTTCAAAAACCCATACTTTACCCTAAAATTTTAGTCCTTGTTGGAACAACATAGTGGTATGGCTTTGGGTTTTCATCTAAAAGACCTAGGTTCAAACCACTGCACAAGGGAGTAGGACCCTTTGAAAAACCCACACCTTACCCTAAAATTTTTACCTCTTTTAAAAACTTGTAATTTATTGTGGGTGAATTTTTGCATTGCTTCACCCATCCTTCTTTACAAAATGATGCCTGAAAAAAGTGGCTAAGTTTTGAGGCCAAGATTTTGCATTAGTATTTGGACGGAATATAGAGGTGGCAACACCAGTGGGTGATAACAAGTAGTAGGTGAGAAAAAATTTTAGGATGGCCAAACAAGTATAGTTTCACAAGTTCGCCATGAAGCTGAGGATTATTCAAAAGGGCAGGGTAAAAAATAGGATGGAAGGATATTTAGGCTTTGCCACCGGATGAAGGTCTTCAAAAAACTCGCTTGCTCGCTGGGTGGAAACTTCGGTTGGTCATCAAGAGTAGAAGTATTACAAATCCCCACCCCCAAGGAGGACGAAAACCCCCACCCATGGTTGGATGGAAATTTGGGATATTGGTTGGGCAAAATTTTGGCAAAAGTTCTCCCTCCTTCATAATGACACCACAGGTGGAAAATGGTTACCTAACGAAGCAAGTAAAATGATCGCCCAAATCTTAAACTCCTACCATAATCTAGAGTTTCAAAAAGCAGATATTAATCGCTCCAGCTACCCAGTACCAACCATTCGTGCACAAAGGTGTTGATTTGAAATACACTACTCCCAAGGTAATTAATCCCTATAATTCACCACCTAACTAGAGGACTATCTACCGGTTGAAGCGGTAGAGTAGATGAAAACTAAAGAACCGTGCAAAAATATCAGAATGATCAATGGCCCAAGTTCACGCACAGGCACCTAACCTCCTCCAGACAACCACCATTATCCTGAGCAGAGTACCAACCGAGTGCCTATCTACTTCAATGATATCTTCCTACATATCACCATTAATGCTTGTATTTTGAATTTATTGTAAATTTTCTATAAATATTGGGATGTTAGATGTCCCAGGGGTGACTCTTTGGCCATTACAATTCATATGTAATTCTTCTCATCACCTTGTAAATATAAGGATACTACTGTTTGGTCTCTCATTTTATCTTTACTTCCTTGCATTTGGATCTGAATGCTTATTTATGTGATGGTCATTTAAGTTTACTCATTTAATTCTACAATTTGGATTTCATGGATTTTTCTTGGTGGTTCTGGAATTCACATTCGCCTTTGGGTTTAGGGGTTTATTTATGCTAAGGCTGATCGAGTGGGAGCGCTCTAATTCTGCATTCTAGATTTCATGCACCTTCTCGCCAGATCTGGAATTCACCCTAGTCCATTGCGTTGAACGATGAGTGAGGGTGTGATGGGATGATTTGTTAGGTGGTATGCTCGTGTTTCCATCGACGATGTTAAGCGCGCATGTGTTTTGATGTGATCATAACCCATCCTTGTGAGTTCTAGCTATGACCTTTTATTTTTTTTCCCTTTTCCTTTTCCTCCCTCATTTGCGATGATGGTAGCTAGGACTTGAGGAACTGGGCTCCTCTGGAGATCAACTACACTGCCTCTCCTAGGCTTGGCAATCGTTCAATGTTGGAAAAATATTGCTGGGTGCACCACTCGCTCATCCGATGTTGATTTTAGCACCAACATTTAAGCCAAACTGATTAATTTTAATAAATTCAACAATTTATGATTTATTTTGAAAATTCTGAAAACGTGAATTAATTGTGACAATTTTGACAATTTGTAAATAGTTTTTGACAATATTTTCAAATTTGACTAATTATGACTAAATTTGACAAATGTGATTAATTTTGACAATTTATGATTAAATTTTGAGACTCGTTGATAAATTAGACAAATTTGATAAACTTTAGCCATATTGACCATTTATGATTAATTTTGATAATTTTTCCAAATTTAAGTATAATTTTGCTAATTTGCACAAGGCCGCTTAGTTTTTAACATGTCTTTATAGTTTTGAAATGGTGACCTCTGTATCAAATTCGAATAATTATAATGATATTGAAAAGTGACCATAAGTTTTGTTGATTGAACCATGTTCGAGGAATGTTACTTCAATAAGTGTAATACTTTGATTACTATCCAGGTATTTAGATGTTTAGATGTTAAGACAAGACAAGGTACTTGCTAGCTTATAGGACAAATGCTTGCAAATTGACTAAGTGGGATGTACTATGATTAAGATTGAAGGCTAAGATAAGATGGTGTATTTAGCCCAAGGAAGGTGTTGTGATGTGACCATGAAGGAGTACAACCTTGCACTTATCAATGTTCATGTCATTAATTTGTCTTTAAATGATTTTTAATGAATGAATTTGATGAAGTCGACTTGGAAGAAAAGGATTTAAAGGATTGGTAATAAAATAGCTATTTTGACTATACAAGGTTAAGTGAAAGATGACAAATTTGAGATAGGATATGATTAATTAATGACTGATCTAACTTAGGGAATGATCAATATGATTAAATCGATTGGAACCTAAATGATTAAGTGGCTCACAATTAAAATACTAAATTTTGGTGATTTGACTTATGAGTTATGATTGAAGGGTCTTGATTAATGAAGTTGATTAGTGGTGAAATTGAGCTATGATTGATTAAGTGATCATATGATTAACTAATTTAATTAATTGAAATAATTTGATTTATAATTAATTTGATCAATATGATAGGTGAAGTTATAATTTTGAATTAATTAATGTGATTTATGATTTTAGTAATGTGATTTTAAACTTATAACTGATTTGTTTTAGCACTAATTCATATTGATTTAAGATTTCAATGATTCAATTAGATAATCCATAATGAGTTATTAGGGAAAATTATTAATTTATGCAATTCGATGAATTAGACAAATTTGATTTATGATTTTATGATTTTCTAACTAGGTCTAATGGCTAGAACAAAAATATGATTAAGTTGTGATATGCGAAAAATGATTTAGGCTAAGGTAAAATAAATAAATTTGACTTATGATTAAATGGTTTGGGGATTGATTTGATTTAGATGTATGATTAATATTTTATAATTAATTTGACTAGAATAACTGATGTGATAAAGAAACTCGAGTAATTTCTTTTATAACAAAATTTGATTAAGTGACGAATGACTTAATTGATTTATACCGATTAAAATTAATTTTATAATTAAATGATCTATGAATCAAATGATTTAAAATTGTCAATCAAGTTGAATAGTTTTGATTTGTAATTGGGTTAAAATGGTTGACTTAATTGTTGATTTGAATAAAAGGGATTAAAATGATCAAGTGGGTTAAGTGATTTTATAATTAAAGGATGATTAATTGAATTGATAAAAATTAGTAATAGCTTAATTAATTAAATGGTTTGTGCAGCTTGATGTGTACTTAGGAGATTAAGTTGAGTACAACTAAATGACTTAGGATTAATTGAATGAAATAAATGGTGAGGACTTGACTAACTTGAGTAATTTATGAAGTTTTTTTTTTCTTGAGAAAAAGGGATTGCACTTAGGTCCTCCACCCTTGAAAAATAACAACTCTTTCCTTTAAAACTTGAGAGTTTACAAACATATTCAATTCTCATATCAATTGAGATGCTATAGCTAGATACCTACATATTTTTTCATAAAAATTTTGAATTCTTGATATTCATTTTTTGGGTCTTCAATTTTCTTTGTAAATACAAATATTCAACATCCTTCTTCTTGACATATCCTAATATTGTCCGTCCAACCATACAAGTGAAATATTTATTAGTGATGGTCTTCGATGATGCCATAATTGCTTTGTTGGCTTCATGCTTCTATTGCTCTGCTTTGATATTTTGAATGATTTGTCATATTGTTCCCTAATGCTACCAATCCTCTTTGAAATCCAAAATCACTATGTTATTTTTTGCTAAACATTGCCATACTTGATGCCTTTCTAACTCCATATAGATCCATAATATTGATGTCTTAAGCCATACCTCCAAGATTACCGCTCAGGGTTGTGTGGGTGGCGATTTATTGTAATCTTAATTTGACATTCTATTTTCTTTGATTCTTCAACAATTTGTTTTTTAATTTTAAATTCTTCTGCATAATCTTCTCTTGTGTCCTTTTGGTGTGTCCTTATACACTTTTGATAGAGCTTCCTTGGACTCTACTTTTTCTTCCATAGACTATTGCTGCTACTACTATAAATTCAACTTTTGAGTCTTTTGTTGGTTCTTCAAATTGTTCCCTTGCCATAACTACTTCTTGATTCTCCTTAGATATTTACTTAAGCTTTTCCTTCTAAATGTAATCATAAAATTACACACTGCCATATATATTTTTTCCTTCTATTATATCCTCTTTATTCATTTTTTTTAGTTCCCTTTGAAACCTTTTATTTCTTCTTCATATCCTTTTATGGTGACCTTCAAACTAACTATCATTTTATATGGATCCCATTGAATCAAGAATACATGCTTCATATCATCCCAAGTGTAAATATAATTCCTTTTTGTTAGTCTCATAATGACACTGAGAGGGGGGGTGAATCAGTGTAGCTATTTAAAATTCAAATCTACAACTCTTAATAATGAAACAATGAATATTTAAGTCAGATAAAGCAAGTATCACAAGAGAGCATTACACAACACATGATGTAACGAGGTTCACCAATTTGGCTACTCCTCAAAACTGACTACTTGGATTAACGTCCAAATCCAGCCTTTGCAAAATATCAAATTTACAATCACTTTACTAGCACAAACTGGAAGGAGCACCAACTCTTGATTTATCTGCACCCACAAAAAGGAGCACCAACCCCTAATTCCAAGAACCTACTTGGACTGCAAATTTTAAGCTATAAGACTGACATAAAAATGCCTTCACTTATTCAAGACCTTGACTGGTCTATTGCTTACCCAACCCATCTCACTTTTCACCAGATTGCCACACACACTAAAAGCTCTGCTTACTACACTTTTTCGACTCTCACGACTCTGCTCAACTCTTTCTTACGACACTCTTCAACCCTCTTCTTGCAGCACTTTTTCTCTCTTTTCAACAGCACTTAACTCTCCATGCAGATCTCCTTTTATAACCATCCTTTTGCTTTGAAACTCCAGTTATAATGCCTTCTTTCATTTCTCATACACCACTTGTCAATTGTAACTGTTTCTTTAATATTCTCTTATGCCATTTGTCAACTGTAACTCCTTCTTTATGTAACTCCTTTTGTATATATAGAGTGGGTATTTCGTTAAACATGTTACATGCAACATATACCTCTACCATGACTGTTCGTCTTCTTGGTCATGATTGTTCGTATTCTACTTAGTGACCGTTTTCTTTCTTTTTTGTGCATGCATACGTTTTCACTGTAACTGCACCTGTAACTGCCTTATAACTTCAGTTAACTCTTCTTACTTTATCTGCATGAGTTTCTTCTCCAACTGTACATGTAACTCCCGTATAACTCCAGTTGACTGTTACATATCTTATTTCGGTTGGGTTCTCTTCTTTGCTCGCACCAAAGTGACCTGTCGTGAAATCATGACACTTCTGCCTCTTTGTCCTCTTCTCGGATTTGCATCCGCGAAAACACATGTTGCGATATTGCGACACTTTCGCCTATGTACTCTTCTTCTTTACTTTTGTCACGATATCGCGACACTTCTGCCTTCTTACTTTCTCTCTCCTCCTTAAGTCATGAAAATGCGACATGTTGCGATGTCGCGACACTTTTTCTCCTTGACTCTCTCTCTTGCCTTCGGGTCGCGAAAACCTGACATGTCGCGATATCGTGACACTTTTTCTCTTGGACTCTTTCTCCTGCAACATGTCACGAAATTGTGACACTTTTTCTTTCGGACTCTCTCTCTTGCAACATGTCACGAAATCGTGACACTTTTTCTTTCGGACTCTCTCTCCTGCAACCTGTCGCGAAATTGTGACACTTTTTCGTCCCTACAACTTTCCTTGCTATATGTCGTGAAATCATGACACTTTTTTGTCCGTACAACCTTCCTTGCAATATGTCATGAAATCGTGACACTTTTTCGTTCGTACAACCTTCCTTGCAATATGTCGCGAAATCGTGACACTTTTTCATCCGTACAACCTTCCTTGCAATATGTCGCAAAATCGCGACACTTTTTCGTTTGTACAACCTTCCTTGCAATATGTCGCGAAATCGTGACACTTTTTCGTCCGTACAACCTTCTTTGCAATATGTCATGAAATCGTGACACTTTTTTGTCCGTACAACCTTCCTTGCAATATGTCGTGAAATCGTGACACTTTTTCGTCCATACAACCTTTCTTCGCTTTGGACCGCGAAAATGAAACATGTCGCGAAATCGCGACACCTTTTTCTCTCTCCTCTTTCTCTTCACTTTGAACCGCGAAAATGAAACATGTTGCGAAATCGCGACAGTTTTTCTTTCTTGCTTTCTCTCCGAACATGTCGCGATATTGCGACAGTATTCTTTCTTCTCAACATGTCGTGATATCGCGATAGTTTTTCTTTCTTGCCAACATGTCGCGATATCGCGACAATTTTCTTTCTTCTCAACATGTCGCGATATCGCAACAGTTTTTCTTTTTTTTGCCAACATGTCGCGATATCGTGACAGTTTTATTTCTTCTCAACATGTCGCGATATCGCGACAATTTTCTTCCTTGTGATTTTTCTTTTGATTTTTAGTATATGGGCCACTTCTATCTTTTGGAAAACCACTGTATATACTCTAAAGAACCTCTTAACTCCTGTCCACTGCATCAACCGATCAGTCTGACTATGTTGACAACAATGACAATACTGTTTCTGCACCTTGCTCAACACTTTCCTTAGCAAAAATTACCCACAAAACATAAGCTTCATCTCTTAAAACTTTGAAAAGGTGACATGACCAAAAATGGTTACTAAAATATAGAGAACTAAACTTCATTCATCGTTCTCAAATATCAATGTCATCATTTCCAATGAAAATTAGCAACTCCATGACCTCAAACCTTTTTTTCCCCTAAAGTAACTTGACTGATAGAGATATCTATAATTTTATTTATTTTTTATTTAAAAAAAAACCTCACTATCCTTGTTTCAAATGACTTTCGTAGGGTTGTCTATTGTTAGTACTTACTTCTAGTGGCCATGCTTAATTTTCCTTGTAAATGCAACCCGTAGTAATTTGTGAAGTTATAATAGAATAACAAGTGCAATTTATGATTGACTGAGTGAATTTTTGGAACTTGTTTGCTAATTGGATTGAGTAATTTGATGAAGAGGATTCACATGATCATTTTTATTAAGATGATTGGGTTTACTAATTTGAATTCTAATAAAAGGATGAGCTTGATTGAGTTATTACGAATTAATTCATTTTATAAAAAATATATATTTGGTTAGAATTAGTTAGTTTTATGACTAATTAGAAAAATGAGTAATTTATATAATTTAATTAATTACAGTTGGATTAAAATGATGAATATGGGTAAAGTGATTAGTTAGACTAGTTAAATTAGTGTGACTCACAATAGGGATTAACTAGGTAAGCACTTAAAGGGTACTTTTTTCTTGGACTAACCTTTAGGCGAGTGTCTAAAGGATATTTTTTTGTTTGGATTAAATATTAGGTGAGGGCTTAAATGGTATTTTTTTTGCTTGAATTAACCTATAAATGAGTGCCTAAAGGGATTTTTTTTGCTTAGATTAACCTTTAGACGAGTGCCTAAAGGGTACTTTTTTTTGGCTAAATTAACCTTAGACAAGTGTTTAAAGCACACTTTTTGCTTGGATCAACCTTTAGGAAAGCGTCTATAGGGCACTTTTTGCTTGGATTAACTATTAGGTGAGCGCTTAAAGGACAATTATTTTTTCTTGGATTAAGCTCTAAGCGAGTGCCTAAAGGTAATTTTTTCTTGGATTAACCTTTAGGTGAGCACCTAAAAGGCACTTTTTATTTGGGTAAACTATTTTTTTTTTTGTATTTACATGGTGGAATCGGTAGCCGCCACGAATCCGGGCAGGCTGTCCAGCTTTTATGGTCGCCACAGTATTCTGCGTTGTTCGCCCCAAAAGCCGCCACACAGATCTTCGCGTAGTCCGCCCCTATAACCACCATGCCACAATCATTTTAAACCTTTTACGCTGCTGAAAGCACTAGGAAAGGGACAAGTGTTCAGTCCGACGAGGCCCGAGATTTGAACCTTGGACCTCTGCCCCCCTTATGGGGTTTGGATGAACCAATTGGTCTACACCTCGGACCTTTTGGGTAAACTGTTAGATGAGTTCCTAAGGGCACTTTTTTTCCTTGGATTAACCTTTAGGTGAGTGCCTAAAGGGCACTTGGATTAACCTTTAGGCAAGTGTCTAATGGACATTTTTTTGAAATATTCTACTATTAATGGAAGGGGAAAGGGTATTACAAGATACATTTCCCTAACAAGGAAACTACTTCACTATCAAAGAATAATAAAAAAGGCAAGAAACAAGTCAATGTTGTTGATATTGTTTATGTTATTGAAGAAGAAGATGATGTTAGGATGATAAAACAAACTCTATATAGGAACCCTGGTGAGGATAAATATTTTTAAAGGAAGAAAAAACACCCAAAAACTAGAGGAGAAGGAAACTAGATGTGCAAAAATTTCCAATCTCAATAGGATAGACACTATATTCAATCATAGAGGACTTGTAAAAAAAGACCACCAACATCACATATGGGAAACTATTGGTGTTGTCATTGGAAAACCAAATGAATTTGTGTAGTGGACTCAATGTTAGGAAAAGAAAAAAAGCTAAAGTTATTATGTTTGATGCAAATGTTTACCCATATGCTCCATATATTGAAGTCTTATGCAAAGTATCTCTATTATTAATGTCTTGGTTAATGGTAGATCCACTCTCAAAGTATTTATGAGTTCTACTCTAAATAAATTAGGATTATCGATATATTGAAATCCAAATTTAATCTCAAATATCTAAATAGGGGAAAAACCAAACTAGTAAGAATGGTTATTTATGCAGTAGTATTGGTCAAGGGAGTCACCTATGTGGTAGATTTTAAAGTTATGAAAGATAGTTCCCTTGCATGACCAATGCTGTTAGGGAAGCTATGATTAAAAAAATCCCAAACTCTTCATTATAATGAAGGATACATGACCATTGATCAATGACGAAAGTGAAGATAAATGTGGTACATCAACCTCACATGTTGAAGATAATAGAAACCAAAAGAATAAAGTGTTTGGATAACCTTGGATTACACAAGTACCAATGAGGTAAATATAAAATAAGGTGAAGTGGAAATATCCTTAGGATAAACTATTCTTGATGCTCTAGTTTATTCCCCATGATAGTCTTTGAGAGAGAGGTGTAGAATTGACTACAATGACTACATTTTGGAGACGTAGTAAAAGAGCAAAAAAAAGAAGATTATTTTTGACTCTTTCATAGATATATTAATTTGTTCACTTTTGATAGGTCTGAGGTGTATACCAATTGGTTCAATGAAACCACATAAGGAGGGATGAACGTCCAAGGTTCAAATCTCAGGCCTCATCGAACTAAACACTTGTTCGTATTCCTAGTGCTTTCAATGGCATAAAAGGTTTACAATGATGTGGCATGGTGGTTATAGGGGTGGACATCATGGAAACTGTCATGGCTACTGATTCCACCATGTTTTAAAAATATATTCACTTTTGATCATAAAAATGTATGGAAAGTTGATTGATAATTCTTATATTGTAAAGCATATGCCATATTGTATTATTTCAAATTTACCAAATCTATTAAGGAAAAGACATAAAATTTGGTTGATGCAGGTTTTATTTTTCCTATAAATAACTTGGAGTAGGAATCTCCAATGGTCATTGTAAAGATAAGAATGGAAATATGAGGGTATGTATTGATTATCAAAATCTAAATAAGATGAAAAATAAAGATCATCCCTGATCTCTTTCTTAGACTAAATACTAAATAGCTTTGCAGATGGCTATAATTGCTATAATAGGTCTGCATTATAAAAAATCAATTAAATATAACCTTCACCATTCCATGGGATACATTTACCTATCAAGTGATATTTTTTGGGTTGTGTAATGCAATTGATTTTTAGTGATTGATGAATAAGGTATTTGAATTATATATTGGGATTTTTTAAGGATTTTTTCTAGATGCTTTCTATATTTATGGGAAGAATGTGTTGTTGCACTTGCACAACATGATCCTTTCTACATGGAATGGGGAACCAATTTTTTTTTGTTGTAGTTTTTCTTTTTCTTTTTTGCTCTTACATGAATAGTCAACCATTAACAAACTTCATTTCTCAATGGGGAGTTGCCAATTGGAGATGCCTAATTTTTGTGCACCGTTAATTTGTCATAGTGCTTATTATTGTAATTATGTATTATAATCTCCTTATAATAGCAAAAAAATATTGTTGATACATGATTGAGAATATATTTTCAAAAAGTATAAATACACCTATATTTCCATAGCTCTAGCACCCAAATTAGCTTAAATTTAGTATTATCAACCAGACAAACATCCTTGGCAACAAGGATGATATCAATTTCAAGGACCATATCTCCAAAAATACTTAAATTAAAGTTCATGAAACCACCCCTATTGGATGTGGATCAAAAATATATTTCTAAAAAATGTAAATTTGTCTAGGTTTCAAGAAGAATTAATCTCCCAAATGACCTATTTTCAACATATTATTTGATTGCCTTGTTGATCATGGACCCTACCTTTTACCTATATTATCCAATTTTAAAACCATATCTCCTGTAATACTCAATGAAAATTCATGAAACCACTTTCATTGGATGTAGATCAAAAGAAGCTTTCTAGAAAATATAAATTTACCTATATTTTGAGGAGGTTTGAGGCCCAAAATTGCTTGTTTTATATAGGCTATCCAAGTTTACATACCCAAAAACCCACCAATTGTATGATCTTGGAAAATTAATGGTCCACATGGATTGGAAGGAGGAATAAATGATGATATAATAAACAACCCTATCAACCATCCAATCTTGAAAAATTAATGTCCCACATAGATTGGAAGGAGGAATAAATGGTGAAACATTGGATAACCACACAACTATATGATCTTGGAAAATAAATGGCCAACATAGATTGGAGGGAGGAATAAATGGTGAAACATTGAAAAACTCCACCAACCATCCAATCTTGGAAAATTATGGTTCACATAGATTGGAGGGAGGAATAAATGATGAAACATTAAAATACCCCACTAATTGTTTGATTTTGGAAAATAAATGACCCACATAGATTGGAGGGAGGAATAAATGGTAAAACATTGAAAAAAACCCAACCCTTTGATATTGGAAAATAAATAGCCCATATGGATTAGAGGAAGGAATAAATAATGAAACATGGAAAACCCTATCGACCATCTAATATTGGAAAATAAATGGCCCATGTATATTGAAGGGAGGAATAAATGGTGAAGTATTAAAAAATCTCACCAACTATTTAATCTTGGCAAATCAATGATCCATGCATATTGGAGGGAGGAGTAAATGGTAAAACATTGATAAATCCTTATAATAGTCTAATCTTGGAAAATCAATGGAAGATATGGATTTGAGGGAGGATTAAATGGTAAAACATTGAAAAATCCCACCAAACCATTTGATTTTGGTGAATCAATGATTGACACAGATTGGATGGAGGAATAAATGGTGAAACATAGGAAAACCCTACCAACTGTATGATCTTGAAAAATTAATGACCCACATGGAATAGAGGGAGGAATAAATGATGAAACATTGAAAACCATGCCAACCAATTGATCTTGGAAAATCAATTGTCCACACATATTAGAGGGAAGAATAAATAGTGAAATATTGAAAACCACACCAACCATCCGATCTTGGCAAATTAAGCTACATAGATTGGATGGAGGAATAAATAATAAAGTATTGAAAAACCTTACCCAACCATCTAATATTAGTAAACCAATAGCCCATATGGATTAGAGGGAGGAATAAATGGTGAAACATTGAAAAACCCTACCAATCATCTGATCTTAGTAAATCAATGACCCACACAAATTGGAGGAAGGAATAAATGGTGAAACATAAAAAACCTTGCCAACCATTTGATCATGAAAAATCAAGTCTATGTGAATTGGAAGGAGGGATAATTAATAAAACATTAGAAACCTTGCCAACCATCCAATCTTGGAAAATCAATGATCCATGCACATTAGAAGGTGGAATACATGGTAAAATAGTGAAAGGCCTTGCCAACTATTTGGTTCTAACAAATCAACAACCCATGGGGATTTAAAGGAGGAATAAATGGTGAAACATTGAAAAACCTTGCCACCTATATATCTTAGTAAATCAATGGCCCATAGAGAAATAAATATGTAAGTTTCCAAAAAATTTCTAAAAAACATAGAAAATTATCAAAAAACACAAGAAAAAGTTGATAAACACAGGAAAAAGCTAGAAAATATAGAAAATAACTAGAGAATATAGGAATAAGTAAAAAACATAGAATTTTGCTAGAAAATACACAAAAAAGGAAAAATGCAAGATGTTGCCAAAAACCTAGAAAATTGCCAAAAAACACAAAGAAAGCCGACAAACATAGAATGTTGAAAAATACAAGAGAAGCCAAAAAATATAAAAACATTATCGGAAAACACAAAAATTTGCTAGAAAACATGGAATGTTGTTGGGAAATGTGCAAATAAAATTAGAGGAGAAAATAAAGGAGAAACCCAAAGGAAAAATACATAAATAAATTTAATTTTTTCTATGTTTCTTTCGCCATTGATTTTTGATAGCATTTATTAATAATTATTTTTTAAATTTTTATAGGTTACTAAGTATAATTACTTAAGGCAAGATTTGGTGGAAAGTGGAATACATGGGTAAGTCTAACAAGTCACAATCAATGTTCAAGATCCAAGGTGTGTCAGAAATTGTTAGGGTCAATGTAGAGTATGAAAGTGATATAATACAAATTAAACATATTAGAGATACAATATATTCAAGCAATTATAGATCTCATAAGGATAGTAATAAATGTAGCATGGCCAAAAAGTAAGTTAACAATTACAACTACTCGAGGATAACATGACAAAAGTTCAATTGCAATTTAACTAAGAGGGTTATAAGCTTGAGAACCAAAAGATAGTGGATGCAATAGTTTTAATGTTGCACAAATGGATGTAAAGTGTTAGGCTAGGAGATATATGGTTGAGTAAACACTCAAATCTACTTGCGATGGTTAATAAAGTAGGGGTCCAAAACATTCAATACCAATAAAGCTCAAGCAATCTCAAATTTTATGGAGGATAAAATTTAATGAGGCATGGAGAAGAAGTGAATCCCAACAAGCTTGTATCATTAAGAGGTTAAAAAATGGATGCAATGACACCAACAATGATAAGATGGTGTTAGAATATAAAATGTGTCAAAATTTAGTGGAATTAATACCTAACCTACTTGTTGAGATTGGTAAATCAATTGTTAAATCATTTAGCCAACAAAAAATAAGAGACCCTAAAATTCATGTAAATAGCAGTTTAATGAGAGATGGTTGAAGGTAATCCTAAGAATATTACATTACAAATGAACTAAAGATAAAATACAAAATTTGATATGCCCCATTGGAAAGAATATAATAGTAATTAAAAGTGTAAAGGCCAGGCTACATAAGAGCAAAAAAAAATGTATAAATAAGGGCCAACTAAACATCCAGAATGGTAGAAAATCATCCATTAGCTGGCCCATTAGACTTATTCCCATTTTTTATTGGATTTTTATTCTATATGGATGGATTTTCTAAACCAAACCTTATGCAACTCTTGAGATTTGTTCTTGTAATTCACTAAAGTGGATGAATCTAAAGTTGTATATATTTCATGTCATATATTTAATAATAGAAGGCTTTGAGATTCTATATTCAATCTACGCATGATGATGGTGGTTATACTCAATTTATTTTATAGTATGTTTTCCCTCTAGAGATCATATCCCTCAGGCTATGTGAATATTGTTAAGATATTTGATTAAATTATTATTAGATCATGCATTATTAGCTCAAATATTAATTTAATATTCTTTGCAGGTAATGATATCCTAAATTGGGAGTATTGACCTTCTAGTTTGTAACCCTAAAGCATGAATTAAATAGACTCTTGCCTAAATAAATGTATAACTTTTTTCTATCATTGGTATCAGAGTAAGAAAATCTAAGTATGCTCTAAACCTGCAATGTGATGTTGATCTCATTTATAAAAAATAATTCTTTTATTTGAGTCACCATCAAGTGTGTGAGGTCTAGTAAGGGCTAATCATCACTGTCCAATGACAAGCCCTTCCATTTGTTTGATATGTGTAGGTTTGAGTGTTTATAGGTTCAATTCATGGGAAAGATATCCATTGATAATTAGATCCTATGCAATCACAACCTTGGATTTGGTCTTCTAAAATATTTTACTCAATCTTTACTAGATCCCTCATTCTAGTTTTCCAAAGATCTAACCTCAAGGGTTTTTGCATTTATCCTTGTTAGATCTTTACTCATTTTCTTAGAAAAAGTCACTTTATTTATGAGATCTATATATTTATTTATAGTAGTCAAATTTATAATATTCTTACACCATTTATTAGATCAATTTGAGTACTACAAAAATGAGTGGTCATATGCTAAATTCTAAGCAATATTGAAGAAGTAATGACTGTTTGAATTTGGGCTAGCAATGTTGTTTTTTTGTTGCTAAAAAATCCATCAAGATCTAAATTCATATTCAAACCTAGATCTAGAATCATATCTATATCCATATCTAGATCTAAATTTAGATACAACCCCAAGTTTACACATTTTCAAGATTTCTTATTATAAAAAAAAGAGAGCTTATTAAAAAAAGAAAGAAATGTGTTTTATTATTTTTAAAAGTGCTTTATTAAGAGTAATTTATTATTAAAGTGATTTGTTTTAAAATGGGGATTATTTTATGAATTTAATTTAATCAATTGTGCAATTGTGATTGTAAACAAGGTGTATTATCAATGGAGTTTGACACCTTTATAATTTTTCTTCCATTTTTCTAAGTTTTGAGGTGATATTTTGTAGCTTCACATAGATGGCCTCTCCCAAAGTGTTTCTCATAGATTCTCAATCTTGAAAGGATCCAAATTTAGATAATGAAATACAAATATGCAAACTATCTTGATAGTGGAGAAGTTATGGGACATTATGATAGGCATCAAAATGCAACCTCAAGGCATGAACTAAGGAGAGATGTATGATGATTCAAATCAAGGAGCACTAATGCTAATCACCCTTGTTACAACTAATGAGATCCAACCACATATTTATGATGAAAAAAATTGGTTTAAGCATGGGATGCCTTTATGACCATATATAAAGGAAAGAATTAATCCACTATTCTTAACCTTCAATCCCTACTGCACAAATTGTGAGTGAAATATGGAGAGACTATGGATCAATTTATTTGTAGAGTCATGGACCTAAAGGGAAAAATAAATGCTATGGGTGAAAAAGTGGATGCCAAGCTCTTAGTTGCCATCATACTTTAAGCTTTACTAGATTGCTTTCACATGCTTACTACCTCCTTAAAAGTCTCCAATAAGGAATTTTTATTTGAGGATTTGGTAAATATGTTGCAATAGGAAGAAGAAAACATTAAATTAAGGGACCAAATGTCAAACAGTGCACTCATAAGCCAAAAACCTATAAGTTAAAAAATTGTAAAATAGAGAAGACAAAAGGGTTCTTTGAACAAAGGTCCTTCCTCATCATCACAATAGAAACCTCAATACCAAAAGAAGCATTACCACATCTATGAACATCATGTCCATGATACCAAATATTATCAGTATAATGCCACCCCATGAGGATATTAGGTCCACAAACCTCAAAAAAAGCAACAACAATATATACCACAAAACCAACAAAAGTAGCAAAAAATGTATGTTGCCATTGGAGAGTCAGATTTAGATTATGAATAGGCATAATGAGTACTAATGACTAAAGTTACCAAAAAAACCAAGGATGATTCTTGGTATATTGATTATGATGTTAGCCAACACATGATAGGTGAAAAATATTGATTTGATATATTCAAATCCAAAGAAGAGAAACCATTGACCATCACCGATGATAAAACCTATGAGGTCAAAGTAGAAGGTAATATTTTGGTTTAAATTCTAGATGGAAAATGCACCATAAAACATGTACTTAATGTTGTAGGACTAGCCAATAACTTGTTGTCTATGCCCCAACTACTAAAGAAAAACATAAAGGTTAATTTTAGAGTTGAGAATGGCAACAAGAGGTATTTTATCATTAAGAATGGTAAGCATATAGCCACCAATTCCTACAAAAGTGGCTTGTTTTCCCTAGATGTCCAATATACTCCTAATGCAATACTATTAACAACCTAGACAACTGCAATCTCCTTATGGTAGGCCTAGAGGTAATGGACCCAAAGGTAACAGACCCAGAGGTAGAGCCAATGGTATATGCAAAGGTATAAGACCTAGAGGTAGAGATGATGGTAGACCCAAAGACAATAGACACAAAGGCAGAGCCAAAGGTAGACCTAGAGGTAGGCTCAAAGGTAGTATATCCAAAGGCAATAGACCTAGAGGTAAGTATAGAGGTAGAAAATTTAAAGGTAATAGATCTATGGTAGACCTAGAGGTAGATGCATAGGTAGAGACAATGGTAAACCCAGATGTTGACCAAATGGAAGATCTAGTGGAAGACTCAAAGGCAAACCCAAATGTGGTTACTAAAGAGCTAAAACATCCAGAGCCAGAACAACCAGAGCTAAAGTAGCCAAATCTAGAGCAACTAGAGTTAGAGAAACTAGAGCTAGAGCAAAAGCAAGAGCCTAAACTCCTGCAAATTAAGGGGAAGAGTCTTAATATTTCTTAACCTGAGTGATATAATAAGGGGGGATGCTATGATATTTTATTACATTATTATTAGATCACACATTATTAGAGGAAAGACTATGTTAATATTCCTTGCATGTAATGATATTCTAAATTGGGAGTATTGATCTTCTAATTTGTAACCCTAAAGCATGTATTATATAGGCTCTTACCTCAATGAATGTATAGATTTTTTCCATCAAATACTAGTTGGGATGAGATTGGTTTTAAAATTAGACTTGTTACTTTATCGGGTTGGAACTAGATTTAGGGTAGTATATGCTTGTTTGTTTTATTTTATTTTATATTGCCCTTTAACCTTTAATTTTTTTTTAAAACAAGTTTATATTAGGAGTACATTAAAACATTCAAAACTAGCTTTTTGCCATGCACAATTTAAAATTCCATATAGTTGTAAGCTAATCATTGCTATTGTATGCAACAATAATATGAATGCAATGAACAATATTATTTGGGTGATTGCAGTTTACATAGTTTAAATTCATCTTTGTTTTACATAGTTCAAATTTTTCTCAATTACAAGTCTTTGTTTATGCATTTTAGACTTATTTCTTGTTTTATGAGATTATAATCTATCTAGAAAAATGTTAAAGAAAATTATTGACTCATGTTTTTCCTTTTTAATTCAAACTTCATGCTTATTAGAGTCAATCAATTTATGTAGTTGTAAGTTTGTTTACACCTATTCCATATTTTGAAGAGTTGCACATATATAGTAGTAAGTTGACCTTTTTATCTTATATATTTTTTTTAAAAAAGAATTTGAAAAACTTATATTAAAACAAAGATCATTTACAAGTTGGGATGAGACTTCTCCCAACCTTAGCCAAAGAGAGCACATGTTTACAACAGTAAAAGAAGATTGGCATTGGATCCAAATCTCCTAAACCATATTTATACAATGGCTATTCACCTATTTACAATTATAAAAGAATATCTATATTGGATTCAAATCTCCTAAACCATATTTCTACAATGGCTATCCAAATGATCTAAATACTAGATTTTCTTATCAACCTGCCTAATCCTCTCATCCTTAATAGCCATGCCACTATACCACTAAACCCTACCTCCTTCTTAGTACCCATTTTATCTAGAAATTTTACTACTTTATTTAGTTCTCTACTCATATAAACTAGAATCACATCATCTAACTTCCTCCAAAATTCCTTAATTTGGATGACAAGAATCCTTAACCTCCATGTCTTCAAAACACAATTCCTCATGCAATCTAGAGCTCCTACCAATATTTGAGAATATGATTCTAGGATTATCCTCTTGTAACCTTGTATTACCACACAAATAGAAGAAAAATTAATAGCTAAGGCTTTTGCTTCATTATTTGTAGCCCTTCCTAGGCCTTTTAGTTCCTAATAGAGAACTATCCCAACATGATTCCTGCAAACCATTCCAATTCCATATCTACCTAGATTACCTTTTGTAGCTCCATTGGTATTAAATTTAATCCAACCTTCTAATGGTGGTTTCTAACTAGCTCTAGCTTGCCCCTCTTTCACTTTGGATTCCTTCTCCATCATCCCTATACTAGCCTAAGTTTCCTCTTTAGCATACACTGCCACAATTTTTGTGACTCTAATCCAAATAACCTGCCAAATGCCATCTAAGGATGACAAGGTTTCTCTAAAAATTCTTCCATTTATCTCCAACTACACTTACTACAAAATGAAGTTTAATCCAAGCTTCCAACTAATACACATATCTTTATATTTAAATCTACCCCTCTCACCTAGGTGTTGTAGGTTATTTGGAGAGGAGAGGATAATCCTCCAAGGGAGGTCCCAGGTTCGAATCTCCACCCTACCAAAAAGTTGAATTGGATACCCAAAATCCAATTGATAATGTTGATGCAGGAAGTGCCAGGCATGACTCCTGGGTGACTTTGATGATGTAGAATCCCCTGGTCATGGTATCTCAAACTAAGGCGGCCCTGTAAGGGATTTTTTGCTTTAAAAAAAAATCTACCCCTCTTCCATCCTTCCCAAATATTAATATGATTCAAATCACCATTGGCTCAAATTTTATTAGATAAAAATCATTGCTCCTAGATACAGCACATGAATGGGAATTCAAACATCAAGTGGTTATATGTTTCCTCACACTTGTAGAATAAAACACATTGAGATAGACCACCAATTCCCCTATGCCTTAAATTATCAAAAGAAATCATTCCATTGTGCATGAACTGCTAGGCAAAGAAGTTTACTTTCATCCAACCCTTAGATTGCTAAATATTCTCCAATACTCAACCTGATATGCATGAGAAGGAGGTTCTATAAGGATATTATCATATACATCCTTCACTATGTAGAATCTATGAATCTCATAGCCCCAAGCTTGTTCATCCTTCTCATATCTACATGTGAGAAATATTTTTGCTAAGATTTTAGTCATGATGGGTTTCAATTATAAAGGGATTAGAATTGGACACTCACCTAAATTATTAAACTACTTATTCTTACAATCCCCCAACTGATTAGTGTTGAAATAAATTTTAATCTAGATCCAACCCTTTATTTCCATGGCTATTTTTATTGGTTACAGTTTTGGGAATTCAACAATGATAGGTGGGTATTGATCCAATGAATCTATTCAAAATCATGTCTTCTCCCCTCTCCCCACTTTCCAAAATAATCAAAGTTTCACTACCTGAGATCCTAACTTTAGAGCCTACCACACTAAGGACCCATTACCAACCAAAAGGAAATGACTCACACATTTGGATTCACCTATCCCAAATATTTACTAGTTCAAACTCTACTGAATAAAGAAGTTGGTTGGGAGATTTATTATTAACTTTGATCTCATTAGTACCAAACCTTCCTTTATCATGGGCTGGCTTACTTTCTCCCAACCTACTAAGGCCTTCTTGGAGTTTCAAATCCAACTTGATAATTACCCCTAGTTTCAAATTTTGATGTCCTAAAAAGTCATGGATTTAGGTGTATGATTTTCATGTCTAGGCCAAGTTACTTTTTCTTCAATTTTGTTGCAATAATACCTAAAGTAGTATTTATAGCTTTGATCATTAAATTTACCCTATGTTATCATCCATATTAGTCTATTTTCTATTATTATAAGTCATTGTTTTGGTTGAGTGTTTGTATCAAGTCCCTCTAAATTTTTGTAAATTTAGGTTCTCAAAAGACTTAGCCTCTCAAATCCTATATATTTTTCAAATCTCCCTTTTGTTAAAATATCATCAGGTAAAAAAGAGCTGAAATTTAATTTTCTATCCATAATTATTTTCCATTGCACTCTCTAAGTCTCTAAATACCACCAATCACCATTTTTCCTACATCCCAAAGGAAACCATTTAATATTTTTCAAAGCCCTTAAGTCATGCTAAAACCCAAAATAAATTATTCATGCTTCCCTCAAATCCCATGTCAATCCCTAGTATAAAACATTTTAGTTGCACAAAATGAAAAAAAATTCTACCTCAAGTTATCTCCCAAGTTTCTCTCAAGTCCATGCATCCCCTTCCATTAAATCCCATGCACCTCTCTCAAATCTCATGGTCTCTATTCATATTCGCCATTGCAAGACATCCTAACCATTCAAATTGATTAATTTCCCCCCCACCATAGTCATGTTATATTACCTAAGGCTGGAAAATTAAAATTTTGAAGTTAAAACCCTTATGTCCCCATGCATCACCCCCTTTTCATTAAGAAGTATGCACCTTTCCTTTATATCATAGTCACTACTTATATCTACCAACTCTCATTAATCCCTACCATACAAAATGCGAAGAGTTCACCATTGTTGGGTGCCAAACACTGGTTAATTTTATCCTATAATTGTCATAGCACTCACATTTAAATTGTCAACCCGGGAGCACATATACTTTAGAAGTACCATGATTGAAACTACCTACACTACCTCCTTAGAGATGAATCCACTAACTACCATTGGGGGTGTTCATGAAGTATCAGTTGAATTGTCCACACCAAGAAAACTTACATACAAATGAAATGCATAAACGTAAACACACCACACTTGAAAGCAATAATACGTCTACCATGAAAAGAATACAACTATAAAATAATTAGATTTAATATAGGAAATCAAAACACACTACCACATGTAATTAAATATATGAAAATAGTAAATAAGAATAGGAGAAGAATACTGGCTTGGAGTGGGCCTAAGCTCCAGCAGATTTGGGCCAGCAAATCACAAAAGTAGTACACAAATAATAAAAAGCTCAAGCTTTATTAATCAGTGCAAAAATATTACATGTAATAGTATTATAAAATAATGATTTCCCCTGCTACAGAGAAGTCTATGTGTTTATATACCACACATGACTTCCTATTGTAGTTTTGTTACAACAGGTATCCTGGTTATAGTCTAAACTGGGATAGTTCAGTTGCTATAGCTGGTGTGCGATGATCAGCTTCCTCGTCATTTACTTGCAATTGGACAATTTGTTTTTGTATGGTTCTGCTTTGCAAATGGTCACATGTTCACCTACTCTAGTTGGGACAACTCATGCTTCAACGATTTCCATAGATGATGTGGAACGGTGGTCAACGGGGTCTCCTCCAATATTTGGTCAACATGCGTAATTTGGGTATTCGTTCGAGTAGGGCGTCTAACTCAATAAGGTGCTTAATTGAGTAAGGCACCTACTTCAGTAAGGAACCTACTTGAGTAAGGTGCCTACTTGAGTAAGGCACCTACTTGAGTAAGGCATCTACTTGAGTAAGGCATCTACTTGAGTAAGGCACCTACTTGAGTAAGGCGTCTACTTGAGTAAGGCGTCTACTTGAGTAAGGCGTCTACTTCACACTTGGATTAGATAATACACATGAATTCATTAAATAAATACATAATATTTCATAAAAATACACAACTCCTTATATAATGCCACACAAAAATCGTTAGTACATATACAAAAGTATGAGCATATCAGGTTCTCATCAACCATCCTCCTTTCGACCTTGAATAATGATTTTAAAATTCTCACGTAGTGCATCACTATAACTTTTTCCTAAAACATAATGGTCCCTTGCAAATTTTGAAATCCCCCATATAAATTTTTTCTCCACTATGGTCGCTATACAATTTATAACAAAACTGAGTTAACCTTTCCAAAAAAATTCCCTAAGTTGTGTGCGTAGGTCAAATCTATCATATCCTCATGAGTTCCCCCCTTTTTCTCCACTAAGTACCAGACATGTTCCACTCATCTTGCGGTAGAAATTCATATTTACCCTCTGTTAATCCCTACCATTCAAATACATTGAGTTTTACTACCTAAAGTCTGGTATAATTTTTCTAAGCATAAATATTTGACATGATTTATTTCTCTTCATAAGGAACTAGACACATTTCCCCCCTCTCTCTCAGTATTTGTGATATAATCATAAATTGTAAGGCCTAATTTGACTTTAATGCTTCATAAAGAAAAAATCTATGCAATCCCCCTTTTTTGATAAACATAATACATCTTCTTTAGATCTCATGGTAGGTATTCATCTCTGCCTTCCCTAATTAATCCCTACAATTCATTATTGATTATCAAATTGAGTCCACCACTAAAAGGAAATATCACATTCCCAATTTATTTAAAATCCTAGCACTTTCATTAAATATTACAGTAACTATTCATTCTCGAACTCCTCAAGCAATCCTGACCATACAAAGTGTTGATATTTTCTCACCAAAGACTCATAGTCTAATAAAATGAATGGTAGGATATCTGACCCAATAAATATGATAGTGTAGAAAAACCAATCACAAAATCAAGTGAAGACAAGCAAGTTATACCATGGAAAATTATTATAAGTCTGTCATTTAAGTTTATTCTTTTTTGACTAATACCTTTAGCTTCCTATTATGCCAAATTTGGATGGTTGAGATCATTATTGAAGATTCGACGATGTGGGTTTTTCTGGACAAAATAAAACACCAAATTTTGATTGGCCTATTAAAAAATCACATGAAAATTGAAGGCAAGATAAAATGGAACAAGTCCCAAAAAATTTGGTAGGGAAACATACCTTTTAGTGAATGCTATCTATCTAGGAAGAATAATGAGACAAGAAAATGACAAAAAGTATCTTTCTAAGGAAATGATAAAGTCGAAAGACTTTGCACATATACATACATATGTAATAGATTTCCAAGGTCCTAGATTTGACCTCTAGGAAGCCAATGATTACAATTCAAACAAGGTGCAATACCTCAATAAAAGTTCTCTTAGCTAATGGTATAACACAAATGCCATGATACAACAGTTAATGTTTTTAAGAAGAATTAGGTGGTAAGATTTGAGTGGCAAGAGAAGTGATTGTTGTTGGAAACAATAAAGGTTTAAGCATGCAAAGCTATCTATAAAAAATGTTATAAATTTCCACTTTGAATGGCCAAACTTCATTTGTAGTAAGTCGAATGTTGAAGAGAGGATACAAGGCTATTGAACCTAGGGTCTATTGCAAGTTTGAGAGCTTTTGAATTACAAAAAACTTCTTGTAATGGCATACTCTAGTGCTAATATTGCATTCCCTATCCCTATAATCGTAGTAAAAATTGATAACCTTACTAAAACATCTCCATATTAGGAGTTACGAGGAAAATCCATCACTAGATATGAAAAAGAGTTCTCCTTGCTATCCAACCCAAACTAGGAAATTATTGCTGATCAACAATGGGAAATAGAACACACATCCATATATAGCTATGGGCCAACTACAAAAGACTACTAATGCAACCCATCATTTCTTATGGGAATTTTTAAAAGGGTGTGGAGAGCTCAACATAGTTCCAACCCTTACTGCAACAAGTGGACATGCAACTTAGGTAACCTGATATGTCCCAAGGTTTACTATTTCTTAAGCATCCTATCCTGGCTTGCGATTGCCGATGATTCTCAAAATAGAGCAATCAAGGATTATGAAAATAGGGCTATGTTCAAGATCACTCTAGATAGGATCAGAAAGATCTTTTATTTAAATGAAGCTACCAAAATCTTGGATGACAAGGTACTAGCATCTAAAGCCCAACATATGATTGGTACTAATTTTTATACCAAACCATTTAATTACAATGAACCCGTATCATCCCATTTTCCTATTCATAAGTTTGCACTCCATCCTTGGGAAAAAGACTATGCTGATATAATTAATATACTAATAAGAATTAAAGATTTGAACTGGATAGAAAATAAAGTCTTGTTTTTAATAGTTTAATGCAATAGAAGAGGACAACCTACAATGTATAGATGGGAGGATGTTATCAATGATAATATAGATAAAAATCTTAGAGAATTACATAGAGCCATTCTAGAGCAGAGAGAACTAATGCCCCTTTTTTATATTATTCTTTTCTCATACATTTAATAGTAGGACATTTTACTAAGCAATTGATTGTACAATGGGAAGGGGTGTATGAACCTATTCAAGAAGAGCTTCCCTAGATACAAGAGGGTCAATCAGGTCATGTCCATTTTTTTGGACAATTTCTCTGTTAGGATCATCCATCCTAACATTATTCGTTAGTATTAGTTAGTATTATAAATCATTTAATTATTATATTATTAACTCATAAAGTGAACCATCACAACTCTTCATACGTGAACCATCACGTCTCTTCACCAACGTAGCTTTAGGGTAGATATATATTAGGTTGGCCATTCACACAAATCATCCAAGAAGAAGAATAAGAAGCATAGATTCTAAGGAGGGAGCCCCCTATAAGTGGCAAGGAGGGAGTCCCCTATAGCGGCAAAGAGATTACAAGGGAACCCCCTTTAAGTGGCCTATGATTACATTTTATATTAAATTATTTATCAAATTTACACAAGAACATCAGGGTTCTTGCATTCTCCCAGAAATTTATTATCAACTCTATTGGTTATGGAATAACTAAATTTTTGCATGAAAAAGTAGGGGATTTTTTATATACTAAATAATTCACTTACATAAGAGTATACAGGTCTAAAATTCTTCCAAAGATATCACCTAAATTATGTCCTATGTCCATAGCGATATTAGAAATTATAAGGCAAATGGAAAAAGAAATCAAAATGAGGGTAGTAAAGAAGTAGACGAGAGTCCCTTGGCTAAAAATACCCTATAGAATGAGGCATTTTTTATACAAAGGGTATTTTGGTATATTGGGAGCTCTAGGGAAAATGGAATCATATGGTTTTGCTGAAATTACTTGGCATCCATATGACCCATTTAATTACTACAGGAAGAATGTGCTTGATAAAATGTTAAATGCTCTAGTAACTCACCGAGGAGACATATTTGAAGATGAAATACAAAAGGCTATTAGGAGAAATCAATATTTAGAATCCATATGGAGCAAGTATCTAAAGAAGAGACCTTATACCCAGATAGAGATGGTAGGAAAATATCAAATAGAACTAAGAGTTCTAGGTTGGTTTCAATAGAGTCAATTGCACCATTAGTCCTTGCAATATGCCCTAAAGAATTTAGAGATCCTATCCTAGAGATTATAAACTAAGGACCTGAATTTATCGAGGTATTAATGGAGGTAGCATATACCACTCTAATAGAAATAGGGGAATCTTCAGTTTTCCAACATTCTCAAGACACTACTATTGATACTAGGAAAGGAAAAGAGATTGTTGCTATACAAGATAAAGAGTTTATTGATATTGCACCAACACAAGTCTAGCCCATTGCCCTAGATATTGCTTAAATATTGATGGCTCCAAAGCATAAGCTAGATTTAGAAATAAATCTACCCCAAGTGATACCCACAATCGTAGTAGTAAATAAATAAGAAATAAAGATATATTTGATTGTGCTTAAGATGATCCAAGAGGCTAGGGTTTATCTAATATTCTAAGAGGGAATCAAACTACAACTAGAATCCCTTCAAGTGCTATACAAGATAAAGAGTTTATTGATATTGCACCAATACAAGTCTAGCCCATTGCCTTAGATCTAGCTCAAATATTGATGGCTCCAAAGCATAAGCTAGATTTAGAAATAAATCTATCACAAGTGATACCCACAATCGTAGTAGTAAATAAATAAGAAATAAATATGTATTTTATTGTGCTTAATATGATCCAAGAGGCTGGGGTTTATCTAATATTCTAAGAGGTAATCAAACTACAACTAGAAGCCCTTCAAGTTCACCAGAGTAAAAAAAGGCTAGGCCTAAAATTGTTACCACAAGATCTAAAGGGATTACTCTCACAAGAGTAGAAGAGGCTATCTAATTTGATCCAGTCAAACAAAGAAAATTTAAGCCATAGAGGAAACAAAGATCCCAATGAAGTGTAGTATATAGTTGAAGAAACTAGGGATCAAACTTCCTGCACTCCATCCACTACCACAAATAAGATCCCTTTGTTGAAGAATTTGAAAGAAGCATAAATTAACCTAGAAAAAGAGGAACTATTAGTACAATGGACCCAATTGCCATGATGAATTCACAAATTACTGTATAGGCACAACGTACACTTGCTCTATAAAAAAAGTTAAAGAATTGAAAGTCAAGGCAACAAAAGTAGATCAATTACAAGTAGAAATAAACATTCTTAAACATCAAATATCATATTCTCAAGCTACAACTTCAAGAATAGAGCCTCATATCATAATAAAAAATATTGATTGCTCTGACTTCATTTCTAAATATAAAATAATATACAAGATAAGTTAAAGGATTTGAGAGAGATATTTTACAACATCAATATGATTAAGAGCTCTATAGAAAACCTAGAACAACTCCTGGAATAGGTAGAAAATAGGATAAACACCATATATCCCACATTTTGATAATTTTAAGAGTACTATGAAGAGATAATAAGAGGATAGGTAGCATTGGGAGATAACATCATTATTTTCTATGTTGAAGAGTTCATAAAAATATCAATATTTTTGAGGGATAGGTCTGGATGACATAGCTAGACCAGAAAGGTGATTGAATGGGAGGAAGAGATAAATTATGAGCTTAATGAAATAATATTTTCCCTAGAAGAATGCTTATAGGTGTTTAATGTTGAATATCTAATCCTAAGCAACATCCAACACTTTGACTATGATCTAGATAATTATTTAGAATTAGCTAGACAAACAAAACTTAATGAGAGAAATAATCGATCGAGCACATGTTCAATTTTTCTCAAAAAAGCAAGGAATGGTCAAAAAGTTAAAATTGTACAAGATTTAAATATGTTAACTTTTACTATGACCTTTTGTGAAGAAGCATGGGAGGTCATTAACATGAAATAAAAGACCTCCAAGAAGAAATGAGTAAAGGAAAAAATACTAGAAAAAATAATATTAAAATATCCATGATAGCAATCTCCCAGAAAAAGACAATGAACAAGGATAGAGATAAGAATAGGATAAAATAAAATAATCCAATCAGGATAGCACAAGGTCCACCACAGAGGGAGACACAAATCATAATAACGAGATATAAGTCCATAGGTGAGCTAGCTGTATAGCCCAAATTTAATACAACTTAAGGTTTTGGATACAACCAAATGTAAAATTTTAGAACTCAATAAAGCTATAATTTTTTTGTATCACATTCAGTCAATCAAGGGTAGAGATGATGCCAAATGGAGGGCTCAATCGAAGATAGTTATAACAAAAACATAGCACCTTTACACTATAAAATGAATTGTTGTAGTCAAAAAGAGGATCAATAATTGCATAGACTTTTTTTACTTAAAGGTATTCCATAGTTTCCTTGCTTTGTAAATTATATTCCCCTTTGTGTCTTGTTTCTCTTATCATCTCTTATTCTTCCCCAATATTTCACAGGTCTTGTTAAGGAAGTGTCCAAGAAGTTAAGATTATTTCCAGTGACTAGACCAAAATTTTGGAGGCTTTCTGTTACCATATTGGAACAAAAGGTTTAAGGGTTCTTATTACATTATTTGAATGAGAATCCATATTGTATTCATATAGTGAGTTTCTATGTTGAATTGTAGCCAGACTCCCCCTATAAAAATCTTTTTATATTAATACAATTCCAACTTCTTCCTTTAGGTAATTCACTGTGTTTAGCTTTGTATGTGTATCACATTTACATGTTACACAATTTGAATGTGTAAATGATATTTTATTTCATTGGTTAATTGATTATGTTTATTACAATATTTGAATGAATATAATTAACCCAACTTTCTCCCTCTCTCTTCATTTTCATTAATATGCTCATAATTTTGCTATAATTGGCAAATGGATAAGACATCAGTATAATAATAAAGGCATTATCATACATTTTTTCTTGTAAATATTAATCAAAGAACACTTAATATTATATGTATTTTTTTATATGGATGAGCCCACACTTAAAAATCACAATTCAATCTCTCTATTAGATTTCCTAACCAGCCATAGTTTGTTTGAAGTCTTCTTAATTATTCATTCCCATGTAAAGAGGTAGGTTCCAAAGTCCACAATACTCCTTGTGGTTCAAAAAATATTGTGGCATGAAAAAACTATAAGGGACACGAAAAATTTCCACAACATATTTTGGTGCCATTGTTGGGGATAAACTATGTGTTATGTTTGAACTTTTTGTGGTTTTCCCTAAATGTTTAAATTTTTAAAATCCAAAGTACAACAGTCATGGGTCTTGACAATGTTTAAACTTTTTTATCTCTATTTTATCATAATTTCTACATCCCTTGAGTGTATTACTATTTTGTGAAGCTAAGAGTATTAAGATCAAGCAATATTAACCAAAATATCCTTGTTCTTTCTACATATATAGTGCTAGTGAATTTGACTGGTTTATACCCAGAAGTCAAGAATTAAAAAAAGAAGCAACTTGTCCTGACATCTACAAGAAGGAGCACTCGACATCTCTATCCAAAGCTATCAAATCCAGAGGTACTTTTCTAGACTTATAAAATAATACCTATATCTAAAAGTTTTATTTCTAAAAATAATTCCAATTCTACCACTATTAGTATTAGCTCTAGTGTTATTCCTTGTGTGAGTGTTACCTTGAATTCTATTAATAGCACCCTTATAGTTAACATGGCCAATCCACAACTTAATATTCATTAGTGTAGAACCAATAGGTACCTCCCTTTTGTCTAACCTCCAAATTTGAATCCCTTACCTAGAAAAGCTCATAAGTATTTATCCAAGTTTTAAGGGAACAATGCTATATCTGGCGAAGATCACATTGGAGATTTTATATATGCTATGGATAGTCTCAAAGTGAATGAGAAAGATGTAGTCCTTAGACTATTCTTACAATCATTACAAAAAGATGCCAGAGAATGGTTTGACAATATTCCAAATGGTACTTTCCATAATTTTCATAAAATAGAGGAAAGTTTTCTCAAGAAATATGGTGAAAGAAAAAATGAATAGTCTCTTTTAACAAAATTGGAAACAATGAAGAAGAAATATAATGAGTCAATAGAGTATTTTAACAAGATATTTATCAATATTAGAAATAAAATCCCTACTGGGTTAAGACCTAATGACATACAATCAATCTAATTTTACAAGAATGCATTTCTAGAAGACTTCCATTATGATTTAAGATAGGAATGTTGGAAATTTGAGTTAATTTGAGGAATTTTATGTTGTCATTGATGTCACATGGATAATTGATGTCACATGGATCACATTTGGTTTTGGTGGCCAAAATATTTCATAAATAAGCATTTATGATATTTTTGAAAGCATGGCTATTTACAGGATTTTTATGAAAACCAAGCCAGGCAAAATAAAGGTTTTATTTAAAACCATGGTGGGCTTATGTGGAAAGGGATTTTATTAAAAGCCAAGGTGGAACTTTGTTTCATCAAAAAAGGACCTCTGGCGATGAAGATATTAAAGTTTAAAGTTTAAGTTTAAATTAATGGAGGGCCGACCTATGTGCAATTAATGGAGGGTGGCATATATATATGTAAAGGTTTCAATTTATTTTGGAAATGGGGCATATTATATATCGTAAGAAAGATTATTTCGAGGGCTATTTGAATAACTTATTTAGAAGGAGAAATAAGGCGCATGTAAAGATATATTTATGATTTTACAAAGGGGTTCCAAAAGTGAAGTTTGCCTTGTTCTTTTTCAAGAGGATTAATTCTTTCATGAGGTGACAAGTGGTTTTAGGAGAGATAAGGAAGTTGTGCAATTAAAGACCTTGGTGATGATTATTGAAAAGTGGAGTAATGTTGATTATTTTGTGATCTACTAACCCTTGTGAATATTGGCAAACGAAAGTTGTGTTTAGTGTGGCAAATTTTATGGACAACTTCTTGGCTTCATAAAAGGCATGGGCGCATTATCCTATTGATTTTTTATGGTGGTTGATTTATGAAATATCATTGGAGGGAAATGATTTCTTGTGGTTTATTTTTTGAAAGTGGTTGGTTGAATGCTTCAAGGTTTTATGAATTGAGAGTTGTGTCTAAACCTTGTTTGATAAGCATAGTTGTTGAAGCCCATTGGTTGTGAAAGAACTTGAGTTAGAAAATAACATGAGTATCATTGTTATGTGAGATTTGTGGTTGAGAATTGTTGGAAACATTTGAGTTGGTTGATACATACTTGGACTAGGGTTGTGTGAGAGAGAGTTATCCATTGTGGTGATTGGTTGAGTTGAGTTTATTGAGCCTAGTCAAGTCATGTGTGAAGTGATTGTTCAAGTCCTATGAAACAAACTATTATATTATTCTGATTTGAGTTGAGAGTAAGATTAAAATATATTGAGTCTCTAAAAATTCTCTTTATGCTTCTATGAGATTGACTTGAGTTGAGTTGAGATTGATTTGAGTTGAGATTGAGATTAGAACATATTGAGTCTCTAAAAACTTTCTTTATGATTCTATAAGATTGACTTGAGTTGAGTTGAGATTGATTTGAGTTGAGTTGAGTTGAGATCATTATGGATAATTATTTTCATACATTGAAGAGTACATTGCCATTCATTGTTGAGTTCATAATTGAGCTTTGCATTGATATATTTGTGGATGAGATTTGAGTGCTACTTGAGCATGTTTGGTTGAGACTTTGAGAAGGCATTTGTGAATATTTTTGGGACAGATTTGTGGATAGTTTTGGGCAAGTTCTTGGTGATCTTGCTAGAGCATTTTTGGGAAAGTTTTTGGTGAGCTTGCTAGAGAATATTTGGGCAAGTTCTTGGTGAGATTGCTAGAGCAAATTTGGGCAAGTTCTTGGTGAGCTTGCTAAAGTAGATTTGGACAAGTTCTATGTGAGCTTGTTATTTAGCATTTGATAAGTTCTGTGTGAGCTTGTTAAGCAGGTTCTGTGTGAGTCTGTTGAGCAGGTTCTTAGTGAGCCTATTGATAGAGCTTTTGAGGTGACATATTACAGAGGATAGAGTCTTAGTGGATAGAGATCAAACAACCAATATAGTTGAAGATAGATATGAGTGAGGAGTATTCAAGTGGAGAGAGGTCCACCAGTCAGTGCAGCATAGAGACAAAGTCTTCTAGAAGATCACATAGCCAGAGTAGAAGGGGAAAGAGTTCTCCTGTGGAAGGGATCCACGAACTTGAGATTAGGGGATCAACATCTCCTTTGGATAAAGATCCATAAACTTTGTAATTGGGAGTGATTCCCAAAGATATTGATTGAGAAATTTTTAGTAAAATATTTTCTCCATGGAGTAGCTCACATTGGAGGAACCACATTAAATATTGTGTCTCAATTGTGTGTGGTGACTTGTGCTCTTGCTTACTACTGCTATCTGAGTTATTAATGCACATTGCTATATTTGGTTATTGCAATTAAGGACATTAATTTATATTGATTTGGAAAGAAAGTAAAAAGTGGTCTTATACTGTTCACCCTCCCTCTTAGTATAAGCTTGTGTTCTTCAATTGGTATCAGAGCGGGTTCCTTCGGAAAGGCTAACAACTTGAGGGCATCTTCTACAAAGAACATAGATGGCTTCATAGGAAGGATTATCTTCAAATAAGGCTCCATTGTTTGATTATAACAATTATGCTTTCTAGAGCATGAGGATGAAGAACTACTTGATATCACAAGGATATGAGGTATGAAAGATGGTTGAAAAAGAGTATAAGGTTGAAGGTGATCCCGAGGAAGATAAGACTACCAGGAAATTGGTTGAGATCAATGCAAGAGCAATGAATTATATTTTGAGTGGGCTACATGAGATAGATTTTACAAAGGTCATGGTATGTACTTCAGCTAATGAGATGTGGACCAAGTTGAGGAATACTTATGAAGGAGATTTCAAGGTAAAGTTGGCAAAACTACAAACTCATAGAAAAAGATTTGAGAAATTGAAAATGGAAGATTCTGAAGATATTTCAAAGTTCTTACTTCAAGTTGATGAGATTACTAACACTATGAGAGGCCTAGGTTTTGATATGAAAGAATCAAAAGTTACTCAAAAGGTTTTGAGATCACTTCCCATGAAATATGATGCAAATGTTTCATCAATAGAAGAAACAATAGATATCAACAAGTTAACAATGGAAGAATTGCAAGGTACTCTCACAACTTATGAGATGAGGGTAAGTAATCATCAAGCTCCAATAAAAGATATTGCATTCAAGGCTTCAAAAAAAGAGAACGAGAAAGTTTTAGAAACAGATAGAGTTTTATAAAATGATGAGGAATCTAACTTCATCAAAATGAATAAGGACTCAAGGAATTTTAGAGATATATGGAAAGTCAGGTGCTACAAGTGTGATGATCTTGGTCACTATGCATACAAGTGTCCACATGAAGAAATCAATGATGATGAAAAATAGGGTCATAGAAGAAAAGAAGATGGAAAGCATAAGCATGAAAAATATGACATATTCAAGAAAAATAGATATTAGAAGAAGAAATTTTTTCCTAAGGTAAATAAATCTTACTACATTGTAGAAGCAAGTGATAGCTTAGATCATAGTGATAGAGACAATTTAGATGATGAAAAGGAAGAGTATTTATTCCTAGGAATAGAATGTGAAAGAGAATAATGTTTTGTGTGTGGTCAAAGAGATCACAGATCAGGATATTGCAATGGTTTTAGTGATAGTGAAGATGAGATGATACATCAAGGAAACAAGCATGGTCAAAGAAATCTTGAGAGTTTGTTTTCTATAGAAGATTATAATGATATTAGTGACAATGAAGATGAAGAAGGGTTTTTCTATGGAATAAGAGAAGTAGAAGAAGAACATTCACTCCAAATAGAAGAAGTTAAACAAGAGGATAATGTCTCAGATGATCTAAAGGAAGACTTCAATGTTATCCATGAACAACTACAAGAGGTTAAGGAGAATCTAAAAGAATTGAGATGTTCCCTACATGAGAATTTTGATCCATCACATGACTCAAAAGGTCAAGATATTTTTACTAAGAAGGAAACATGTATTTTAGAGGCTATAGAGATGGATGCCAAGTTGCTACTTGACACAAATGAAGAGAAAGAAGAGGAAGATTCCAAAGCACCAAAGGTCCCATATTTTAGGTTTGGGGAATCACACTCAAAAGGAAATGAAGTTATAAAATATGAAAGCAAGGAAGCACCTAAGATTTGTGAGGAAATTTCCAAAGTTCCTATGGCTCCAAATATTCAGTTTGAATCTTGTTTTGAGATAGGTGAATCAAGTTCAAAAGGAGAAGAAACTCTTGAAAATAAAAGCAAGGAAGAAATTAAGGAAGAGGATTTAGATACTACAAATAAGGTTCAAGGATGTAATGCACAAGTTGAAAATGATCATAGGGATAATGATAAAGAAAGGGTCTATGGATCAAAGAAGTTTGATTTTTCTAGAAGAAACTTCAAAGGAAGAAGGTATGATTTTTAGGGTCATTTCTTCTCATGTAATAGGATTGGTCATAAATATTTTTAGTGCAAATAAAATGAGCTAAATGGTTGTGGTTTTAGATCTACATAATTTAGAAGTCATGGTCATAATGGTCATGAAAACAGAGCTTCACAATATAGGGTTCAAGAAAGGAATGGATATGGAAATTACTTCAAGAAATAATTCAAGACATGGGCACCATCCAAAGGCTACAATATCAAGTGTTTTAATTGCAATAACTTTGGGCATATTGTAAAATGGTGTAGGACTCAATTCCAAACAGGTTCAAGGCAAGAAGGTCAAGCAGTTTCAAGACAAGAAGGTCAAACAGGTTCAAAACAAGAAGAGCAAGGAACTCATTGAGAAAAAGATATCAAAAAGATGTGGAAGGAAGTTGATAGAGGAAAGAAACAATGTAATATGGGAGTAAATGTACTCCCACCCCAAAATTAATCACCTCAAGAGAGAAGGTGGTGAGGGGGTGATGGGGGGCCAAAAATTGCATCTAACAAATCATAAATTTTCATTCAACAATTTCAAGTAAAATTACATAAACAACCCGCAGGCTTAGTTTTATATTCTCTATGCAATCTCTAGCTCTCCATCCCTCTCAATCTGCTTAGATTTCAATCTAGCAGTCACGCAATGGCTCTCGGCCTTCAGTATGTAGCTCTTCGGCTTTCACAGCTTTCTCACTCTACGGACCCTGGTGCAACTGCCTCACATTCGACGAATCTGCTACATGCCTATGGATCCAAGCTTACTCTGTTCCTGGTGCAAACTACCTCACGTTCGGTGAATCTGTCTGCACTACCCAGGAACTCAAGCTTTTTTGGAAGGAAGAACAAAGCAGCAGGGCCAAAACAGCCCTCTTGTTATCGCATCTGCAACCCTGCCTCTCGTCGTTCTCCAACCCCTCTACACGCCTTCTGTTTGCATTTTTATAGCTTTTTGATATTCATCTTATGGCGTTCCATGTAACCACAACTCCATGATATCCTCTGAAACAGTTCTTGTAACCGTTGGAACGGCCCCCTGTAATCACTGTAACGAACCTTGAACTATCGCACCAACTTTCGTTAACTATCATGCTATAATGGTCTCTAAAACTGTCGGATCGACTTTTGTTTATTGTCGCATTACTCTGCACGACTCTTTGTCTTCACCTGCTTTCACTGCACCTTGGTGCCACGTGTTGTCCAATGCTGTCGCATGTCATTCAACGAACTCATTCTGCAATGGCCTTCCAAAAATGTTGCATGTTATGACATCGCGACATCTTCTCCCTCAGGTTCATCCTCTTCTCTACCGGTCGCGATATCACGACATGTCATGATATCATGAAATTTCAGCTTCTTTGCTCTCTCCTTTCTCTTTGGGTCACGAAATCGCGATGTGTCACGATATCGCGACACTTTTCTCTTCATCCACTTTCTCTTCTCTTCTAGCCGTGAAAATGCGACATGTCGTGAAATCACGACATATTTTCCTCTTTGCTTCCTCTCACTTCTTTCGGTCACAAAAATGCGACATGTCATGAAATCATGACATCTTCTCCTTCGACTCCTTCGACTCCTTCGCTCGCATCTTGGTCACCAAAATGTGACATGTCGCGAAATTGCGAAATCTTCTCTTTTGGCTCCTTCACTCACATTTTGGTCACGAAAATGCGACATGTCATGAAATCATGACATTTTCCTCCTCTGGCTCCTTCGCTTTTTGGTCACGAAAATGTGACATGTCATGAAATCGTGACATCTTCCTCCCTTGGCTTCTTCTTCGCCTTCTAGTCGCAAAAATGCGACATGTCATGAAATCGTGACATCTTTCTCCTTCGGCTGCTTCATCATCTTCTGGTCATGACATCTTCTCCATTGTGCCTTCTCTCTCCTCTATGGGTCACAAAACTGTGACATGTCATGAAATCGTGACATCTCCTCGTCTGTGCCATCTCTCTCCTCTACGGGTCGTGAAACTATGACATGTCACAAAATCATGACATCTTCCTCCATTGGATTCTTCACTTGCCTTCTAGTTGCAAAACTATGACATGTCGTGAAATCATGACATCTCCTCATCTACGCCATCTCTCTCCTTTCGGTGTCACGATATCGCGACACTTTTTCTGTCACGATATCTGCGGGTCATGATAACGCGACATGTCATGATATCGCGACATCTTCTGTCTGTTGCTTCTCTCTCTAATTTGTGTCACAATATCGTGACACTTTTTCTATCATGATATCATGACAGTTTTCCTCCTCATCTCTCTCCTCTTTTGGTCACGATTTTGCGACATGTCACGAAATCGCGACAGCTTCCTTCCTTAGCCAATTTTTTAGAAGTGGCCCTCCTACCACTGGATGCTTCTGCATTAGGTGCTACTGGATGCTCCTGCATCAGACACCCGGGGTTGATGGAGAAGTGACCTTCACTTCTATACTATTCTGTCACCTTCTTCTACACAGGGACTCAAACTCTCATTAATCAACCCTCTATCTTCTCACCACTTTTCCACAGATCCTGGTGCAAGCTGCCTCACTTTCGATGCTCTGCTCGCACACTCAGGAACTTCTCGCTCTGATACCACTTGATGGGGGGCCAAAAATTGCATCTAACAAATCACAAATTTTCATTCAACAATTTCAAGTAAAATTACATAAATAGCCCACAGGCTTAGTTTTCTATTCTCTATGCAATCTCTAGCTCTCCATCCCTCTCAATCTGCCTAGATTTCAATCTGGCAGTCACACAATGGATCTTGGCCTTCAGTCTGTAGCTCTTTAGATTTCACAGCTTTCTCACTCTACGGACCCTGGTGCAACTGCCTCATGTTCGGCGAATATGCTACACGCCTATAAATCCAAGCTTACTCTGTTCCTAGTGCAGACTGCCTCACGTTCGACGAATCTGTCTGCACTACCTAGGAACTCAAGATTTTCTGGAAGGAAGAACAATGCAGCAGGTCTAGAATGGCCCTCTAGTTATCGCATCTACAACCCTACCTCTCGTCGTTCTCCAACCCCTCTACACGCCTTCTGTCTGCCTTTTTATAGCTTTCTGATATTCATCTTATGGCGTTCCATGTAACCACCACTCCATGATCTCCTCTAAAATGGTTCTTGTAACCGTTAGAACGGCCCCTTGTAACTGCTGTAACAGACCTTGAATTGTCGCACCGAGTTTCGTTAACTGTCATGCTGTAATGGTCTTTGAAACTGCCAGATCGACTTCTGTTTACTGTCGCATTACTCTGCATGACTCTTTGTCTTCACCTGCTTTCATTGCACCTTGGTGCCATGTGTTGTCCAGTGCTGCCATGTGTCGTTCAATGAAATCATTCTGCAATAGCCTTCCAAAAATGCTACATGTCGTGACATCTTCTCCCTCAGGTTCATCCTCTCCTCTGTTGATCACGATATCGCGACATGTCGTGATATCGTGACATGTCATGATATCGTGACATTTCAGCTTCCTTGCTCTCTCCTTTCTCTTCGGGTCACGAAATCGTGACGTGTCATGATATCGTGACACTTTTCTCTTCATCCACTTTCTCTTCTCTTCTAGTCGCAAAAATGCGACATGTCATGAAATCGTGACATCTTTTCCTCTCTGCTTCCTCTCGCTTCTTTAGGTCACGAAAATGCGACATGTCACGAAATCATGACATCTTCTCCTCTGGCTCCTTCGCTCGCCTCTTGGTCGTGAAAATGTGACATGTCACGAAATCATGACATCTTCTCTTCCGGCTCCTTCGCTCGCCTCTTGGTTGCAAAAATGCGACATGTCACGAAATCGTGACATTTTCCTCCTCTGGCTCCTCCTTCGCTTTCTGGTTGCAAAAATGCGACATGTCGTGAAATCGTGACATCTTCCTCCCTTGGATTCTTCTTCACCTTCTGGTCATGAAAATGCGACATGTCATGAAATCGTGACATCTTTCTCCTTCGGCTGCTTTGTCGTCTTTTGGTCGTAAAAATGCGACATGTCACGAAATCGCGACATCTTCTCCATTATGCCTTCTCTCTCCTCTACGGGTCGTGAAACTATGACATGTCATGAAATCGTGACATCTCCTCGTCTACGCAATCTCTCTCCTATGTGGGTTGTGAAACTATGACATGTCACGAAATCATGACATCTTCCTTCGTTGGCTTCTTCACTTGCCTTCTAGTCGTGAAACTACGACATGTCATGAAATCGTGACATCTCCTCATCTGCACCATCTCTCTCCTTTTGGTGTCGCGATATCGCGACACTTTTTCTATCGTGATATCGTGACAGTTTTCATTCTCGTCGACTCTTTCATCTGTGGGTCGCGATAATGCGACATGTTGCGATATCGCGACATCTTCCATCAGCTACTTCTCTCTCTAATTTGTGTTGCGATATCGCGACACTTTTTCTGTCACGATATCGTGACAGTTTTCCTCCTTCTCATCTCTCCCCTTTTTTGGTCGCGATTTCATGACATGTGAAATCGTGATAGCTTCCTTCCTTAGCCAAATTTTCAGAAGTGGCCCTCCTGCCACTGGATGCTTTTGCATTAGGTGCTACTGGATGCTCCTGCATCAAGGGGCTATGCTTAAGAGTCATATATTTTAGCCCCATAGGTGTCCATTTTGCCATTGATGTCAAAGGGAAAGAGATTTGAGTAAGGAGGAGAGCATTGAGTTAGGAGCATAAGCCTCCAAAGAGAGTATTGAGTTAGGGGGAGCAACCTCCATAGAGATTATTGAATCAAGGGGAGCAGCTTTGATTCTCAAAGATGGTTTTTGTAGTGATTGTGGTGTTTGCATTAGAGGTGTTGCCATCAATGACAAAGGGGGAGATTGTTGGAAATTTGAGTTAATTTGAGGAATTTTGTGTTGTCATTGATGTCACATGGATCACATTTGGTTTTGGTGGCCAAAATATTTCATAAATAAGCATTTATGATATTTTGGAAAGTATGGCTATTTATAGGGTTTTTATGAAAACCAAGGAAGGCAAAATAAAAGGTTTTATTTAAAACCATGGTGGGCTTATGTGGAAAGGGCTTTTCTTAAAAGCCAAGGTGGAACTTTGTTTCATTGAAAAAGGACCTCCAGTGATGAAGATATTAAAGTTTAAAGTTTAAGTTTAAATTAATGGAGGGCCGGCCTATGTGCAATTAATGGAGGGTGGCATATATATATGTGTAAAGGTTTCAATTTATTTTGGAAACTGGGCATATTATATGTCGTCGAAAAGCTTATTTCAAGGGATATTTGAATAACTTATTTAGGAGGAGAAATAAGGTGTGTGTAAAGAGATATTTCTGATTTTGCAAAGGGGTTCCAAAAGTGAAGTTTACCTTGTTATTTTTCAAGAGGATTAATTCTTTCATGAGGTGATAAGGAGAGATAAGGAAGTTGTGAAATTAAAGGCCTTGGTGATGATTATTAAAAAGTGGAGTAATGTTGATTATTTTGTGATCTACTAACCCTTGTGAATATTGGCAAAGGAAAGTTGTGTTTAGTGTGGTAGATTTTGTGGAAAACTTCTTGGCTTCATAAAAGGTATGGGCACATTCTCCTATTGATTGTTTATGGTGGTTGATTTCTGAAATATCATTGGAGAGAAAAGTATTGTTTGTGGTTTTCTTTTCGAAAGTGGTTGGTTGAAAGCTTCAAGGTTTTCTAAATTGAGAGTTGTGTCTAAACCTTGTTTGATAAGCATAGTTGTTGAAGCCCATTGGTTGTGAAAGAACTTGAGTTAGAAAAGAACATGAGTATCATTGTTATGTGAGATTTGTGGTTGAGCATTGTTGGAAATATTTGAGTTGGTTGATCCATACTTGGACTAGGGTTGTGTGAGAGAGAGTTGTCCCTTGTGGTGATTGGTTGAGTTGAGTTGATTAAGCTTAGTCAAGTGACGTGAGAAGTGATTGTTCAAGTACTATGAAATAAACTATTCTATTATTCTAATTTGAGTTGAGAGTAATATTAGAACATATTGAGTCTCTAAAAATTCTCTTTATGCTTCTATGAGATTGAATTGAGTTGAGTTGAGTTGAGTTGAGATTGAGATTAGAACATATTGAGTCTCTAACAATTCTATTTATGCTTCTATGAGATTGACTTGAGTTGAGTTGAGATTGATTTGAGTTGAGTTGAGTTGAGATCATTGTAGATCATTGTTTTCATCCATTGAAGAGTACATTACCATTCATTGTTGAGTTCATCATTGAGCTTTGCATCGATAGATTTGTGGATGATATTTGAGTGCTACTTGATCATGTTTGGTTGAGACTTTGAGAAGGCATTTGTGAAAAGTTTTGGGATAGATTTATGGACAATTTTGGGCAAGTTATTGGTGAGCTTGCTAGAGCAGTTTTGGGTAAGTTCTTGGTGAGCTTGCTAGAGAATATTTGGGCAAGTTATTGGTGAGCTTGCTAGAGCATATTTGGACAAGTTCTATGTGAGCTTGTTATTCAACATTTGACAAGTTCTGTGTGAGCTTGTTAAGCAGGTTTTGTGTGATCCTATTGAGCATGTTCTTAGTGAGCCTATTGACAGAGCTTTGGAGGTGATAGAGTACAGAGGACAGAGTCTCAGTGGATAGAGATCTAATAGCCAACACAGTTGAAGAAAGATCTAAGTGAGGAGTCTTCAAATAGAGAGAGGTCCACCAGTTAGTGCAGCAGAGAGACAAAGTCTTATAGAAGATCATATAGCCAGATTAGAAGGGGAAATAGTTCTCCTGTGGAAGATATCCACAAACTTGGGATTAGGGGATCAACATCTCCTTTGGACAGATACGCATAAACTTTGTAATTGGGAGTGATTCCCAAAGATATTGATTAAGAAAGTTTTAGTAAAATATTTTCTCCGTGGAGTACCTCACATTGGGGGAACCACGTTAAATATTGTGTCTCAATTGTGTGTGGTGACTTGTGCTCTTGATTACTACTGCTATCTAAGTTATTAATGCACACTGCTATATTTGGTTATTGCAATTAAGGACATTAATTGATATTGGTTTGGAAAGAAAGTAAAAAGTGGTATTATACTGTTCACCCCCTCTTAGTATAAGCTTGTGTTCTTCAAGGAACACATGACTACTATTGATACTGTAACACCCCTCCTTGGTAGAAATTTTATGAATAAATAACTATGTTTTGATTATTTATGTAATGGCACACTTTCTATTAGTATCAATTTAATAATAGAATGATTGTGTTATTTAAGTTTAAAATATGGTACTATTGATATATCTATGGATGTAGGATTAGGTACCTTCTCCTTGGTGGGGACTATGGGTAAACCACCTACCATGAAGGATACCTAGGGAAATGATGATGATGTCTCATCATAAACAACTTAGGGTAAACATGGAAAATTTACCTTCATATAGATGCATATCATTTTATTGTTGTCTCCATATTTCACACCATTGGGTTAGGATATTGCTTGCAATGAGCCTCCTCAACGAAGTTGGCGATAGCTTAGACTATCATAAAAAGGGCCACCTACTTGGGGATAAAACATTGGTGTGGAATATTGTGGATGTGATGCCTTGTTTGATAAAGTTGCTTTGTGGGCAAAATATTGTTATGTTTGTTTGAATAATTTACTACTCATGCTTGCTTTGGTCGTCAACTTAAATTATATTCCTTAAATAAATATTTATATGGTTTCTTTTATTATATATATGTTTATCTACATATGTAATATATGTACTATTGGTTTGATTTATTGGTAAGCATTAAGCTCTATATTACTCCATTCTTGGTTTACTGGCATGTTATGGTTCTAGCTGCCTTAGAAGATGAAGGGACATATCTTGTCTTACTTTGGAGCATAGCAAGAAACACTCATGGTTGATACTTAAGGGAAATCACCTCACACATCAACAATGCACCTCCTTATATAAAAGAGAAGAGAGGGGCATGTAGAGGGATACACACACCTATGGAAATAATGGAAGCAAATAATGAGGAAATGAGAAGAGTAGTGATGTTGGAAGGAGTTTGGTTCAGTATTTTAGGTGCCTCTTTGTTTGCTCTTGCATGTAATATATATTTTTTTATGGAGATTTCCCTTGCTTTGCTTGTTATGTCCTTCCTTTATTGTTTACGTTGTGGTTATTGTTTGCAAATCCTTTGAGTTGCTTGGTTGCTTATGGATGACCATATACATTATTTTCAACTTCTAGATTTGCGTTGTTACCTTTTACGTATTTTGATGCATTGAGTAATCCTTGTGTTGAGCGTAGTGTTATGCTAGTTTATATGGTTGGTTGCTTTGGGTAGTAGTGATTGGCTATCCTTGCTGAGCTACCATGTATTTCTTTCATCTTCATGTAGAGGGGGCTAAGTTTTACCTTTGTCTATGTGTCTACAAGTTGTATTCTAACCCTTTGTTGTTGTTTGTGTTGTAGATTTACGTTGGTTGGATTTTTTTGCTTTCTTTATTTTTTAGCTTGGGTTTACATGTTTTAATTTTTTTATGCTTGTTTTTAGGGCTGAGTTGTAGGCTTATTCCTTGCCTATATTTATGCTTAAACTTGATTGATAAGATGTTTATAAGATACCTTTTAGTTTATATATCTTATAATGTCTAATGGATTTTGTATATTTTATTATTTAAAGGTTGTCAAAGCCTTCTTAAAGAAATTTATTTATTGGTGCTTGTAAGTAATTGTTTCTAATGCACTTGGTCATATTTTTGGATGTATTTTAGTTCCTTGTTAATAAATATTTTGATGTATACCTTATTTTAAAAATTTGATATCGTCATTGCAATATTTGGCCTTGGAAAAGAAGTATTATAATGGTCTTTGAGATATTTGTAGGTTAAAATATCATTATAAAGAGAAGTATGGGCTTCTCTTGATTGTTTTGGATGTAATGTTTTGGATTTGGAAAAGAAGCATTATAATGTTCTCTGAGATCTTTTTAGGTTAAGATATCATTATAAAGAGAAGTATGGGCTTCTCTTGATTGTTTTGGATGTAAAATTTTGGCTTTGGAAAAGAAGTATTATAATGGTCTTTGAGATATTTGTAGGTTAAGAGATCATTATAAAGAGAAGTATGAGCTTCTCTTGTTTGTTTTGGATGTAATGTTTTGGCTTTGGAAGTATTATAATGGTCTCTGAGATCTTTGTAGGTTAAGAGATCATTATACAAAGAAGTATGGGCTTCTCTTGGAGTTGCTATGGGTTGATGTAGTTTCTTTGGTTTATGTTTGCTAATTTTATTTAAGGAGTCCACTCCACTTATATTTTTTATGCCTATGGTTGTATGCATAATAGAGTGAGACATGAGTTAGCTGCATTGCATTTAGAGTTGTTATGATCCCTAAGTAAACTTCTCTACTGGTGGGTGGTTTTCTGTCAAAGAGGCTTACAGATTTAAATGGTATAAGATTCTTGATGGCTATATTAAGCTCTTAAAAATATTATTATTATAATTGAGCAAAGGCTTGTTTTGCTTGAAAGACATGTACTCTTGATTCTTGTATCCAAGTGTGGAATTGTTGGTCAAATATCTGCCTAATCAACAAAAACTATGTTTGTGCACCCTAGATACGACCAACATTGAAAGGCCGAAGGAAAGGAATGTCCTCCATGCCAATCTCTAGAGAGGGCTGGTTCCCTTACTAATCCTAAACTGGTTGAAGACTAGGGATGCAGGAAAGAAATTGGAAAAATAACAGAAAGAAAGGGAAATATGGCCACAGGCCGAAATGTAGGATTTGGGGTAGACTAGTAGCAAGAATTCCACCAAGTGTTATAACAACATGTAACAGAAAGAAAGCAATAGAATTTTACTTACACCTTTGCAGCAACAACCTCCAGATTGCATTCCAAAACTAACTCATTCACCAACAATGTTTTAAATCCAAAAATAGAATTTTAAACTCAACAGCAGGAACATGAGCATAAATAGAAATGCTTAAAAATAGAAGGAAATCACACACATAAGAATGCTTGCAAATTTCAGAAGCCAAGTCTCTTCTATTGATGCAGAAGACTTAGAAATTTTTCTTGCAGAATGTCCAACCTCCTTTACAATAGAAATTTCATTAGTATTTATAGAGGATTTCACCTCTTTCATTAAATGCACATGAGAACAAAATGATCGCAGATCAGGAACAAGAGTGAGGAAATTCCTCCTTGGAATCATTAAAAATCCATCCTTTTGGGGCAACGATCCATATTTCAGGAGAACATTTCCAGGAAATCAACAACTTGGGCATCGGTGCACAGAGAATCAGGAGACATTCAATATCTTGGAAACGCACTCCTACCTTGAAAATCATGAAAAATACTCCCTGCGTTTCCATACAACTTCTTCCTTCACTCGGGATCCACAATTCGAATTACTTATTGCCACCATTATTTAATGCTTGCAAATCTGGCGCTCTTGAAGTTTTGACCATAATTCTTTTCACCCAAAAATTACATCCGCCCTTTGACAAAAATCAGCTTCGCCCGATCGTATATTATCTAGCATGCTCGTGCGACTTTCCTTTAAGAACGCGTTCACCCATGGGAGGGGCGAACAGGATGTTCACCCCTCAACCAGGGTGAACGCGATAACATTCTGCTCCCAAGGTACGTTCACCCATGGGAGGGGCGAACGGGATGTTCACCCCTCAATCGGGGTGAACGCGATTGCACTTTGTCTTTGGGTGAACGCAATCGCGTTCTAGTGTTGGAGCGCGTTCGCCCATGGGAGGGGCGAATGGGATGTTCACCCCTCAATCGGGGTGAACGCGATTGCATTTTACCGCGCCCTTTCTTTGGATTTTTGAACTCCCTTTTGTCTTCCTTTGATATTTCGTTCGCCCCAACATGGGGCGAACAGGGCGTTCACCCTATCTTTGGGGCGAACGCGCTGGCGCTTTCAAAACTGTTAAGCCCCTTAAGTTTTTCAACTTAATCCTTCTTTATTTTTTTTTTTACGAGCCCACAGACACCTTCATTTTGATGCATTTACAGTATGGCGAACTCGAATCCCGAATGAAGTTTACAAAACATTTACAATGCCGATGCAAAAAGAATACATATGTAAACAAAATAGGAACATATGAAATTACTTTCGAAATAAATGCTGCCATATACAATCAAAATATTCATCAAAATATTGTATCAAAATACTCCAACAAAATTCCCAATGTGGCATAGTGCAAAATTGCCAATATTTTTGGCGACTCACGGGGTATCCAGCTCGCATGGATGCAAGCGATCCCAGGCCTTTATTCATTGGGCTATGGAGTCTTTTTTCCTAGCCACCTTGGTTGGCACCTTCGCTGATGTCGTAGATGCCTTCTGACGTGCCTCCTCCTTAGCACACTCCTTTTCTTCCACTTCAGCTGCTACCTTTAGCACTTCGGCTCGTTTCGCTTCCTCCGTCGTGCGCTCCACTACTGCTTGTTCTTCTTGTTCTTTGAGGCTCTCAGACATGACCTCATAAACTGTTATAACGTCTTTCTAGGCATGAGTCATAAATAAGCATGGGACACTGAGAGATTCATAAACGAAGCGAAGATTATGAACATCTATCAAATTGAGGTGCTTCACCCTTGAGCCAACTCATACAAGGACAACTCCAAGCACGTATATTTTTGCATCAAGGGCAATACCTGTGCTTCCATGAGAGGCTCTTCCCATGCATCAATATTAGAGGTATCTTCCATGAACTTCTTCCATAGCACCTCTAGTTGTTCCATTGGCAAGGGTTCACCCCACTCATCTATAAAGGTCAAAAATCCCAACTCGACAATAGTCTCAAAATGAGACATGGAAATGGTATGCTCATGCTCGATAGTGTTGAGAATTGTCCACCCTTCCCTTACTAGGTCCATTCTTTGGAAATAACTACAGTGTAACTTTGGCCTTGGACCAGGCGTGATCCATTTCGTTGAGAGGGTGAATGTTCAAATTGGTATTAGCTAGGGCTTGGATCTTTACCACCATTTCCATGTGTGGTGATAGCATCTCTTCTATGGTGTCAATTAGCTACTACCCTAGTTGTATCTATATCTGCACCTCCCATAAATAGTGCAACACCTTAACGGCTTGCACGACCAACTTCTCATAGTTTTGTGCAGAGCGAAGACGGGTTCCTTTGATGTTGTTCGACAAAAAACCAACAACCTGTGCTACTTTCTCTACTAACTGCTTCTTCATATCCTCAAGCTATTGTTGGAGCTTATGCATTTCAATCCTGGTGGCATCTCGTTCTTTCAGGTGCACTTTGACCTATTGGTGCAAATATTCATTTTCAGTGGCAGTCTTCTCCTCTTGCACTCTACTTTTTGCTAGGGCAGTTTCGAGCTCAATAATCTTATTTTCATTTTCAAAATACTTCTCTTTAAAATGCTCATCATGCAAATATACTGAGCTCATATCAGCTTGAATATTACCCATTTTTTCCATAGGATCAATCCACGTGAGGTCTTCTGTTATGGTCTCAGAAATAAGATCACCCGACAACAATTCCCCTTGAGGCTTCTGAACCAATGGAGTAATTATGGTGATATGAGCCTCCATTGCAACAGGATCAAAAGCAACCTTCTTAATTGGTCGAGCTGGAGCCAAGGCCTCCTTGCATCGCATACTCTTCAACCACTATGAAGAGCTCAAGTGTGCTCGGTTAATCTTCTCTATGTCGGGCTGCTTGCGGGCCACCTGTACATCAGGAACTATCTACAACTCCAAAAATGGGGTGAATGGAACCAAAATATCTGAGCGACTGGGCTCAATGAAAGCGGATGATATGACTAGAAGGGGTGGAATGGAAACAATGGACTGGATGGAGGAACTAGGTTTAGCTGTAGTTACGCTCACTCTGGGAGGAGCTTGCATGCTTACAACTTCAATGGTAGTGGTGGCGACAATGAAAGGGGAAGGGTGCAAAAAGGGATTGGGCTTTGATGCATATGAACTAAAAGAAATGGAAGATGAAGGAATGGGAATAGAAGGAGCAATAGTGACTTTAGGGGTAGAATAAGATGGAAGTGAAATGGATGTAGATGGCATACCAAATGGTAGAGAAATGGAGATCGATGATGATGGAAGTGAAATAGATGAAAATGAAATAGAAATCACTACATGCTCTGAAGAAGAGGAAGAGGGAAGAGAAATTGTACCTTCGGGTGTAGGCATCGTGTGATGTGGTGATGAGGGCGGCTATGAAATTATTTCTTCCTATTGCGTTTCCACCCTCTCTTGAATGCTCAGATTCTCTTCACCATCCATGACTTCCACGTGAGAGATTTTTGATTGATGATCTTCCTCCTATTCTTGAATCATCAAAAATACCTATGCAACTTTGGTCGGGAGCTCTACCATGGGTGAAGGATCAATAACTATCATCGATACATTTGTAATTATAGGAACCGCTACAACTGGAATTGTAGAAACTATGACAACTAAAACTGTAGAAGCTACAACAATTGAGACCTCAATAGTAGAAGTCATAACTACACTGGTCCTTGGTCTTTTGGCCACCTTTGGAAATGGAGGCACCTTCGGAATATTTTTCTTTTCTAACGCAGGTACCTCTTCCACCTTTCACTTTGTTCGTTGAGATCTCCGTTGGAACACATATTATTGTTCCTCTTCCTCTGGAGTCTCCTCTTCGACCGTTGGATGCTCTTGTTCAGTTTCGCCTTCACCACTATCAAAGTGTTGGAAGCTTTGTGGAAAAATATTGGTAAAGGTGATAGGCTGATATGAATCGACGTAGTCATCATAATTTTCTGAAAATTGCTCATCCAATTTCAGCCCGTAAGGAGTAGTAGGCTTCCTGCGGTGAATCCACATTATCCACCAATTCATTATCTTCTCTTCAGTCCAGGTGGGCTCACTTTCTTGGACTTGACTGAATAAACCTGATGGAGGAATTTGGGTCTTATATTTGGCTAGATTATATTCTACCTCCTACTCATAGTAATCATGCCAAGGTGGGAGCGTTGTCATCTTCTCAATGTGCCAGTTCATGTCCGGCCCATCAAAATTATTTCTATTTCTTTGGATATCTAGTCGAGGGCAACAATGAAATGACTTAGCCTTCATAATAGCTAAAAATTTACCTAGAGGGTCATATCTCCAATATTGCGGTAGTTCTATCAAGCCCAAATCTTGCAGCGCCACTATCAGGAGCCGATTCTGTCCAACTTGGCTCACCTCTATACTACCAAATTTAAATGACATATTGCATGTTGTCTTCTTTCTGTACCCAACTCCATATACATCATTTACGTAATCTGACTGGTGCACTACTTCCATGGCGAACACATGCTCTGTGGCAAAATACGACAACAAAAATGGCTTACCCGTGAAACCAAAAATTCTCACAACTACGCCCTGGGTAAGCAAAAAAATATCACCCTTTTCTTGCGCAACAACTACATCTCTTAAATTCTGCGGCACTCTTTCACACGTACCGCAAAGCAATTCTATTTCCGGTCCCAAAAACCAGCTATTAAAGTTGTAAAATGACTCCCTTCTTGACAAAATGGGAGTCCACATATAAACTGGTAGGGGTTCATTTTTCTCGCCCACCTGCGTTACTGCAATAAAAGAGAAGCGCTGCTGTAACTGAAAGAAGAAAAACCATACCAAAAAGGAAGTATGCTTGAACGATTTTGATTCTCTAGTTTGCATCTTCTCCAATTGAAAATTCAACCTTCGAGAAATATAGTCTACCCAATCGAAGAAAATGGGGTTGTTGCCTTACCTCATGGCTACGGGAGAATAAAATTCAACTTTACAAATACATTGTGCCAGGGCCACCTGCCATTTATGCACAGTCTCATCCGAAGGCAACCCAACGACCCATGCCAACATCGAATATATGTCCAAGCTTTTAAAATCTGAAAGCGACTTTGGCAAATTGGGAAGCTGCCCCATCGGTGGCTCTTTAATTAGCTGAGTCTCCATAAATTGGTGCATTGTCACCATGGAGACATATCTATCCTCTTGTTCATCCGTGTGCAGTTTCTTATTAACTGCATATGAAGGGGGCTTCAATCCACAAGCAAAAGCTTCCCGAACCTCATCTGGAGTGATGGTGAACAAAATTTCTCTTCTGGCATTTCTGATAGCCCTGGTAAATGGATCATAGAACTGGGCAATGAGCTGCACCAGCTCAGGGTATGGATGAACTAGTGGACATAAATACTAGAATAGCTATGAATGGTAGGGCACTATCAACCAGCTGTTCGATGTTACCCCTTGGCTCACCACCATTTCTACATCCTGCCTTAACCTTTCCACTCCTTTGTGAGTAATGAGGTAGTCACCAATTTCTGCCATAGTGTCCTCGTATGGGTCCAAATCGACATAGTCATTTTTTTGAGCCCTTTTTGCTCTAGAGCCTCCTTCCTTTTTCTTTGACTTCTTGGGCTCTATAGCCTCTATGACTTCTTTGGGCTCCTTGCTTCATTTCCCCATTCTTTTCCTCTAAATCTGATAAAAATTCTGAGCACTCTCTGAACTCCTCTGCAGCTACAATGCGAAACACAACAATAAATTTTTTAAAAGGAAAATAAACTACGGGATTTTACCTCATCATTTATATAGAACCCTTCCACAACTGCCACAATAAATGTTGAATTAATTTTGGGCACTTTCGAGAGAAAGAGAGTATTGATTCGCTAGCCCGACACCATTCCCAACGTTTCATCGGTTTCTCCTTTGATTCGCTACCAGATCTTCCTAGAAAAGTGTGCCCTTTTCGCTGCATAATTTCATTGTAAATCATGCCCTAGTGCCTGAAGCTTGTTGGGAAAGCTAAATCAGCCGCTTAACAACCAATGATAAATATTTGCTGCTCCTTGGGAAAATAAACATTCGACACAGTGCACGTTTTAAATTAAATGCCCTTTTACCTGCACTCCAGCTCTCCAATTACTGCCACGTATCCAAGGGCACAATTTGTTTTACAATGTGCTTCCAAAATTGATGCAACTACTCCCTTATTTAAGCAAAATTACTTTGGGCACTGAGCAATTTCATCTTTTTTCCTGGCGACTTCGAAACTCAGAGCAACATGTCATACTTCCTCATTCTAGGGTGCCTTCGAACTGCTTGGAAATTCCATGGCGAATAGCCTTCTTAAAAAAAAATCTCGTCTGCTTTCACTTTTTCACCCATATTTAGATTTTCTAAAAACAATTACGGCTTTTTCCCTCTTTTGCTTTTCCTTCACTTATCCTCTTTTTTCTAAGTTTAGGGAAATCATCATTAAAGCAACTTGGCTTTTTTCCTTTTTTTTTTTTTTATATTATTAGTATTAAATATTCAAAACCTTTATCGCTCCGTCATTCCAAACCAACACGTTCACCTAGACTAAGGGTGAATGGCCCGTTCGCCCATCATCCGAGGTGAACGTGATTCCAATCTCGCGCTTGTTGTCGTCGAACATGACATCAAAAAATTGTTTTGTTTGCTGCATCCTTAGATCAAATGGTCGCATTGCCCCCACTTTGGACGATGGTTTGCTTCGTATTTGTTCTTCCATCTGAAAAAGAGACATTGCCTTAGCCAATGCACCCATTACTTGGGCGAACGCATCCTTGAGAGTTAACGTCGCCTGCTCTTAACCCTTAAAAGGCACTTCCTAGGAATCATACCACACCACTCTCTTTTAATATATATGCTAAAACAACATCAACAATTAAAATCAAATAACACACTGAAAAGGATATTTACATATGTACAAAGTAGTACCTCATCAGAACATCATCTTTGAGTATAGGCCTTCAGATGAAGACCATTTACTGGAATAGGAAGGTCATAACCCTCCAGATCATGAAGGTAAAAAGCATTCGCTGAATTTACTGTAGCAATTTGAAAAGGTCCTTCCCAGATAGCATCAAACTTATGGTGTTTTCCTGGCTTGGCCTTCTTTTCATTCCATTTTAAAACTAAATCTCCCACTTGGAAACTGTGTTCGGTTGTTTTCTTACCGAACCACTTCTGCATCTCTTTTGTGTGCTCAACAAATGCTTGATAAGACTTCTCCCTATCTTCCTCTAACTGCAACAACTGTGCCAACCTTGCACTCATAGGATCATATTCTTCATCTTCATCCTGGAATAACTGCAATGTTTGAAGTATCGACAACTCAATATGAGTGGGAAGAATAACTTCTTTCCCATAAACCAAGGCATATGGAGAAGTTTTGATAGATTTCTTCACTGAGATGTGATCCACCCAAAGCGCTTGGTTCAACAACAAGTGCCAGCTTCTCTTGTTACTGCCCATAGTCCTTTTTAAAATTCATAACAAATTTTTATTGGTAGATTCGGCCAACCCATTCCCTTGCGGATAATAGTTGGATGATGTCTTCAAATAAATGCCATATTTTCTAGCGAACTCCATGATTTTGGCCCCAATGAATGGAGTGCCATTATCAATTACAATTGAATCTGGGATGCCAAAATGAGTGATGATCCCTTCTAGGAAAGAAATAATAGTAGCCTGATCAACCTTCTTGGTAGGAATGGCCTCCGCCCACCTAGTGAAATAGTCCATCACCATTAAGATATACTTGTGTTCTATGGAAGAGTGTGGATCAATGACTCTGATGAAGTCAAGGCCCCACTGTTGAAAAGGTGCTTCCACTCGAATTGGGCGTAGGGGTAAAGCTCCTCTTCTAATTCTACCAACGTATCATTGACAACTATCACAATGTTGACTTACTTTATGAGCATCGATGAATAGAGTGGGCCAAAAATAGCCTGCTCGGATAATATTTAAAGCCATGGGCCTCCCTGCATAGTGACCACCAGACAATCCATAGTGAAATTCCTCCAATATTTTCTCCTTCTCGAAATATTTCACACACCTGAGAAGAACTCCATCAATGTTCTTGTGATACAGTCCGTTAGGCAATAGAACGTACTTGAGCACTTGCAACCTAAACCTCCGATGCTGTGAAGCATCAAGGTGAGTCGGGCATCTCCCAGAAGTAAAATAGTCAATCAACTCTTCTATCCAATCATGGTTGCTCATAGTATGATTGACGTAGATGCTTTCACCCATGTCCTCCTCATGCAGTGCATCCAATGGCTCAGAGGCAACACTTTTAGCCAATTCCTGACATAAAGCTCACCCATGAACTAGCTTTGTCGATCGGATCTCCACATCATATTCTTGAATTTTTGAGACCCAACCTGCCCTTTTATCACCTAGTTCTCCTTGGAGTATAAAATTTTGAACATCAGGATGAATAACATAAACAACAGTTTTGCTCTGAGAAACAAAGTGTCAGAACTTCTTCAATGATTTCATTACTGCATAAACCTGCTTCTCAATAAAGTTATACTTCTCCTGATGTGGTGTGATAACTTGGCTCAAGAAGGCAATTGGCTTCTCTTCTCCATATTCTTGCTTCTGTGTCAACACTGCAACATAGCTTTCTTGCTCACCCACTGCATAGAGAATGAAATATTTTGAATAGTCAGGATTAATTAAAACTGGAGCTTGTGTGATTCTTTCTTTGATTTCTTGAAAAGCTCACCTCCTGGCTTCCATCCACTTAAATTCAGTATTATTTTTTAAAAGCTCAGTCATGGGCTTCACAACCTGAGTGAAGTCGACAATAAATTTGTGGATGAAATTTATTTGATCGAAGAAATATTGTAGGTCCTTCTTGTTAGCAGGCAATGACAACTTCATGAGCGCTTCGGCTCTTGTAGGATCGATTGCCAATCCTTCCTGTGAAATCACATGACCCAACAATTTCCCTTCTTTAACAACAAATATTGACTTCTTCGGATTAATGGAGATCTTGAACTCGTGGCACTTCTCGAACACCTACCTCAAATGAGCGACATGGTCTTCTCTGCGATGCAAAAACATAGTCATATCATCAAGATATATCACAATAATTCTATTCAGTAACTCATCGAAAGTGATGTCCATGGCTCTCTGGAAGGTAGCACCAGCATTTGAGAGTCCGAAGGGCATCCGTTGGTAGGCAAATGTGCCCCACTTGGTGGTGAATGTTATTTTATATTGGTCCTCATATTTCACCCAGATTTGATTATATCCAGAGAAGCCATCCAATAGTGAGAACCTCTGTGCACCAGCAACCACATGAAGAATTTGATCAATTTGCGGTAGGGGATAATGATATTTTAATGATGCCTGATTCAAGTTGTGAAAATCGACACACAACCGAATATCTCCATTCTTCTTCCAAACTGGCACTAGGTTCGCCACCCATGTTGAGTGCTTGATCGGATAAATTATCTTCACCTCCAACATCTTCAACAATTATGCCTTCATGAGTACTTCAATTTTGGGATTGATAGGGCGTTATTTCTGTCAAAAAGGTTTTACCCCCTCCTACAACTCAATGGTATGTTGGATGACATTCTTGTCATATCCCTTTAAATCTTGATAGCTCCATGCCACAATGTTGGGGTACTCATAGCACAAGTTTTTAATGCCTTCCAGTTCATCCAACATGCAATCGGTTCTAATTTTGATAACCTTTTTAGGTTCCAACTGTAATTCCTTGTATTCCCTGGCGTCTACCTTAATCCGGTGCTTTTTGGCTCTATCATTTTGATCAAATAGACTCTCTAGCGAAATCAGGCCTCTAGGAATATGGTTGTTCTTCAATTGAATCATTCCCTCTCTTTCTTCTTCAGCAAGCACTCTATCATCTATGCTAGCAGCTTCTCTAAGCAAAAAATTAACTATTTGTTCATCATTGTCAAATACTTGCCAATAAATATTCTTATCTAGAATCGAAGGTCTATAGATCACTCTGACAGTCTTAGGCTTTCTGACCACTTGCTCCATGGGAGAATAATTTGCACCAAGAGAGGCTAAAATATCTGCATGTTTATTCTGCTCTTGAGAAATTGCCTGAATGTTCAAAGTGGTGAAGGATTCGAACAAATCCCAAACTCTGTTGCGATAGGCTTTTAGGTAATGCTGCTTGGACACACACCTATTAGTGGTCTGATTAACAATAAGCTCGGAGTCACCAAAAATCTATAGTTGTTTAATGCCCAACTTTTTAGCTTTCTTCAACCCAAGGCATAATACCTCATATTCAGCTGCATTATTTGTGCAACTCCAAGTCAACCTATAAGAATAAGTATTTTGTATCCCTTTAGGGAAAATCAACATGACACCAACCCCTACGCCATTCTTACATCTGGCACCATCAAAATACAATTTCCATAATTGATCCGTGTCAGACTCCTAGGAATCGAGGACTTCTTCAGTTTGCTCGGGCTTAGTTATTGAATAACAACCAATGTCTATTTCGATCATTGCATTAAAATCCATGAGTAAAAACTCATCTTCGAGGTGAAGCTCACCCAACGCTTCTTCCATAAAATCAACCTCTTCTAGCTCCTCAGTCATCATGTTAACCGCACCTGGAGCTTCTTCTTCCTCTTCCAACTTTTCAATGTGAAAAGGTGAGGGCTTTTCATTATGGATACGAATCCTCTTTCCTTTGAATGGTATCTCCAAATGCGAGTAATCTAAGGAGAGGTATCCTCCCAGCTTAGTCATGAACTCCCTTGAGAGGCACATGCTAAAGTATGGCTCCAGGTCAACTACTACCACTTCTTGGATAACCATGATTTATGGCATACTATGAAGGACAATAGGAATGTCTTTGATCACTCCCACTATCTTGATCGAAGTCCCATCCAGCTGTAACACTCCTGGGCTACTTCTTGTATATTCCATCCCCATCACTTCACATACTGCCTTTGGCATGACAGTAGTTGCAGCTCCAGAGTCGATCATACAATTGTGTACAATCCACCCTTCCATTCTGAGTGACAAATAAAATGGGGGAGGCCTATTTTTTCCTATTGCTGAAGTTGGTAGTACTTGCGCTAGGACTATTTGAGAAGGATCCTTCTTCTAATATTTAGCAGTCTTCAAGGACTCTTGCAATAAGTCAATTTGCCCTAGCAATTGTAGCACATCATACAAGCTAACTTTTGTTGGTATCTTCTTCATCTCTTCCATAATATTGTAACTTGAGATGGTCAAAACCTTCTCTTCTGTAACCCATTCATACTTTTCTTGATACTATTGAGTAGCTTCTACTCTTTGTCTCTTTGTTAATGATGGGTACTTGAGTCACTCCTTGGCCTGCTCTTTTGTCTCATTCGATGCTTGAGCAGCTGCTATAGGTTGTGAAGTTGATGCCTTAGCTTGCACCTTTTCTTGAGCTTGCTTAGGCAATAAATCTCTTAACTTGATAGAATCCTGCTCCTTAGTCCTTACACCAGGTGCTTTCATTGGAGCTTGTCATTTTTCATCCTGCACCTTTGGCTCTATAGGCACCTTCAAAGGTTCGAGCTCAGTTGGATCTACCATTACTGGCTTCTTCTCGGATCTCGTAAGAACCAAAACTTGCTCCAAAGAAGGCATCATAAGATTGTGATCAACTTCCCTGATCATATTGACTTGTCCACCAGTTGAACTCTCTGCTAGTGTTTGTACATAATTCATATGCACCATGCAGGTTTCTTCTCCATGAGGATCGTTGCATGTTGAACACCAATACACCTTTTCTATTGTGCTAGTTTCCTCATTTTCTAGCACTATTGTGCTTTTCTCAGGGTCTCTACTGGTAGACGCTTTCTCTCGAGTAATCGATGGAGTTTGAAATCTTCATGATCAAAAATCAGCCTCGGCTTGCTTCTTCCTCACCATCGTAAGCTCATTTGATATCGTCCTTAAGGCTGAGTTATTAGATTTTACCTCTTGCAATAAGGTCGTAAGGGGATCAGGATTAGAAGATGTGGTTGGCACTGGAAATGAAGAACATGTGCTTATACTGAGAGGGGGGGTGAACAGTATAACATAAAACTTTTCCCCAAATAGTAGCATCAACATTAATAAAATAGTGAACATCACACAAAGCATCACACACATGAGAGACATCATTTTTAATGTGGTTCACCCAATGTGGGCTACCTCCATAAAAAAATATTTCTTCTAAATATTTTGGGAATCCTTCCCAAGTACAATGTTTATGGACCTCTGTCCAAAGGAGATGTTGATCCCCTAATCTCAAGTTCATGGATCTCTTCCATAGGAGAACTCTTTCCCCTTCTGCTCTGGCTAGTGATCTTCTAGAAGACTCTGTCTCTCTACTGCATTGATTGGTGGATCTCTCTCCACTTGAAGACTCCTCACTCAGATCTATCTTCAATTGTCCTGGCTATTGGATCTCTATCCATTGAGACTCTGTCCTCTATACTCTATCACCTCCAAAGCTCTATCTCAATAGGTTCACTCAGAACCTTCTCAAATCTGCTCAACAAGCTCACTCAGAACTTGTCCAAATATGCTCAACAAGCTCACTTAGAACTTGTCCAAATTTAAAGTGAATTGTCAAATCTGCTCAATAGGTCCACATAGAACTTGCTCAAATTTTCTCAATAGGTCCACATAGAACCTATCCAAATCTGCTCAATAGGTCCACATAGAACCTGCTCAAATCTTCTCAATAAGTCCTCTCTAGGACTTGTCCAAATCTGCTCAATAAGTCCTCTCTAGGACTTGCTCAAATCTGCTCAATAAGTCCTCTCTAGGACTTGCTCAAATCTGCTCAAAAATCCTCTCTAGGACTTGCTCAAATATGCTTAACAAGCTTACACAGAACTTGTCCAATCTCATAGAATCATAAAGAGAATTGTTAGAGACTCAATATGTTCTATACTTAATGCTCAATCAATATCTCAACTCAATATCATAGAAGCATAAAGAGAATTGTTAGAGACTCAATATGTTCTATACTCAAATCCCAATCTCAACTCAAATCAATCTCATAGAAGCATAAAGAGAATTGTTAGAGACTCTATATGTTCTATACTCAAATCCCAATCTCAACTCAAATCAATCTCATAGAAGCATAAAGAGAATTGTTAGAGACTCTATATGTTCTATTCTCAAATCTCAATCTCAACTCAAATCAAGAATATAGAATAGTTTGTTTTATGGAACTTGAACAACCACATGCATCCACTTGACTAGGCTCAATCAACTCAACTCAACCAATCACCTCAATGAACAACCCTTTCTCACAAACCCTAGTCCAAGCATGTATCAATCAACTCAAAATGTTTCCAACAATGCTCAACAACAAATCTCACATAACAATGATACTCATGTTCTCTTCTAACTCAAGTTCAAGTTCTTTGCACAACCAATGGGCTCCAACAACAATGCTTATAAAACAAGGTTTAATCACAACTCTCAATCCAGAAAACCTTGAAGCATTAAACCAATCACTTTCGAAAAGGAAACCACAATCAATCCTTTTCACTCCAAAGATATTTTCAGAAATCAACCACCATAATCAATCAATAGGAGAATGTGCCCATACCTTTTATGAATATGAAGAAGCCTCTTTGGAAATCTACCACAATCACAATATTCTTTTGCCAATCTTCACAAGGGTTAGAAGATCACAAAATAATCAACATTACTCCACTTCACAATAATATTCACCAAGGCTTTTAATTAGAAAACCTTCTTAAGAATTAATGCACAACTTCCTTATCACTCCTAAAACCACTTGTACCATAAAATAAAATAAATCAAAACATTGCATAACCTTGTCACTCCACAAACCACTTATACCATAAAATAAATCAAATATTTTATATCCTTCCTTTCAACACTTTTGCACTCAAAAATAATCACAAAGCTTTCTTAGGCAATATCTCACATTAATCAAATATCAAACCTTATTAAAATATTAAAGCTTGCTCAACCTTATATCTCCCACAAAAATCATAATCAAACCTTAGCAAGCAAATATTTTAATTAAAATATTTACCCCCACAAATATCGGAGTCGGAGTGCATACCTCAAAGGAGCCCTCGAAGGGCTTTGGCATTTTGAACCTCTGCCCACTGTGCTGCCAAGAGCCTACGCGTGAGCTAACACTGCCCACGTGAGTGCCTTGGGCACTCTCTTCCTTAAACCGTGTGCGCTTTCCTCACAAGGCACCAAAACTTTGATCATCCATGACTTGACTGCCCACGTCACACTCCACGAAATTCATTGCGCAATATTCGGATGCAGAAATACTTTGGGTTTTCAAAAATCATGCGACACTCCTTAGGTTTATTAAATGGAAAACCTTTGGCTTATTTATATAAGCCATCCTTCAATGCGAATACGTTGGCCCTTTTAACATTGCCCTCATGACGTCGGCGACGCCAATAAGAAAGGAGGGAAAAACCTTTTATTTAATTTTAAAATTAAAATTTAAATTTTAAATAAATTAAAATTTAAACTAAACCTTTAAAATTAAATTTCTCCATCACCGGGGCACCTTTTTCGATGAAACAAAAATCCAACTTGGGTTTTAAGAAAAACCCATTTCAAATCTGCCATCCATTGGTTTTAAATAAAACCTTTCCTTGCCTTCCTTGGTTTTCATAAAAACCTTTTGCTAAGCTTCCCTTGAAGCTCCTTTTGGAACCAAATGCCATGCATCCCTTCTAGAACCTTTGATCAAAACCTTTGCTTCTCATGAAGCTCTTTGTGGAGCAAAATCATAGTGCTTACTTACATAGGTCCTTTTGACATCAATGACAACTTTTAGCTTAGGGACTCAAAATGTCCAACAATCTCCCCCTTTGTCATTGATGGCAACCCATATTCATTTTACTGAAACCTGACCTTCTTTTCTGCTCCCCCTGGGACTTTGCTCCCCTTGGCTCAATGCTCTCTCAAATATCTCCTCATATCAAATCTCTCCCCAATACACAAATCTCTCCCCCTTTGACATCAATGGAAAAGGGTCACCTTTGGGGCTCGGGGCTAAGAATGAGCCTCTTAGCTTAGCCCCTCCCCCACCTCCACATGAGGTGGTTAATTCTAGGGTGGGAGTATTTCTACTCCCTGAAAGCATAGATCTGTACCTTTATCTTTCTCTCTTCTTCTGTGAGTCTTCTGAATCCTCTCACTATTTCTTTCCAAGTCATCATCCCTGTTCCTATCATCACTTCTGTTCCTATTCCTATTCTTGTTCTCATCCATGTTCCTATTCCGGTTCTCATCCTTGTTCCTGTTCTTATTATTTTATGAGTCTCTATTCTTTTTTGAGTCTCTATTCCTGTTCATCTTCTTGTTTCTATTCATATTCTTGTTTCTATTCATATTCCTATTCCTGTTCATATTCTTTTCATGTTCCTGTTCATGTTCCTATTCCTGTTCATGCCTATTTTTGGAATATTTGCTCTACACCATCTTGCTATGTGACCATCATTATTGCACTTATAACACTTAATGTTATTATTCCTTGGATGTGCAATTGTCTTAGGATTTCTCCTAATGAAGCCATATCCTCTTCTGTCATTAATCCTGCAATTCATTGCCTTGTGACCAAAACCATTGCATGAGTAGCAATAACCTTGGAAAAGTTGTTCTTTTCCATATACCTATCTTTCATGAGTCCTGCACTGTGAAGCCATGTGTCCAAACCTGTGACATGAAAAGCATCTTCCATTGAAGCCTCCTTGTCTTGACCTCATTGGTCTCCTGTTCTGATTGTTGTTCCATCTGTATCTTCTTTGTGCATTGTTCCTCTCTTTGTTGAACTCTTTGTTGTCCAACTCATCCTCTGATGTCCCACTTTCACTTAAACTATCTTCTTCTGATGTATCTTCTTCTGAAGTTTCTTCTTCATCAAGACTTGAAGTAGATTCTTTTTCCTATTTCTTTTGAACCTTTCCAAAGCCAAGACCTGTTGAACATGATGTTCGCTGTTGTCCATAGATGAACTTATCCAAGTTCTTAGAGCTATTTGTGAAACTCTTCATCTTGATCTTGGAGTCCTTTAAGTCTTCTTTTAGAGTAGCCACTTCTTGTGCTAACTTCTCACATTCCAAAATATTTGCTTCTAACTTATCCTTGAACTTGCTTGCCTTAGCCTTTGACTTCTCTAAATCCTCTATGAGCAATAACCTTTCTTCATCACATTCTTGAAACTGACTTTCAAGCTTGGAGTGTTGCTTTCTAACCTTCTTTACTATGTCAAGGGCATAGATAAGTTCTCCCTTGAGATCATAACCATTCTCTACTGAATATTCCTCTATTTGTTTACCTTTGTTCATATCATTACTTCCTTTTGGCTTGTCTTCTATTGAACCACCTTCTTTATCTTCCAAAGCCATTAGAAGATTCTCCTTTGGTCCCAATCTTGTATGTTGAAACCGGATCTCATTTTCTTTGGATAAGAGACATTTTTCCTTTTTGATCTCATTGAGTACATAAATATTTCTTTCTCTTATAGCGCTAGCTACTAGTTTTCCAGATTCAGATTTCCTTACTTCACATCTATCTTGATGAAAAATTACCATATGGCCTTGATCACAGAGTTGACTAATGCTCAAGAGATTATGTTTCAGACCTTCCACATATAGAACATTTTCAGCTTTTGCTTTCCCATTGCCTATACTTAGAGTTCCTTTTCCACAAATATTTGCTAAACCATTGTCCCCAAAGTTTACTGACCCTCTATTTCCTTCTTTCAAAACTATAAACTTGTCTTTTTCTCCTGTCATGTGTCTAGAGCATCCGCTATCCAGAAACCATTTTTCTTCTTTATCTTGAGCATGCAATGCTATTTGAACTAGCAAGGATTTTAATTTTCCTTTCCCTTTTTCTTCTTTTCTAGTAGTTTGAGTTGTGGTCTTTCTACTAGACTTAGAGATTTCTAGTTTGCACCTTCTAGCTATATGCCCAAAACTATTGCATTTGTAACACTTAACATCATCATCCATATGTGGTGCAAGAGAATCTGTACTACTACTATCATTGTCTCTGCTAGTACATTGCATAGCTCTATGACCATATTTATTGCAAGAAAAACAATGTCCATGGAAAGAATTTTGTAACCTATTTTGATGAGGACTTGATCTGGTATTCTTCCTTTTGTGGTCTTCTTTCCTTGAGATATGGTAAGATACCTCCCTTTTGTTTGATGTTCCTACCTCTTGCTGACTTGGTGCAACTCCTTGTAATCTCTTGTTTATTTTAGTTCTACATTTTAGCATAACAATTTCTACTGCCACTTTCTCAAGTCCTACTTCTTTGGCTTCCAACGTGTCTCTCAACTGATGTTCAATCTCTCTTCTTTCTTTCACTTCTATTTTGAGTTCTATTAACCTTTGTAGAAGCTCAATTCTTGCCAATTCATCATTTTGGATATGTTCCTTTAGTTGTGCACTCTCTTCTTGAATCCTTTCAAGATCTTGGAGATAGTTGAAGAGTGCTTCCTCAAAGTCTATACTTTCTTCACTCTCTGAGCACATGTGTGTTACTGAAGGATCCTCTTCCAAGCTGTTAAACTCTTCATGGAGAGATCGACTCTGATACCAATTGAAGAACATGTGCTTATACTAAGAGGGGGGGTGAACAGTATAACATAAAACTTTTCCCAAAATAGTAGCATCAACATTAATAAAATAGTGAACATCACACAAAGCATCACACACATGAGAGACATCATTTTTAATATGGTTCACCCAATGTGGGCTACCTCCATAGAAAAATATTTCTTCTAAATATTTCTCAAATAATATTTTGGGAATCCTTCCCAAGTACAATGTTTATGGACCTCTGTCCAAAGGAGATGTTGATCCCCTAATCTCAAGTTCATGGATCTCTTCCATAGGAGAACTCTTTCCCCTTCTGCTCTGGCTAGTGATCTTCTAGAAGACTCTATCTCTCTACTACATTGATTGGTGGATCTCTCTCCACTTGAAGACTCCTCACTCAGATCTATCTTCAATTGTCCTGGCTATTGGATCTCTATCCACTGAGACTCTGTCCTCTATACTCTATCACCTCCAAATATCTGTCTCAATAGGTTCACTCATAACCTTCTCAAATCTTCTCAACAAGCTCACTCAAAACTTGTCCAAATCTGCTCAACAAGTCCACACAAAACCTGTTCAAATCTTCTCAATAGGTCCACATAGAACCTGTCCAAATATGCTCAATAGGTCCACATATAACCTGCTCAAATATTCTCAATAGGTCCACATAGAACCTGTCCAAATCTGCTCAATAAGTCCTCTCTAGACTTGCTCAAATCTTCTCAATAAGTCCTCTCTAGAACTTGCTCAAATCTGCTCAATAAGTCCTCTCTAGGACTTGCTCAAATCTGCTTAACAAGCTCACATAGAAATTGTCCAATCTCATAGAATCATAAAGAGAATTGTTAGAGACTCAATATGTTCTATACTTAATGCTCAATCAATATCTCAACTCAATATCATAGAAGCATAAAGAGAATTTTTAGAGACTCAATATGTTCTATACTCAAATCCCAATCTCAACTCAAATCAATCTCATAGAAGCATAAAGAGAATTGTTAGAGACTCTATATGTTCTATACTCAAATCTCAATCTCAACTCAAATCAATCTCATAGAAGCATAAAGAGAATTGTTAGAGACTCTATATGTTCTATTCTCAAATCTCAATCTCAACTCAAATCAAGAATATAGAATAGTTTGTTTTATGGAACTTGAACAACCACATGCATCCACTTGACTAGGCTCAATCAACTCAACTCAACCAATCACCTCAATGAACAACCCTTTCTCACAAACCCTAGTCCAAGCATGTATCAATCAACTCAAAATGTTTCCAACAATGCTCAACAACAAATCTCACATAACAATGATACTCATGTTCTCTTCTAACTCAAGTTCAAGTTCTTTGCACAACCAATGGGCTCCAACAACAATGCTTATAAAACAAGGTTTAATCACAACTCTCAATCCAGAAAACCTTGAAGCATTAAACCAATCACTTTCGAAAAGGAAACCACAATCAATCCTTTTCACTCCAAAGATATTTTCAGAAATCAACCACCATAATCAATCAATAGGAGAATGTGCCCATACCTTTTATGAAGATGAAGAAGCCTCTTTGGAAATCTACCACAATCACAATATTCTTTTGCCAATCTTCACAAGGGTTAGAAGATCACAAAATAATCAACATTACTCCACTTCACAATAATATTCACCAAGGCTTTTAATTAGAAAACCTTCTTAAGAATTAATGCACAACTTCCTTATCACTCCTAAAACCACTTGTACCATAAAATAAAATAAATCAAAACATTGCATAACCTTGTCACTCCACAAACCACTTATACCATAAAATAAATCAAATATTTTATATCCTTCCTTTCAACACTTTTGCACTCAAAAATAATCACAAAGCTTTCTTAGGCAATATCTCACATTAATCAAATATCAAACCTTATTAAAATATTAAAGCTTGCTCAACCTTATATCTCCCACAAAAATCATAATCAAACCTTAGCAAGCAAATATTTTAATTAAAATATTTACCCTCGAAATGGTATATGAGATATGTAGGGTAATGAGGATGTACCTCAAAAAGTGGCTAATTGAGGATGTTCCCCTGGCCTTTGAATATCAAGCTCGTAGAACTCAATTTTATGATGATCTTGTATTCATGAGACACAAATTTTGCTATACTCATTTTTGGATATTTTTGGGTGAAATCGAGTCGTAATATGTTCTAATTTCATAGCACAAAGGCGAACATCAAATCTTAATATTTTCAAAAATGGAACTTTTAAGTCCCATTGGGTGTGCCAAAAACTGTTGGTCAAATATCTACCTAATAAAAAAAACTGTGTTTGTGCACCCTAGATACGACCAACATTGAAAGGCCGGAGGAAAGGAATGTCCTTTGTGCCAATATCTAGAGAGGGCTGGTTCTCTTACTAATCCTAAACTAGTTGAAGACTAGGGATGCATGAAACAAATTGGAAAAATAACAGAAAGAAAGGGAAATATGGCCACAGGTCAGAATGTAGGATTTGGGGTAGACTAGTAGCAATAATTCCACCAAGTTTTATAATAGCATGTAACAAAAAGAAAGTAGCAAAATTTTACTTACACCTTTGCAGCAAAAACCTCTAGATTGCATTCCAAAACTAACTCATTCACCAACAATGTTTTAAATCCAAAAATAGAATTTTAAACTCAACAACAAGAACATGAGCATAAACATAAATGCTTAAAAACATAAGAAAATCACACACATAAGAATGCTTGCAAATTTTAGAAGCCAAGTCTCTTCTATTGATGCAGAAGACTTAGAAATATTTCTTGCAGAATGTCCAACCTCCTTTACAATAGAAATTTCATTAGTATTTATAGAGGATTTTGCCTCTTTCATTAAATGCACATGAGAACAAAATGATCACAAATCAGAACAAGAGTGAGGAAATTCCTCCTTGGAATCATTAAAAGTCCATCCTTCTGGGGTAGCAATCCATATTTTAGGAGGACATTTCTAGGAAATAAATAACTTGGGCATCGGTGCACAAAGAATCTGGAGACATTTAATATCTTGGAAACGCACTACTGCCTTGAAAATCATGAAAAATATTCCCTGCGTTTCCATACAACTTCTTCGTTCACTCGAGATCCACAATTTGAATTACTTATTTCCACCATTATTTAATGCTTGCAAATCTAGTGCTCTGGAAGTTTTGACTATAATTCTTTTCACCCAAAAATTACATCCATCCTTTGACAAAAATCAGCTTTGCTCGATCGTATATTATCTAGCATGCTCATGCAATTTTCCTGTAAGAACACGTTCACCCATGAGAGGGGTGAACAGGATGTTCACCCCTCAACTGGGGCAAACATGATAATATTATTCTCCCAAGGTACATTCACCCATGGGAGGGGCAAACAGGATGTTCGCCCCTCAACCAAGGTGAACGCAATTGCACTTTATCTTCAGGTGAATGCAATCACATTTCAATGTTGGAGCCTGTTCACCCATGGGAGGGGTGGATGGGATGTTCACCCCTCAACCGGGGTGAACGCGATTGCATTTTGCCATACCTTTTATTTGGATTTTTGAACTCCCTTTTATCTTCCTTTGATATTTCATTTGTCCCAACATGGGTGAACAGGGCGTTCACCCTAACTTTGGGGCGAACGCGCTGATGCTTTCAAAACTGTTAAGCCACTTAAGTTTTTCAACTTAATCCTTCTTTATTTTTTTGTTTTTACGAGCCCACACACACCTTCATTTTGATGCATTTATAATATGGTGAACTCGAATCCTGAATGAAGTTTACAAAACATTTACAATGCCGATGCAAAAAGAATACATATGTAAAAAAAACAAGAACATATGAAATTACTTTTGAAATAAATGTTGCCATATACAATCGAAATATCCATCAAAATATTGTATCAAAATTACCAATGTGTCATAGTGCAAAATTGCCAACAGGAATGATACTCTTTTATGTATTGAAAAAATAATTTAATGGTGTGACTTTAAGTATGGCTATTTGAGCTCTTTTATAATATATGGGCTATTTATTTAAAGTTGCATATGTTGTGTAAATGCTAACTTGGAGCTGAATTATTAATCAATCTATAGAGGTTATTGATAATTTTACTTGAATTGTATGCTTAGTTTAAAATTTGGGTTATCTAGCTAGGAAATTAATTTGGATGTAAAGCTTTTATATTACAAGTTTCAATTAAATCTTAGTTGTAGTTAAGAGAATTTCATCCTACACTTTTCTTTTTGATATGATTAATGCAATTTAATTGTATTTCTTATTTGCTTCATTTTAAGATTTATATTCTGATCATGATGTTATATATCCTTAGGGTGGGTAGAACATTTACCCTTGTTAACCATGAAATCCAATCCTAGAAGGAGTTGCATGAATGCAATAGCCAGGTAACCAGGAGTCCTAGAAGGAGTTATGTGAATGCGATAGCTAGGATCTCGTAAACTTGGAAGAAGTTGTAAGTATAGAATAGACAGGATACTTATGAGTAGATACACCTTGGATCAAGTAGGATCAAGTGTGTGGAAAAAACCTATTTACTAGACAACAGTGGTGGCTCTTGATCACATAGGATCAAGAGGTCATGTTAGTTGCCATTGAAGTGGCAATAACTTTAGTTAGCCCACGAAGGTATGGTAACTAAGAACTAAGGCTCTATGTTGATTAACTTATCTAGGAGAAGCTAGAGTTAGGTTAAGGAATTGACATCCCATTTAAGTGTTATGGGCCTTAAATGGCAATCTCTACATCGTCGTCACATGATCCTAGACCAAGAAGGGTATAGGAAAGGTGGAGGGACCGCTTATGGTGTCATTTTTTAAACATGAATATTTGGTAAGGTGAATCCTAGAAGTCATGGGAGTTAGCCTCTCCTATCCATTGAGCATCATCTATAGTAACTTTGGAAGCTCAAATGTGGTGAAGCCTTGTATGCTAAAGAAAACATTATCAAGGGTAATCCCCTTGAGAGTTTTACTTGTAAGTACTATTTAATTTTTTTTAGGTTGATATATTTTGGGTTGTTACAGATACATACATTGACAAAGCCATTTAGATTGAAAGAAATATGATTGATAGTGATAAAATGAAACCTTATTCCTTAGATTTTAATAAACCTAATAAGAAACCAAAGAAAGTAGGGTTTACTATATTGAAGAAAATAAAACAAGATACTATGAAAAGGCTACTTAATCAGATGATAAAAATGTTTAATACTATGAATAACAAATTAGCCAGGATTGAAGAGAAAAAGAGAATAATACTAAAAATTCATAGTCTCAAGTTGATAAACAATAGGGGGATAACAAACCTTCTTTCAGAGGAAAATTTAATAGAAATTGGAATAATAACTATGATGAAGGGAACATAAATATAAATGGTGAAAATAAATAGAAAATAAAAGAAATAGAAAAATACCTAGATGCTATTCCAAACCCCATTTCTTTTGTTAATGTAACTGCATATGTTCCTTTTTCTTGTTCTACTTGTGATGCTCCTCACAATTTAGTTGACTATGGAATTTATTTGAGTATGCATAATAATGTGTACCTTAAGGATGAATCTAAGGAATATATAAGGATTAATGTTTGTTGAACTTAAGATGATGAGTCTAGAGAAAAACTATTTGAAGAAAATATGGATTTATATGCTTCTAACCATCATCCCAAGATATTGGTCACTCATAATGTACAAATCATGTAGATCACAAAATTTTAGATATGAGAGAATGAAACAAGGAAAGTTAACACCAACAATAGAAGAAATAAAGGTGCTAGAAAGGATTCATGCCATAAATCTAAGGAATAAAATAGTGCCATAGAAGGTAAAAAATACATCTACTAGTGAAAATAGAGGATTAATGGATCTAAGTAGATTTTCTTATAAAGAGAAAAATGATAAAAAAATCACCCCTAAAGGAGTTGAAGTAGATGAAGATTTACAAAAAAAACAAAAAGAGAAATATTCAAGAAACTTGGATGTTAAGAAAATTAAATTTGATGTTGGTTCATATATAACTAGGAAAAGATTTAATACTAATTTTGGTGACTTAATTATAGTTCCAAAATACAAATATTAGGTTTACAAAGCCTTTATATTAATAGAAGAGATAGAAGATTTGGCATATAATGCTGTAAGACCAGAAAGTCATGGAACCAGAGCACCCTCCTCAGTCAGACCATTCTATGTATCTCTTAGGTATACATAAGAATTAGGAGACCAATATGTAATTCATAATTGCATGCTTGATAGTGGTGCCTCACACAATATAATGTCTAAACAAGTAGCAGATTAATTAGGGATTATTTGCATGAGATATTATCCTCCTATTTTAGTAATGGAAAATAGATAGATACCATGTGTGGGAGTAATAATTGGCCTGTTAGTATTTCTAGATCAATATCCAAAGAAAGGTATTGTAATGGATGTAGCAGTAGTGGATGTAGATCCTTTCTTCTCCTTGCTACTGAGTAGACACTAGGCTAAAAAACTAGGTGGCTCTATTCAGTTAGACTGGTCTTATGCTACCATTCCCCTATCAAGAAAAGAAAATGCTACTCTCAAGAGATAACCTTTTAACAAGTATTCTATAGAATTGAGAAAATATGATGATACTATGATAAATCTAGTTAATTCAATTGAGGAAAAAGGAATGGGAGTCTACTTAGTCTAGCATACACCATTTCTAAAAGAATTCCCTGATGCTAAAGGTATGGATCCAAAAACTAGTGTAAAAGTTGATGTAGAATCTGATAGAGTTTTAAATTTAAAAATATGGACTACGACAAATGATGGAGGTAAGTCATAAAATAGTACTGGTGCAGGGATAAATTTGATTGATATTAAGGGTAACTATTTAGGTATCCCCTATAGAATTGAATTTCCTTGTACTAATAATGTGGTTGAATATGAAGCATTATTATTGGGACTCAAAAAATCCAAAGAATTAGACATCAATTACTTTATTGTTAGCAGAGATGCAGAACTAATTATTTAGTAGGTAAAAGGAAAATATCAGGCTAAACATACAAGATTATGATAGTATAAACATTTAGTGTTGGCTGAGATAGATAATTTTTTAGCATTCAATTTGTTGTATATTCCAAGAGAACAAAATTATGTTGTAGATATGTTAGCTATAAATGCATCTAGTGTAGATTGTCCAAAAATTGATGCAAAATACATGGACATATTTTCTACTATTTCTATTTACAAGCCATCTATACCAAATAATTTTGTTTATCTCCAAGTATTTTAGGATGATGTATACATTAAATATTTCATGAGTCTTTAGAATCAGTTTTTTGACATAATATGTGAAGAGGAAGACAAAGATAAACTAAAGGATGTCATTGAAGATCCAGTTGAAGTCATCCAACTAAAACAAATAAAATCCTTAGGGGGTTTTTTCTTTAGAAATTTTTATTTGGTGATTTTGACAAATATTATAATCCACTCTTTCAAGAATCTAAATTTGATGATGTTAATATTGGAACAAAGGAAGATCCAAGGCTTGTTAAAATAAATAAAGCTTTGTTAGGGAAAGAAATACAACAATACATTAGTTTCCTAAAAAATAATAAATATGTTTTTGCCTGGAGTTATGAATATTTGAGGATATTTCATATGGATGTTATGACTCATATAATACCTCTACAAGAAGACACAAAGTCTTTCAAAAAAATAGATAAGGTTCAAACCCACATTACATCTAGTTATGCAAAAGGAATTACAAAAGTTACTGTTGTGGCTCATATTGATACCGGGATGAAACTGCATTGTAACTATTATATGCTAAGATCTTGAAGGTAAGCACCTACTAATTATAACCCAAGTCCAACATTGGATGATTCAAAAATGTTTTAACCCAACCTCCAGAGTAGGTTGGTTCCTTGTCAACTTGCTGAATGTTGATTTTTTAAGTTCAATTGAGATGGTAAAAGGATAGGGATAGGAATAAGAAGGGTTCAGAGATATAAAATTATAGTTTAATTAATAAATCTAACATCATAGGCTTCTAATGATAACTTCTTCCAAACTAGGTATAGAAGAATCAGATGAAACTAACAACATTCACAATTTGCTATCTTCCAAGTTAAGAACAATTGCATACTTAAGAATCATTACAAACATCTAGGGTATTAGCAATCCAATATCAAAATAATAGACCAATACTCTAACTAACATGAATAAATTCTCAAAGCATGAATCATTCCAATTTCCCTAAGTTAGCAATCCAATATCAGTACAATAGACTAACCTAGCAATATTAATAGAAATGACTTCACAAGTTTATTACCAAAAAAATGGATATGTGCAAACATGAGGTAAATATTCCAAGTAATTATCCTTTATTGATTTGTAGAAGATATTACAACAATAGTGCAAGAAAAAAGTTTAGTTATGATTATTTAAAATGAGGGTATGATCTCTATTTATATATTTTTTACAATGAATATTTAAAAATATGAGCATTAAAAGAATGTCTAGATTTTAGCTATAACTGGTTCTTGTAACTTGCTTGGCCTTCATGGCTTCCAACTAGAATTCTTGAAATAGTTGAGACCAGTTGGCAAATATTCAATATGAGCCATCCTCTATTATTATAGCTACTCATCGTTGAAGATCTTACAATAGAAATTTTCTACTTAAATCATTCTAGAAGCATTTAGATCAGGATGTTTCACCTTCCTAGTTTGGCATTTCATCTTCCACTAGTGGATCTAAATCAACAGGATTGACTTCATCATATTTCTTTTGTCTATCATGAGACCGTGATGAAAAATCTAATTTATTTGAATTCGAAGGGTTTCAATCCTATCCATTAATTTGGATTTAAATGAATATGTTTGAGTTTCACTCTTGCCTTTAAAATGAAAATAGGTGCATCTCTTGGTCAAAGTTCACTAACCTTCTTAAAACCGTGTCATGGTTCCACTTTAAGCAATTTTGAACTTTTCAACCATGACCGTGAGACTTCATGTTTTAACCTATTATTATACATAACCATGCTCGATTTTCAAGTTTGGGCCTCTTTGACCAATTTGACCATGACTTTGGACATCGATATTTGATCTCTCGCTTGGGTATACTTGGCTCATATTCATGATGAACTTTTGGTATTTTTTTATGTTGACCATGCTAACTATGGATCTGAGAAGACTCCAAGTTGTGACTCATTTCCATGAAAACTTTGTGTTGACTATTTTGATCATGGCACACGACTGGCTCATGGCCACAATTCCCTTGAAATGAAACTCTTCATTTTTCTACATAGATAATGGTTTTGGGACCTCTCTCCTTAAATTAACTATCTCACAACTGTGATCCAAAAATGAGTTTCTCCAAGTTTGACCACTTTGACCATGACATAGAGCTTAATCATGATCATGATCAATTTGTGGCTCATGGGAATTTTGATTGCTCTATCCATGGTTTCAAGACATTCCTCTTCCATCACCATATTAAAAGGGGAATGCTCATAGTTGCAATCCAAAATTTGAAATCTTGAAGTATGACCATGCTAACCACAGCTTAGAGGGATCCTACAACCATAACTTATTTTTGCCAAAACATAAGTTTGTCCTCATTGACCATGGATTTGAGAATTGCATCGGGTTGCGATATCCTTCTAATTTGGCCTTACTCTTACTAAAATAATCATGGTTTTGAGAAAAATCATAGTCGTGGGTTACCTTTCACCTTTGATGAATGTTGACTATATTGACTATGGTTTCAAGACATCTACCTCCCATGTACGTGATTCACTTTTGGCTAAGCATCTATTTATCTTATTTTGATAATGATTTTGGAAAAAAACTTATAGACATGATGTATTTGCAACTTGAACCCCTGTTGACCATGCTAACCATGATTTAGAGCATGCTTTCATTGCAAGATCATGATCTTCCATCTACTGGGTAAATTTGACCTGCTTTGACCATGGTTTTGAGACATTTTCTCCATAGCCAAATTATGAGAATTTTTTTTGGATTCTTACTAATGTAGCCATTTTGACCTACATTATTGGTGCCTCATAGGGGATTTTATTCATAAATTTATAGAACTCAAAGCCTTATTCATTGGGTATATGGAGTCAAAAAATAATTGAATGCAAATATGGAAATGATATGACATAAAATAAATGCAGATGAGATAAATGAATGAATAAAATGGGGAATAATGAAAATGAAAGAATGAAATGGATGAATGAGATGAGAATGAATGAAATGGATGGTGTGAGAGGTAAAGCATCAAAACAATAAAGGTCAACTTCAAAATTGGTCTCTAATGTTACTTCCCTATGACTATCACCCTCTTGAATTTTATACATTTTCTAGAGGGTAATAATTCATATGGAAGCAAGGCAAGAGTCAAGGTATCCCTACTCCAAAAATGCACTCAGTATATAGTTATTATAGGATCCTACTCCATGCTTTCCTCATGTTATGATAATTCATACCCATTTTTCTTTAGACATATGTCAAAATTAGAGTCATACTAAAGAGTAGTGTTTAGTCTCACCTTTATTATTTTGCTCTTGTCTCATAAACCTGCTTCTATTTAGGTGAATCATATTTCTTTTTCTCTTCTTCTTTAGGCTGAACCTCACCTTCTATTTCCTATTCTTCCTATTCTTTAGTTTCTTGTTCATCACCAACATCTTCCTCATCCCCTTCTTTATCTTCTTCATTATTGTCTTCATCTCCTTTTTCTTCCTCTTCATCACTACCCTCTTCTTCACTCAAAATATGAATCACATCATCCAAAGCCCTACAAGCCTCATACTAGGTTGCTTGAGTGGGATTTGATATCTCCATTATCTACTGACGGATGTACTACAACTTGACTAGTTTTTCATAAGATATATGTGGGCCACTATCAATAATTTCTCCTACAACATCCTTAACCTTGGTCAAGTATTTGATTATTTGGACCACCTGGTCTTACTAGATAGGTTCTAGACAACTATCAATTCTAGTTTCATCTTCCATGATTGATGTCAAGCCAACTTGAATACTTTTTGCTCCTAGAAATTAGAACTTATCATCCCAAAATCCTAGGAAATTGTAGTGTACAATATCATTTGTAGAGTGCATAATTCTATTCACCCTAGCCTCTAGCTTATCAACTAATTACCACCCTTTGAATATCAACTTATTATTTCTTAGGAGATTTTTAGCAATCATCCTTGTAGAATGCCACTCTTTGTTGGGAATGGCTTCTGCTTCACTTTTAAACCTTATTTTAGCCAATTTGACACTTTTGGCTATACTTAATTTTGAGCAACATCAATATCTTCTACCTTTGCCACCATTTGATTAAAATCGTATAGAAAAATTAGTACAGGTTGGGCCTCTAGGCTTCTTTTTTGGATCCCACTCCATATCTTCTTCCTTATCTATTTAAATTTCTCCTTAGATAAATCTAAACATTTAGCCTTCTCTACCCTAAGCTAATTGATTTTCTTAGCTAGGTTTTTGTTCTAATTTTAAACAATTTTAGCTTCCTGTTTATATTTGGCAACTTCCTAAAAATTATCCTACCATTTTTGACCTCATTTATTAGAGCCTTCTCCAAATTCTTTTGCTTTTTGATCCTAGTTTCTATCTCTTCTATTTTTTCTTCTAGCCTTTCAGAATTTTCTTTATAAATATCCCCTTATAGATAAACAATATCAAGGTAATATTTAGTGGCTATGATCTCATACTCCATGGGTAGTTGAGTTGTATCCACTGTATGCTCCTCTAGCTGATAGTATTCCAAGGTCATATCTTTATCTAACTTATCTACAAGTGGGGTTATGGTAAGATTTATCCACTTGTGAGTAGTTGGATCTACTACCATTGTCTAATTTGGGCATGCTACTTTCTTAGAAGGCTTAGTAATCTTGTTGTTCCACCAATCTCAAGCACTTATTGAAATATTCTTGATTTTTTGAAATGTGGTGACAACAGGGTGAGTAGGAGAAGTGTAAGTGGTGATCAAATATGGCAAAAATAGGATTGGAGGTGGAATGGTAATGATAGTAGAGTCTAAAATTGTGGGAGTTGATGGAAATGGTTCTACTAGTGTGGAAGATTATTGAGGAGACATTAACATTTTTTGCCCCACTATGATAGATGAAGATGTTGATACTAGAGAGGAAGAAAATTGGACCAAAGGAGATGAGATTTTAACTCTCGATGTAAGATATGGGGGATATGGGGGATGTGTTGAAGGAGGTGAGGAAATTTGTGGAGGATATGTATGAGATTGAGAGGATATAACTCCATCAACTTATTACTAAGAAGGGGAAGAGAGATTACTTTGGGACTATGAAGAACACAAGCTTATACTGAGAGGGGGGGTGAACAGTATAAGACTTAACCAATTAATAATTTTAACTTTAGATAGCAGTGGCATCAACACAACATTAATCAAGACAAAAAGCATCACACATTGAAGACCCATTTTTAACGTGGTTCACCCAAAATGGTTGGGTTACGTCCACAAAATTTTTTCTCTAAAAGTTATCTCAAAGTTCTTTGGGAATCCTTCCCAATTACAATGTTTATGAGCCTTGGCCCAAAGGAGATACCTTCCCCTCTGCTCTGGAAATGATCCCTCAGAACTACCTCTACCTCTTACCAGCACGTGGAACTCCTTTCCACCAAAGACCTCCTGTCCTCAATGCTTAGCCTAAGAGACCTCTACCTTCTATGATCACATCCACAACAACTCAACAAACTATACCAAACATAGTCAGTCGGTCTAGTACAAGTCTTCCTCTATCTGTCAGATCTGTCCAACTCTTGAACAAATCAATCCTCTGCATACAAGCCTTCTCAAAGACTTGCTAAATCTATCCTCAGGTTCTTCTCATAGAACCAATGCACCTCTGCCCTCAAGTTATCTGATAGAACTAAACTTAGCTCACAAGTCCTCTGCTAGGACCTGTCCACATCTGCTCAAGAAACATACACATATTCTGTGCTCTTACAGCCACACTTCGTCTTCTCTCAGTCGTCTCTCTGCACACACTTTGCACTATCTTTGCACACTCTGCGCACTTCGATAAAATTTTGCACTCTGCTCTTGGCGATCGAACTTCTCACTTTGCACTCTATCTGTGAACGTCACAACTAATGACCCCACCAAATCTTCAAAATAGCCTGCCTTTTATAATAACAATTTCAAGATCAAAACCTTAATCTTAGTCAGCTGTAACCCTGATCTTTAGTCGGCTGCACAACCCTAAAATTTTTTGGTTGCAAACCCTAATCTTCGTCAGCTCACATTTAACTTTGTCGGCTTCAACTGCCTCTGTAACTCTTCTATAGCTTTTGTCGCAAAACTAAATGTCATGATATCGTGACAAGTTTGCAACTGTACACTTTCTTTTGGCTTTTGTCATGATATCACGACACTTCAGCCTTTGTCAACTTCAACTAAGCTCTTGTTGTGAAATCGTGACACTTCTGCCTCTGCAGACTTCATCTTCACTTCTGTCACAATATCGTGACACTTCTGTCTTCATAACCTTCATCTTTGCTTTTGTCATGAAATCACGACACTTATCCTATAGAAGACCTGCTTTTAGTTTCTATCATGAAATCATGACACTTCCGTCTGCTTTCTTTTCTTCCTGTCATGAAATCGTAACACTTTTTGCATCCGTACGCATTCTTTGCAACTTGTCGTGAAATCACGATGCTTTTAGCTTTCATACGCTTTCCTTGTAACCCATCGCGAAATCGTGATGCTATCAAATTTTTGTACGTTTTCTTTGCAACCTGTCGTGAAATCACGATGCTTTCAGCTTTCGTATGTTTTCTTTGCTCTTTGAGTCACGAAATTACGACATGTCACGATATCGCGACACTTTTCTAACTTGCTTTCTCTCTCTTGCTTAAGTCACGAAAATGCGACATGTTGCGATATCGCGATACTTTTCTAACTTGCTTTCTCTCTCCTACTTAAGTCGCAAAAATGCGACATGTCACGATATCGTGACACTTTTCCTCCTTAGCTCTTTTTTGTTCTTCAGGTTGTGAAAACCTGACATGTCGCGATATCACGATAATTTTTCTCCTTAGCGCTTTTCTTTTCTTCGGGTCATGAAAACCCGACATGTCACGATATCGCAACACTTTTTCAGTACGATTTCTTTCTCTCGAACCTATCAGCTTGGGGTTTGCAAAAGACCTTTGAAACTGTTATGCCGTAACCTTCATCAAAACAAATTATTTGACATCAAATCAAATTCATTCAAAATATTCTTGACATCAATGACAACTTATATACTTGAGCAAAGGCAATGTACCCAAAATTGCCAACAGACTAAGGAGGAGAAAGAGAAGGAGAAGGGACACAATTTGTACCTGAGTCCTTTAGAGAGGACTACTACTTTGTGGAATCTATATCTAGCTACTCTGAATCTTGGGGTTGTGCTTGCTCAATTTCTTACAATATTTGATGCAATTTATTTTTCTTGCTAACCTCCTTAGTTACTTTCCTCACTAAATTCGTTTCTTTTCGCTTAAAAACTATGTGAGAGGAAGGTCTATCTTCTACAACTATATATTTTTGTTGTAGCTGAGGTACTTATATTGCTTGAGCTGGTGAAGGTGGTGGCTTAAAAGTAGTTGAACTAGTAAAATTGATCATAGGGGTTCTAGATTTGTATTTGACCTTACCTTCAAATTTGTCTTGCTTTGTGGCTTTTACTCCCAAGGGTAAATGTTCAAGCCTTTTATCAACTTGAATCACCTATGTAGAACCTATTTCACCTTTTCCTAGACCTTTTCTAGCATAGCCCAAAATTTTATCATTTTTGCTCCCATTGTATATGTTTATAATTATGTAGGCTCAAATTAAGGTTGTGCCTTTTTAGCTATTTAAGAGGGATCTACCTCTGTACTATCCTAATTTTCTATTTGAGAAGGTGAGGAATGTGGGGTAGTTTGAGCTTATTTTTCCTTTTCTACTTCTGATTATTTCTCTATTTCCTTACCCTTTTCTACTTCACCTTTTGCAGTTGTGCTATGAAAGCTTAGTGCCAATATCTTTCCATTTTTGGCCTTACATGATTTGTGAAACTCATCATACTTGCTAGATAATTCCTTGTTCAGCTTAGTGCCATACTTAGAGTTGGTGGTATTTATTTCAATCCTCATTATCCACCACTTGATTATCTTGGTATCATCCCACTTATGATTCTTCAACAGGGATTGGATCTTTGATTCACTAAGGATATGTTGCTCTTATTTTCAGGGTCATAGTCTGCTAGTTGGTCATAAAAATATCTTCAATGGGGTAATGACTCCATTTGTTGATATTCCATTCTAATTCTAACTATTCCTTATTATTTCTAAAATTTTCAAGATGGGACCTCTCTATATTTTCAAATTTTGAAGGCTTACCTACATTAATATGGCTTAATTTATTTAGAAATTTGTTATCAAGGTTGTACTTCCATCTATGAGGGAGTTATTTTAAATGCAATATTTTCATGGCTATAGAAATACTCTCATGTTGGCCTTTCCTTGTTACAATTATGTAGACACCTAAATTGTGTAAATCAGATAAGACCATTAGTGCATCACATATGCCATATTATCGACAACATATGACCCTATTTGGAAACCCTCTAGGTTGGAAAAAGGCTTACAAAAGGCTCCAAAACTCATTTTGGAGGGTTCCTAGAAGTCTGGGACAATTTTGGGGCTCCTACTGGTGACCATCCCACCAAGGGATGGTCACAATTGGTGAAATTCCCACCCAGGGATGACCATCCATAACCATCCTTGGGTGGGACGACCCCCAAGCAGACCCTTTAAAAAGTCAAAGGATGCACTAAATGGTAATCAAGGACTACCATTAACATGTCCAATCACCCCAAATTGATTGGGGACCTACAAATGGATAGGAGGACAGTATATTGGAAGCCCCAAAGGGGTAACCTTCCCTCCCCAATGCATGTCAAGCAAGGCGACACATGGCGGCACCTGCCTCGCATGGCAAAACATGCCCTTTTGCCCTAGATGCCCTTTTGGGCTATAAAAGGAGGTGCAAACACCCATTTTTAAAGATGAGTATTGAAGAATTTATGCAACAAAGTGCCACACAAATCAACCCTCACCTTTTGCAAACCCAAAACTTGCCCTAACCTAGCCTTGAAACCCTCTTCATTCGAAGGTGATTTCAGGGGCAATTGGCTTGACACACCAATTTCAAACCAGAAAAATTGAAGAAATATTTGGTCCCATCTATCAAAAACACCTCCAACCAAGTTTTGGACTAAATCCCATTGGCATAGGTGACAAAAATAAGCTAGTTTTGTGACCATCCCACCTAGGGATGGTTAGCAGTATGTAGGTGGCACACCTAGGGATGGTCACCAAATAGGTTGGAATTTGAGATAAATTACTCTATAGACCCCTTTAGGATGTCTATATGAACCTATAGTACAAATTTGATGCAATTTGGAGCAGTTTTGATGCTGGATTTGAGGTCCCCAATGTTGTAGGTTTAGTTGTCTCTGTCAGGGATGATCACTATTTTTGCATAGTTTTACCTTTAATATTTATTTCAAATCTTCTAATTTGCATTTAGATTAGTTTATAATATGTTTATGCTCTATTTAGATCAGTTTCCATGCATGTAGATAATTTTTTGATGTTGCATATGAAGCTCCATTTTCATGGTTTTATGGTTTTCTTCTATAACACAGGTGCTATTAATCCCATTTCAATCCCTTGTCTTCAGGAACAAGAATGCTAGACAGGAGGAGGAGATAAAGAGGCATAATTTTTTCAGCCCAATACTAGCTCTCGAGTGTGGGAAGTGGAGTTTCACACCCAGAGTACTTTGCCTTAAAGGCCTCCTTTCAAGGGACTAGATACCTTGAATGTTTGTAATGTTGAATGTATCAAGTTTGTAAATGCCCTTGAGGGGAACATTGTAATATCATTTTGGAGCAATAAAAGAATTAATATAAGGATAAATACACTGATTTTGTTATACATTTGTTTCATTCCACTTAGATTATAAGTATATGTTGTTTTCTCTTTGATTGCTTCTACACTGCTTTTGCATTGCAATAGAGTGCCCTTAAGGTGATTGTGAAATTCACTTCTTCAAGTGATATCTTATAGATTGAAAGGATAAATACATATACCCTTATTGTGCCAAAAGTATAATTTATATAGTTAGTTCATCTATAATATTCCATAGCAAATAAGTGGTTTGTGATAAAATGGAGCAACAAGAAAGGCTTCCCAGTATATCCATAGAGTGACCATTGGGCCCTCAATTAGGATATACCACTATCCCTCTTCTGCATGAGTAGTCTGTAATACCTTATTTTCTTTGGAAGATAATTTGGTTAATTCTCCATATATGATCTTAAGGGCTGGTCCCAAAATTTCCTTATTAAAGTTATAATAGGACTTAATCTTAGTTATCACACTATTCCATATATAGAATAAGGTAGGATTTCCATATTTATTAGTAGGTATCACTGCTATCCATAGCATTTTATGATGAACACGATAAAAGAATAACCAAACCAAGTGGGAGTAGTATCTGAAAGAAATACTATCATAACCCTATTTCACATTTCTCAATTGCTCATGTAATTGGTTATAGAGAAAGGTAGACCAATCCAAGAATATTGGCTTGGTATATTTATCTATTATGGATGTATAATAAAATATGGCATTTGAGATGTAGTATGCTATGAATGTTGACTAGTCATAGACTAACCTATCAATAGTTAGGCCCGCTAATACTACCAACATTGAAAATATCTTTGGGTTTAGAAATTCTTTGGCCATAATGGGGGTTTTTGGTAATGTGTTGCCTACCACTATGTTTTTTAGCTATGAACCTAACCAGGTCATAAAGTAATTTCCACTATCTACACATACTTGCAGAGTGTAATACTTGGTTTGGTCCTTAGGTATATAGGATTTAAAATTCATGTTAGGTTTCATACCCATAGCAAAAACTGTTAGGAGGGAAAATTAATGGAATTATTTTATTGATAAAAAGTGTTACATATATAGGCAGAAGGCCTATATGATGAACATGACACTTGTCAATGAAACTGACAAGTGTCAAACTGAAGGCATAGTGCACTTTAACTCTAACATTCCCCCTTAAAGTGCACTATCCTAACTAAAGAAAAAACAAAGCAAGTCAACATTAGGTAACATTCCCCCTTAATGTTGACTTCTCTAAAAAAAATAACCTATCATCCTCTTTTTTTTTTTTGGTCTAGGCTCGTGCTCTTTGCGCTTGGCTCTCCAACTATGAATAATGCTAGATCCACTGTGTATACATATCGGTCTGTTGCCTCAGGGTCAGCCACTTCAACGGGTCTGTTGCCACTGGATCAGCCGTCTAAGTGCCTCATGGTCATCATGGGTGCCTTAGGGTCAGCCACATCTGGGTCTGTTGCCTCTGCAGGTCATCCTCAGAGGATGTTGCCACTCATAGGTCACTAACTAGATTCACCATGAGTATGAAATCCCTCCTCATGGTGAACTCAATCTAGAAGGTTTCGGTATCTGCCAAAAATGCACCTAATGAAAGGGAAAACGAGCCATATAAGAGTGTCGGTCTCTGCCAAAAATGCACTCAATACAATAAAATGAGCCATAGATCAAATTAGGAGGAGAGAAGAAGAAAATAAAAGAATCTTCTGAAGTGTCTTCGTCTGTAGTCTTCAGAAGTAGATCCGGAAACAACCTCGGATAGAGTCTAGGGTGTCTTTGTCTGTAGTCCCTAGAAAATAGTGTCCTTATGGTGACCATGTCATCTCACCGAAATGCATGGGTAACCAGCCACTGCATTCGCTAGGTGTATAGAAAAGGTCACTAGGTACAAGGATCACATATAAAATTACCTTGGGAGTGTCGGGTACAACCGAGAGTGCACTCCAAGGTGAAAAAACTTTGAGGCTAAAAGACTAAATTGAAACAGCCTCAAAATTACAATGACACCACCATTGTGTCCGTCGTGGAAAATCGTTTCCAACGACTATAAATACCCCTATATTCCATCATCAAAGGGGCCTTCATCATAATGAAAAAACAACATGCCTCTCAAAGACAACAACTAAAACCTCGAACTGTGGCGGCATCGCTCTCTGGCAAAAAAAAAAAAAAACAGTCTCTCAATTTTCCTCATCTACAAAATGGAAAGCATTCTTTGTGCCAAGTGGCAAAGATGGAAGCAGATCTTCATGGTGCTGAAAAATGCGGGGCAGATCCAGGGGCGTTCGAGGCCTTGATAACATAGCTTATGAACGCGATTTGAAAACTCCCATACACGCCAATCTCCAATCACGATGAAATCGACTGCATTAAGTGTTAACTAGAGTAATCAACAACGCCTACAGGGTCGCACAAACTATCAAAAATTCCACCAATTTATGTCACATCAAAATAGTCTTCGAAGCGGAGCCAAAGTAGTTGTGGCTCGCTATCTTTAACTCTCGTCAAAACCACAATTAAAAAAAATCATCAATACAATCTCTTCTTGATGCCTGCCGCAGCTGATGAAACGTCCCGTAGTGATCGTAGGGAGCATGGGAAAACTACCATTCCAATATGGAAACCACCATCACCATAAGCAACGTTCAGCAGTAATTTAAAAAAAAAAACTCAGAACTCGTCTCTGTCTGAGAAGAATGCCGTTATAGCGACATGGGCCGGGGCAGCGGCGGTTACGGAGACGTCAGCGTCAGGGACAGCACATCCTTGACGCACTCGGCAGGGTTTGATCCGAGATCAACATGAGTGCCAAGTCGCGGCCTCTGCATCACAAAAAAGGCACGGCGACGACACCGGTGGTTCACTGTGTACGCCAAACTCGCAGATCCCGCACGAACAACAGCCAGATATTACATGTTGCGTCAATCCCGTCGTGATCAATTGAAAAATTCACATCTTCATACATTTTAGTTGCAATTATTGATCGTCTAACTGGGTTCGAAACCCCCAAAATGCAGGCCATAATCAATCTTTGTGGGAATTTTACTGGAAACAAAATGCATGCTTGCCTGCGACACCCGGTGGTCACGATCTGGCAGAAATAAAATGGTCCCATCAAATACTCCCGTAATTACAGAACAACATGTTCTCCTTCATTCAAAAGATAATATTTGGTCTTCTTCATGGTATTTTGAACTCGCAACATCCCATATGAAAAACTCTCGGATCCATCTTCATCTTCGTTACGCCTGGAAATTCAGAATCTGAAGAATAGGCTCTTTGATCTACTGAAAAAACTGTCAAAATCACAACGGCTGGTTTCAGGTACCCGCCAGATCTCGAACGAGGGTTTTCTGGTGGCTGGCAGTGACAAATTCTTCCTGCAGTTGTATGTTCTACTGCGGCTGAGGATGGGTCAAAGTAGGTTCTGATCGCTGTTGTGCGATGCCGCCACGAAGTCCGGGCAAAGCTGTTGAAGACGCCTTTTCAAGATCCGCAGCCCGGTCATACGCCAGCGTCGCCTCCACCACCGTCTCAAACGCCATGTTGTGCCGCTCTCTCGAATGCATCATTACCATCTATATAGCAATTTATTCTCAGCCCCTAAACAAGAAACCAGCAGCTTGTTCTTCATTTCCATTGAAGAGATTTAGTGCCTGAATCACGGATGCCCGGTCAAACCCAAGCTCCATGAGCTTTGAAATCTTCGCTTCATAATCTGATCCCTGTGTATTGTCTGCTTGTGAAGGAGCAATAGTTCGTGCAGATGTACTTGAACTTTTAGCTTCTGAACAAATGGCTTTGACAAATGATGTTCCCCCTCAAGGATTTTTAACAGAAACACCATAGTAAAAAAAATTCCCAAATTTTAATATTTTTGACCATCTGGTTTCTGATCCATATTTTCAATTTCTACTCCTAACATTTGGTATCAGAGCAGGTTCCTTCTCCTGCCTGTGAAACCCTTGAGGGGGGATTTCCCTCATGGAAATCCTCCCTCCCCCCATTTTCTTTCCCATTTTCCATTTTTTCATTTCCCCATTGTTTTTCAAAATAGGGAGTATGCTCTTCATCCTTGATGGATGAATCAGAAACCAGACCTTTTGAAAAACCATGGATGATGGGAAAAGTTTTTTTTTAGTTTTTAAGGTTCTAGTTACAGTTTTTTTCTGGTTCTCTGTTCAGGCCCGTGGCTGTTGAGAGTGTTGGAGAGAGTGTGGTAGATTTGATGCCCTGCAATATTGAAGAAGACTACATGAAATGCCATCGCTATTTTTTCTTCGCAATGATTCACAATATCATCCTGTACAGAGATCGGATCAATGGCAGACCCCCTGGCCAATTTGCGGCATTGAGGGCTGGAATTGTTTCAATCGTTGATTCCAGCGTTCAAGAATGCATTTTTATAAAACTATTGTCCCCCCGTTGTGTTCAGATTACCGATCGAGGTTTGTGCGAGGTTTGTGCGATGGAGGCATCCATGAACCAGGGGGATGATCTGAAGCACATGCCTGACCACATCCGCCACGGTCGCGATAGCAAAAATTTGAGGGATTTCGATCGAGCGACAATGTCGCTGCAGCTGAAAACCCAGCAGACTCTATTTTTTGGTGAGGAACGACGAGCTTTAGACGCGCTTCCCGATTCAAAGGTGATGGCGACGAAATCGAAGGGCATTATGACTGGTTCTATGATAAAGAAAAAAACCTAAGCATGTTGCCGCCTCTACTGCCGCCAGCAACGTCACCGAACCCCCATTACACTGTGCTTCGAGCTCGCGAGCCTACATTTTTCCAAGGAATTTTTTTGATTTATTTTTATGAGTGAAAACGGCTATCAGATTCGTGGCCTTTGGCAGTCAATTCCATGATTTCGTATGAGCACTCGTTGGGGTCATACTGAACCCTAACGACCTCAGCATGCATTGTATTACCGAAGTTAACGTCACCCCAGGTGGGATTGTGATGAAAGCCCTGGGAGAAGCCCACCTCATTTTTGGTGACACCAGGGACTCTTTGGAATGTGAGTTTGACTCCCCAGAAGTGCCCCGCCATGAAATTCATGAATTGCATACCGGACTCCGGTATGTCATCGTCTGACCCCTGCGCTATTTTGGCCCCCTCTGTGCTCATATAAATGTTGTATGGAACCGATGCCTCTGTTGCTGATGCTACCACTGCTGGGGTTCAATTGTCATCCTCTTTCGGTAGCTGGGGCCCTTATATTTCATGAAACAGGGAAGCCTCACCGTCGTCTTCGTCGTCATTAACCTCCAGTAGGCCGGACAGCCCACCAACATTCTGGTCTTCGACAAGAAATCTGGCAACCTCGACGAGCTCGAAGTCGGGAACTTCTACGGGCGTCGATCCTTCGCTGCGCTGCCGACCATCGTTGCTGCTACCGCTGTCGGAGCGCGGGCAGGGGGTTGGATGAGAATTTTTTTATGCAGTGAAAGCATGAAGGAATGATGATAATAGCCGTTTTGGGAGTTGGGAGATTTATTTCTAAGCACGTCTATAAGCTCTGGAAGGGGAGCAATAAATTTTTCCTCTGTGGGCGACTGATATTTGGACCTGATGTTCGGTCTTTGGTTAACCAATTTATTTTTTTCGATGCGTGATCATAGCTCAGAAAGTGGCAGAACCCACCTGTAGATGACTAAAAGTACATTTTAAAAGGTGCCACAAATCATGTTTTTCCACAACACGTGGCCTCTCGAATGTTTTGCAAGTTGTTGAAGCTGACTTCCCATACCAGAAGTGTTTGTTTGCGTGCCCTTGCCCTTCATTACACTGACTGAAGGGTATTTTTTTCAAATGGCCAACCAACCCACATGCATTATTTTTAAAATATTTCTTTCAATATGGAGGAATTCCATTTATATTGGGGCATTTTTTTTATTAAGTGGTAGGAACCACTTGTTTTTATTGGTATGGGGAATATTAAAAATGTGAGAAATGACCAGAATATGGCCAATGTAATGTTCAAGACTGTTTTTATTTCGCCTGAGAGCGATGCCGCCATTGAGCGATGTTGTTTATTTTGCTGCCTAGAGAGACATGCTATTTTTTTCCACATGATGAAGGCCCCTTTGATGGTGGAATATAGGGGTATTTATAGTCGTTGGAAACATTTTTCCACGACGGACACAATGGTGGTGTCAAATTGTAATTTTGAGGCTGTTTCAGTTCAATTTTTTTTAGCCTCAAAATTTTTCTACCTTGGAGTGCACTTTTGGTTGTACTCGACACTCCCAAGGTCATTTTATATGTGATCCTTGTACCTAGTGATCTTTTCTATACACTTGGCGAATGCAGCGGCTGGTTACCCATGCATTTCAGTGGGATGACATGGTCACCATAAGGTCACTTATACTAGGGACTACAGACAAAGACACCCTAGACTCTATCCGAGGTTTTTTTGGATCTACTTCTGAAGACTACAGACAAAGACACTTCAGAAGATTCTCTTCTTTTCTTCTTCTCTCCTCCTATTTTGATCTATGGCTCATTTTTATTGTATTGAGTGCATTTTCGACAGAGACCGACACTCTTATATGGCTCGTTTTTCCTTTCATTAGGTGCATTTTTGGCAGAGACCGACACCTTCTAGATTGAGTTCACCATGAGGAGGGATTTCATACTCATGGTGAATCTAGTTAGTGACCTACGAGTGGCAACATCCTCTGAGGATGACCTGCAGAGGCAATAGACCCAGATGTGGCTGACCCTGAGGCACCCATGATGACCCTGAGGCACTTAGACGGCTGACCTAGTGGCAACAGACCCATTGAAGTGGCTGACCCTGAGGCAACAGACCGAGATGTATACACAGTGGATCTAGCATTATTCATAGTTGGAGAGCCAAGCGCAAAGAGCACGAGCCTAGACCAAAAAAAAAAAAAAAGAGGATGATAGGTTATTTTTTTAGAGAAGTCAACATTAAGGGGGAATGTTACCTAATGTTGACTTGCTTTGTTTTTTCTTTAGTTAGGATAGTGCACTTTAAGGGGGAATGTTAGAGTTAAAGTGCACTATGCCTTCAGTTTGACACTTGTCAGTTTCATTGACAAGTGTCATGTTCATCATATAGGCCTTCTGCCATGTTAGAGTTAAAGTGCACTATGCCTTCAGTTTGACACTTGTCAGTTTCATTGACAAGTGTCATGTTCATCATATAGGCCTTCTGCCTATATATGTAACACATTTTTATCAATAAAAAATCCCTTCAGTTTGATCAGTCCTGACATTTGGTATCAGAGCAGAGTTTCCCTGTCCTGTGAAACTCCTCGGGGGGATTTCCCTCATGGAAATCCTCCCTCCCCATGATTTTTTTTCCTATTTTTTTTAAATTTTTTATCGAGGGAGTATGCTCTCCATCATTTGATGGATCAAAAACCAGAAGGTAAGAATTTAAAGTTTAGGGAACTTTTTCATGGAGGGAAAACTGAAGGGATTATATTTTATTGATAAAAATAGGTTACATATATAGGCAGAAGGCCTATATGATAAACATGACACTTGTCAATGAAACTGACAAGTGTCAAGGAAGGCATAGTGCACTTTAACTCTAACATTCCCCCTTAAAGTGCACTATCCTAACTAAAGAAAAAACAAAGCAAGTCAACATTAGGTAACATTCCCCCTTAATGTTGACTTCTCGAAAACAACCTATCATCCTCCTTATTGCTGATTTGGTCTTAGGCTCGTGCTTTGTGCTCTTGGCTCTCCAACTGTGAATAATGCTAGATCCACTGTGTATACATCTCGGTCTGTTGCCTCAGGGTCAGCCACTTCCACGGGTCTGTTGCCACTGGGTCAGCCGTCTAAGTGCCTCAGGGTCATCATGGGTGCCTCAGGGTCAGCCACATCTGGGTCTGTTGCCTCTGCAGGTCATCCTCAGAGGATGTTGCCACTCGTAGGTCACTGACTAGATTCACCACATGGTGAACTCAATCTAGAAGGTGTCGGTCTCTGCCGAAAATGCACCTAATGAAAGGAAAAACGAGCCATATAAGAGTGTCGGTCTCTGCCGAAAATGCACTCAATACAATAAAATGAGCCATAGATCAAATTAGGAGGAGAGAAGAAGAAAATAAAAGAATCTTCTGAAGTGTCTTCGTCTGTAGTCTTCAGAAGTAGATCCGGAAACAACCTCGGATAGAGTCTAGGGTGTCTTTGTCTGTAGTCCCTAGAAAATAGTGTCCTTATGGTGACCATGTCATCTCACCGAAATGCATGGGTAACCAGCCGGTGCATTTGCCAAGTGTATAGAAAAGGTCACTAGGTACAAGGATCACAAATAAAATTACCTTGGGAGTGTCGGGTACAACCGAGAGTGCACTCCAAGGTAGAAAAACTTTGAGGCTAAAAAACTCAAATGAAATAGCCTCAAAATTACAAAATGACACAACCATTGTGTCCATTGCGGAAAAACGTTTCCAACGACTATAAATACCCCTATATTCACCAACAAAGGGGCCTTCATCATGTGGAAAGAACAATAGGACAACATCGCTCAGTGGCGGCATCACTCTCAGGCGGAATAAAAACAATCTTAAAAATTTTGTCTCGTAGGGGAATTACATGAGGCATATAAGTTTTCCACTTTTCATTTCCTATTTGAAGAATACAATAAACAGACCATATAGGTCTTGCACTTCCACTCCCATGTGGAAAAAGAATAGGGCCAATAAGGCCATCTTGTCAGCCAATAAAGAACCAGGCACACTAGCCGAACGAGCCAAAATATCATAACCCACCTTTCCAATGGCCATGTCCATTTCCTTCAATGGTACGCGGCCATTAACTGCGTACAAGACAAGAGCGCATGGGATCGTCATTAAGAACCAGGCACACTAGCCGAACGAGCCAAAATATCATAACCCACCTTTCCAATGGCCATGTCCATTTCCTTCAATGGTACGCGGCCATTAACTGCGTACAAGACAAGAGCGCATGGGATCGTCATTAACATTTTAAAACAATAGCAGCACTGGTGTTAGTTCATTAGGATTATCTCTCCACATAGACGGCGTCCGTCAGAAGACCACTGACTGGTAGTTTTCTCCGGTCTTGAGGGGATCGTCAGATCAGTAAATCTCGTAAACTCAACCAAGTTCTCCCAGAGCTATTCCTATGTCGTCTGTCGTTGTAGTTGGATTGTGCACGACTCGAACCCTCGTCCTCGATTCCAGCCGACTAATTTGAATTCCAGGCACAGTTTCCTCTAATCGTTGGATCTGGGCTCTCTGCGTCGAGAGGTCGTAAACCCCGCTAACGATGAAATTGGTGGTCTGACTGGCAGTTTCCTTAATCACCTGTATTTTTGACGCAACATCAAATTTTTCAAGCCTGAGGTCATATGCGGTCTTCTCAGCCTTGGCCTCGGGCTGGGCAGCGTCTTTTCCAATGGCAGGATTAAAGCCAGCGGCCACCGGCAAGGTCCCAGGGCTTCATCACGGCCATGGTCTTATCCAACAGCCAGTGCTCACAGAATGACGCCGCAAAAAGCCGCCTCTCAGCGCCTCGCGTAGGTCAATATCGCACCATGAACAAGATGAAGTCCAGTTCCCCGATCTCGCTCTCCTGGTGCTGAATCTGATGACAAACAACAATCTAAAAAAAACTTCCCTTCTGTGCTGTGCAACAGGTCCTGCAATCCCATTGGCATCATCACAAAAAAATGGTAATCACGCGGCCATCTCTGCGACTTCCGAAGCTGCATTGGTGAAACTGCCTACAGTGCGGCATCCTCTCTGGCTACAGTGCTCGCGCCCGAACTTTATCCACGACCGTAGTTAAAAATTTTAGTCCAGAGGACGACTCGTTGGAGCAAGATGAAAGGCAAGGTCGCCGCGCTTTCGAAAACCGCCGCAATGAATTCGCTGACATTTTCAATGATCCGTTTTATCCCCTGAGGGGGTTAGGGTTGCGCGTGGACGGGCTATTTAACAGCAATCCCTTCGTTGCTGTTTCTCGCAGAAGCGGGGAGTTGAGGAAGTCGTGGGATGCGGTGGAAGACAAGGACGTGCTGTGGCTGCGGGTGGACATGCCCGGTCTTGGTAAGGAAGATGTGAAGGTTTATGCCGAAGAGAACTCGCTGGTCTTGGTAGCGGGCGTAAGTACAGCAGCCGCATCGACCTTCCTCCCAAAGTTTATAAGCTTGATCAGATCAAAGCTCACATCCAACAACACAAAACCGAAGCTCGAAAAACTACACAATCAAACCCTAATTATCCCCAACACCTGCAAACCCTAACAAACTTAAAAAAAATTCTCCCTAAATTAAACATTTTACCATCTGGTTTCTGATCCATCAAATGATGGAGAGCATACTCCCTCGGTAAAAAATTTTAAAAAATAGGGAAATAAAAAAAAATAGGGGGAGGGAGGATTTCCATGAGGGAAATCCCCCCTCAAGGGGTTTCACAGGGCAGGGAAAGCCTGCTCTGATATCAAATGTTAGGAGGGAAAACTAATGGAATTATTTTATTGATAAAAAGTGTTACATATGTAGGCAGAAGGCCTATATGATAAACATGACACTTGTCAATGAAACTGACAAGTGTCAAACTGAAGGCATAGTGCACTTTAACTCTAACAAAAACATTGGTGAAAGTCTTAGGGATCAACCAAAAAAGGGGTATTTCTTGGGCTATTTGAACTAATCATTGCTTTGGTTCATAGGATTCAGTTATAGCAAAGACTAACTTAGAGCAAGGATGAATGAAATCACAAATATAGAAATATAAAAGAGAATGTAGAGCAAAATAACTTGGACTTGATTATGAAAGGCCCTACAACACCCTTTTCTCCATGTTTGTTCTTAATTTTCCCTTTTTCCATGTCATAATTGTATCAACAACCTTAGTTGTTGTATCTTGAAATAAATTTTCACTACCACTCTTGGCTCCTATTGATGCTTTGCTAGCTAAAGATGACATAACCATTGTAAGCTAAACTAAAAAAAGGCTTCCTAAATAATGCTTTGAGGGTGAAAAATTCTTTGCAAATATTTGTAAATTCTTCAAGGATTCTATACTCATGCTTTTTGAATGCTAAGGGTTTAGTAAAGAATGAAAAATGTCCAAAGCTTGATTAAATAGCCTATTGAAAGTTTTCTATCATTAATGTAGTAGTCAGAATTCTTATTTGGCACCTTCAATTGCATGTATCAGTCTAGCTAATGCAAATTTTGTGAGTCTCTTGGTTGTGATTTATTTCTCTTCTATATAGGGTGGTACAATTTTGAGGTAGCTTATGGCCATAGTGTTTTCGTTAAATAAAAAACACTTCTATTGCACTGGTCACAGTTCAGAAGAAACTCATGGCCATGATGCACCTTCAAATTTAAATATAAATAAAGACCTTTGACATTGCTTTTGACTGTGTATCAGAGGTGGCTCATGACCGTGGCTTCCATGTTTTTCTTTTTTCTTTATATGGTACATATGATACAAGGAAAATCAACATCAAGAATATTTACATGAATAATGTACATATGATACAAGGAAAATGAAACTACTTATAATAAATATTGATATGGTATCCATTGATCAGGATTGGATGCACTCTCCCTTCCTGATCTTGCAATTGGAATGCATTATTTTACTTTACTGTAATGATGGTGAAAGGGCCTTCTTAAAATGTATCAAATTTCTAATAATTATTTGGTTTGGCCTTATCTTCATTCCATATTAGGACTAGGTCTCCAATATTGAACCTCTTGAATATGGATTTCTTATCAAACCATCCCATAGTCTCTATTAGATGCTTCTAAAATTTCCCATAGGATTTATCTCTTTGGTCCTCCAACTATAATAACTGTATTAGTCTAGATTCTACTAGATTTTCAATTGGTAAATAAGCTTGGCCAACCAATCTTAGAGCAGGTATTTCAATATTGGTGGGAAGGTTGACCTCTTTCCCATACACCAATGCATATGGAGGTGTATTAATTGATTTATTCATAGTAATATATATGCCCATAATGCTTGATGTATCATTAGATGTGAATCCTTTTGTTATCCTTCAATGCTCTTTTCAAAACCCTGAGCAAATTCTTGTTATTAGATTCTACTAAACCATTCCCCTAAAAATATTTTTTTGAATAATTCTTTAGGTAAATACCACATCTACTAGTAAATTCAATGTATTTTTCTCCAATTAAAGGGCCATTATCACTCACTAAAGCATTAGGTATGCCAAACCTTGTAATGAGGCTTTCAACAAATTCAATAACTTCTTGATCAACCTTCTTAGTGGGTATTGCTTCAGTCCATCTAGTGAAGTAATCTGTAGTAGTTAAGATATACTTATGACCTATTAAAGAATTGGGATTTATCATTCCAATGAAGGTCAAACCCTATTGTTGAAAAGGTTATTCAAACTAAATTGGCCTGAGTGGCAATGATGCATTTTTTTTCCTTCCCACATATCTCATACATTTATCACAAGATCTTGCTATTCTAAAGGTGTGAGTAAAATATTAGACCAATAATAGCCTACTCTTAGTATTTTTATTATAGTTTTTATATCTGAGTAATGACCTCTTGATAACCCTTCATGAAATTCATCTAGAACATTTTACTTTTGATTGTCTTTAACACATCTTAGAAGGAATCTATCAAGGTTATTTTTTTAGATTCCTTCAGGTAGAAGAACATATTTCAAATCTTACAACCTATATATTCTTCTTTGTGAAGCATTCATATTTTGAGGGCATACCCTTATTTGGAAGTAATTTGTGAGCTGATCTACCCAATTTGCATTCTTTGAAATATTATCCTCCTTATCTAATTCTAATAATTGAAAAACTACCATGTGATCTTTGTTTACCTTTGATGCTAGCTCTTGATACAATTTCCTTCCTCTTACCAACTTTATAAGATGGATCTCCACATCACATTACTAAATTTTAGTAATCCAACTTGCTCTCTTATCACCTAACTCTCCATGTAGGATGAAGTTCCTAAAATCTGAGTGGACTATGTATACCATAGTCTTACTCTAAGCCATGTACTATCTAAACTTTTTGATTGACTTCATCATTGCAAATACTTGTCTCTCAATAAAATTATAATTTATCTAGTATTCATTGAGAGTCTAACTCCAGAAGAATATAGAATGCTCATATCCTACATTATTATTTTGTGTTAACACTACAACATAGCTGTCATAAGCACCATAGGCATATAGAATAAAATATTTATTTAGATATGGATTTACCAGAACTAGGGTAGTAGCAATAACCTGCTTAATTAGCTCAAAATCTAATTTATTTTCTTAGTCCTTTTGAGAAGCCATTAACTTCTTTTGTAAAGGGATTGAAAATAGGATTCCAAGGTCTTATATAGACACCCCTTTGTCAAAAAAATCAATTATATCTATAATTCATTACCTCATCTCTATCTGCTAAATTAGAAAAGGAAACAAAAAATAAATTTTTGGGTGGGAGAGTTACTTGGAATTATGCACTGGTCCACCAATATTTAATGTATGCTTTGATCTCCTCTAGGACTGGTCCTTTGCTCGTGAGTTTGTATATAATTGTTTGAGCTTCATGATCAATTAGATCCAACCTAAATTCATCCTTTGAAATTCTAATAGAGGGTAGAGGTTCATCCACCCACAAACCCAAATATCCCTAAGAGATATTTCTTTTGATCGAAGAGGCTTTCTTATAGATTGAAGAGATGGTCTAAGAAAAACCCTCTTCCTTTAATTCTTGATTGCACCTAGGGTTTGCATCCCTTTCATGAATATTGTAGCTAAATTTATCACTTTTTTCCATCACTTGATTGCACCTAGGGTTTACACACCTTTTGTGAAGACTAGAAGATCACCTGGTAGGTCCAATATCTGAATCTAGGAGGCACATATTTCTTTCAAGCAATGGGTCTTTATTCAAAAATTGTACTTGTTGGGCCACCTGCTTATTTAAGAGGCTGATCTCCTCCATGCATCACCTATTCTCCTCCATATTTGTATTTCTCACCTCTTTATATTCTTGATTGTTGTGTTTCATGTGACATTTAAATTCCTAATTTACCACTTGAATAGAATACTCTTAGCCTTCTTCATGACACATGTACATATTCTATATATCCTAATTTACCAAATAATATAATATCATATAACAAGTTCATCACAATTTTTTTTAATATTACTTTCATAGAAAACCTTAGAAAATACTAGTGAAGGTGGTACATTTCAAGATAATCAAGGAAAACTATGCAAACGATAGAAAAATTCTTATAGAGATGGTGACTGACATGAAAAAGGATGGATACATATTTCAATTAAGAAGTATACATAGATTATTATCATTTTAAAATAAGGATACATAAATTAAATCAACAATAACAATATTTTAGATTCCCATGAATTATTCATGGAGGTAGTATCTTAGAAATTTTAACATATCTATAAAGAAGAAATTAGGGTAGAAGATAATTTAGTAAACTCTAGGATTGATATTTGTGTTTGCAAAATTTAGATTTTAGAGGATAATTAGACAAAGGAGATTCTATCACTTAAAAAAAATTATATCTAAGCGTTTCATAAAGAAAAGTAGTGGTTTTAGAAATAGAAAAAATATGTATAGAAATAAAATCTATATATAGTCTAATTAACCTAATAGCAAATGTAACATTACATTGTTTTAAGGGTAGTAGGCCCTAATAGCAGGTAAATATAATCATTTTTTAAAAGAAAAAGAGAGAAAAAAGCATTTTCCAAGATAAAACTTGGATAAAAAGTAATGTAACATATGTTATATCTAAAAAAATTATTTCTTATTATGATTAATTGTGAAAATATCAAATCATTAATAATTATGATATTTTCAAATATGTAAATAATACACTTACTTTTGGTGTATTTTTAATAAACTAAGGTAATAATTATCCTAAAAATGTATTAAGTTGTAAAATATTCATTATAAATGACCATCAATATGACACATGACTATAGGAATCATGCATAATCATTATTGCATAACCCACTTATATATTAATATTTAGAATTATTGGGAGAGAGTACAATTTGCAATCCAAGAGTGAGCCTCATATTGACTTGCTTTAAATCTTTACCAAAATAAAAAACAAAAAAGAAATATCCATGTGAGGAAAAGCTAGGTAGCATTGATATACAACCATATTTAAAAGGTCTAATTGAAAATCAAAATTCCTTAGTTAGAAAAGTCGATGCCCAAGTTGGAGATAAAAGGAAGAGAACAAGACAAATCTGATTAAAGGGGTAGATATTACACCAAAAATAATTATCAATGATGAGATGAATGGGCATGGTATAATAGTTCTTAAAAGTAGAGGGTTAATATATAAGTTCCATGGATACTGGCTAGGGTTTTTAGAGATTCAAAATTGGATCAAGTAGAAGTGGGGATTGAATTCAAATTACTCCATGATTTTTATTTCTAAATTTTTTTCCTTGTCATCCTTTTTAGTTTAAAACTTAGGAATAAAATAATGGATGGTGGCCCTTAGTTTAATAGGAGAGATGTCCTATATTTAATAACATAGAGTAAGATTTTTTTGTTGTCATAGAATCTATTAAAAATATTTCAATATATAGGTTAATATTTTTAGACATCTAGATTATTAATACAAATGTTATGAACCTCCTTTGCTCCTTAGTTTATAAAGTAAGCTTTTTTTTTTGTCATAGAAAATATTAAAAATATTTCAATATATAGGTTATGATTTTTAGACTTCCATCTTATTAATCCATGCATGAAGTGTATTGTGTGTAGCTATTTCCTTGATTTTGTCATATTTTGGTCAATCGAGGTCCTACGTGGACCTGACACGGCTCTGCTCAATCAAATAAAGGTAAATCAAAGTATGCACCTTACTGAGTTAGGCACCTTACTGAAGTAGACACCTTACTAAGGTAGGTGCCTTACCAAAGTAGGTACCTTACTGAGTTAGGCACCTTACTGAAGTAGGCACCTTACTGAGTTAGGTGCCTTACTGAAGTAGACACCATACTTGAGTAGGCATCTTACCAAGTTAGGCACCTTACATAGGCCGATGCCCTAATTATGTGTATTGACCAAACGACTGGAGAAGGATCCTATTGACCACTGTTCCACGTCATCTATGGGAAACCACGGACGAACAGGTTGTCCCAGCTAGAGTGGGTGGACACGCAACTACTCACAAAGTTGAATCGTAATGAAGCAAAATTAATCTAAATACCAGGAAACAATGTAGAGTTGCTTATCATGCATCAGTTGCAATAACTGAACTATCCTAGTTTAGGCTGAACTGAGATGCCGATTGTAACAAAATTGCCATAGGAAGTTCTATATGCATAGTATATAAAAACATGGACTTCCTTGTAGTAGGGGAGACATATTAGATAGAGCATTGTTGTATGTAATATTTCATTGCATCATTAATAAAGTATGAATGTTCGTCAAAGCATCGTTTCATTTGTGAGATTTATCGGACGGGATCTTCCTGGAGCTCAGGCCCACTCCAAGCTAGTATTCCTCCCATACTAGTTATTTACGTAATTTCATTATGCATGGTAGTATGTTTATGTCTTAGGATTAAAGCTTAATTATATTAGAGGTGTGTTTATTTATAAGAAGCATTTTCATTTTGTATCAATTGGTGTGTTTATTTTATCTACATTGTTATTTTATGAGTGAGTTTTATTAAGGTGGACGATATTATTGATGTTATACAAACACCCCCCAATGGTAGTTGAATGGATCATCTCTAAAGTGGTAGTGTGACTAGTCTCAACCATGACCCTTCTCAAGCTTACGAGTTCTCTGGATTGACAATTTAAATGAGAAGTGTTGTGACAAATATAGGAAAAATTCACCAGTGTTTGGCACCCAATATTTTGGCATCGTTGATGGGGAAGCATCAATAGTAGACTAATTACATCACCCCTTAAAATATTTGACCTAACCTTGTATGAGTCCGCTGAGAAAAAGAGGACCAGATGGTCATTTTATGAAACAAAGTCTACCAAATCAGTCAGATTCAACAGAAGACCTAGAGTTTGAATTAGATTCTCCTGAATCATCGCCAAAAGTCCACTAGAGTCAGAGTCTTCACTTCGTGCAAAGTGCCTCCTCATCTCATCGACCTGGGGAAGAACAAAATATTGTAAACCCATTTTTTAAGAGGACACCCTAAGAGGTATTCGTATTGTGGAAAGCTGTAGAGGATTGGACTATAACGCCAGCTAACTTCAAGTCCCTGACCCAAAGATTTTTGAACGACCAAGAGACTATAGACGCTATATTAGAGACCACATTTCCTAAAAAATGGTAGAAGAAGAAGTCTCATCCAAGTTCAGTTTATTGATAGAGGAAGGGGTAGGAGATACAAAAATGAAAAACATTTCCCCTGCCCATATCCCTACCTTCAGGGAATACCCAACCGAAGACCCTGACCTATTTTTATTCAAATTTGGTGTATTGTGCAGGTCTATCATTTATAAATAGGATGCATAGAAGCTAAAACTCTTCCCATTGACATTAGATGACTCAACCCTACGATGGTTCATCAGGCTAGGGAACAAGCAGATCACCACATGGGACAAGATGAAGAAGCTCAGTCTAGAGCAATATCAGGAATTCGATAGAGCATGGAATTCGAGAGAGGAAGTCCTTAGAATGATGCAGAAAGAGGATGAAACCCTGGAGGAATACTGAGAAAGGTTTAATTTTAACCTGCAGTGATCCCCTCATGCAAAGTTAGGGAATAATTCCCTCAAAAGTATTTTCCTGAGGGGACTGAGCAATGAGTCACTAGAAGTGCTAAATATGATCTTCGAAGGAGACGTTTACTAGCATGCTATGGAAGATATCTAGAAATTGTGCCAGAATTAATCATAGAGGAGAGGTAAGCTAACCACCAAAATAATGAAAGTGATCATGTCAGTCACAAAAATAGATATATGTAACATGTTGGAGGATTTAAAGAGCGAAATACTTTTTTCTCTAGATATGTATCTAGATACGCTGTTGCTGGAGAATACAAAATAGGATAACAATGCAAAATTAACCTATTTATGCCCCAAATGTAGAGGGAATCATTCCAGGAATACCTACCCAGAGAACAAGGTCAAAGTATGTACGGTTTGCTAGAAGAATCATAAAACTTGACTGTGCCCACAACTACCCAATGCCAAAGAAGATGATGACGTAACCGAAGCCTACTTCATGGGAAATCAAAGGAATTGACAGTAAACTCCTATGGGAAATATTCCCACAAGGATGCCAACTTATGGAGGAGGACCATATATACCACAGGGGTGACCACCACCACCCAAAATGGGATGGTGGGGACCACCATCCTAGACAAACATACCTCCAGGCATGAAATTTCCAAATCAGCAAACATGGATGCCATATCATTAGCCATGGAGGAGCCACATACCATGGAATACACCTCTATAGAACATGGCATAGGGACTAACTCAGAAAGGCTTACTAGCCCTGCCTGTGGCAAGACCTATGCAGTTACCAACACAGTCGATGGTGAACCCAAAAAATAAGGTAAACTAGCTGGTATACCATGTGGAAGGAGATATGTATCCAATGTACCATATTAGTTGTAATCCAATACAAATTAGATTAGGAAAGCAACTAGGAGTAGAAATGCATTCTCTGGTAGAAGTGGAGGAGGAAGTAGGAGACTCCCTTATGATAGAAGAGGTAGGGAAAGAAAAAGTTATTGAGAAGACATGCGCCCCATTCTCTAAATTATTGCAAGAGCAGAAGAAGCCGACAAAACCTGAATTTGATATCTTATCAAGCCTAAAAAAGCTCACCGTAACTATCCCACTTTTCCAAGCTATCCGAGATGTATCCATATACACTAAGGTGATAAAATAAATATGCCTAAGGAAACTAGGATGTAAGGCAACACAAACCATCAAAATCATGGGGAAGTTAGCCGACTTGATGATGGGGAATACATATCATACCAAATATGCAGATCCAGGTAGCCCGATATTGATGGTAAAAATAGGACACTCACTAGCGAATACATTGATTGACTTGGGGACAACCATCAATGTAATGCCACACGATACCATACAAAAGTTGGAGCTCACCGACCTAAAGCCTACCAAAATGATGTTACAATTGGTCGATCGATCAATGATGGCACCATAAGGAATGCTCGAATACATCATAGTAACAGTCAATGCATAGGATTATCTGATGGATTTTTTGGTGCTACAATCCAAAACTGAACTGGGTGGTTATCGACTCATCCTAGGGAGACCATGGTTAGCTATGAATGATGCCTACATCAACTGGTGTGATGGACTAATGACCATTTTAGATGGCCAAAATGTGAAAATATTAACAATCTCTCCTTCGGCCCAATCGATGGATGCAATGGGAGAACTTAAAATGGAAAATTAGGAGGACAATTCACTATTTATGCTCCAATCGATAATGGTGATAATAGAAGTGGAGGATGAAGCCAAAGAAGATGGTGTTATCTCAATATTATTACATGGAGAATCCTCCCTCTCAATTTATAAGTCATCATTGGTGGGTTATCAGGACCACCACACTAAGAAAATTGACGTCAGGCCTAGCAGAATGTTGAACATCAGTAGTGAACTGATCGTTGCACAGTTGGCAAAATTGAAAGAGTTCCTAACTGAACATAAAAAATAATTCACATGGGATTATATGGATATGAAAGGAATCATATTGGAGGTGTGCACTCACCATATCTATCTAGAAGAACAGTAAACCCTCGTTAGATAGCCATAGAGAAGGATGAACCCGACCATGAAGGAAATTGTCAAGGCCGAGCTATAGAAGCTCCTAATGATGAGATTCATCTACTTGATCTTTGAAAGTGAATGGGTATCACCACTCATGGTGGTCCCTAAGAAGAATGGGAAATGGAGGATCTATTTTGACTACAGATCACTGAATAAGGCAACTAAAAAGGACCATTTTCCACTTCCTTTCATTGACCAAGTGCTAGACACGTTGTCCGGGAGGAAATAAATTTTCTTCCTGGATGAATTCAATAGGTACAATCAAATCCAGACCACAGAAGAAGACCAAGATAATACAACGTTCACCTGCCCATAGGGAACATTTACATATAGGGTGCTACCTTTTGGGCTATGGAACACACCAGCCACTTTCCAAAGGGTAGTTCTTAGTGTATTTTCGGATATGATAGGCGAAGTGGTCGAAGTATATATGGATGATTTCACTGTTTACGAGGAAAAAATTGAAGATGCGATGAAAAATTTGTAATGTGTACTCTAGAGGTGTGAGGAAAAAATCTATCCCTAAACAATGAGAAATGTTTTATGATGATGTAGGAAGGCATAGTGTTAGGGCATCATCTCTCGGTAGAAGAGATTAAAGTGGATCACAAGAAGATATAAGTCATCAAAGACTTACCCAACCCAAAAACATAGAGGGAGGTAACGAGTTTCCTCATCTCTACCGGGTACTACAGGTGATTTATCACTAATTTTAGAAAAATTGCCAAACTGCTACACACCCTTATGACAAAGGGCATAGAATTTATTTGGATAGATGACTGTGAGCAGATATTTCAAATGCTGAAGGATAAGCTGATCTTTGCCCCAGTGTTACGAGGCCCACATTGTTCTATTCTATTCCACATATATTGTGACACATCAAATAATGCAATTGGAGTGGTCCTCTAACAGAAGGAGGGTTAAGAGTTCTACACCATTTATTACGTTAGTAAGAACCTAGCAAGGGTTGAGCTTAATTACATGATAACGAAGAAGGATTTTTTGTAGTAGTACACGCTGTCAATATATTCCACCACTACATTACTGGGTACAAAGTATTTGTCCACACAGACCATGTAGCCATCAGGTATCTGATGAGCAAACCAACGATAAGCAGTAGGATCATCAAGTGGCTATTTTGCTACAAGAATTTGACCTTACCATAGTCGACAAGCCCGGGAAAGACAATGTAGTCACGAAATTCCTATCCAGACTAATTCCAGTAGATCACACAGTAGTAGAGGACCAGTTCCTAGATGAACATCTATTTGTCATAAATGAATAGACACCATGGTATGCAAATATTTCCAATTATTTGGCCACCAGGAGAACCTCCCCTACCCTCTCATACCGGGAGAAGCAAGGGGTAATCGAAAAGAGTGCATCATACCAATGGATTGATGGCCTCCTATTCAAAATAGGGTCTGATCAAATTGTAAGAAGGTGCGTGGCTGAGCACAAATTCATAGAGATACTCAAGGCCTACCATAACGAGCCTTATGGTGGCCACTTATTAGGGAGAAGGATTGCTTATAAGGTATTACAGACCGGGTTTTTTTGGCCCACACTATTCAAAGACGTAGCCGCATACACCAACAAATATGATGAATTCTAGATGGGTAGGCTGACCCATAGGGATGAAATGCCCCTACAACCTCATGTGTACATCGAGCCCTTTGACAAATGGGGCATGGATTTTATGGGACCCATCAACCCACCTTCGATCGGGAAGAGGTACATTCTAGTATGTACAGACTATGTCACTAAATGGGTCGAAGTCCAGGTGCTAAGAGACTCAAAGGAGTGGACGATCGCCGAATTTCTATTATCCCATATTTTTATGAGATTTGGAGTGCCTAGGGAAATTTCAATAGACTAGGGACCCCTTCTAGATTAATTGAGGAGATGATGGAACAATACATGATTCAGCATAACAGGACTACCCCATACCATTCACAAACGAAGGGACAAGTGGAGGTCACTAACAGGGAAATATAAAACATCTTGACGAAGACCATGCAGTAGCATAGAAAGGATTAGGCTGCAAAATTACCAAAGGTAGTATGGGCATATAATACGACATGGAAGTTGACCACTAGTTTTACCCCTTTTTGATTGGTCTATGGGAAATACGCAATGATACCCATAAAATTTGAAGTTAAGACACTCAAAATGATAATCAAACTAGATCTAAACCTGGACGATGCACAAAATGAATGAATTTGATAGCTAAATCATCTGGAAAAATTTTGCATGGACACCCTACAGAGAACAAAAATTGTGCAGAGGTAAAGGAAGCAGTGGCATGACCACCACATTAAAAGAAACAATTTAAAGAAGGATACTGGGTACTATTGTTGACTCTAGGTTCCAAGAGTGGAAGGGGAAGATGATGCAGAGATGGATGGGACCATACGAGGTGGTGGAAATAATCAAGAACGATGCTGTATAGGTCAAGATGATACGACAACAACACCATATTAACAACCAATGGCCATCGGTGATGGCCATACCATACATCTGAGGGATTGCTGGTGGAAACCAGAATAGGCACGGGGGAGACCCCATCCAAGTAAAATATCCTAAATTATCAATAACATGGTGGAAACAGGGATGTCCACCAAAGAAAAGTTAGAGTAGTTTCCTATTTTTTAGATTACAATATGTTTTGCAGGGACAGCACCCGCATGCAAGCTGCAGAAATCTTGAGAGCCAGGGCCTAACAGACATGGACCTTGTTTAACTACACTTTTTTTCTTTTTTTGTGTTTTATTTTTGCAATGACATGGCCTGATTGTTCAAAAAATAAGCATCTTGGAAAACAAGGCCTAGATCGACTCAACATCCACATACTTGTGCACTAGGAGGATAGCAACGATTCAGGCATGGGGGGACACCAAATTCCTCATCAAACATCCCCATGCCTGAACAAGGAGGATGCTGATGTAATATGAGGAGAATTTTAGGATGCTTGATTAACCTCACATCAAAAGACACATCAGCCATCGCTAACTTTTTCAACAATAAAGAAGTGGCACCTTAATCTGGAGGAGTGGTGCCTTACTCTAGCGACTTACCTAGGTGGAGTGGTGCCTTACTATGGTGCCTTACTCTAGAGGAGTGGTGCCTTACTCTGGTGCCTTACTATGGAGGAGTGTTGCCTTAATATGATGCCTTACTCTAGAGGAGCAGCACCTTACTATGGTGCCTTACCCAGGAGGAGCAACGCCTTACTATGGCACCTTACTATGGAGGAACGCCTTACTCTGGTGCCTTACCTAGAAGGAGCAGTGCCTTACATGAAAAAAACATTTAAGGGGATCATTGTCACAAGGATGGGACAATACTTAAACATGGGGGGAAATGGCACCTTACTCTGGCACCTTACTCTAAAGGAGTGGCACATTACTCTAGGTACCTTACCCCGTCATCCAGGCCACCCCCGAATGTTCATGTATATATATATATATATATATATATATATATATATATATATATATATATATATATATATATATGACATCAAAGTGGTGCCTTACCCTGGTGCCTTACTGAGTTAGGTGCCTTATTGGTGCCTTACTGAGTTAGGTGCCCTATTGGCGCCTTACTGGCGCCTTACCGAGTTAGGCACCTTATCGAGTTAGGTGCCCTACTGACACTTTACTGAGTTAGGTGCCTTACTCTAGTGCCTTACCCAAAATAGGTGCCATTTGAGTGCCTTACTCAAGTAGGTGCCTTGATAAAGAAACACATGCACAACGTGGTAGTACATGGAGCAGCCAAAGACGATGCCATCATCTCATGTGATGGAAAGCATGCAAAAATATTTTGAAATCATTGGTGGAGATTTCTGCTCGTCCCAAGGCCAACCATCAAGAAGATATGCATCCCAACTAAAACCAATAGGATTCATCGCATCTTCAGTGAAGGACCTTGAAGTGAACCAAAAATGTAGTACCCAAGGTGACTCAATTAGCACATGGAAAAAATCTTACCAAGTACCAAATCAACATGCTCCATGTAGCTCGAAAATGACCAATCAGGTATGCGCATGATTTTTTAGATATATATGTAATTTTCATATAATATGCTCTCTAAAATGATGATGGTAAAATAATGAAAAAACACCCCTCATGCCTAATACATTGTGCCAATATTAATTCGGATGGTGTACCCTACTAAACCCAATATGAAAACAATTTGCAGAGTTAGGTGCCTCAGGTTATAAAAAGGTGCCTTACTGAGTATAGAACTCGAACTCAGTAGGGAATTCACCATGGGAGGACCTACGAAGAATCACAAAATTAAGAAACAGGAGGCCAGTGGCACTGAAGGAATTAGGGAGGAAGTTTGCAACCGGTTCGAAGCAACAGGGTGGATGAAATACTATCACCTAGTCAGCCAGGAACAAGACATGGAGGTAGCCAAAGAATTCACCACCGCTTTGAATGGAGAAGTGGCCCAGCTGTACAAACTGGTAATTCCAATTATCCCAGAGCACATTGCTCAGGTCACTGGCATCCTCCTCATTGGGGAATGTATATACAAGGATGATGTGGCAAATAAATACATCGAAGTGCTGCTCAGACAGGGAAATGTCCCCTGTGACCAAGGAGGGCTTCCCAAGTAGAAGATCCTGATGCACCTACATAATATTTTTGAGAGGTTGTGAGATACTTCACATGCATTGGGAAGTATTTGCACCTAAATACAAACCACATGTAATTCATGAGCTATTTGGTGCACATGAGAGAAATTAATGTCCCGTTCTACCTAGCGAAGGCCCTACAGGATGAGGCATCATGGTACCAAAGAAGGCCAGCCTCTGCCTTAGCCTATCATGGGCTAATTAAAATCCTAATATGCCACATAGAGGAGCACATGGGAATCTTATTGATGGTAGAAAATGAATCCTCTGGTGTGCAGGAATATGTGGTGGCTGAAGCAGGGCATGAACCATAATTAATGAGAATCATCAAGGAGATTAGGGCTGAGCCATATAATGTAGCAGAGCAAATAACCATAGAGGCAGGGTATGATGCTGAATTGGGGGAATTTTCAAGGAGGAACACCCCCAATTTTCACCAGAGATTGTAGAGGAAGGGCAGAGCTCTCTACCCAATTTCGTAGAAGAGAGGCCAAAATCCTCCAGCCTAGAGGCCGAAAGATGCCAGATAGAATGTAGGCGAGGCCATAGATGATTACAATGCCTTATCCTCATGAGTGAGGAAGAGGAGGAAGATGCAGAGCTCAACTTCATGGCCAAAACCTTACAAAATTTGGCCACTCAAAGCCCACAAGAACCATAATATTTAGAAGACATGCAAAAATAGCTCGAGGATCGAATGGAAGAGGACCGTGTCGAACAAAGCGAGAAATCCCTGATGTAGGTGTTGTTTGAAGAGTATAAAGAGATGACCACAAGGAAAATTTAGAGACAAGAGGCCACCATTGCAATTGATCCAACAACTCAAGGAGGAGAACCAATAGTTGTAGGCTAGGGTAACAAAGAGGCAAGACACCTCTACCCAGACCGATTAGGCAGTGGAAGTACTGACAAACTCTCTAACCTCATAAAAAAGAGTAGTCTCATATGGGGCATTTAGGTTTGATGCTAGAAATGAGGAATTGGAAGTAGAGGAGGGGTTGTGTGCCTCAGACAAGACAGTTCCAGAGGAATAAGGGAGTTTTGTTTAAAAAAATACTCGTGTTATCAACATCGAGGATGACAATGAGACTTCAGGGTAGAGCCAAGGGAAAAACCTTGAACCTGAGGCCAAGGAGGATTCTACAGGGTTCCAAGTACTTGAAATTGAGGAACCACTACCCGAGGGACCAGGGAACCAGGCACCAGGAGGAACAGCCACAGGGGACCTCCGATCAGAGGAATAGATCCTTGAGTTGTCCAATAGGGAGGCAGCCTCTACGGTGCAGGAAGACTTCCCCACATAGGCCATCGCAAGACCAGACAAAGGAAAGGGAAAGATCCCTAATATGCCTTAAAAGAGGGCCAAAAGGAAGGCTAGGGTGACATTTGTCGAATCGAACCCTCATTCAGACGAAGAATGAAAAGAAGGTGTGCAAGCCTTCGTTGAGCAGAAGGTGAAATTCAAACATCTCCATAAGGAGTTTGAGGAGACAAAGGCAGCTAGAAAAGCTACAAAAAATAAAGAAAGAGGGTCAAGCATTTGTGTGGACCCCATGGACGATGACCAATTTTGAAACATCTATGGTTCATCGTCGATTCGGCCCTCTAAAATGAAGAAGTGGCTGGTAATATGGGGAGTATATGGACCGGAGGAAGAGGCAGTAAAAATTATGGCAAAAAATGTTGGCCTCACCCTTGAGGAACTTAGGCTATAAAAATCCAGTGTGGTTAAGCGGAAGAGATATGACTCTGACATTCCCTTTAGAGAGTTGCACCCTCAACACGCTGACCTATGGTAGGAAGCAAAAGTAGCCTTCCAAAAGGGGGAGATGACCATGGTATCTGGGATCAATAAAGGTTTCAGGCCAAGCAGGAGATAGAGCCAGTGCAATAAGAAGCTAGTGTAGAATGAAGGTCAACCCAACACAACCAGACATCGGCATAGCCAGAGGGTAGTACAACCTAGGGATGCCCCGTAATAAGCCAAGGCCCCTCAAAAAAAATGGAAGCCTCAAGGAGGATAGGAAGCCAAGGCCACTAGAAAGAAAAGGAAATGAAAAATAGTGGCCTACAGAGAGGAGGTGATTACCAGTTTCAAGTGCCACGACGACGTGGCACATGTTAGGCATGGGGGGATGATGAGCACAAAAAATGCTCATATTTTTGTATATATACTAACAATTTTTGCGTGACATTATATCATGAGTTGTATGTTTTTATGAAGTATTATGTATATATTTAATAAAATCATGTGCATTATCTAATCCATGCATGAAGTGTGTTGTGTGTAGCTATTTCATTGATTTTGTCATATTTTGCTCAGTCGAGGTCCTACGTGGACCTGGCACAGTTATGCTCCATCAAATAAAGGTAAATCAATGTATGCGCCTTACTGAAGTAGGTGCCTTACAGAGGTAGGTGCCTTATTGAGTTAGGTACCTTACTAGAGTAGGTGCCTTACTGAGTTATTTGCCTTATTGAAGTAGGTGCCATACTCAAGTAGGCAGCTTATCGAGTTAGGTTCCTTACCAAGGCCGATGTCCAAATTATGCGTGTTGACCAAATAGCTGGAGAAGGATCCTATTGACCACCATTCCATGTAATCTATGGGAAACCATGGATGGATGGGTTGTCTCAACCAGAGTGGGTGGACACGCAACTACTCATGAATATAAAATGTAATGAAGTGAAATTTATCCAAATACCATGAAATGACGCAGAGTTGCTTATCGTGCATCGGTTGCAGTAACTAAACTGTCCTAATTTAGGCTAAACCGAGACATCGGTTGTAATAGAACTACCACAGTAAGTTCTATGTGTGTAGTATATAAACACACAAACTTCCCTGTAGTAGGGGAGACATATTAGATAGAGTATTGCTATATGTAATATTTGATTGCATCATTAATAAAGTGTGAACATTCATCAAAGCAATGTTTTATTTGTGAGATTTATCGGGCAAGATCTTCTTGGAGCTCGGGCCCACTCAAATCTAATATTACTCCCCTATTAGTTATTTATGTAATTTCATTATGCATGGTAGTATGTTTATGTATTAAGCTTAAAGCTTAGTTATCTTAGAGGTGTGTTTAATTATAAGAAGTATTTTTATTTTGTATCAGTTGGTGTGTTTATTTTATCTGCATTGTTATTTTATGAGTGATATTTATTGAGGTGGATGATCTTATTGATGTTATACAAACACCCATCTCTAAAGTGGTAGTATGACTAGTCTCAACCGTGACCCTTTGCAGGTTACGAGTTCCCTAGATTGACAATTTAAATGAGAAGTACTATGAAAAATATAGGACAAATTCACTAGTGTTTGGCACCCAACAAATAAGAGACTAAACAATATGATCTTCTAAGCCTTTCTATGAACTAGTAATGATCTTGATCATCCATCCATCACAATGACACTTTGATTGGTGGTGGTCTTTGGTGATGTTGATATACCCTTCTACAATTTGAATTTTTGGAACAAATCCTTTGGTTTCATGTGTTGGAGGAATATTTTTACTGACAATAAGTATCACTCTTTTTCATCCATACTTGCATTTGCCACCTGAGTATGTATTGGTTATACCTAGTGTGTACGATCTTGGCCCATGTATGTATTGTAAATGATACCTTGGGAAATATGTAAAGCTAATTAAATTGCTTCTACTCCAATAATAACCTAAATCATCAAACCAAGAATCACCAATACTCTCCCTACCTTAAGAATTACTCTTAATATAAGTTCAAGGGATGTGGGTCATCTCTCGAGTGCCTAAAGGATATCCCTTATGTGTTCTACTAGTGTGGCCAAAGAGGGCTTTTAACAACAATAATTCAAAGAAAAAAAAGCCAATTTGATGAAATATCGAGTAAAAAATTATTATCTAGAAGATAATATATATCACAAAGCCCATTTTTATTAATAAAATATATCCATTTTATAGGAGAGGTGTGGGGGAGAGTGGAAGAGATTTGAGGTTTAGCAATGAGAAAAAATACAGGGGCATAAATAGTGCCAATATTGCTTTGTTAGCTCCATGTTTCTGTTGCTCTACTTTGGTAAATCAAATGATGGGTCTATCTATTCATTGATGCTATTTCACAAATATGATAACTAGTGTCACTATGCTTTCTTACCAAATATTACCATAGTTAGTGCCCTTCTAATTCCATATAGAACCATAATATTGTTTCTCGAAGCCATACCTCCAAGATTATTATCACTCCTAGTGGTGTGGGTGGTGATATGTTGCAACCTTAACTTGATGTTCTATTAGCTTTGATTGTTCAATATTTTATTCTTTTCTTTTATGTTCCTTTGTCATGCTCCCATATTTTAGTTTGTCCTTGGACTCTGCTTTTACTTCTTCTTTGATTTCTACTACTAGCTTCTTCTTCACCTCTATTTTAGGTTCTTTTTCAATTTGTTTTAGAGTTTCCTTTATATTTGGCATAGTTTCCTGGATCTTTGTTGTTTTTTCCCATGCTATTGTTGTTTCTCTAGGTTCAAATTTTTATTCTTATATTGGTTTCTCCACTTGTTCCCCTACTATAACTGCTTCTTATTTTTCCTTGGATTCTTACCTTTTACACTAGGAAATATCTTGTACTATTATTTTCTTCTTTCTATATCATAACTTCATGAACATTTTTTATACATTAGTGTTAATATTATCTAAAAATACAACCAAGGATAGCCAAGAATAATATTTGTAGACACCAAATCCTAGCCATTTATCCACCATCCCTATTTTCCCACCATTTTTTATCATTATTCACATTTATTTATGTATTTTATATTTATTTAAATATAATATTTTATATTATATTTTAATATATGTTTAATAAATATATATTTATTTAAGTGAATTAATCCCAGCCATCCAATTTTATTTAATCCTGATCATCCATCCATATCAATCCATGTCACACCCTAGATTTATTATCTACCCTTAGATGTGCTTTAATCTCAACCACACGATTAGTGTCATTGAAACCCTAGCATGCCTTAGGTTGGATTATAAATAGGAGCCATTATGATGGCTCAACCCCTAAGTTTTTGATTATACTAAGTGCCCTAGATTCATAAGTTATTGAATTTTCTAAATATTTGAGTCCCTTAGATCACCTTGCGCTACCTCTGCCCCCATTCTCACTTGTCGTAACCCCCGTCATCGCTACCATCCATCCGTTCTCATCGGATATTCTTCTATAGAGTCCTTCCCTTAGCTCGAGGTACCCATAGGTGTTTCCTACAATAGCCAGACATCCGTGAGCATTTTACACTATTTCTTATGAAAACCCTTTAGCCTATGAGCGATGCTAGGGCATCGTCGTACAAGTTACTTGCATCAGATATTCCACATCAGAACACAATAAGTAAGACAAATCTATATGTTTACCTATTTTTACATATATGTCATTTCTCTTATGTTCACCTTATTTACATCATTTAGTTAGGGTTTATATTGCATATAGAGGGTCTCATGCTATGGATCCATCGTAGGTATTACTAACTATTTTGTTGTGTCATTGTGTGCAGATCTGAAGGTGCTACATCAGGAGCTGGAGTGGCCCGATCCTAGATACCAAAAATCCCACTCAAACCTGTTGGGATCAAGATGCACTTGAAGACATCATGACCTTGATTATTAGGGTTTTGGATAACCCTAACTTGTTGTAATATTATATCAAAAGGATTCAAGGATCCAAGCTTGCAAATAACGGAGTTTCTAGTCTCCTCCCATCAATGAAAATATATTCTATTGTGCAATCTTGTGTTTCCTTGTATTTCACTTGTTCAAAGCATTGTTTGGATGTTGCATTTTGCATATTTAAAATGGTAATCATGGTGGGTCTCCCTAAGGATTTCTATCTATGATCTGTTTTACTAATTTACTCACTATTTTATGTTATCTCGTAGGTTTTTTAGAAGCACGAATCTCACAAATTTTGTTGGATTTAGGATTTCTAAAGTCTGTAGAAAGTTGTAGAAGGTGCACGAAGCATCCAACGACATCCAAAGGCAACCTAGAAGTTCCTAGGGACATATCAAAAATATCCAAAAGCACCCAGGGGCGTTTACGGAGATCTAGGAACAAATATGTAGGCTATCCAGTAAGTCTACTATCTAAAATCCTAGTTCGTTGTTTTATGTATTTTGGGTAATCTGCTGTATTTTTTAGATTTTAAGCTTAAAATGAATCATCATTAAATAAATATGGAATAAATTCATTCTATATTGCACTTTAGGTTTGCATCCATTCACATACATTCTAATTAGGGCTTCTATTTTTAATGTATTCACAAATATAAAATGTTGCATTTTGTTTGCATCTGAACTAAGAAAATGCATAACATAGTATTGTATTTTAGGGTTGGAAACACCTTATTTTATTTATATAAGTAGAAACATCAATAGTATGCCAAAAGTATCCCTTCCAGTTGGGTGATTCTAGGCATATGGGTGGATGAACCCTCCGGTTGTTATTTGGACAAGGGGGTCTTAAGTAGTGTACTTCACATACTTTGGAGAACTTGGTATTCTTTTGTTGGCTTCTAATTTAGATCTCTAAAATTTACTATTTCTAACATTGTTTGTACATAGTAATAAAAAAAAACCTTAAAAGAAATTCACACACATGTTTCACTCAAAATAGTAGTGGCTGGATTTCATCACCAATAATTACTAGAGATTTAGTGACGGTGGCATTCATCTCCATCCGCAAATCTCTGCCCATAGACACCATAGGATACCCATGAATTTCATCACCAACAAGAATCTCATTGCCCTATCGTTTCCATAGTTTTTACCTTTGTTTCATTAAGCAATATTAGATCATCAAAACATACAAGAATGACACTTAAAATTAACGCATATTAAAAAAGAGATAATCAATGAACAAGGTAAGCCACATTGGTTAAAAACTTAGCATTGGTTGTTTGTTTCCTTTTTGTTATTCAAAATTTCTATTTTTGTGTTATATTTGATAGTTTAATCTACAACTTGATTTATTTTGTTGTATGGTATTAACTAGAAATCAAAAGAAAGCTATAAGTCAAGATAAATTAATGGAACCTTCATCCACCTTCCCCACCACTTATGTGGTAGATTTCCTGAATGTGACACATGAATATTTATCTGTCGGTCCCTCACATTATTTACCATCCATAACCTATCATATGGCCATGCCCCAAGAGGAGTCAACCTACCCTACCATAGAAAACCACATCACCCATATAGACATGAAAAATTAGAAGCTTTCATGAAGTCTTCTAGTTATGTCTTAGAGTCCATTCCCAATTCTCCTAGATAGGATTTTACTCTATAGCAAGAACCTATTTATTCCTAGCATCCATCCACCTTTAAACAAGTGTATACTAACCCTCTCTTTGAGGCATTAGTTGCACATTCATACCATGCATCCATTCCCCAACCTTCATGTGATACAAGAACTTCATATACCTCCACTTACACTAATCCCTTGTATGAGGTACATGTCAATGCTACTTCACAAGTCCCAGCCTCACAAGTTACCATACCTAGTGTAAATTGTATCTAAGCCACATCCACCATACCATATACTTCCATACCTATAGGATATTAATGAATAATGGTAACACCTAAAAAAATTGCTTAGATAACATCAGAATGCTCAACAAAAAGTACAAGTAAATCTCAAACCTTTACCATCCTCTACTCAGACTATTTTTGTTAACCAGGGTCCATCATGGGCACCACAATATTCTATGGTTTCTATCCCTGTTACCCCACCAAGACATACCACATCCATTCCTATTCCTATTGGGCAACCTATCCATAACCCTCATCCATCAAATTCATTTCATAATTCCCCATATTTCCATCATCAATCACCCATGCACCAATTTCCATCCAATTCACCTAGCCATCAATATCAATCTCCTCATCATTTAGTCACTCCTCAACATTTCTCCATGCCACCACAAAATCATTAGGTAATTCAGAGCTTCCATATTCTTGAGGAGGACCCTTGAATCAAGGCCATGTAGAAACAAAAGATCAATTGATGCAATTTACTCCTAGTTTTTCAAACCAAAAATTGATCTTACACTAATTGATCAATCAACCAATTCATCCTTCGATACCATCACTGCCATATTCGAAAGACTTCACGGTACCTAAATTTGATAAGTGTAAGAGAAATGAGGATACCAAAGAATATGTGAACACCTTTGTTCATGCATGCTTTCAAATTCAAGATGATAATGCTCTCATGCTTTGAAATTTTCCTCAAACATTGGGAGGGGATGCCATAGAATGGTACAATCAATTGCCAAGTCATAGTATTTATACTTTTGAGCAACTGATTGATCAATTCTTTGAAATTTTCATCCTAAATATTAAAAAAATATCATTATCTAACGTCTATACCTTAAGTCAACAAGATGATGAATCTATTTACCAATTTAGAAACTGTTGGAGGGTCATCATCACTAAATTACCATTTACCCTACTAATGGATGAGCTAATTAATATTTTTACTAAGAGTTGCTTAAAACCTATCTGTTGGATGCTTCAACTTTGAACTTATCAATCATTTGAAGAATATTTATCTTAGGCTAGTGTCATTGAGGATATCAAAATCCAAGAAGGTATTCTCAAGCCTAAAGAATGGAAGAATAAGGGCCAATACAAAAGTAACTATTTAGGCCAAAAAAAATCGATGCAAGCTACCCTAGCCACCCAGTCTAATCAAGTCAATCAAGTGGTCATGAGCCAATTGGTAATGGCTCAAAAACAACCAATACAACAATACCACAATAAATTTCATATCATCCGATACCCTCAACAACACAAGCTCTAATAGTGCAAACAATAGTGCCAACTATGGAAAAATGTCCCTGGTGACAATATTTCTAACAAAATCACCAATACACACCCTTAGACGAGTGGTATACCTCCATTTTTAAAAGGTTGCATAAGAAAAATAAAGTTTCTTTGCCTGAAATTAGACCAAATGATCCCGCCAAACATGGTCGACATTATCGGGAACATCTATTTTTTCCCTATCATAGGCAAAATGGGCATGACATCAAAAATTACAATGTGTTTAAAAATGTATTCCAAGACCTCATTGAATTGGGGGAAATCAAACTCAATAGCCCCCTCATTAAAAAAAACCAAGACCTTGGTATATTCAAACACCACTTCCTCATCAAGAAGAGGTGCCTCCAAACATAAGGGGAAATAACACAAAAAATCCTCCTAACCAAGTTAATCATGTACAACAATACCAAGGGTTTGTGGGGGCAATTCATGTGGTCACTAGAGGTCAAAGGAATAACCAATCAAGGCAACCACCTCAAGAAAGTGTGTCACAAACTTCCACATTTTCACCCATTCCTTCATCACCCATCCATGTCCAAAGCAAATTGAATCCTCCAATTCCACCATTAATCATCCACCTCGACCAATCATCTCATTGAGTAGTCAGTTAACTACAAGTCTGAAAATAGCTTTTGCAAAGTTGTTAATTTATGAGCTAATTCAACAATCTACCCCACATCAAGAGGCATTAATAGAAATTTTAAAATCCATTGAACTATAATCACAAGATCCTAATGCCTTTAACAAATTTGTAGGGAGCATCCAAACATGCATGGAGCCTTCCATAAATTTCTATGACTATGAGATCAAGTCAATCTCATCATAATCTATAAATCCTCCATTGTATATCATGACTCTAATTGATAATAAGCCTTTTGAAAGAGTGCTAATTGATACCGATTCCTCTTTTAACATCATCACCATGTCTGATCTTCATCATTTAAACCTTCCCCCATATCACATCACCAATTCATCCTTTACCCTCAAAGAATTTAATGATGCTTTGTGTTCCATAGTTGGCACTATTGTTTTACCCATTAAAGTAGGGGTTAAAATATTGCACACAATGTTCCACATCTTGGAAGGATCCATGGTGTACAATGTACTCCTTGAAAGACCTTGGATGAGGGAAATGAGATGTGTCCCTTCCATTCTACACCAATGTTTGAAATATGTTCATGAGGGACAAGTACATTGCATACCAATGAGATATCAACCCATTTAAGTATTAGAAATTTATCTCAAATCCTTATGAGTCCATTCTTCCTTCCGCTCACCTTTTTATTTTTCCATAAACCAATCCATCCACCACTCCACCAACCTCTTCATCAAAGTATCCAATTCCTAAAGAACTTCCCCTCACCAAGCCTCATCAAGTTTCCACACCTCCTTCATCTTCCTCATTCACAAAGTGCACATGTGGTCATAGCTAGGCCACATCATCAACATAATTACCATCCACATCATCATAATCCACTCAGTAGCCTTCCCAATCCAATCCATCACCATCACCTAATGTTTCACAAGTTGAATTGATGGATTGTGAGATACCTCCATTTCCACATTTTCCTGAACTTTCATTTAACAATAGTCTTTCCACGTCATCCCAAATTGAGGTCAACCTCACCAATTATGGTATTGGTGAATATGTGGTCCAAGACATCACCATCACACCCCTCATCATCCCTACTACTAAATACTTCGGTCACCCTCATGACCAACCTTTTGCAATCAGAGCAGTCTATAATATGGGTTCAGATCCAAATAGCATACATTTTGTATATGGGGGAATTGATTCTTCATAAAGTCCAGCATCCATAGAGAAACTTGAAGAACCAAAGCCTACCAACATTCCAAGCATGACAAGGTTTCCATATTGATATTTCCACATAGTTAATTGGTAAGGTCATTTCCTAGGATCACATGAACATGGAGTGCATCAACCTATTGATGTTCCATATCAAGAGGTGCACGACTGTTCAGGTCTAGGTTGCCACCCACTTTCCACCACTTATTCTCTTGAAAAAGCATTTCAAAGGCTTAATTTAAATTTAGGAGAAGAAACCCTTCACCTCGATGACTCAGATGATGATATGTACAAAGAATTCAAACTTATATCAATTATTTTGAATGAATCTGAAGAGGAATCAGAACCCATCATTCCCCATACCAAACACAATGAGTTTTATCTCAACATGTTCCCCATCCATGATCCCATATTTCGCTTGCTTCTTCCATAATAAGCTGACCCTACTGGTGAACCACCACCCCATTCCATTAATCTACTCCATAAGCCAACATGTAACATATGTACATAAAACAAAAATAGTGGTTTTCACCACTACCAAAACCAAAAAATAAAAAAAATAAAAATCAACAAAAATATGTTTTCTTTCTTTTCATTGCATTTATATATCATTTCAAAAGAATTTATTTGTGTTGCTTGTTGCTTTTCAGGTTAACCAAGTTCCTAGAATCAATTTCATAGGTTCCATTCATTCCATCTAACCTTGTCCACCTTACCCATAAGTCAATATGAATCATGTTGACTTATTTACCCCGCTCTGTAATCCATACAATCTGGTGAAGCCAATTCCAATTGACATAAGCCTTATTGATATGGATCAAATCTCCTCACCCCCATCCTTTATCGGGTTTGTCTTGTCCAAGGAATTGTTAAGGGCTTCCTCCAACTACATTCCTCCATTCCCTCTACCTTTGCCTTCATCCTCACCTTCGAATCCTGAGGTATTCTAGGAAGACATAGAGGAAGATAAGTCAGAAGAGTTTGATGATATCTTAGATGACATTCATTTGATCCCTACACCCCATCAACTTGAGGAAGGTTCCCACATATCTATAGAAGATACTATCGATGTGGATCTTAGTTCAAACAAAGAAAATCCCCAAATTGTCAATATTGGAAAAAGTTTATCACCCGATGAACAAGAGCAATTAATTACTCTCCTAAAGAGGAAAAGGGATATTTTTGCATGGTATTACAAATATATGCCTAGTATTGACCCTAGTTTGGTTGTCTATAATCTCACCTTACAACTTGATGCTAAGCCGGTCAAACAAAATCTTAGGAGAATGCATCCTACTGTGGCCTTCATGCTAAAAATAAATATTTAAAAACTTTTAGATGTGAAATTCATAGTTTCTATCGACTACCCTGAGTGGCTCTCAAACATGGTACCTATTCGTAAGTCTAATGGGGCGATACACGTATGCACTGACTTTTGAGATCTTAACAAAGCGTATCCCAAGGATGACTTTTTTCTTCCAAACATCGATACTCTTGTTGATACCTACATTGGTCATGAAATGCTTTCTCTTATGAATGATTTTTTAGGATACAACCAAATTCGAATAAATCCTGATAACCAAAAGAAAACAACATTCACTACACTTTGGGGAACTTTTTGTTACAAGGTGATGCCCTTTGGCCTCAAAAATGCAGGTGCCACTTATCAACATGCCATGACATACATTTTCCATGATTACATGCATAATATTATATAAGACTATGTGGATTATGTCTTGGCTAAATCCAAAACTTGACAATAACATATTGGTGTATTGGAGAAAGTTTTTGATCGACTTCTAGAGCATAAGTCTAGGTTGAATCCCAAGAAATATGTCTTTGGTGTTACCTCGAGCAAAATTGTAGGATTCATTGTCTCCAAAAGAGGCATTGAGATGGACCCAAACAAGGTTAAAGCCATCATGGACATACCTCCCCCAACTAATCTAAAAGAATTATGTAGTTTACAAGGAAATATTTAGTCAATCCGTCGTTTCACTGCACAACTTTTTGATAAATGTAGGCCATTAAATTACCTACTACAAATGGGGGTGCCATTCTCTTGGAAATATGAATTTCAAAAAGCCTATGATGAAATTAAGTGATACCTAGCTTCTCTTCCAGTCTTAACTCCTCCTCGTTTGGGGGTTCTATTTTATCTTTATGTCTTAGCAATAGACTTTGCATTAGGAACAATGCTTGCACAAAAGAATGAGCAAAATTGAGAGCAAGTTGTCTACTACATTAGTTGAACATTGGTAAGCTATGAAAGAAAATATGCTTATGTAGAAAAATTGTGCTTAGAAGTGTTTTTTGCCACTAAGAAACTTCAACATTACATGCTTATCCATACAACTTATGTCATAGCTAGAGAAAATCCTTTGCATTACATGATGTCCTGCACTTACAATAACACCCGCATCAATAAATGGATAATGCTCCTTACTAAAATTGACTTGGAATTCATTAGTCAAAAATCCATTAAAGGTCAAGTAATAGCCGATCAACTTGTGAAAGCTCCACTACCTAGTGATCATCCTTTTATTATCGAGCTCCTATATGATTCGGTATTTGCTATCACTAAATGATAAGAAGATGTCATTCCAGAGGAAGACATCTATATCACATTATTATTTGATGTCTCTAAGTGCATGAAAGGTTAAAGTTCTAGAGTCGTATTTCACACACCACAAGGGGTACCTATCCCCTTGTCATTCAAGATAGACTTCCAATGCACAAACAACATTGCAGAGTATGAAGTCTTAATCAGCTATAGCTATGAGCATTAAGCATATTAAGATATTTGGTGATTCTCAACTTGTCATAAAACAAATAAATGAAGAATACCAATGCAAAGAACCTACCATTAAGCTTTATCATGATGTAGCAATGAAGTTGCTCTCTAAGTTTTATTTGTATGAAATCAATAGTTTACCTCGTTCGACTAATAGATTTGTAAATGCGATGGCCTCCCTTGGATCATTGATTCCAAAAGACTTATTTGGAGAGGTACAACCCCTTATCATTTCAATTGTCTCTAAATCTAAAATTTTCCATGCTGAGTCTAAGGATGAAAAAGATGTTTGTTTTATATAATCAAATTCTTATGAGCCTTGGTCAAGACAAATAGTAGCCTTTCTGAAGTTTGGAACACTCCCATATGATATGTCTTAAATTTCCAAATGCACATTCAAGCAAAAGGTAACCCATTTTGTTCTTTTGGAGGACGTGTTGTATAAATGTGGTTATGACAGAATCCTCCTTCATTGTCTCGAGGCAAGTGAGGCCCAAAGAGCCATAGCCGAAGCCCATGATGGTACTTGTGGTGGTCATTTTAGTGTAATACCCATCACAAAATGTATTTTATGGATGGGTTATTATTGGACCACAATGAAACGTGATTGTTGCACATATGTTAAACATTACAAAAAGTGTCAAGAACATGCTAATTTAACTTATCTACCATCACAAGCTTCACAACTTATTCAAAGACTTTGGACCTTTTCACAATGGGACCTAGATTTAATTGGTAAAATTTCACCTCCTTCCTTGGGATAGCATACATTCATCATCACAACCATTGAATACTTCACCAAGTGGGTAGAAACAATTCCTCTAACCGGTATGATAGGACCTAGAATTGTGGAGTTTTTACTTCATCATATTATTTATCATTTTGGTATACCCTCAAATATCATTTTAGACAATGGCAAGTCTTTCAAGAACAAGGATGTTTAAGAATTTTGTGAGAAATTTAACATTCAAAACAACTTCTCAACTCCTTATTACCCACAAGAAAATGGGTAATCTAAAGCTCCCAACAAGACCTTAATTGCTATTCTCAAGAAGCTTTTCAAAGAAAATTATAGAGATTGGCATACACAAATTTCCTTGTCATTATGGGCTTATCGAAAAAGCATCCATACACCTATAGGGACAACACCATTTTCATTGGTCTATGGAGCCGAAGCAATCATGCCTCTTGAGCTTGAAATCTCCTCCTTGCAAATTTCTTTGCAAGAATTCATAGATGACGACACTGCTAGACAAGCATGTATTGACCAACTTACACTTCTCGATGAGAGGTAAATCAATGCTTTAGAGCATTTATGAGTTTATCAGAACCACCTAAAATGTAATTACAATGCCAAAGTTCATCTACATGAGTTCCAAGTAGGAGATCTTGTCCTTAAATAGAACCAAAAAAATACCAATGCATTACCACATCTTCATGATAAATTCATGGCTAATTGGTTAGGCCCATATATCATTACTCAAAGAGTGGGTAACGGTACTTATAGACTTCCTAGTATAGAGGCAGAGGAAGAATCCAAACCACTTAATGTTTTACACTTGAGGGTATTCTATGCATGAGGTGATTACTATATGTATATATACATGGCTAATACAAAAAAATAGTTGCATACACTTCATTTCAAAAAAATATTTGCATACATCTCATTCAAAAACAATGCATTCGTTCAAATCTCATATTGCATTCCTGTTGGCATTTTTGCCACATTGATTCTCATTGATTAATGCATTAGTGTATTGTTGAAAATCTGACCTTTGATACAGGCTTTGATGCGGCTTTGAAGCAAAAAAGGAGCGAAATTGAGTAGAAAATGGCTAAGTCTAAAAACTGCAGCGATTCGCTGACATGTCGCGAAATCGCGATCAACGTGGTCAACGCAGACAGGTTGGGCGAAACCGTCGCGATATCGCGACTTCATTTTCGCGACTTTCAGCGGGCAAAAGGGGAACAGCGAAAAAATGTCACGAAATCGCGACAAGAATCTCAGCCGACGACCTAACTTAAAAACTTGCAGCGCGTCGCTAACATGTTCCAGAATCGCGGGTCGGTCGGCTTCAAAGACTCAAGTTGAAAAGTTGCGGCGCGTCGCTAACATGTTCTCAAATCACGACGCTGGCGGCTTCAAAGACTAAGGTGTAAAACTTGCAGCGATGCGCTGACGTCTTATTTTCACGATGCAGTTGTTTCAAAAGGCTCAAGTGGTAAAATTGCAGCGAAATCGCTACATGTTCCGTTTTCGTGGGGCAGAGCGGAGGAAAGAGCCAAAGACCGAAATGTGTAGCGATATCGCTACAGGTGCCATTTTCGCGGGTGTGAGCAGCCAAAGCGTACGGCATAAAAAGATGTCGCGATTTCGTGACCCGTCGCGTTTTCGCGACCTGCGACTGTTTACCGCCAAAACGCAATATGAACGGCCGAGAAGGGTTTTTGGGTTTTCGATGATTAAATGCTGCCCCGAATTAAATGATTCACGGATTTCCAAGGCATTCAAGGTCGAAGAACCGCCCAGGCTTCCAAAATTAAAGATTTATTTGTTCGAAGTGACTGGTCGTGGTCTATTTTAACGGTTTCATGCACATGTTCGAAGAATCAAATTTAATGAAGGACCGCGAACGTTTCATTGCATTTAATTTTTGTTTCTTCGAGGCTGTAATCAAGGGGTCATGTTCTTGGTTTCCAAGGCACAATTGTAGATCACGATATGGTCAGTTTCAAACATTAAATGCTGCAAAGAGGACGAACCTCTATAAAAACCAATGTAAGCTTCATTTCAAAAGGTTGGAAAAACTTGCTGCTAGAGACTGGAATTGTATTTGCGGGAATAAAAGGATCAACTTCTAATTTTTCAAGCGTTGCATGGATGAATTTCTTTTCTGTTTTCTGCATTTCTAATAGCATTCATACTCCTGCATTGCTGTTACATTTAAATTCTATTTTTTTGGATTTAAATATTGCGGTCAGGGTACGATTTTTGGAATGTGGGTTTGGAGGGATTTGTTGCATGTGATTGTGCAAGGATTAAGCTAATTCCTTATGTTACTTGCTATTGTTACGTTTGTAGTTTCCTGCTGTTGTTTTTCTGATCCCATCACTTCGGCCTGTGGCCATATTTCCCATTTCTTTCTATAATTTTTCAATTTCTTTCTAGCAACCCTTATCTTAAACCAATTTTAGAATAGTAGAGGGAACCAGCCCACTCTGGAGATTGGTCTGGGAGCCATTTCTTGCTTCCAGCCTTTCAATGTTGGCCGGGTCTAGGGTGCATTTGTAAAATCCTTTCTCGTGGCAGATTTTGGACCAACAGTTTTTGGCACGCCCGGTGGGACAGACAAGTTCTGTCTCCAAGAATTCATAATCGGTGGGATAAGCATAATTTTCCAAAGTGATAAACCCACCGGTGCCAACAGTTTTTGGCATGCCCGGTGGGACAGACAAGTTCTGTCTCCAAGAATTCATAATCGGTGGGATAAGCATAATTTTCCAAAGTGATAAACCCACCGGTGCCAACAGTTTTTGGCACGCCCGATGGGACAGACTTCTTCTGTCTCACAAAACTCCACTTTTTTTTTAACACTCGGAGGTCTCAAGATTTGATGAGCTGTCTTGGCCTCACAGCGGAGATTTGTAAGTTCATCTGGCGACTTTGCTGAGTTGAAGATCTGTTCGTGGACGCCTGTTTTTTTTTTTTTTTTAATTCAAAGAATGTTCATCTGGCGACTCTGACTTAATGGCGATGGCCGTGATTCCACAGAAAACTGCCACAAATGCGAGGGTTTTTTCTAGATGGGATGATCCTGGGCCTCTGAATCTCCAAGTTCGGCATGAAATTCCCGAAGGTGCCCTGAAGAACCTGGAAAAATATGATGGTACCGAAGGCATGGCTCTGGCACATGTTGAAGACATTGCTACTCTGTCCATGATCCATGTCATAGAACACGAAGATGTCATGATCCAAATTCTGGTTCAGTATTTGGAAGGAAGAGCATTGCAGTGGTACAGATTGCTCAAACATCAAAGCATCAGCTCATGGGATGATCTCGCGGGAGCACTAATCAAAATATTTGACGAAGATCCCTTCTACAGTTCTTTGGATCTCTACCAATTTTTCATGTACATCAAGAGAGCACCTCAAGAAAGCATCACGGAATTCAATGTCCAATTCTTGATAAGTTGGAGGAGAATTCTAGAGAAGATCCGTCCATCACCCATCTAAGCCCACATCTTTTATGTTTGAGCTTTTAATTCTGACATAGGTCTCTTTTTGCTGTAGTCAGGTGAACAACGGTTCCCACAAATCTTTGAGGAAGCAGTGCGAGTGGAACAACTTTTGCTCTTATCAAGAAAATTACCATGGGGAGAAACTCCATTACCTTCTTCGGTGGTTGCTGCTCCTGTCTACCCTGCACAGTACTTTTCATGCCAGATCCCTTATACCGAGCAGAAACCTGAGATGCAGTCATGTGGAATTCAAGGGACAGATCTCGTCCAAAGTCAAGGATTGGAACATGCAAGCACTTTTCCAGCAATGAACAATATGGTTGCTTGCAGTTTTCATCAAGAGATGGGCCAAGTAGAAGAACAAGTTCAAATTCCAGAACCTGAGGAGATCCCAGAATTAGATTTCTCACTTGAAGAGCCCTGTGATCACATCCAGAAGTTAGAGGAGCCTGTACTCAGCCCACAGCCAGTAAAGTCTGCAAAGTGGTGGTGTTGGTTCCAGCCACTACATCCAGTACCTGAAGAAGTCCTCCATGTGGGTACTAGTAAGAAGGATAATCTGCTGCATTGCATCCTATTCGCACCATGGAGAACTTCAGGAAGGAGCCAGCCCAATTTCAAGGACCGACTTAAGTATGATCAGATCTGGTCAGGACATTGCAGATTTACCGGATAACATTCTGAGATTGGATGTCTGGTGGCGACATGCCAATCATGTCGTGAACTATTGTATATAGTATAAAAAAAAAACCAAAAAAAAAAAAAAAAAAAAAAAAAAAAAAAGAAAGAGGTATTGTTTTTATTTGTTCATCTCAGCTCTTTTGTTGCTTGCGAGCCGTAGATGCTTGTTTTTCCTTTGTTTTTCTCCTCCCAACAGTTTGGTGGCTTTCTAGCACTTTCTTCTTTTCCCTTCCCTTTTTCTTCCTTTCCCTTCTTCATCTTTCTTCTTTTACTTCTTTTTCTTCTGCAGTTAAGAAATAAGCCACGGCTGTTGTTTCTTTTCCCTTTTTCTATTTTTCCCCGTCCCTTCTTATCCCTTTCTTCTAAGTTATGTCAATTTATGCATTTATTTACAGTTTTTTATTTTTCATTCCACACTTTCCATATTGCCATTTCCATTTCATCCGTTCGTTCACTTTCATTCCATCCATTGCAGATGGCAGTATAATAGCTTTTGTTGTTATGTCTACCACATCATTTGCTCACTCCATCATTCCATTATTATCATCATTCCATTGCATCATCGCTTGCGCAAACGCAAGAGCTCATTCCATTTCCATTCCATTTGTTTCATTTCACAACAAGTTGCAGGTCCTTCCAGTTTCAGCTCTTCAGCAGAGAAGTTTTGCGGCAGTCCCCTGATATGTATTACAACAGCCGGCCTCCTGTTCGGATATGACTCTGTGCCCAATGGACTAAGGCCTGGATTCTTGCATACAGCGAGCTGTATACCCCGCGAGCTACCAAGAATGTTGGCATTTTTGCCACATTGATTCTCATTGATTAATGCATTAGTGTATTGTTGAAAATCTGACCTTTGATACAGGCTTTGATGCGGCTTTGAAGCAAAAAAGGAGCGAAATTGAGTAGAAAATGGCTAAGTCTAAAAACTGCAGCGATTCACTGACATGTCACGGAATCGCGGTCAACGTGGTCAACGCAGACAGGTTGGGCGGAACCGTCGCGATATCGCGACGTGTTTCATTTTCGTGACTTTCAGCGGGCAAAAGGGGGAACAACGACAAAATGTCGTGAAATCGCGACAAGAATCTCAGCCGACGACCTAACTTAAAAACTTGTAGCGCGTCGCTAACATGTTCCAGAATCGCGGGTCGGTCGGCTTCAAAGACTCAAGTTGAAAAGTTGCGGCGCATCGCTAACATGTTCTCAAATCGCGATGCTGGCGGCTTCGAAGACTAAGGTGCAAAACTTGCAGCGACGTGCTGACGTCTTATTTTCGCGATGCAGTTGTTTCAAAAGGCTCAAGTGGTAAAATTGCAGCGACGCGCTAACGTTTCATTTTCGCGGAGTAGTGGCTCCAAAAGCCTTAAGTCTAAAATGTGCAGCGAATCGCTGCACGTTGCAAAATCGCGCGGTCTTTGTTGAGAAGTGAGTCTAGGCAAAAAGTTGCAGCGATGCGCTGCACGTTCTCAAATCGCGGTCGTTTTGGTCCGAAAACAAAAGAAATGAAAGTTGTAGCGATTCGCTGCAATTTTGATGACAGGGCTGAGCGAGATGAATATGCAGCGAAATCGCGACAAGAGAAGGTCGAAGACATTCAAAGGGAAAAAGTGTCGCATTTTCGCGGCCCATGGGCACGACCGTACCAAGTGCCAAAAATGTGTAGCGAAATCGCTACATGTTCCGTTTTCACGGGGCAGAGCGGAGGAAAGAGCCAAAGACCGAAATGTGTAGCGATATCGCTACAGGTGCCATTTTCGTGGGTGTGAGCAGCCAAAGCGTACGGCATAAAAACATGTTGCGATTTCGTGACCCGTCGCGTTTTCGCGACCTGCGACTGTTTACCGCCAAAACGCAATATGAACGGCCGAGAAGGGTTTTTGGGTTTCTGATGATTAAATGCTGCCCCGAATTAAATGATTCACGGATTTCCAAGGCATTCAAGGTCGAAGAACCGCCCAGGCTTCCAAAATTAAAGATTTATTTGTTCGAAGTGACTGGTCGTGGTCTATTTTAACGGTTTCATGCACATGTTTGAAGAATAAAATTTAATGAAGGACCGTGAACGTTTCATTGCATTTAATTTTTGTTTCTTCGAGGCTGTAATCAAGGGGTCGTGTTCTTGGTTTCCAAGGCACAATTGTAGATCACGATATGGTCAGTTTCAAACATTAAATGCTGCAAAGAGGACGGACCTCTATAAAAACCAATGTAAGCTTCATTTCAAAAGGTTGGAAAAACTTGCTGCTAGAGACTAGAATTGTATTTGCGGGAATAAAAGGATCAACTTCTAATTTTTCAAGCATTGCATGGATGAATTTCTTTTATGTTTTCTGCATTTATAATAGCATTCATACTCCTGCATTGCTGTTACATTTAAATTCTATTTTTTTGGATTTAAATATTGTGGTCAGGGTACGATTTCTGGAATGTGGGTTTGGAGGGATTTGCTGCATGTGATTATGCGAGGATTAAGCTAATTTCTTATGTTACTTGCTGTTGTTACATTTGTAGTTTCCTGCTGTTGTTTTTCTGATCCCATCACTTCGCCTGTGGCCATATTTCCCATTTCTTTCTACAATTTTTCAATTTCTTTCCAGCAACCCTTATCTTAAACCAATTTTAGAATAGTAGAGGGAACCAGCCCACTCTGGATATTGGTCTGGGAGCAATTTCTTGCTTCCAGCCTTTCAATGTTGGCCAGGTCTAGGGTGCATTTGTAAAATCCTTTCCTGTCGCAGATTTTGGACCAACAATTCCATTTCACAAATTGCATTTCATACATTGCATTCACATCCACATTTCACATTTTATATTAGAGATCATTTATTTAGTTAAGATCTTAATTGGTCCAACAAAAGTCATGTTGCCTTAATCAAGGGCACCTCCATAATATCATCCACACAATTCCACTAAGTCAAATTGTCATTTACAAAAGCCACATTTCCATAAAATCCTAGGTGTTTTTGGTCACTCAACCACTCCTAGTATTTTAAGCAACCTCCAAAATACATGTCAAGTTATTTTTAGGACCATTGCACATATACACTAAGAAAATATTGAGTTTTGGGAACTAACTCCAAAATATTTTTGAACCAAACACAATTTTCACATCTTAAAAATATATTGTGTCAAATAGGGATTATACCATACTTGGTATGAACCTTGAAGTGAGAAGGGTCATCCTTGCTAGTCGCATAATGCAACATAGTCCACCAAAATAGTAGTTTTCACCACTATCACAATTTCAAAAATAAAGAAAGAGTAGAGACAAAATACTGAACAAAAAATCTAAATCTTTTACATCATACACCATTATCAATTGGGTTGTAAAGATTGTACTATATTTCTAGTTATACGGTTAGGTAGTCATCCCAAAAATTCAAGAAATAAAAAATTAAAGTCATGGAATATGGAGTTAGCCTCCATCGAAGCTATAGATGCTTGAATGGTAGTGGAGTACGATCATGCATGGCAACATGTCTCTTTTAAAAGAGACCTCTGATCGCTCATACGAATAAACTAACCTCTTGGTTTCAACCATAATAAGTTTACCCAATTTACTCAATATGAGTTAATGAGATCACTTGCACACACATTGGTTCTTGATTTTATTGGGTCATTACCATGCTATTAATTTGGTAAATGAATTCACTATACACACATTTGGTCCTAGAAGGATTAGACAGTTTTAGTGAGTTTGTTTGATGCCACTAGGATTTTTAAGTCTAAAAAATATGTAGTTTTCCATATCAACATCCATATCTTCTTCCATATCAACATCCATATCTTCTTCCATGTCAACATCCATGTCATTTCATAAGTCATCCATCATATTTGCCACCTAGTTTGGTACCCCTGATTAAACAACAACGACAACAAAATGGCCAAACTAGATCTAAACTACCAATGATCATTAGAACACTCATACATCATCATGCCATATTGCATTAATCATCCATAACATATCATATGCATTAGTCATAAACATAAAAATGCATTACACAAAGAAATTCACACAAAGATACATATAACACAAAAGGTAAAAGCCATGTTTATATATATATATATATATTTTTTTTTTATATGTATGTATGTATGTATAAATATCGCATGTACAATGAATACCAAATGGCCACATACAATAGAGAACCAAGGATCATATACAAAAGTGCATCTAAGCATTAGCTATACTCTCCAAGAGGGCTCCTATGACCTAGTATGATCCCTAGACCTAGATCTATGCCTAGAATCGCTACGCCTAGCACTCTCAGATATAGAAGAGGTTGGTGGATATAGAAGTGGAATATGATATTCCATCAACCTATCCTCCAATACCTCAATATATCTCACCTAAGAATGAAGGCATCGTATCTTGACCTCATGCTGATGCTCCATATCTGCTAGCTCTGCCTGGAGCCTCATAATACTTGCATCCCGCTCCATCACCTACTACTCCACCTATGCCCAATCCTACTCATTCCATATTGGAGATACATATAGAACCTCATCCATGTCCTCCCCATATCCACCATCTCCTCCAACCTCGAGAGCCTATTGCAATGCACCCTTAGCCATCTGCCTTTGACTATTATATTGAAGGCACCACTACCTTTTATGAGCATCGTGGGTACCCCATCACTGACCTCCTGAGTACCCTCATCCCTTACATATCCATCTCCATATCCACCATCTACTCCTTGAGGTGGTGCCCATGTTGGCTATGCTGCAAACCATACATCATACTTTACAGTCATCCTCGCATCGTCCACATCAGGGAAGTCCACATCCTAATCATCCTCCAAGACCATCCTCCATGGCTTCGTGCATGGTAGCCCAGTCTCCTCTTGATGCCTCCTGTAGTGCACTGGATCATCAGGGACATCCTGACTCAGCCTAAACTACCAAAGCACTCATGAGAACTGGAAGTACTCCATCTCGCTCTGATGTTTCCCAACCACACATTGATCCTATCATACCTACCATAGATGCTCTCTATCAACAGTCCATCGGGTACCCTACCATGGCCTCCAAACTACTTGGGTGGATGTCAATCCAACCCAAAGCTCCCTGTACCACTAACTCATCCTAACTGGATGACTTGACTGAACCTCCTTTGCCAAAGCCCATCGCTTAGCATAGGGTTGTTCCCTACCAAACCCTTCCACAGGCAAGCCCTCAGATCAAGCAACCCTAAAGTGCTCCCATCCCCAACATTACAATAGTAAGATACACCCCAATCCCTCCTCACTTGGTCACATAATATAACTCCTGGTATACCTACGCCAGAAAAGCAGGAGCCCACACATACACCTACCTTAAAGTGAGAATATCGCCCACCACCCCTATCAGGTTCCAAGGGAACCTACACCCGGTAATATTTGAGGCCACAATATTGGCCAACACGAATATCACCAAGGCTCGAAGGGCATCCAAATCCTTGTTTGCATACATGGAAAAGTAAGGTATACCTCCACATTCCACCCTCACCATCTCCCAAGCATCCTCTAACATCCTCCTCATATCCATAGTTTGGTTGAGTCCTACCTCAATCTAGAGATCCTCCATCGAAACCTTGAGGATGCGATACACATCCTCGAAGGTCACAATCACCTCGCCTATAGGGAGCTAGATGTTGGGTGCCAAAAACTGGTTAATTTTCTCCTATAATTGTCACAACACTCACATTTAAATTGTCAACCTAGGAGTTCATAGACTTTAGAAGTGCCACGATTGAAACTACCCACACTACCACCTTAGAGATGAATCCACTAACTACCATTGGGGGTGTTCATGAAGTATCAGTTGAATTGTCCATGCCAAGAAAACTTAAATATAAATGAAATGCATAAACGTAAACACACCACACTGAAAGCAGTAATACGTCTACCATAAAAAGAATGCAATTATAAAATGACTAGATTTAATCTAGGAACTTCAAAACATACTACCACACGTAATTAAATATATGAAAAGACTAACTAAGAATAGGGGAAGAATACTGGCTTGGAGTGGGCCCGAGCTCCAATAGATTCTACCCAACAAATCACGAATGCAACATGCAGATAAGGAAAATGTTCAAGCTTTATTAATCAATGACAAAAGATTACATGCGATAATATTATAAAAGAATGCTTCCCCTACTACAGGGAAGTTCATGTGTTTATATACCACACACAAGACTTCCTATTATAGTTATGTTACAATAGGCGTCCCGATTATAGTCTAAAATAGGATAGTTCAGTTACTGTAGCCAATGCACTATGATCAGCTTCCTCATCATTTACTTGCAATCGAGCGATTTTTGTTTCGTATGGTTCGACTTCATAATTGGTTATGTGTTCACCTTATATGGCTAGGACAACTCATGCATCAGTGGTTTCCCATAGATGACATGGAATGGTGGTCAATGGGGTCTCCTTCTAGTCTTCGATCAACATGCGTAATCTGGGTATTCGTTTGAGTAGGGTGCCTAACTCAGTAAGAAACCTACTTCAGTTTTGTGCCTACTTGAGTAAGGGTCCTACTTGAGTAAGGTGCCTACTTGAGTAAGGCACCTACTTGAGTAAGGTGCCTACTTCAGTAAGGCGCTTACCTTCGTATGCCTTCATATGATTGAACGAAACCATGCCAGGTCCATGTAGGACCTCGACTGAGTAAAAGACGACAAAATATAGGAAATAACTACACAAAACACACTTCACACTTGGATTAGATAATACACATAATTTCATTAAATACATACATAATATTTCATAAAAATATACAACTCCTTATATAGTGCCACGCAAAAACCGTTAGTACATATACAAAAATATGAGCATATCAGGTGCTCATCATCCCCCCATGCCTAACATGTGCCACGCCCTTGTGGCACTTGAAATCGGTAATCACCTCCTCTCTATAGGCCATTACTTTTCATTTCCTTTTCTTGTTAGTGGCCTTGGCTTGCTCTCCTCCTTGAGGCTTCCATTTTTGTTGAGGGGCCCTGGCTTGTTGTGGGGCATCCCTAGGTTGTACTGCCCTCTGGCTATGCTGATGTCTCATTGTGCTGGGTTGACCTTCATTCTGTGCAAGCCTCTTATTATGTTGGCTCTATATCCTGCTTAGCCTAGAACCTGTACTGGGCCCGACTACCATAGTCGCCACTCCCTTTTGGAAGGCTTCTTCTGCTTCCTGCCATAGGTCAGCGTGTTGAGGGCATAACTCTCCAAAGGGAATGTCGGAGTCATCCCTCTTCCTCTTAACCATGCTGGATTTGTATAGCTAAAGTTCCTTAGGGGTGAGGCCAACATTTTCTTTCGCGATTGCTACTGCCTCTACCTCTGGTCCATATACTCCCCATATTTCTAGCCACTTCTTCATTCTAGAGGGCCGACCCAATGACGAACCATAGATGTCCCAAAATTGGTCATCATCAGTGGGGTCCACACAAATGCCTAGACCCTCTTTCTTCCTTTTTTGCAGCTTTCCTAGCTACCTTTGCCTCCTCAAACTCCTTATGGAGATGTTTGAATTTTACCTTCCGCTCAATGAAGGCCTACACACCTTCTTCCCATTCTTCATTTGAATGAGGGTTTGGTTCGGCAAATGTCACCCTGGCCTTCCTTTTGGCCCTCTTATGAGTCATCTGAGGGGCCTTCCCCTTTCCTTTGTATGGTCTTATAGTGGCTTGTGTGGGGAGGTCTTCCTTCCCCATGGAGGCTGCCTCCCTATTGGATGACTCAGGGAGCTATTCCTCTAATCGGAGGTCCCTTGTGGTTGTTCCCCCTAGCGCCTACTTCTTTGGTCCCTCGGGTGGTGGCTCCTCAATTTTGGGTGCTTGGCACCCTAGAGAATCCTCCTTGGCCTTAGGTTCAGGGTTTTGTCCTTGGCTCTACCCCGAAGGCTCATCGTCATCAATATTGATAACAGGGGTCTCTATTTGAAAAATAGAATTCCCTTGTTCCTCTGGAATTCCTCTGTCAGAGGTGCATGATTCCTCTCCTACCTCCAATTCCTAATTTTGGGCATCAGACCTGACTATCCCTAATGATACTATTCACTCTGTCAAGTTCAAGAAATTCATGGGCACCTCAATTGCCCAATCTATTTGGGTAGAGGTATCCCGCCTTTTGATCACTCTGGACTTGCAACTGCTGGTTCTCTGCCTTGAGTTGCTGGATCAATTGCTAGAATTGGGTGATGGTGGCCTCTTACCTCTATATTTTTCTCATAGTCATGTCCTTGTATTCATAGAAAAGTGCCTACATCATGGTTTTCTCGCTCTGTTCGATGTGGTCCTCTTCCATTCGATCCTCGGGCTGCTGTTGCATGCACTTCTGAAGACTGCGGTTCTTGTAGGCTTTGAGAATCCAAATTCTGTAAGGTTTGGGCCATGAAGCCAAGATTTGCATCTTCCTCCTCTTCCTCACTCATGAGGATCAGGCACCATAATCATCTCTTACCTCATACATGCTTTATTCACCATGCTAAGGGTTTAGGGTTGGAAGGTTCCGACCTTTCCTCCATATAATTGGGCAGAGAGCTCTGCCCTTCCTCCATGTAATTGGGTAAAGAGCTCTACCCTTCCTCCATAACATTTGGTGAGAATCGAGGGTGCTCCTCTTTGGACATTCCCCCGATTCGACATCATCCTCTTCCTCTATTTTCACCTTTGCTGATGCATCAGATGGCTCAGTCCTAATTTCCTCGGTCATTTCTCGTAATTCAGCCTCCTACTCTAGTTCGGCCACTATCTGCTCTCACGCCCTAGAGTGTTCGGCCCCTACCGTCGATGAGCTTCCCCTATGCTCCTTTGCATGGTGGATCAGGGCTGTAATTAGCCCATGGTGGGCTAGGGTAGAGGATGCCCCTCTCTGGTATCATGATGCCTCATCTTGCAGGGCATTCTCCAGGTAGAACGGGACATTAATTTCCTGCCTATGCACCAGGTGGCTTAGGAACTACATATGATTCACATTTAGGTGTGAATACTTCCTGGTATAGGTAAAGTATCTTGCCACCTACTCGAAGAGCTTTCTTAGGTGCATCAAGAGTTTCTACTTTGGGAACCCATGTGGGTCGCATAAGGTGCTCCCCCATCTGAGCAAGACTTCTACGCATTTATTCACCATGACATATTTATACATGCATTACCTAGTAAGAGGGAGGCCGATAACATGAGTGATGTGCTCTGGAGTGACTGGAATTTCTAGTCCGTGCATCCGGGTGACTCCTTTGTTCATAGAGGCAGCAAACTCCTTTGCTACCTCTACGTCCTAGTCTTGGCTGACCAGGCGATAGTAATCCATCCACCTGACTGCTTCGAACTAGCATGCAACATCTCCCTTGATCCCCTCAGTGTCGGTGGGCTCATTCTTCTTGAGCGCATGATTCTTCGATCGTCCACCCATGGTGAATTCTCTGCTGGTTTCGACTAGTTTGATGCCCTACTTCAGTAAGGCACCTTTTTATAAACCCGATGCCTTACTCTAAAAATTGTTTCCTTATTGGAATTGGTAGGGTACGCCACCCAAATTAACATCCGACATGACATATTAGGCATGCGGGGTGAATTCGAATCTTGCACCGACATTATTTTTAGAGAGGCATATCATATGAAAAATTATGTATATATCTAATTAAAATCATGCGCATACCTGATTGGTCATTTTGTGTTGCATGGAGTATGCCAACTTGCTATTCGATGATGTTTTTCCATGTGTGGATTACATCACCTTGGGTACTGCATTCTTGGTTCGCTCGAGGTCCTGCACTGAAAATGCGGTGGATCCTATTGGTTCAGGTTGGGATACATATCTCCTCGATGGTTGGCCTTGGGACGTGCAGAAATCCTACCCAATGATTTTGAAATATTTTTGGGCGCTTTCAAATTTCCATCACGTGACATGATGGTGTTGGCTTCGGCTGCTCCTCATACTGCCAAGTTGCGCATGTGATTTGAATTGATCGAGGCACCTACTTGAGTAAGGCACCAAGGTAAGGCACCTACCTTAGTAAGGCACCTTCCTTAGTAAGGCGCCTACTTGAGTAAGGTGCCTACCTTAGTAAGGCATCACTTGACTATGAAGAATGCTTCGAGGTGGTAGAGTAAGGCACCACTCCTTCGGAGTAAGGTGCTGCTCCCCTGTGGGAATATATATATATATATATATATATATATATATATATATATATATATATATATATATTATGTATATTTTTTTATTTAATGCTCAAGTGGTGGCACCTTTTTGGTAGAGTAAAGTGCCTACCTTAGTAAGGCACCTATTTTAATTAGGCGTCTACTTCAGTAAGGCACCTACTTGAGTAAGGTGCCTACTTCAGTAAGGAACCTACTTCAGTAAGGCACATACCTGAGTAAGGTGCCTTCTTCAATAAGGCACCTACTTTCGTAAGGTGCCTACCTGAGTAAGGTGCCCACTGTAAGGCATCTACCTCCCACTTACTTATGAAGAATGCTCTAGGGTGGTGTCGCCTCGGCTAAGCAAGGTGTCGCTCCTCCGGAGTAAGGTGCCTGAGTAAGGCACTTCTCCTCTGGAGTAAGGTGCTCGAATAAGGTGCTTCCCCTTGTACTACTAAAATAACACTCCGGGGTGGTGCCACCTCGGCTGAGCAAGGCATCGCTCCTCTGGAGTAAGGTTCCTGAGTAAGGTGCTTCTCCTCCAGAGTAAGGCACCCGAGTAAGGCGCTTCTCCTCGTACTGCTCTTCCATCATTCAAAAAGTTAGCGGTGGCTGATGTGCCTATTATTGTGGGGTTGATCAAGCCTCATGAATTTTTGCTCATGCTATGTCAGCGTCCACTACGTCTAGGCACAGGGGTGCATAATTTTTCTTTGTGGTTAATTGGTGCCCACCTTATGCCTGGATCGATGCTATCCTCCTATTATGCAGGCTCATGGATGTTGAGCCGGTATTAGGCCCTATTTCTAGAGATGCCTATTGTTCGAGAAATCAGGCCATTCCCCTGCAAAAAGAAAAAGAAAAAAAAGAAAAATGCAATTTTAAATGTGATCCGTGCCTATTAGGCCCTGGCTCTCAGGATACCTACAGCTTGCATGCGGGCGTTATCCCTGCAAAAACACATCGTAAGCTAAAAAAAACAAAGAAAACTAATCTAGCTATTTTTGGTGGACACCTCTGCGCCCACCATGTTGTTGAGAATTTTGGAGCATTTTACTCGGATGGGGTCTCCCCCATGCCTATTCTGGATTCTACCAATAAGATTTCAGACCTATGGTATGGGCGTAACTGGTGGCCATTGGCTGTTAAGATGGTGTTGCTATCATCAATTGTCTTGACATGCACAACACCATTTCTAATGATTTCTACCACCTCGTACGGTCCCATCCATATTTGCATCAGCTTTCCTTTCCATTCCTAGAATTTGGAGTCATACAACAGAACCCAGTCCCCCTATTTTAACTTTTTTACTTTAATGTGGTGGTCATACCACCGTTTCCTTTGCTTTTGCATGATTTATATCCTTTGGAGGGCTTCCATCCAAAATTCATCTAGTTGGTTCAACTATCAAATTCGTTCCCTCTATGCTTCATCTAGGTTCAGGTCCAGTTCAACTACCATTCTGAGCATCTTGACCTCAAATTCTATAGGCATCATCGCGTCCTTCCCATATACCAATTGGAAAGGTGTGAAGCCAGTGGTTGATTTCCATATTGTATTGTATGCCCAGACCACTTTCGGTAATCTGGCAGCCCAATCCTTCTTGTGTTGCTACACAATTTTTGTCAGGATGTTTTCTAACTCCTTGTTGGTCACCTCCACCTACCCATTCGCTTGTGGATGGTAGGGGGTAGTTCGATTATACCAAAATATATATCGTTCCATCAATTCCTCGATCAACCTGGAGGTGAATTGGGGTCCTTGATTCATTGTAATTTCCCTGGGTACTCCGAACCTTGTGAAAATATGGGTGAACAAGAATTCAGCCACCATCCTCTCCTTAGAATCTCTCAATGCCTAGACTTTGACCCACTTGGTGACGTAGTCTGTATAGACTAAAATATACCTCCTTCTAGTTGAAGGTGGGTTGATGGGTCCCACAAAATCCATGCCCCATTTGTCGAAGGGCTCGATATGTACATGAGGCTACAGGGGCATTTCATCCCTATGGGTTGGTCTACCCATTATTTGGTATTCGTCACACCTGTTGGTGTATGCGGTTACATATTTAAATAGGGTGGGCCAAAAATACCCTGTTTGTAACACCTTGTACGTAGTCCTCCTTCCTAAAAAATGCCCACCACATGGCTCATTGTGATAGGCCTTGAGTATCTCTAGGAATTCTTGCTCTATTACGCATCTCCTCACTATCTGGTCGGGCCCTGTTTTGAACAGGAGGCCATCAATCCATTGAAAGGAAGCGCTCTTCTCGATCACCCCCTATTTCTCCCTATACAAAAGAGTAGGGGATGTTCTACCGGTGCCTAGGTAATTAGCAATGTTCATGTACCATGATGTTTATTCATTGATGACGAATAGATGTTCATCCAAAAACTGATCTTCTACCACTGCATGATCTACCGATATTAGTCTGGATAGGAAGTCTACGACTACATTATATTTCCTAGGCTTATCAACTATGGTTATGTCAAACTCTTGTAGTAGCAAGAGCCACCTAATTATTCTGTCATTGATCACCGATTTACTCATTAGATATCGAATGGTCACATGGTCTGTGTGAATGAACACCTTGTACCCCGTGATATAGTGGTAGAATTTGTTGATGGTATGTACTACTATGAGAAACTCCTTCTCTATTACTGTGTAGTTGAGTTCAGCCCCTACTAGATTTTTACTGACGTAATAAATGGTATAGAATTATTTACCATCCTTCTACCCAAGGACTGCTCCAATTGCACTATTGGACACATCACAATATATGTGAAATAGGACAGCCCAATTCGGGCCCCGTAACACTGGGGTAGAAATCAGCTTATCCTTTAGCATCTGAAACACTTGTTCACAGTCCTCCATCCAATCGAATTCTATGTCCTTCACCAAAAACTCATGCAATGATTTAGCAATCTTGCTGAAGTCGATGATAAATCACCTATAGTACCTAGTAGAGCTGAGAAAACTCCTCACTTCCCTCTGTGTTTTTAGACTAGGTAGATATTTGATTACCTCTATCTTCTTTTGGTCTACCTTAATTCCTTCTATCGAGAGATGATGCCCCAACACTATGCCTTCATGCATCATCATAAAACACTTCTCATTGCTAAGGGATAAGTTGTTTTCCTTGCATATTTGGAGCACACATTCTAGGTTTGTTGTTGCTTCCTTGAATGTCTCTCCATAAATGGTGAAGTCATCCATATATACTTCCACTACTTCCCCCATCATATCCAAAAATATGCTCAACACCACCCTCTGGAAGGTGGTTGGTATGTTGCACAACCCGAAGGGTAGCACTCTGTAGGTGAATTTTCCCCATGGGTAGGTGAACGTCATATTGTCTTGGTCCTCCTCTCCGATCTGGATTTGGTTGTATCTGCTAAATCCATCCAAAAAGGAGAAATATTTCCTTCCAGACAGTGTGTCCAATACTTGGTCAATGAAGGGGAGTGGGAAGTGATCCTTCTTTGTCACTTTGTTTAGCGATCTGTAATCAACACAGATTTGCCATTTCCCATTTTTCTTGGGGACCACCACGAGTGGTGATACCCATTCACTATCGGATACAGGGTAAATGAATCCTACCAAAAAAAGCTTTTGTAACTCGGCTTTAACTATTTCTTTCATGGTCGGGTTCATCCTCCTCTATGGCTATCTGATTGGGATCACCTGATCCTCGAGATATATACGATGAGTGCAAATATTCGGGATGATTCCTTTCATATCCGAATAATCCCAAGTGAATGCTTCTTGGTGTCTTGCTAGGAGATATTTTAACTCTGTCAGTTGCATGGGGGTCAACCCACTACTGATGTTCAACGTCCTACTAGGATCAATATCAATCTGCCTAGTATGGTGGTCCTGGGCGCCGACCAATGGTGACTCAATAATGGTGAGGGAGGATTCCCCTTGAAGGAATCTCGTTATGGTGCCATCTTCATCATCGTCCTCCTCCAATTCTATGATTGCCATTACTTGTTGAAGCATGGATGGTGAATCCTCATCTTGTTCGGTCAATGTGGGTTCACCCAACATATCCATGGATTGAGCGGGAGGGGAGATCATCAATTTCTTGACGTTCTACCTCATTAGAAATCATCATCAACCCATCATAGCAACTAATGTAGGCGTCAGCAGTAGCTAACCATGGCCAACCCAATATGAGTGGGTATCCACCATACCTCATATTTTATTGTAGCACCAAGAAATCATCCAAGTATTCCCATGCATCAATTGTTATGATGATATCTTCAAGCATCCCCTCTGGCACTACAGTTGACCAGTCTGCCAGTTGTAACACCATCTTAGTGGGTTTTAGGTTTGTAAGCTTCCACTTCTGCATGGTATCTTGCGGCATCATGTTGATGGCTGCACCCAAGTCAACCAGGGTGTTCTCCAGTGAGTGCCCTCCTATTTTTACCATCAACACTGGGCTATCGGGGTCTACATATTTGGGATGATATGCATTCCCCATCATCAAATCAACCAATTTCCCTTCGATGCTAATGGTTTGTGCCACATTGCATCTCAGTTTTCTTAGACATAGCTCCTTTATTGCCTTGGTGTATATGGGCACATCTCGAATGGCTTGAAATAGAGGGATCGTGACTGTCAGGTTCCTCAAGCTCGAGAGGATGTCGAATTTTGGCTGCGTCGGCTTCCTCTGTTCCTACAACCGTTTGGGAAACGAAGCTTCCATTTTCTCAACAACTTTCTCTTCTTCCACCTCTTCTATCAAAGGGGAATTTTCTATGTTTTCCTCCTCTTCTACCAGGGGAGGTGCCTCTACTCCTAGTTGCTTGCCTGATCTAAGTTGAATAGGATTACAACTAACATTGTACATTGGATACATCTCTCCTTCTACCTGGTATGTTGGATGGTTTACCTTATTGTTTGGGTTCACCATTGGATGTGTTGGTAATTGTGTAGGTCTCACCATAGGTAGGGTCGGTAAGCCTTGCTAAGGTGGAGCCTACACCATATTCTATGGAGCAAAGTTCCACGGAATGTGGTTCCTCCACTACTGCCCGAGGTGCTAATACTACATCCACGATGGTTGGTTTTGAAATGCCACCCCTGGAGGTACGTTCATCCAAGGTGGCAGCCCCCACCATCCCATATTGGGTGGTTGCGGCTGCCCTTATGGCATATATGGCCCTCCTCCATAGGGTGGAATTCTCGTGGGCATACTCCCCATAGGGGTTTGCTACCAATTTCTCTGATTTCCCATGAAATAGGCTTTGGTTACGTCAGCCTCCTCCTTGGAATTGGGTAGCTATGAGCACAATCGAGTTTTGTGGTTCTGTTGGAAAACTACACATACTCTAACCTTGTTCTCTGGGTACGTATTCCTAGCATGCTTCCCCCTACATTTTGGATAAAAGTAGGTCAACGTTGCATCATTCTCCTATTTCTTCTTCTCCAAGAAAAGTGTATCCAACTGTAATGCCAGAGAAGATAGCATTTCACTTTTGAGATCTTCCAACATGTTGCCTATCTCCATATTTGTCATCGATGCAGTCACCTTCATGGCCTTGGGAGCTGGTTTGCCTCTCCTCCATGAGTAATTCTGACATAGCTGTCAGATATCTTCCATGGCATGTTGGTAAATGTCTCCTCCTGAAATCATGTTTAGCGCTTCTAGTGACTCATTGTTAAGTCCTCTCAAAAATATGCTTTTGAGAGACTTATCTCCTAGCTTGGTGTGAGGAGATCATTGGAGGTTGAAATTAAACCTCTCCCAGTATTCTTCCATGGACTCGTCCTCCTTCTGTGTCATGTTGAGGACTTCTTCCCTGGAATCCCATGCTCTACCAAATTCCTGGTACTATTATGTAAAGAGCTTCTTCATCTCTTCCCACGTAGTGATCTGCTTGTTCCCCAAATAAACCATCGTAGGGCTGAGTCATCTAGCGTTGACGAAAAGAGCTTCAGCTTCTGAGCATCTTATTTGTAATTGATGGACCTACACAACACATCAAATTTAAACAAAAATAGGTCAGGGTCTTCGGTCGGGTATCCCCTGAAGGTAGGAAGATGGGTAGGGGATATGTTTTTCATCTTGGTTTCCCCTGCTCCTTCCTCTATTGGGAAGCTAAACCCAAATGAGATTTCTTTAGATATTTTTTTAGGAAATATGGTCTCTTCTATATCTTTTATGGCCCTTTGGTCGCTTAGGACTTTTTGTGTTAGAGCCCCTAAGTCAGCTGGTGTAATTGTCTGATCCTCTACAACTTTCCATAGCAAGACCTCCTTTGAGGGTGTTCTTTTAAACAATGGGTTTAGAACGGTCTATTATTTCCTAGGTCGATGGGATGAGGAGGCACTCTGGACAAAGTGATGACTCTGAATCTAGTGAACTATTGGTGATGAGTCGGGAGAATCTAGCTCAAATTCTAGGTCGTCGATTGACTCAAATTTTTTTGACTGGCTCTGTCTTATAAAATGATCGTCGGGTCCTCTTCTTCTTGGTGGACTCATACAAGGTCAAGCAGAAGGTTTTAAGGGGTAATGGAATTAGTTTACTAGTGATGCTTCCCCAAAAATGGCACAAAAATATTGGGTGCCAAACACTAGTTAATTTTCTCCTATAATTGTCACAACACTCGCATTTAAATTGTCAACTCGGGAGTTCGTAGACTTTAGAAGTGCCACGATTGAAACTAACCACACTACCACCTTAGAGATGAATCCACTAACTACCATTGGGGGGTGTTCATGAAGTATCAGTTGAATTGTCCATGCCAAGAAAACTTAAATATAAATGAAATGCATAAACGTAAACACACCACACTTGAAAGCAGTAATACGTCTACCATAAAAAGAATGCAATTATAAAATGACTAGATTTAATCTAGGAACTTCAAAACACACTACACATAATTAAATATATGAAAAGACTAACTAAGAATAGGGGAAGAATACTAGCTTGGAGTGGGCCCGAGCTCCAGCAGATTCTACCCAGCAAATCATGAACATAGCATGTAGATAAGGAAAACGTTCAAGCTTTATTAATCAATGCAAAAATATTACATGCGATAGTATTATAAAAGAATGCTTCCCCTACTACAGAGAAGTTTGTGTGTTTATATACCACACACAAGACTTCCTATTGTAGTTCTATTACAATAGGCATCCTGGTTATAGTCTAAATTGGGATAGTTCAGTTACTATAGCTGGTGCGCTACGATCAGCTTCCTCATCGTTTACTTACAATCGGGTGATTTCCATTTCATATGGTTTGGCTTCGTAATTTGTTACATGTTCACCTTCTTTGGCTAAGACAACTCATGCATCAATAGTTTCCCACAGATGACATGGAATGGTGGTCAACGGGGTCTCCTTCCAGTCTTCGGTCAACACGCGTAATTTGGGTATTCGTTTGAGTAGGGCACCTAACTCAGTAAGGTGCCTTCTTGAGTAAGGTGCCTACTTCAATAAGGTACCTACTTGAGTAAGGTGCCTACTTGATTAAGGCATCTACTTGAGTAAGGTGCCTACTTGAGTAAGGCATATACTTGAGTAAGGTGCCTACTTTAGTAAGGTTCTTACCTTCGTATGCCTTCGTTTGATTGAACGGAACCGTGCCAGGTCCATGTAGGACCTCGACTGAGTAAAAGATGATAAAATATGGAAAATAACTACACAAGACACACTTCACACTTGGATTAGATAATACACATAATTTCATTAAATACATACATAATATTTCATAAAAATATACAACTCCTTATATAGTGCCACGCAAAAACCATTAGTACATATACAAAAATATGAGCATATCAGGTGCTCATCATTGGAATGTCCCTATATTAGCATCCCACCTCTTGGATAAAGTAGAGAGGTAACCCTGATCAACCCTCACCATGTCTATTCGGGCTACCTCTACTAGCCCCACAACCTCCAATAACTCCCACTCCTCCTCTGTAATCACCTTCCTCATATCAGGGATGTAAGTCAAGAATCAGTGCTGAACCTCCAAAACTCTAAGCTGTAACAATCAACATAGAACATTTGTTAATATTTTTTCAAAAAAAAAATTGCACAATACAAAAGTAGGGTCTTACCTTCGCAATTTGTACCCCAATCTTGCAATGACCCCTACACCAGTTCCCTTTTCCACCATAGATTTTGCACCCAAATTTAACTCCCTCACTTCAATCACCACTCCACTTTACTCCTCAGATGTAGCTTCTCAAACTCCTAAACACACAAATGAGCTTCAAATTGATATAGCAAGCTATTTATAGCTTCTTCAAGCACTTAGAGGTGTCCATGGGCATTTCATGGTGTACTGAGGCACCTGTGGGCATTCTATAGACCACAGGTGTCGGTGGGCGTTTCATGCCACCATTAACAAAAGCTAAAACAACACAAAACAATAGTTATTTCCAACCAAATCACTCCAAATTTCATTCATCAATGCATTTCATCATTTTATCACGATTACAACTGTTTTGAATACATAATTCTTGTTTGCAACCACACTGAGCAAATTCAAAAAATAAATTACAAAGCACCCAAAAGCAGTCCAAATATTCACAAAATGACCATCATCGTCGATATCATCATTCACACATCCTTTGCACATCATCCAATATCATCACTTGCATATTTTCCAAGTTCAAACAACATTCAAGTGAGCCTTGTATCTAGTAGGTTTTTCTATATAATTGAAAATTGTAGCGATTTGCATCCATGCAATTTTATAAGATGAATAGCCTACAATAAGGACACTTGTTCATGATCATCATCACTTATCTCCTTGATCAAAATTATAATCATATTTAAAACTTCACATTTTGAGTGAAACCTTGCCAAGAACAATTTACACAACCGTTATCATTGATGGTCTAGTTCATGGGGCTCAAAACATGGAAAAAAATCACATTTCATCATCTCCTTGAAATTCAATGAAGGGATAGGCACTAGCTGGGATAATTTTTTCCAATTGTGGGAATTATTCAAATAGTCACTAGCAAGCCCTCAAATTTTAACTCTTTTTGTATCATCATTCTTGCATTTCAATGATTCCAGAAGGCATATTTTCAACAACATTGAATCACCCCAAATTTGGGGCAACCACAATTGGTTATGATTTTACCACAATGGGATACATTTAACATGATCATGGCATCTACACTTGGTAAAAATCCCTTCATCTATTGGGGAAAAAATAGACACATTTCTCCATTACACATATGCAGAAAACCTTTCATCTGTTAGGGCAAAAAAAGACATATTTTTCACCACTCCCCTTCTCACCATTGGGGCAAAAATGGTATCACATCTTCCATCATTCATTTGCGCAAAATTTTCAATTGGCTCATGAGATTCATTCGCAACCTCATTCGTCAATTGAGGGGGTAAGCTATGCATAGCTTCAATTCTTTTATTCTTTTACCTTCAAGCTTGCATTTCAATAGGAGAGAGAATCTGCTTCTACACCTAGCCAAAAAAAGTGTCTCGTATTTTTACACTACATTGTGTTCCATACAACGCAGTACAAAAATGGGCATCTGTAGATACCAAATCCTAGCCATTTGTCCACCATACCTATTTTCCTGCTATTTTCAATCATTATTCATATTTATTTATGTATATTTATTTTATATATATTTAAATATAATATTTTATATTATATTTTAATATATGTTTAATAAATATATATTTATTTAAGTGAATTAATCCCAACCATCCACTTCCATTTAATCTTGACCATCCATCCATATTAATCAATGCCAAACCCTAAAATTATTATTTACCCTTAGATGTGCTTTAATCTTAGCCACATGATTAGTGTCGTTGAGACCTTAACATGCCCTAGGTTGGATTATAAATAGGAGCCATTCTGATGGCTCAACCCTTGAGTTCCCTAGGTTCCTAAGTGATTGAATTTTCTAAATATTTGAGTTCCCTAGACCACCCCACACTACCTCTACCTCAATTATCGCTCATTGTAACACCCATCATCATTGCCATCCATACATCCTCATTGAATATGCTTATGTAGAGTCATTACCTCATCCTTAAGTGCCCACATGAATTTCCTACAGTAGCCAGGAACCCACGGGTGTTTTACGCTTTTACTTCAGAATAACCCCTAGCCTCCGGGTGATGCTAGGGCATTACTATACCAGTTACCTACATAAAACATTCCACATCAGAACACAATAAGTAAGGTAGATCTATATATTTATCTATTTTTGCATATATGTGCTTTCTCTTCTATTAACCTTATTTGTAGCATTTAGTTAGGATTTACTATTGCATATAGAGGGCCTCACGCTATGGAGCCCTCGCAGGTATTACTAACTATTTTATTGTGTCATTGTGTGAAGATCTGAAGATGCTACATCAAAAGCTAGAGTGGCTCGATCACAGATACCAAAAACCCACTCAACCTTGTTGGGATCAAGACATGTTTGAAGACATCATGACCTTGCTTATTAGGGTTTCAAAGAAACCTAACTTGTTGCAATATTGTATCAAAATGATTCAGATATCCAAGCTTAGAAACAATGGAGTTTCTAGGATCCCCCCATCAATGAAAATTTATTCTATTGTGCAATCTTGTGTTTCCTTGTATTTCATTTGTTCAAAGTATTGTTTGGGTGTTGTGTTTTTAATATTTTAATATCTATATCATTCATATCAATAGCGTAAAAATATGAATGTAAAACATATTTATCCATGATGATATTCAAATATGCAAAAATATGAATATCCTCACCCTCAAGCTTTATGTTTTTTATTTTTGTTTTTGGAACTTGCAAACTATTAGCCAAGTTCCTACTAATAAAGTTACATTTGTTGCTAGGGTTTATGTAAAAAATAACATTTTTCTTTTGAATGCAACCATGAACTTGTAAATTTATTTTTACAATTGAAAAAATCCCTCTGAGCATTCTTTGGCTTATTTGATACTAATTATGTGGTTATTTCAACTTGCACACTATCATTTGTACTTTTTCCTTCATTTTTCAATGATTTTACACATATTTTCATGAGGGTCATGGTCCCCTCATACTGAGTGGGGTTTGAAACTTGAACCTCTCAAAGAGAAGCCAAAGCCCTTACCACTATAGTAAGCTTGCAGTTGCTTGTACTTTTTCCTTCTATCATGTCCTCTTTATTCATTTTTTTTGTTCCTCTTGAAGCCTATTTACCTCTTCTATCAACTTCATATTTTCAATATTTTCTACATAGCCTTTGGTGCTTCCTTTAGTCTATATACTATCATTCGTATCTTTTTATTTTACCATTTTTCGTAAATTATCTGCTTGTTTATTTCTTCTACATAGTTGGTGATTTACCTATTTAATTTATTTATTTCTTCTATGCATTGTAGTAAACATAGATCCTTTTGAAAACTATTTTATTCCTCTAACATTCAAGTTTTTATTCCTTATGAATGATGTTCACTCTTATGCCCTTTATTTGGATGTGTCTTTATGTTCATTTATGTCTTTCTTGTTATATGGGTCCCATTAACTCAAAAATGCTTACTCCATTTCATCTCAAGTGTAATTTTAAAATTTATTAATAAAATTTACTCACCAAGAAAGAACTTATTTGTCTAAAAATATACCAAGGTAGGATTTCCAATAATTATCATCAAAATATAAATATTAAAATTTCATCCACCATTCTTGAACATCAATATCTTTTTTCTACTAAATATTGGAAAATCCATTACCTCAAATTTAAAAAATTCAAAACTTAGATTTGATTTAAATGATTTGCCTTCAAATTGTAGATTGTTTTTGGATTTTTACTAAACTATGGACTTATCTCTATCTATTTTTAAACAAACTACCACTTTTAGACTGCTTCCAAGCTATGGATTTTTTTAAAACTATTACCAAACTATAATATTTTTTTTAAATGAACTACTACCAAATTGTACACTATGTATTTTGAAACTACTACCAAATTATAGTTGCTACTCTATGGAATACTATCAAACTGCAAGTTGCTACTCTATAGACTTTTTTTAATACTAATAACTTGCTTTGTGAGATTTTTTTACTCTAACCAGAATGCAAAATTCTCTTTCTCCATTTTTTTGAAACAACTTCCACTTTTAAATTTTTAGCAGGGTGCAAATTATCTTCTCTACTAAAGTTGTGGAACTATTGTATATTGTTGTAGGTTGCAACTTCCACTTGTAGACTCGCTAAAATTGTTGTTTATGGTTGTATGGAACTTCTGTAAAAATTATGGCAATGAACTAGGACCCCAAACTTTAACTTCCTAGTGGCTTAAGATAAATCTCTTTAGCCATAAAGGTTGTCTAAGTGAATACCACTCTTTGATTACCAATAATATTTCCCTAGGGAATAATTGATGAGAAACCAATCACAATTTTACCTCTAAATGATAGCTCTTTGTATACTCTCATAGGTTAAAATTCTATTAATAGGGTGTGGGGCCGATCCTTTTCACTGGAAAAATATTCAAATCAATTACTCTAGGGTTCCTAGGGTACTTATCAAAATAAATTTGAGGGAAACTATTAGCCCAAGTACTTTCCCTAGTTAAGTGGTTGAGACTTGCACTCGATCCTATAAAAGGTTATTAGCCTAATGTAGGTGCTCATTAAGCACCAAAGCTTATGTAGTTGAAATTTTCCCTAGAGTGTCCTTTGGTATTGATACTTCTGCAGTAAAACTACCTAGAAAGTGTTATGGTACTAATGCTTTTGCAACATAACTTAGCCCTGAAAAGTATTTTGATACCATTTGTTATGAAACTCCTTTGCTCATCCACATAAATCATTAATAAATGGCAAAAATATTAAATAAATAATCATAATGAATAATCTACATAAATTAATACAAGATAAATTATTCAAATGTTTCTAATTTATATTTCAAACCCTTAAGGTAGGGCAACACCATACAAAGCTCCTTATTGGAAGAAATCCACTTCTTACAATATATTAACGTGATATAAATACAATATTTTTCTCTTTGTATCCTCTTTACGATTCTTTATCTATATTTATAATGCCCAACTACCTACCATTTCCACTTATCCATACATGTGGAATAATTACATCTTTGCCCATATTTATAATGCCCAACTATGCACCACTCCCACTTACCAATACATGTGGGATAATTATATTTAATATAATATTATAATATTTATACAATATTATAATATTAAATACTTATCTTGGGTACCTAACATTACTCCATAATTTTTCTTTCTAAAGTTTTTTTCGTCATCATTATTTTTAGTTTAAAACTTAGGAATAAAATAATGGATGGAGACCCTTAGTTTAAGAGGAGAGATGTCCTATATTTAAGAACATAGAGTATACTTTTTTTTGTTATCATAGAAACTATTAAAAAGCTTTCAATATATAGGTTGATATTTTTGGACTTCCATATCAACTTATCAATACAAATATTTTGAGGAATATTGGAAATGCACTTGGGAAATTCACCTAGGAGGGAGTAACTATTAAGGAAAAAATCATATTTCTAAACATGCATTACTATGAATATTTCAAAACCTTAGCCATAATGCATTAAGATTAAATTTAGAATCAAGAAAATGGGAACAATAAATGGATTATGAAAAGATTGTATTCCAATGCTATAATTATCATGAGATAGGATATATGGCAATAGATTGTAGTGTGAAAATATAGAAAAGAGAAAAAAATTAAGATGAGACAAACATCAATATGAGTAGCAAATTCACATCATAGTAAAATTTATATTTTATCAAGGTTATTCCATCCTAAAAAGAGGCATACAAATCCTATACACAACATTGGATGGCAAAGGCCACCATAGTTCACTCAAATCAATTGTTAGACAAAACAAAGAAGGATACATGGGATGAGAAAGACAATGTGCAATTACAAATTTAGAATAAATTTAAGGTTCAAAGAAATATGTGGAGGAAAATTTTAAAATAAAGGAGGAAGAATATTTCAATTTTACTATTGATAAATTACCTTCATTTCCCTCAAGTAGTATAAAATCCTTGGAATAGAAATGAAAGTAGTGTAATTCAAAAAAAATAGTGTAGAGGTTATCCATTGTACATTAGGGTTTCAAGATTAGCATAATAAAGAAATATGGATGGGAGATATCCATATAAATTTAGGGTTCATGAGAAGGTAATTGCTATGGTGGAACATCCTTACACTTTATGGTTTCTAGGGAACCATAAAGAAGAAAATAGCTCCAAGGTTATTCCTATCACTTCAATCCTTTAGAGAAATATAAACCTATAGATGATAAGTCTCACAATGAATAATATAATAATTTAAGAGATTGATGATAGTGTCAGGGAAATGATGAAAGAGGAGAGAAAACCAACAAGCATAAACAAATAGAAAATAAAACTCATAGGGATATTGAAAAGGGAATTTAAAAGCAAATACCATAAATGTTAACAAGAAGTAGGGCTAAGGTCCGAGGTGTAGAACAATTGGTTCATCCAATCCCCATAAGGGGGTAGAGGTCCAAGGTTCAAATCTCGGGCCTTGCCAGACTAAACGCTTGTCCCTTTCCTGGTGCTTTCAGCGGAATAAAAGGTTTAAAATGATTGTGGCATGGTGGTTATAGGGGCGGATTGCGCAAAGATCCGTGTGGTGGCTTCGGGGTGGACAACACAAAATACCGTGGTGGCCATAAAAAGCTGGACAGCCTGCCCGGATTCCTGGCGACTACCGATTCCACCATGTAAATTCAAAAAAAAAAAAAAAAAAAAAAAACAAGAAGTAGGGCTAAACACAAAAATAAAAATAAAATATGATGAAGAAAAATGTTATCCTAAAAGGGTATGAATAAAAACCTTAAAAAAGGAAGTATTAGAGAATTGACAAGTTGTTATAACCAACAATAACTATAAATATGAAATGTGGGTAGCAAATATTTCAACCTTTTCATCTTGGAAAAATTCAATTTAAGAAGGCAATTAATAAAAACAATATTAAGGAGTTGATTGTAAAAACATAGTTGTTTGAAGAATATGGAAAATATATTTGATATAAAGACAAATAAGTAATATTTTTGATAAAAAATAAGTTAGATATGGTTTAGTTAACCTTATAATAATGTAATAAGAGAAATGATGAGGAATTAGTTTACAACAAATACAAATATTAGAAGATAATCCTTAGCTAACAACTTATTATACTATTCCCTATCATTCCTTCCCATTGAGAAAGCATTGGTCCCCAATGCGTACAAGGGTGGAAGAGAAAGAGCAAAAGAGTTAGGAGTATCAGGTACAACAAAAAATGCACTCTTATTACAAAACAATAAGATCAAAATGATAAATTTTTATAGATCTTTAGAAAACTAAAAATGAACACTAGCACTACATCAGGCTCAAAAAATGCTCTCCAATAACTATAAATACTGCTATACCAGTGGATAACTGAAATGGGTCCATTGATTTGGTAGAAGAAAGCAACAAGTGAAATGTCGAAGGGAGATGCAGTAAAATATTCTTTGAACCACGTGCCAAAAAGGTGAAAATCTAGAAATGTGCAATGCATTATTGTAATTTAATGATGGGCTACTTGTGCAATTAAATTGTAAGTGATGCTGGTGCTTGTGTAATTAAATTGCAAGTGACACTGACACACATTAAAGGAAAATGGTCATCATTAAAAGAAAATGACACCACAAATTTTTATCATTAAATGAAAATGATAGTAATTTTATTTTATTTTAATTTATTTTTTTTGACAGGATGGGCTGGATGACAATAATATGCTGATGATGCATTGACTGATGCTGATAGCATGGACTTCGAAATAATTAACATGGGACTGATGCAAGCGAATAGGACTGAGCGGTGTGAAATATAGTGATTGGATAGTGAATGAGAGGACCCAAATTACATAAGATGCGTAAGTGTAGTGACGTGGAAGGCTTACTCGATTAGATAGGTATGGAAGCTACAACACATGAAGGCGAGGATAGGTGGATGACATGGGCAACGTGCAGGGATAAGGCAACAGGTCGATGCTACAGAAATAATGACTAATGGTAACAGGTTGATGCTGTAGGATAGGTGGTGCTAAGGGACCAATGACTAGTGGTAAGACATGGTTGGAGTCAGATGCAAGCGATGAGAAGGCTGCATGGGTGGACTGAAAAAGAGCCAAACAAGGGAAATAACTAGTGCGTGACACACTAGCTATTAATGGATATGGGATGCAATATGTTTAAACAATGAAGGATAAAGACCACAGGAAATGTGGGATAAATTCCCATGAAGCCAAACTATAAAACAAGATGCGAATCAATTGGCAAAAAAATAGAATGTCATATAGATATGTCGAAAACTCAAGGATCATGTCAAAAAAGGTTTACTTTTTGCTAAAACCTTAGCAAAATAGCAAGATGCCTCGCAAAAGTTTGCACTATTATCGAGAAACATAGGATAATGGTAAAAAAGGTTCGAGCGACCATAGAATTATCGAAATGTGATAGAAAAAATAAAATAATAGGTACCAAAAATACCATGATCATCAAAGAAGGGTTGGTTGTGCGTGAAGTGAGCAGTCGAACGTCTGTAAATGGTGTTGGACATGGTAGGAAACACCAAAAATGGTAAAAAAACAAAGACATCTATTGAAATTTCATGATGGGTTAATTGATGATACTAGAACTTTATAAAAAATAACTGTTAATTCCTGAATGAATCAAAAGTCTGTAGATTTGAGCAAAAATTGATGGTTCATCATTAAATACATGATATATCGTATGGTACATCTATGGGAATTTTGAGTGCGTGATGGCGTAAGAGTGCTACCAAAAACATTGTAATCAATGATGGTAAACATGAGAACGTAACAAAATAGTGGAACAACACCAAAAAGAAATGGATGACATGAATTCAAAGAAAAATAATGGAATTTGTGCATTAAAATTTGAGCGCTCATTGAAAATGATGGATCGATGCACGAAATGAAGATCTATGTCATAAAATAAGAGATTGCCATCTAAAAGGAGCCAAAAAATGTAGAAATTGGAAAGGAAGATCTAATGGAAACAACTCAATGATGTCAAAACAATTTAGAGGGGTCAAAAAATAGCAAATGGCCTAAAGTATTGAGGTGAGCTAGGACTGGCTAGATCAGGCCAAAAAATATTGGTAATGTGAGCTGCAAGTTGAACGGGGTAGTGAGCGACAATTGTGCATTCAAAAGCATGGTGTGTTCAGACCATAATGGTGGGTGAGGCAACAGTTGAGCAAACGAATGAAGCGTGTAGTTCAACGGCATGAACATCGATGAAGTAATGAAGTCCATTAAGATAATCGACACAACAATTAGAAATGCTAGAGCCATGAAGACTGTTCATGTAAGATTTATTTGTAGAGATATAGATAGTAGTACCAATGGGTATGGCATAAAAGCAACGATAATAGAATACATAGCAAAAGCAAACCATCGAGAGTGTTGTAGGTATGGAAGGCAACAGTTCTACAAAAAAATAACATTTTGAATACCAATAGAATAGATCGACAATGGGTAGTCATCGGTGAACAACAAAATGTGATGTGATCCATCGAAAATAAACTATAAATGGACAACAGATTCGTTGAGCAACAAATATTAGAGGGTGAGGCAACAATGATGGCTGACAAGTTTAGGAAGAGCCTGTGACATGAAAATCTTTGGAAAGATGGCATGAAGATCGTGTGCTATAGATTAACACTCAAAAATAGGATATCGGTACTCCAAGGTGGTAAATATGCTAGATCAAAGCACAAAATGCACAAAAATACTAGAAATTGATGTAATGGTGGTTTAAAATAGGAAACCAACATCTAAGAGAAGAACCCTCATCGTAAAAAGGATAATGGAGAGATTATGGATAAACTGGTAGACCACAAAGTTTAGCAATCATAATGATAGTGATAGAGCGGGTAACTTGTTCTTAAACTGCAACAACTTCATGTGAGCTTGGATATATAATATCTAGAGTAGCCCTATCTAAAAGAGGAGCTTCAAATGAGCTCAAATATACAACCAATAAAGGGTCATTACCATTAGCAACATCATCTAATGACAAGATGATGGGTATTTCACCCATAAATCCTAGTTTGAATCCAGGTGTTGCTTCAAAATATTTACTAATTTTTGGATCAGGATCTTCATCAACAACGATGATTAGTTCAGCTTGGAACTACTAAAAGTTGGTGATCATAGCAGCGTGGGTTTTTTGAAAGGTGGTAAGCATATCCACTTGAATGTTGTAGTTTTACGATGAGGTCGATAAGTTGGTTGGAGATCTCATTGAGAGAAATGGTTGAACTCGACATCATATCATCAAATACGAAAATGAATGGTGATCACGAACAAAGAAGGTGCAAGTGCACCAAATCATGAGTTGAATGAGTAAAAAATAAAAATGAAAGTGAACAGAGTTTGGAAATTATCAAAGTATGCAAGGCTGAAGTGAAATGAAACTGCATACGAATTCAAGAACAATTCGTGAAGCCTGCAAACACAATTTGTCTGTAACAAAAGTAAACGACTCCATATATCAAACCTATGGAAGGTTTTCTTGTTCCTAATTTGAACCAAATATAGCCTAGAGGAAGAGGATACTAACCTTATCCATAACCTGCTCTAATACTAGTGATGAGGAATCATTTTACAACAAACACAAATATCAGAATATAATCCAAAACTATATTGTAATAACAAAAGGTGCCTATAAATAGGCATTACAATGGATAAGAATACATTAAATGCGATTAGTTGCAATGCTTATCCTTAGCTAACAACTTATTATACTAATCCCTATCAAGCAATGTATTATTTTAATAGTTTACTAGAAATGGCCCCCATAAAAACCACACATAACTATCTCTCTATATATACATACACATACTACCACCCATGTTAAACACAATAAGGAATTACAAACCCTAAAATACAAGAGGAAGCATGTTTCTCTTTTAATTAATATTAAAAAAAACATTAAAACTCATGAAACACTTTAAGAATATAGATAAGGAAGCCATTACTAATAGCAAAACTACATTAAAAAAAAAATACATACACAACTACTTTAAAATACATAACACATGCTATTCTATTCTATGTCTTAAAGTCTTATTGTCATATTTTGGAATTAAATATAAAAGGAAACATTAACACAACTCTTGTAAATATAAGGATGAATTTGAATTTATAATTATATTGATCAATTCAATTTTTATTTTTATATAAAATATTTATTTATCAAAATGAAACTTTAATTAGTTATATATTATTTTATTGATTAAAAAAATATATTTTTATGTAACTTAAAAACATAACAAACTATGACTATGAAAATTATTTACAACCCTCGTTGTATGATGTATTCATATATAATAAATACATAACCATATTTTATTTTAAAAAGTATTTAATGAAAAATTTGTGCTTTCTAATTTTTCCTTTTCATCAGATATATTGGAAAGTGAATATTGGTTCTCCCTTAATCTTTAGATAACATGTCACAATAATATTATGGGCAACTTTAAAGGTTAAAAAGTTTGAGTTGTATCATTGCTACCATGAAACAAATAATCATCCTCTGTCATAATAACAATAATTAGAGGAATTTTGTTTCCAATTTAAAGCTTTCTTCCAGAAAACTTTCTTGGCTTTTACCATAAAATTTCACTTTGTCTCGGAGTTTGACTTATTAGTATGGGTTGCTTATAAGTCTGTCTTATTAGTATGGATTGCTTATAATTCTGTCGGAAACAATTAGTATGGGGTTGCTTATAAGTTTGTCTTACATAGATTGTTATAACTGATTTTGATTGATCATTGTGAGATTACTGAATCTTGATATATAAAGCAACCAAAGCCTATCCTATGGCAGAAATCTATCCTATCCAGCAAACGTGGACCACATGCTAGATGCTCCACTTTAGCTCACTGATATCTAGTGGGATGCTTTTTACAACTTTAAAGTAGAGAGGTGCAGAAAGCCATCCATGTGAAACTTGATCCAATTTATTCCAACAATCTCAGGGAAGCACCAAAGAGACTGCTTAAGTTGATAATATGCATCTTCTCGACCTTCTCCTCGTAGGCAAATTCTTTCAATGAAATTGTCGCCCACTAACCACATGTCAATTACCTTAACAATTTTCAATTAAACACATGTCCACTCTACCTTGATTATGCTCGGTGATTCAGCCCACGATATGAAATGTAAATGATCTGTCTGAAATATATAAAGTTATAAACCTCTATTATTGCGATAACATGGATCTGCCAAGGGACATGAAGTATATACCATGTTTGACGATGTATATATTATCACATATTAATTTACTGTTGGAACGAGGTGGTGAGATTCACTTGGAAATATTTAATGATTGAGATAAGGACCGGCTCTAAATTTTTATTGCGGCAAGCGATAATAGAGCCCGAATAAGGCTAATGAACATTTGAAAAACTTCACAGAATAAAATCATTGCCCATCTGTACCAGAGATCCCACTTCTGATTCGACCCGTGATCAGAAAGCTGAAAAAATTCCCTGCCCACGTTCTCCATTGAAAATGTTGAAAGGTTCCCTTGCACTACACGAAACGCGGCCATTCCTGTTCACCAAATATTTATTTGCATAACAACAGAAGAAAGAAGAGTATAGCAGAAGCTCCATGGGTTTTCCGTTACCGCTTCCTCCAACTTTATGAGATGACACATTTAACGTCGGCAGGCAGCGAGGTGACAGAATCTCCACTGTAGCGAAAACGTTGAATTCATTGGACGATTATTAACTTTCGATGACACCAAGTATGCCCTGGTTGAATACCATTGGCACCAGAAACCTAACCCTAAATTAGCCCGGCTTTCTGAATCCCAAGAGACCCCCGGCTATAAAAGTCCCCATTCCTAACTCAAATTACTTGTAGTCATTTTTCAGTATAGGTGACCTTTAAGGTTCTTTAGGTTAAATTTGTAGGGTCTACAGACCAGTTTTCATCCATGTCCAGTTTTATAGCAATTTTTCCTGAAATCGTGACTGCATATACCTAGCTTCCTGTGAATCCCTGATTTATTTTGAGTTGGGAAGCAAGGTAGAGAGATGGCTATGGTACAATCAGGCCTAAATGTTGGGGAGGAGATTCAGCACTTCACGCACCCGCAGCACCCGCTAACGCTGGTTTCGGCGACGTATCTGTACACGTGCAACGGGTGCAAGGAATTCGGGGCCGGGCCACGGTACCGTTGCCAAACGTGCAACGTCGACATCCACGAGTTCTGCGCCAAGGCGCCCGCTACGGTGTCGCACCCATACCACACGCAGCACCAGCTTATCTTCCACAGCAAGCCACCCGGGGGACTCATCAAATCCAAGTGCGAAGTGTGCGGCAAGGCCGCCAAGGGCTTCGCCTTCCGTTGCTCCGCCTGTTACTTCTGCCTCCACCCCTGCTGCTCCCAGCTCCCGCAGGAGCTCAAGTTTCGGGCGCACCCGGAGCACTCGCTGAAACTGCTGGCGGGGTCCCCCTGCAGCGAAGGGGCGCCCTACACCTGCAACATGTGTGGGAAGAAGGGCAACACCTGGGTCTATCACTGCGCGCCCTGCGATTTCTATCTCCACGCGCTGTGCGCCAAGACCGTCATCAACGGCCTCCAGGCGCAGGGGATCGGGATGGCCCCCAAGCCCAGCAAGGTGGGCCGCGCCGCCCGCTACGCCTCGCAGGTGATCCAGATCTTCGTCAACGGCCTCGTCGAAGGCCTCGGCGAGGGCGTCGGTGACGTTATCTTCGACAATATCACCCACCAGGTGAACGACGATCACAAGGACGGAGAGGTCGCCAACATCTGTCGCGCCCTGTGAACACTCCGACCCTCTTTGTTTTTTTTTTCTGTGACATATTGTTATGATAGAAGTTGGTTTGTTCTATTCTATATTATGGTTCCCGAGCTATTGTATATGTAGCGTCGGGTATGGCTTCAGGTTTGCTTTGCTGATATTATTATAATGATGATCATTATTATCCAAATTTAGGTTGTTTGGGAAGGTTGTTGCAGCTGGACATATCATATTATTGTAATTTCACAACTCCTCTTTAATATATATTATAATTTTAAAAGAGATTTTAGTAGTTATATGGCAATATCTGATTGAACTGGTAAATTTTTTATTGATTGGCAATATCTGATTGAACTGGTAAACATTTTATTGATTGCACAGAAAGTCCCCTGCACGTAGAACGATAACCTGGAACAGAGAGTCAATAGTTGACTGGCGTTCAATAGTGGTGATAGCGTACAGGGAAAAGAGTTAATAGTAGTGTTGTCCAATTAAAAGACAAAATGTAAAAAAGATACTCACTAGATGAGGTGGTATAGACCTGGTAATTTTGGAGGAAAATCTTCCTTGCCAGTTTGTATATGCTTTCCTTAAGAAGTCTATATTACCTAATCCATGTAAAAAATTATGCGTCATTTGGATCAGCCTATATCTTTGTAAATAAGCATACTCCAAGGTTTGAAGACTAAATACTTGGGTAAGAGACAATTACCAATCCACTAAACATCTAAATTGATATGGTGATCTCATAAGCCTTAGTTGTATTTTATATATTGTTTATTGCAAAACATAATATAATTTTTATATTGCGATCCAATATAATTAATTATTGACTGAGATGGACATTCTACATAAATTTTCTTTAATAATTTTTTTTCTCATCTCGACAAAATTGTTGGAGTTTGGTTGAACTATTCCTACGTTTTTCCATTATGACTTTCGCTGGTGGCCGGTTTTAGGTGGCTTGAATCGGGAGCTGGAGTTTTGGAGACTATCCCGATAGTCCTTTTGGCTTTGGGATGGGCTTGTGCTTTCCTTTTTACCGCCGGTTTGTTTCCTTGCTTTGTTCTTGGGTTTGGCATCTAAAGGGGATCCCACTTTGGTTGGTCTTGTTGCCTCAACTTGGGGTTTGCTCTCTGCATCTTTCTTGGCCTTGGGGGGGCACGGTCTTATCGTCTGCAGTTGAGTGGATCCCGTTTGTGGCTGGTGTGGGCCTCTAAAGTTGGGTTTGGTGTCTATCTTGGGTTTTCTATGGTTCCTCTCCCTGCTGCATCTTTCTGACCTTTCGAGTGGGACCCTGTGTTTCTCGTGTTGTTGCGGGCATTGAGGTCCATAGATTTTCTACAGTTGGTGGGGCTGCTTTGGAGTGCCATTGTGGTTTGATGTTAGGGGTTCTCTTGCCTATTGCTATGATCTTCGTCTCCTTTGCAGCGAGATCTCTATGCCTGAAGAGATCTCTCCTTGCTGCTTGCCATTTTTTCAGGTTGGTCATGTGCCTTCTTGGACGGGTGTTTTTCTTGGTTGTCTCATTCCTTTTTGGATGGGTTATTTCTTCTAGGATTGTACCGGTTTTGGCTTCCTCGTGCCTTCCTGGACGAGTTCTTACTTTGCTGGTTGTTCTCGTGTCTTCCTGGACGAGATTCTCCTTTTGTTGCAGGTTCTGGTTTTTTCCAGGTTGTTTTCTAGAATCTAGTTTCATCCCAAGTTGTTTGAGCGGGATGGCTTTTTCAAATTTTGTCAGTTGCCTTTCGCTGGCTATTCCCATGCCTTCTTGTACGGGCTTCTCCAATTGCTGCAGGTTCCAGTTTTTCCCAAGCAGCTTTTTGGGATCCGGTTTCATCCTGAGTTGTTTTCCTTTGAGTGGGATGGCGTTTTCAAAAATTGCCAGTTGGCATCCTTTTCCCAGGCGTTTTTAGGCGAGATGTTGTTTTAAAATTTTAAATGTTTTTACCTACTGTCTGCTTTCCCGTCCTGGACGAGTTTTTCTCCTTTTGTTGTCCCGAGCTTCCACAAGTCAGGTTTCTCAAGTTTTTTTCGCTTGACCCGGACTCCCTTTAGTCGGGTTTTAAGTCTTGGTGTTTTTCTTTGTCCGAGGCTCCCATAAGCCGGTCTTCCTTTCTTGTGTTGCGTGGGATGGTCTCGCTATTCGATTTGTGAGACTATCCTTTCGGGACTATCTCTTGGATCTTTTGTGGAGACCCTCTCCCTCCGTGACCCACTTGTATAAGGTTTTGGTGTCCTTTCAAAACCCAATGATCAATAATAAAAAAAAAAAATTCACACCTAATTTGAAATAATAAAATTAATATAAAAATTATACATCAAAATAAAAAAAGTATAAATTTTATTAATTACTTAAAAATTATATTATTACAAGTTATTTTAAAAAGTTATTTAAAAAAAAATTGTAATATAAAAATATAATTTTTTTCTTTCATTAAAATTTAATATATAACAAAGAACCATTTAATGTCTTACAAACTTTAATATTAACCCTAAATAGATTTTGGGTGCCACTAACTAGTCACAACATTAACTATTACTAATTACAATAATTAAATAGTTAAGACATAAGGGTCCTAACATGTTCTACCCCTTCAAAAGATTTGTATTTAAAACTCAAAATATGTAAATTGTTGTTGACACTAGTAAAGTGGCTCCCATTTTGTATCTTCCAACTATAAAACTTACTAATTAGCCATCAATTTAGTGACGTGGTTGTAAAGTTACTAGGACCATTGATCTAATATTGCCATTGGTTCGAGAAGAATTAACCCTTAATTTTAAAGTTCATGCAAGGTTGTTTGTAACTAAACATGTTGACCAAGGACCTTCTTCAAATAAGAGATATGAAAAACTAGGTGGATCTTGGAGGTGGATGGAAGGTCCAATTTAGAAGCCACTAATCCAACATACTGCAAAATACAATAAGGCCCATAGAATTTGGAATCTAATTTGTGGTGGCATTTTATCTTTAGGGATGTTTGATTATAGGGTTTCAAACATAAAAATCCCATATCACCTTCAACAAAGGACCACTCATAGCAGTTTTTATTAGCTTGTTTTTTCATTCAATTCTAGATCATTGTCATGTTGTCCTTGAGAACTCGAATAATGCTCTCATAAGTAGATATAGCAGAATCCACATATTATAACTTAGAGATACTTAGAATATAGAAATGAACTAAGGTTGGTGATTGCCCATACATTGCTTCATAAGGTGTCATCTTTGTTACCATATGATATATGTTGTTATACCACCATTCTACCAGGGGCAACCATGTGATCTAAAGAGTGTGTTGCTCGAAGGTAAAGCAACATAAGTGGGTCTCTAGGAACTTGTTGATAATTTTTGTTCAACCATTAGTTTGTGGATGATATGCCAAGCTCATGTTATTGTGTGTTCCTTCGAACATAAAGAGGTCCTTCCAAAAAGTGCTAGTGAATATAAGATCCTAATCACATATTATCGAGTTCGTATTCTATAGAGGTAAAATATTTGATCAAGGAAGGTTTGGATGATAGTGGAGGATTTATATGGGTGAAAAAATAGACAAAAGTAGGTATACTTTGAGAGATGGTCCACCACCACAAAAATTATTGATTTTCCTCTAAACTTAGGTAATCCTTCAATAAAATACATAGATATATTAGTCTAATATCTTGTTGAAATTGGTAGGGGCTACAAAAACCTTGGGGTCTTAATTATTTCTTCCTTTTGACATTGACAAGTGTCATAGTTTTTAATAAAGCATTTGATATTATGTTTCATCCTTGTTCAAAAGAAATTCTAACAAAATCTTTCATAGGTCTTGAGAAATAAAAAATGGCCAATGGATGAAGAAGCATGAAGTTCTTGCCAAAGTCAAGTATGGATAGCTAAATTACAAATTATCATAATACACCCTTTGTAGCATAAATAATTTCCATCCCAAGACTAATAAGGTTTTCTACTCTAATCAAAACTGATATGTTAAAGGAGCTACTAAATTGAGACATATAGATATCATTCCTATTTAATATCCTACACTCAATTGGGTATTAGCAAGGATAAAATACATAATAATGGAGCTTCAAATTTATGGGAGAGAGTGTTGACATTTGCATTATTCTAACTCTTAATATTTAATTTTATATTTAATCTCATAATCATAGCCTAATAGTTTAAAGACTTACTTTTGTTGTTCTAGATAGGACATGCATTGCTCCAAGAAGTATTTAAAGCTATGATGATTAGTATTAATATGAAAGTAACAACCTTCAAGATAAGGATACCATTTAGTCATTGTATGAAGTATGAAAAACATCTCTTTCTCATAAATTGATTTGGCCAGATTCTTCCCTATAAGGGATTTATTGGTAAAGGCTAAAGTTTTTTCTTGTGGTATTAATACTAATATAATATCAATTATAGATGTACCACTATTGATAGTAAAGGTTTTGGAGAAATATGGTATGGCTAAGATAGGTGTTGCACACAACTTGCTTAAAAGCATCAAAAGTTGCCACAAATACCTTGGTCCATATAAATGCATTATTTTTTAGCAAGGTAGTCATAGGGGTTGCAATATTACCATACACCTTCACAAACTTATAATAATACCCTATGAAATTAAAAAATATATGAAAAATATTTAGAGTTTTTGGTGTTGTCCAAGTCCACATGTATTCAATCTTCTTGTGGTCCACCTTTACTCCATTGAATTATACTATATGTACAAAATAATCAATCTATAGTTGCCCAAAGGAACACTTGGAATGCTTAGAAAATAAATAGTTGTCAACTAGATTTGGATTATTTGATCTAAGTAAATTAAGTGTCCATCCCATGTTTTTATATAGACAAAGATACCATTAAAGAAAACCAGAATGAATTTTCTAAGGAATGGAAAAAATATCTCATTCATGAAGATTTTGAATGTGGATGGAGCATTTGCAAGGCAAAAGGGCATGTCAAGAAATTCATAATGACCTTCATGGGCACAAAAAGTAGTCTTGGGGATATCTTCTTCTCAAAGATAAGTTTGGTGATATCTTGATCATAGGTTCATATTTGAAAAGAATTAAACCCCATGTAATTCATCAAGAAGTTCATCAATCATTTTAATTAGAAACTTATCCTTTAATATGATCTTATTTAACTCCCTAACACACAAATATGCCACAAACCATCATTAGTTTTGACTAAGAGGACTGGTGAAGAATAAGGAATGATGCATGACTAAATAACCCCTACTTGGAGTAAATATTGCACCATCTTTTTAATATTTATTTTTTGCACATAAGGATATTAGAAGGGCCAAATATTATGAGGCATACTTCTTGGGAATAATTGAATGGCTTGGTCATGTGAATAATTATGGGAGAATCTCATATGACTCACTAAAGACCAATGCATGATGGTGTAAGAGTCCAGTCAACTTAAATATTTGCTTGAGTCTATAGACTCTATAAGCTTTATGGTATAAAGTTGATCCAAATTGTTGTGAAAACCCTTGTTCAAAATATTCTCCATGTAATGGGAGCTTATGAATCTCAATGCTATTACTTGAAGGTATCAAAGATTATATTGATGGCCATTATTTATAAATTACATCTATATTTTAGTAAAGTCCCATAAGATAGGTCCTAAGGTGTGTAACCATTGGGCACCCAAAACCACATTCTATACACCTAGGGAAGAACCAACATATTTAACTATAAATTATATTCTACTATTGAGAGGTAAAAATGATGATATTTACCCTTATAAGGTAATGTTATCCTATTGGTTATTATGATTTCAAAGCTAGAGCTTGGACACACATAACAATCTACATTTTTAGAAACTAGAGGATCCATAAATTTATGAGTATTATCATTATCTATGAGAATAGTGAGAATATGCTTATTGAAGTACCCATGAATATTCATAGTTTGAGTTGTAGTAATCCCTACTAAGAAATGCATGGAAATTTCTTGTCTTGGATCCTCTTGGATGTTGTACTCATCCTTTGGTTGTTAGTCTTCAAGTGATGATAATATTCAAAAGAAAGAGTTGACCCCACATATAAAAGGTGTAATTTTTGTTCCACACATTTATGCATGGGGGAGTAATTTTCATCATAATTATAACACATTTCTTTGTCATAATGATCCTTCATATCAATCCCATTCAAGTACTTGATAGATGTCACATGCGTGTTTTGATTAGGTACACAAACAAGTGGTAGATTTCTAAGTGGTGGTGGTTTATAGGTACATGCCTTGAGCAATAAACTTACCTTTAGCTAATTTATCTAAGCCAATAATATACATCATATCTTGAGGGTTCAACATTTTCACTTCTACCCTGATGTAATTCTTCAACCCACTAATAAAAAATTATGAAAGGTGTTATCTAGGTCTTTTCTCCTATTTTCTAAACTTTCAAACTAGGTTTGATAGTTTTAAATTGACCTAATTTATAAGAGCTTGGTTAATTCACCCATGAAATATTCATATTCATTCATCTAAACTAAAAAAGTAGATTATTAAAAAAATCCTCCCAAATAGGTAACATAGAGGTCTTCTCAACCCACTAATACACATGATTGACTTCATGCTCCAAACTAAAGAAAATAATGAATACCTTTTACCAAATTAGAGTGTGATTTAAGGAGCAATTTTGTTTGACCTATAAATATAACTAGTGGATTCATCTCCATAAAAGTGAGGAATGTCCAACTTAGTTGGTAATAGGTGGGGTGGCTAAAATTTAGGCATGCCAAGCCCTAAAGTGTGTCCCTATCTTGGATCCAAAGCTTGTACCTGTCCTAAACCTAAGATTAGTCCCTGTTCTAAAACTAAAGCTTGTCTCTATCCTAAATAGGATCATCTTGGTAGTAGTGACTATGAGAATGCATCCTATAATTGGTCCTATTTGGTACCAAATACAAGGATCCTAAATTCAATTTCCTCAATTTGATCAAATTTATAAAATTTGCTTAGAATTAAGAGGTTGTCCTTGATTTTATTAAGGTCTTTGTTCACATTTTCCAAGGAGAGTTATTGAGAATGGATAGTTGGGGTTATATTTGGGCACGAAAGAGAATCGAAAAAGTGTTATCAGGATCACATATCAAATGATTAACTTGAAGAGAGGATTACAATTGGATAGTACAAAAATCATTAAAATTTTAAAGAAATACCTCAAAAGGTGTTTTCTATTGATTTTGGGACCATTTCTAAATTTATGGAATGAGGGAAGAACAATACTTTTCTAAAGTGGGAAGTGAGTGATTTAGGTAGAATTTATAATTTCAATTTTAAATAATTATTTTAGATGTGGAATGTGTTCTAAAAATAAGACAATTGATTTTCCAACAGGGTTTGAAATTGTGCATAATACTGTTTGACCTTAGATCTTCATGGATTTGAAGAAATTCATAATACATGATCTTAAAACCCTAGCCTATATGGATTTTTTTTGTCTTGGATATTGTAGCACCCTAAAATTGGCACGGTTAAAACCTTAGTAAACAGATAAAATATTAAAATTTGAATTTCAACCCCAAACTGCCCGTTAAACAGCCTTTTACCCGCTTTCCCCATTTTCCATGCCATTTTTAGGATTTGTTTTGACCGTTGGACGATATCGTCTCAGATTAGACGAAATCGTCCCCGATCTGACGAATTCGTCTGGAACAGAACGTCCAGACGATTTCATCCCAAAACCAAATTTTCATAATTAGCTTCTGTTTCAACAGCCTCTCCAACTCGGGCAGAAGCGTGTCTGCACGGTTGGAGATTTCCCTGTTGGAGATCTCCCAGATTGGGATGATCCCCAACCTCCCAAACCTCTTCCTAATCCTATATAAACTAGGATTTTTCTAGTTTATCCCCCTGTCTCCCCTGATTCCCCCTGGTTGATTCTCACTGAACCCCCAACCCCTTAGTTGACGGATTTCATTGCAGAGTTAGCTCCTTATTCCCTCGCACTATTTTGCTTGCATTTGGTATTTTTGTATTTTTATTGCAGGAACTCTACTATTTTTCAGTCGAAGCTAGCTTGGATCGTCGAGGACGATCTCGATTGCGGATGATTTCGTACGATTGGAGGCGATCCTGACTGTAGTCCAGATTGAGGGCAGTCCGAGTTTAGAGTTTGCATTTTCTTAGCTTTTTTGCATTTTTCATATCATATCTCTGCACTGTTTTAAGTTATTATGTTTTATGCATCTTGGAGTTCACCTCATTTAGCATAATTGCATGATAAAGATAAAATCAATCATTAAATTTACTGCATTTCCTTATCTGTTATTATAATCTATTATTTAGGCATGTTTGTTGTTATTTCTACCATTATCCCTTGCTTCTGCATTTGCATATTTGGTATTTTGTGTCTGTTTTTATGATTGCAGGTTTCTGACGAATTCGTCAGATTTCAGATGATTCTGTCTGATTTCAGATGACCTTCTATGATTTGGGATGATCCCAAGAAATATCAGGCGATTACGTACAAATTGAGATGATCTGAACTGCTACAAGACTCAGAATCTCCATCAGACATCCGAAATCAGGTATGACATCTTCTAGTTAGCATATTCTCTGTCATTTGCATCCATTTCTATTTTTTGTATTCACTTAAATCAGCATTGGCATATAGAATAGTTTAGATTCATATCGGCCAAACCTAGGAGTTGAATGATCAAGCATAAAAATGAACACATCAAACACACTATCAACCTAGGCATGGAAACTGCCATTCAAAAGTTTCCTGGTGAACCCACCATCCATCGAAAATTCACCCTTATACACCTCCCCCGAGAGGCGGGACCTTCAAAAGGCCTCTCAGTCCGAGGTATTGTCCCATCCTTTTCACATCCCCCTTCCGGGCATGGATCCTATAGCCTGAAGGTAAGGGTGCAAAAAATTTGGAGCGATACATTTTGGTGAACCCGACGTGAAACAAAAACCTTTTGAAAACAAAAACCTTTTTAAAAATAAAAATAATAAAAACCAAAACATAAATGCATTTAGACTTAAGAAAATTTGCATGTCATATTTAGATGGTAGACTATAATAAAAGACGAGCTGTCACCATTAATGTTGAAAATCAACTAGCAGCTATAGAGATTACTTTTGTGCTTAGAGTACCTCAAACAAATAGGGTTCAACCTTTGTGGGACGAACTTGATAGGAGATTAGATCTCATTTCATCTAGAGCAACCGAACTTAGGCAAATCAAGAGGTTTGTCCTAGATAGAATCCTGGATCCCGATCAAGTGATTTTGTATCATGAACTTCGAGAGAGCTTGCCATAGGTGGTTAGCAGATAAAAGAGCCCTTGTGTCTTCTGAGTTGTATACCTTTGAGGAATACCTTGAGAATGCAGCCATAGTGCATCAATTTCTAGCTCGTATAGAGGACCAAGAAGCTGATCTTGCAGATAGAAAAATATGGAATAGAGTTCCCAGAGCTGTGTTATATCGAGAATATTGCCATGAGATTTATTTTTACAAAACAGAATCTGAAACAGATAATATCACCATAGCACACTTTGTTGACTTCTTGAAAAACAATTTCCAATTTGAAGAGGAGCACTTTATGACTCCTGATGAACTTGATCCTATCAATGACATCTATAAACTATTTATAGAAAACTAAGTTATTATTTTATTATTGTTATTTCTTGTATTTAGTGTGTTGTTTATTGTCTTTATAAGCATAAAAACAAAAACAAAAACAAAAAAAAAAACAAAATAAAATTATAACAAAAAAAAAATCAAAACATTTTCTTTTAAGTATTATAGTAGGTATATAATTAAAATATATACCTCCCAAGATCTGTTGCAAATATATTAATATATATTTGCTAAAACCTAAATTTAGACACAATGACTAGACTCGGGAATGGAAAACAAATTGAAGTAGAAGAAGATTGGTTAGGAAAAACCACAAATAAACCAGATGCCCTTCTTGAAGACCCAATTCAGGAAGAAGTAACCTTAAACCAACAAGAAGAAGAATTTGTGGGTGCAAATGAACAAAAAGAAAATGATAGAGAGGAAGGATCCTCATCTCCTAAAATAACTCCAGACAGAGCTGTTACTTTTGAGAACATGGACCATTTTTGGAAATTTCTCAATAATAATATTGGCACCCTTAATAGAGCAGTTCATATGGATAAAGATCAAATTAGTGATACTCAAGCAACCCTAGAAGACATATATCACACACGCACTAATCCTTTGTCCTTTGTTGATCAAGAGAGTGATCAAGTTGGACCGTCCAATTTGGACATGGCTGCTATAATCCAAAACATGCAACAACAACAGGCTACCCAACCACCTAGAGTGCCTGTTACCAAGCCAAGGGTTATCCCCACACAAAAGAAACCTTCATTCACTACTTTATTTCGCCAAGCTATTGATCAATATACCTCAAATCAACAAAAGCCTAAAACAAAACCAAATACCAATTTCCAACAATCTGGGATACAACATAATGCTACAACAAATCTTCTTCATAATACTCTTCCTACCAACCATTTGCATAACAACAATATAGCATCCAATCCTTATGTCCCGCCTTCCTACGGTCACAAATCCCATACTCATGTACCACCAAACCAATATGGTGGACAACCTGGTAATTTGGAAGCCATGGTGAAATAGTTAGTCTCTCGCATGGACCAGATAGATCCCTACCATCCCTCGTACAATTATCGAGAGATGTGTAGTCAACCTCTAGATCCTATAGTTGTAGCACAACCATATCCCAAACACTTTCCTATGCCTGTCCTACCTATATATAAAGGAACTGAAGATCCCATAGAGCATCTTCGTATGTTTAGGATAGCATGTCATGACATATCACATGATGATTTGCTATTACTAAAAATGTTCCCGAAAAGCTTAGGGGGGATGGCATTGGAATGGTATTATCAACTACCTACTCATTCTTTGAGAAATTTTGAAGAGACCGCTGAGTCTTTTGTGCATCAATTTAGTGCCTATATCGAAAGGCATGTAACCATTAAAGATTTGTACAACCTAAAACAAGACAAAGATGAGTGTTTTGCTGACTTCTTAGCTCGATGGAGACAGTTGATAGGAAAATTACACTTTGTGTTACCTTATCGGGAGATGTTGGATATTTTTATCAATAATTTACAAGAACAACTATCCTATGAATTATCAACTGCTACCTTGACCACCTTCGATCAAGCTATAGACTTAGCTCGAAGGGTGGAAGATGCTCTCATTAGAAGAGGTCAGCTCAAAAAGAAAGATGATGAGAAAACATCCAGAAATCAATATAAAAATAAACAAGTTGTGGGTGACGGAGTCATTGATAGCAGAAACATTGCTAATGTTAATACTGCGAAAACAACAAAGAAGTTTATATTGAAACCTCCTGATAAACCACCCCAAGAATTTACTAGGTTAAATCAACCTTTATCAACCATTCTCCCGCAATTACTAGCACGAGGCTTGATCCAATTACCGGCTATTCGGGAACCTGATCCAACTATACCCAGATACAGAGCTGATTTATATTGTGATTTTCATAGAGGACCTGGACACGCTACCAACTCTTGTAAAATATTAAAACATAAAATACAAGATTTGATTGATAATAATGAGATGGAGGTGCAAGCCTTCCAACCTAAACAAAATCCTTCTAATAACGCTCAAAAGAGCATTCCCCAAAATCAGAATCAGAATGCCAATCAATCATTGGACATATTTCAGCATCCTTTACCAAAACATGGTAAAGAGGTGGCCAATCAAATTGAGCATCACAATGTTCCTCCTCCTACCCGATATGTAGGGACTATTAGCGGACAATTACCTGATCATGATCCTCAAATATTTGACACAACTTTATCCATAGTTACGACCAGACCTCTACATAATATTCGGACGCTTGATCTTAGTGACACTGAATATGAGACTGAAAGTGACATGGAAATCACCTCGAATCAATCGAATAGTTCTGAAGATGAATCAGATCCTATTCAACCTATCACCAGTTCTATGGTTCCAGAAGAACCATTTCCTCGAAGAGTCACTACTAGACCATCTTCTCACCAAATAGTTTCTAATGAACAAGCCATAAATGCTAGACCAAGACCTATTCATCACTTGCAAAATAACATTGTAGGAACCATCGGAGCCGTTACCAGACAACAGGCTCAAACCTCTCAACAGGATCAAACTCAGAACGATGGATCAGCCCCATTTGTTTTGAAGAATCCCAATAAAGGGAATTATGCGTCTAATGTTCAACCTAAGCCTCCTTACAATATTAATGAACAATTATCCAATACCACAGCCAGAATTTCCCTTTTGGACCTGTTAAGATCTTCTCCTACCCATAGGGATGAATTAATGCTTACATTAAGCCAAATGATGGTACCACAAAACATTCAACCTGAAGCCATGGCCAATACTATCATCACTCGAGAAGTCGATTGTATTGACTTTCGAGATAAAGATATCCCGCAACATAGTTTACATAAGGATAACCCCTTATATATTACTGCCTTAATTGGAGATGTAGCCGTTAAACGAGTCTTGATTGATAATGGTTCATCTTTAAACATATGCACTTTTGACTTCTACCAACGATTTGGGTTTAGAAGTGATGAAATGAAAAGAACTGATATGATTATAAAAGCCTTCAATGACGAGACACAAGAAACATGTGGAGTCATTACTATACCCTTGCAAGTTGGTCCTAGAACCCTAGATACGATCGTGTTTATTGTACATTGCCCTGCATCGTACAATATACTTTTGGGTCACCCTTGGATCAATGCGATGCGAGCGGTTCCCTCCACTTTACATCAGTGTGTTAAATTCGAATTTAAAAACCAGTTGGTTACCATTCATGGTGATCCTAGACCCTTTGATATGTGCGCTTTGGCAGAACCTGTTGGAGTGCAATTTTGCCCTGCCTTGTCATCCACACATCCTAATTCTTATCATCCATCCAAACGTGTGAAACACACACCCATAACATCATCTACTCTTTCAACTACACCTATACATATAGCTCGACCATCTTCTGAACAAACCACATTAGGACCTCGAAAAGATCCTAAACCTACAACCAATGCTTCTTGTTTTACTCCTATATCTTCCATACCTATAGACTCACCCATCAATATCCCTATGACATCTACATCCACTACAGGCATCCTTTCTACACCCGACGATGTAGGAAATGTTCCTTCTACCTCTTATGCTCTTACTGATGAGCTCTTACCCGATTTATCTACAATTCTTATATCTGAGGAAGCCAACACTGCCATGCAGACTTCCCTCCTTTTAAATAAACTTCCACCCTCTCCTCGTACCTTGGGCCTCCCACAGCCTATGGGAAGTATCTACCAAGTCGGGAGTTGTGCTTTTATTTATAAAGGATATGATTGGGGAAGAATACCCAGAAACATTAAGACACATTGTGATGGATATGCTAGATGCTATTTTGCTAATGATTATCTTAAAGCTAAGCCCATAATGCTTAAATTGGGATATAAAGGGAAAGGTTTGGGACCTTTCCAAAATGGTATGAAAGAACCTTTTGAGGTAGAACCGTGGCCTACCCACTGTGGTGTGGGCCTATTTTCTAGTAAAGGTCAGCCCTTTCCATTTGAGGATGATGACCATCTCGTATGTTATCAAGATTATCTAGATAAACAAGATTCTTTGTGTCCAAAGAATAATTCTTTTACCTACAATATGCTATCCATAGCCTACCCTGAAATGATTGTCGAATCCGATGACGAGTTGGAAGGGGATATCTTCCATGATGTCTCCATTGATGAATTGTTACATAACGAATTTTATTTTGATGGCTCTATACCTAGTATAGCCCAGCTTGAGGCCTCGACTCCTCAAGATGAATTATCCAAGCTAACCTTGGAAGAATTACAAGAATTAGGTGTTTCATCCACCCCACCTAATTTTGAGAGAGATTTACATATGGAAGTTGAAAACGTTATAAAAATTAACATTGGAACCGAACATAACCCTCACATAATCAATATTGGATCAGAATTGAGTCAAGAAAAACAAGATAAATACATTTCATTTCTTAAAGACTATGAAGATGTCTTTGCTTGGACATATGAAGACATGCCAGGTTTGGACCCTTCTGTAGTTATGCATAATCTAGTAGTCCATCCAGATGCTAAACTCGTTAAACAAAAACTTCGAAAAATGCATCCTAAAGTGGCCTTACTAGTCAAAGGAGAACTAGAAAAACTGTTGAAAGTCATTTTTATACAAGCCATTGATTATGCCGAATGGATCTCTAATGTAGTTCCAGTAACTAAGAAAGAAGCCACTAAAGTTAGGGTTTGCACCGATTTCAGAGACATTAATGCTGCATGCCCTAAAGATGATTTTCCTCTTCCCAATATGGATCAGATCATTGACTTTACTGCTAGAAGTGGAATGATATCCTTAATGGATGGATTTTTAGGTTATAATCAGATCAGGATAGCTCCTGAAGATCAGGCCAAAACAACCTTTATTACCCCTTGGGGAACCTTTTGTTGGAAAGTGATGCCATTTGGCTTAAAGAATGCAGGTGCAACCTATCAACGAGCTATGACTTATATCTTTCATGATATGATGCATGATATCCTACATGATTATGTAGATGATATCATAGCTCGTTCCATCAAAGAAGATGATCATTTAAATGACTTAAGGAAAGTATTTGATCGGTTAAGGGAATATCTTATCCGACTAAATCCAGCTAAATGCATATTCGGAGTTAAGTCCGGTAAATTATTAGGGGTTATAGTTTCTTTACGTGGCATTGAAATTGACCCTCTCAAGATCGTGGCTATCACAGATATGCCCGCACCCACCAATATATCAGAATTACGAAGTTTACAAGGTAAGCTTCAAGCTATTCGCCGCTTTATCGACAAGTTGGCAGACAAAATTGGACCCTTTCTTAAGCTTCTTAAGAAAGATGTCTCTTTTCATTGGGACGAAGAATGCCAAGAAGCATTTGAACTCCTTAAGCAATATCTCCTCAAACCGCCAGTGCTTTCCCCACCTAGATCTGATCGTCCTTTTATCTTGTACATTTTTGCTTTTGATTCTGCCTTAGGAGCTATGTTAGCTTAGCTTGACGATGAGAAGAAAGAACGTGCTAATTATTACATTAATAGAACCTTAATCAATTATGAAACTCGATATACCACATTAGAGAAATTATGTCTAGCAGTCATATTTTCTACATAGAAACTACGACATTATATGCTCAGTCAAAAAATGTATGTTATTGCCAAATTCGACCCTTTGCGATATCTCATGAGTCGACCGTATTTATCTGGTCGCACAGCCAAGTGGGTTCTTGCGCTAAGCGAGTTTGAACTCACGTTCATAGGACAAAAGTCTGTTAAAGGTCAAATCATAGCAGATCAATTAGTTGTTGCACCCTTAGAATCTACTCATCCCCTCATCATTGAGTTTCTTGATGAATGCCTTAAACTAGAGGCAGACCATTCAGAGCAATGGTCCCTATACTTTGATGGAGCCCGATGCATGAGTGGGGCTGGTGCGGGTATTATTTTAATATCTCCACAAAAACATCTTATTCCTCTGTCCTTCAAATTAACATTTGCTTGCACCAATAACACTGCTGAATATGAAGCTCTTATCCTTGGATTACGAGTTGCCTTGGCATTGAAAATTAAAAGTTTATTGGTTTTTGGTGACTCCCAACTTGTCATAAATCAAATCAATGATGTTTATCAGACCAGAGATGATAAATTACGCCCATATAAAGCATATGTTTTGCAGTTATTATCCTTGTTTGATCAAGTTACTTTGGAAGCTATTCCTCGAACTAGCAATCGTGCGGCTGATGCTATGGCTGCAGCTGCATCTCTTTTACCCTTGGAGTTAGATGATGAATATGCTACCATCATTATTCATCGACTCTAGGAACCCGCTTCAAGCAAATCATGCTTAGAACCTTTGGATGTGTTTCTCATCAACGAAACAACTCCTGAACCTTGGTATACTGATATATTTAATTTTTTGCAGAAAGGAACCTTCCCTGATGGTTGTACTAGCAACCAGCATAGGTTATTACGTAGACAAGCAAGTCGCTTTGTGATTATTGGTAATACCTTGTACAGAAGATCTTTTGAAGGCATCTTACTGAGATGTTTGAATCTAGAAGAATCTAGATCAGCTTTGAATGAAGCCCACAATGGATCTTGTGGGGGACATTTTAGTGGTAGCGCCATTGCTAAGAAACTCCTCCGGATAGGATATTTTTGGCCTACCATGGAAAATGATGCACATACTTATGTGCGACATTGCGACAAGTGCCAGAAACACGCTGACCTTGTCCATGCGCCTGCACAAGAACTGCAGGCTATTTCATCTCCTTGGCCCTTTTCAAAATGGGGCCTAGACATTATTGGAAAAATCAACCCTGTGTCATCCGATGGACACAAATTCATCATAACCGCCACTGAGTATTTCATGAAGTGGGTTGAAGCTATGCCATTAGCTTCTTGCACTGGAACACAAGTTTCCAAGTTTATTTTTAATCAAATTATTTGTAGGTTTGGAATTCTTGCCAATCTCATTTTCGATAATGGAACTTGTTTCAAAAATAAAGATGTCAAGAAATTATGTCAAAAATATAAAATTCAACATCGCTGGTCCACTCCCTATTATCCTCAGGGTAATGGTCAAGCAAAAGCATCTAATAAAACCTTAATCAAAATTCTCAAAAAATTGGTTAATAAATCCGGTCGAGATTGGCACATTCAGTTATATCCTGCTTTGTGGGCCTATCGAACTAGTGTTCGAACCCCCACTGGAACTTCACCTTTTGTCTTGGTTTATGGTGCTGAAGCCATTTTTCCCTTTGAATTAGAAGTTCCTTCTTTAGCTCTACTACTTCAAGATACTGAAGTAGGAGATGAATATCGTGCTGGCAGATTTAGTCAGCTAGAACTTCTCGATGAAAAGTGCATCAATGCTTTGGAGCATCTTCGCGCCTACCAAAACAAGCTTAAGCGAGCATATCTTAAGAAAGTTCATCCTCGATCCTTTGAGATCGGTGACCTTGTCTTAAAAGAAAATAAAAAAAATACTAATGCAACTAAAAACCTTAAAGGTAAATTTGAGCCCAACTGGCTTGGACCATATGTCATCATTGCTAAATTTGGATCAGGAGCATACAAATTATCTACCTTGGATGGTAAAGAGCTTAAAGAACCTATGAACATTATGCATCTTAAACGTTACTATGCATAAAATTGGTCAATTCATCATTGTATATATTTGTTTTGCATATTATTTCCTTTTAGTCACTTATATAAAACGTTTCAAAAAACAATTATCTTGTATTTCTTTCAATTCATAACTTAAAATTAAAAATATCCAAATCATCAAAATCTTCAAAAACATCTTTTATTTTGTACCTGTCAAACTGTGAAGTATTGCAGTTATATTTTCAGTTATTTTGGATAAATTAGCATTTATTTGGAATCCCGCACTTTCACATTCACATGAATAAATATCTTGATTTTATTTGGTATGATTATTCATCTCTCTTATATCAAAGTCCACAGTTGAATTAAATAAAGTTTTGAGCATAGAGAACTGATCTTGTTATTTACTTGAACTAAGTATATCTTTTCACATTAAAATGATTTCATTGCAAATTCGATATGATGCTACATAGTAGAAATGGTTTCTTGAGCAAAAAGTTTCCCCTGCTATCCTATCATGCACATGGTCTAGAATCTTTGAGAATTGACAAAAGGACAAGCTCACCCCTACCCAGAATAAAAATCCCTTGCTCTACAGCTAATCCGAGCAAGTATCCCTAGCATAGGAAGAAAAAGAAAAGTTCAAGAAAAAGAAAAAAAAGAAAAAAAGAAAAGGTTATTTTATATCATCACCACAATATTTCAGTATTTTCTCAAATATCAAGCAAAAATACAAAAGTACAAAAAAAAAGAGAAAGAAAAGCAAAAGAGAAACGCAAAAGCAAAATGCAATAAAATCCTTTCCCTACCCCTTGAAAAGAAAAGAAGGGTGAATGAGCTTGAATCCCTGGAATTCTCAATTATTCAAAAACTGTGAGGTAAGCCCCATAACAGGTGGTTTGTGCCCAACCCGCTTGGCCTTGGGTAATCCCTAGCGTGGCGATATGTCTGTCACATTAGCGACCTTCTTTTGTACAGACCTCTGTCAGCTTATGGATTAGCTAGCTCTTGATAACCTAACTTACATAGTAGTCTGGTACGGTTACATGCATATAAATCATGGTCAACGAACATTCATTTGGTCAAGGCAAATTACTTGTATCAAATTATCTTGCTCAAAATTGGTGAATGAACAATACAATCGCACACACATTTGTATTTGAGAGATTTTGTATCATTATGATAAATCAAGATCGGTAATGAATTCACATTTGCACATGAGGATTCCTTATAAATCTACATTTGTCTTTGAGATAATTTAAAATATTTCTGTAATTCTTTTCGGAATAATCTTATCCTTTTTCAGAATTTTTGTTTTGTATAAAAGCAATTACATACACCTTTTTACAAAATCTCAAAAATAATAATTTCAAACAGAATTTTCATATTATTATTTTTCTATTTATCACAAAAGTCACAAATTCATCTTGCAATAAAACCAACAATCTCTTTTCTTCTTTGGATTTCGCGATGATGGTATAAGTCTATACCTATAATTCTATGCCTAGCGCAAACCATTGTTCTAATTTTATTTTCCATTTATTTTAAAACAAATTCATCAAAACATATGACTTGCATCATTATGTTACACAATTATGCTTTACAAACAAACAAACACTTATTCTATTTCATGTCATTATGTTCAAATTCAATTTTGCAACCATGGTATAAATTATAAGGAATTGTTCAAAGTTTTATCACACTTAGGAATTTATGCCTAGCACAATCATATTTTCTTTTCGTATCTCATGCATACTATTTTTTTATGAAAATCTGAAAACAAATCATCAAACCATCATTATCTCCATCATTACAACACAAAGTCTTAAGACAGTCTCTTAAGCACTCTTTTACTTTTAACAATATTTCTATATTGGGATTAGCTTGATGACCGAGTGAGCGACGACTCCATGAAATGGTCTATAACAACGACAATGTCCTTTGAAATTATTGTTAGAAGTCTCTCTTTTATTTTTTTATCAAATCACACTACCACAACCAATTGTTTACATCAGATTATTTCATTTAAAATCTTACAGCATGACATCAAATTATACTATTTCAACATGACATAATTACATGAATCATCAATCCAATAAGCAAACAATTCAAACATTAAAACATCATAAAAACATATGAACAAGTCATATCATCAAAAACAAGATCATATATATACATCAAAAAATTATATACATCATATCAAAACTGGATTGGTATGCCACAATCTATATCCTGGCATACTCAATCCTCTCAAAAATCTCTCAAAATCTATAGCCCATAGACACCTAGCCTCGAGAAGCCCTCGAGCTCTCAGCCTCATCTCCTCCCCCACCCTGATGTGGAGGAGGTGGTCCCATAGAGGTCCGGGATGTATCTCGGGTCCTCGTCGTCGATCGGGAGGATGTCCTCGCCGATCCCAACTGACTGGTTCTGCAATGTTGGTTGGCAGCTGTACCCTCTGGCCCTCTGGAACCAGCTAAAAGTATACACCCTGGTAAAATGCAGTCTGCATCATGGACCGCACTAGATCATCCCTGCTCGCTCCTCCGCCCCGAGCTCTGAGCCATGTAGCCTCATCTTGCAATGTCTGCACCTGAGTCCGGAGGCGGGCAACCTCAGCCCAGAGAGCCGCCGTCTCGTTGCTCTCCCCTGTGTCAACACCCTTGCCCTTATCAGGCGATGGTGGTCTCTCCCCCTACTATGAAGGGAGTCCCTCCTCCCTCCACCCTATCTCCCGTGGCCTCTATGGAGCCCGTGCCATCCTCTGGCATCTCTCCTATGGGATCCACCGTTGCTCTCTTCCCTCGTGACCCCGCGTTGCCTCAATAGCAGCCTGCCATCGCCTCCCCATCTGGCACACCACAACGTGCACTGGACCCTATGCCCTCGTCATTCGAGGAGGGTGGATGCCTATGTACCAGGCATCGTAGCCATCCGCAACCCCGGCGTCATCACCATCCATTGGCTAGATGGGGGCATCGTCCGCATCCTGACTCCAGAATCACTGCATATCTGGAGCCCCGCTCAGTGTAGTACTATCCCGAATAGTCCGGGAGTACTCGTAATCCCTGAGAGAAGGGATCCCCTGCTGTAGACCGAACTATCGTAGTACTCGGTCATAGCGGTGGAGCTCTACCTCTCCTCGCTCCATCCTCAACCAGCAGACTCGCTTGATGCAAGCCGCGCCTCCGCCCATCCTCTGCCCACCCAGGGTGCTCTCGCCACGGCCTCCAAGTGATCTGGTCTGGGATGAGGTCATCTAGCCGTATCATTCCAAATTTTCTGCACCCTTACCTTCAGGCTAAAGGATCCATGTCCGAAAGGGGGATGTGGGAAGGATGGGACAATACCTCAGACTGAGAGCCCCTTTGAAGGTCCCGCCTCTCGGGGGAGGTGTATTATGGTGATTTTTTGACGGATGATGGGTTCACCAGGAAACTTTTGAATGGCAGTTTCCACGCCTAGGTTGGGAATGTGTTTGATGTGTTCAATTTTATCCTTAATCATTCAAATCCTAGGTTTGGCCAAATGAATCTAAGTGGTTCTATATGAAATGCAGATTTAAATGAATACAAAAAACAGAATTAAAAAAAAAACATAGAGAATAAATTAAGTGAAGAAATCCATACTTGGTTTCGGATGTCTGATGGAGGTTATGATTTTTGAAGCAGTCAAGATCGTCTCTGATCTGACAGGATCATCTGCGATAAGACATGATTGTTTGAGATCTGACGAATTTGTCAGAGACCTGCAAATAGAGAAATAGATACAAAATACCAGAAATGCAACTATTTTGATAAAGGAAAATGATGTGAAATAATAATAAGGATGTTAATAAGATAATCCTGAGATACTTTAATAGCTAATCATGATTTTATTATGTAATTAAACTACATGGGTGAACTCCAAGATGTAGGATAACAGGAAATAATAATAAAACTAACTAAATGCAAAATAAAATAGCAGCAAAGTATAAGAAAAGCACAAAATCTGGGCATTGATTGCCCCCAATGCAGACTGTAGTCGAAATCATATTGGATTGGTATGAAATCGTCTCGAATTGGACAGGATCGTCCACGACGATCTGAGCTTGCTCCGAATAAAAAATAATAAAGTTCCTGCAAATAAAATTGGACAAATACGAAGGCAAATGGTGATTTAAGATATTCTAATGCATGTAAAACTCGTGTTACAGGAAAATTCAGCCAGGGGAATGTCAAGGGGAGGGCCTAAGATTAAATAGGCATAGGAAAGAGGTTGGGAGGTTGGAGATCATCCCAATTTGGGAGATCTCCAATGGGGAAGGTCTCTAACAATGCAAACACGCTTTTGCCTCGGTTAGAGATGTTGTTGAAACATAAGCTAATTATGAAAAATTAGTTTTGGGACGAAATCGTCTGGACGTCCTAGTCTAGGAAAAATCATCCGATCTGAGGTGATATCGTCTGATCGACGACGATATCGTCCAACGGTCACAACAAATCCTAAAAATGATGCAAAAAATGAGGAGAGCAGTTTAACAGGAAGTTTTGGAGCAATTTTGGGATTGAATTTGAACTTGAATTATTACTAAGGTAATTTTAATTATTGCTAAGGTTAACTGCACCAATTTTAGGGTGCTACATTTTGCCCCCTCTTTAGCAATTTTTTTGAAGAAAATGCGTTAAAGATAAGTTCTCGATCTATGAGAAAGCAAAAATTATTCCCATTTTAGGCGACGATTCTTGGTCGAATCGTACGACAGCTTACTATGGTGCCCCCTCCGTGTTTTTACCCAAATCGAACGTTTGAGGTAAAAACACGAAAAAGCAAAATTTGAAAAATGTTTTTTAATAAAATTAAGAAAAATAGAGTAAAACCCTAATTCATTGTTACTATTCATTTTCATTGGTTTTTAGAGCTCTGTAGACAAGATGGTCGAGACATCGCACAGATCGACAGAGGTCCGGTGGGGCTACGGGTAAGGGTCTAAACTTAGTTTAGAATGCTGTATTTTAGAATTTCATGTTTTTTAGATCAATTTTGACTAATTTTTGAGCATCACGACCATTTTTGGGCCTTCGACGTCGTCAGGACGAAATCATCTCGATTTCGCCGAAATCGTCTCAATATCACCGATTTCGTCCAAGGGCAAAATCGACAATAGGGGGACAATTTCATCCAATAAGGGACGATTCCCTCATGCGAAATCGAAGACGAATTTGCTCAAATTTGGGATGATATTGTCCAATAGTGGATGATATCATCATTTGTATGAAATTGCACTTGTTGTACTTGCATTTTTTTAATTAATGATTTAATGATTTTTATTAATGATTTTGTTGTTTATGTTGTAGAGAGGATTACTAAAGAGCCAAGAATGGAAATACGATGGACTAAAGGATGACTTGGCCACTCTATCTCAAGCAGAGTGAGATCAGTTGGTGTAGGTTGGCTTGCAGCACGTGGCAGATATGCCATAAGTGTCTACAGACATGGGGCTATTGACAGCCCTAGTAGAGAAGTGGTATCCGGGTTCTTCATGTTTTTGGTTACCTACAGGGGAGATGACTCCCACACTAGAGGATGTATGGAGGATTTTTAGGATCCCCATACAAGAAAGACTAATAACTCCCATGGCCAATCAGGGCCACATGATGATGCGACTATGCAGAGATCCGAGCTTTACCCTGGAGAAGGGCGAAGTGAACATCGAGTCGCTACGCCAGATGCCTGGGGCATCTAGACTGACACAGGTTTTGGTTGGGGTGGTAGGTGGTCTGCTACTATGCCATCAGAGTGGATGCAGACTACCATGGCTACTAATAGATGTGGTTTACAATATGAGAGACCACGGATACAGGTTTGCTTGGGGGAGCTTTGTACTATGTCGGTTGTATAGGATCCTATATGGGGTCGTATACAAGGGCAACCGATGTCTAGTTATGACAACACTACTGTAGGTTTGGTGCTAGGAGCACATCATGATGCGGAGGCCGGTAGGGCTCCCACTGATAGGGATTGATGGGGAGAGACCCCGAGTTTTCTACTGGTGGCTCCGAAGAGGGTCACAACGGTGGGTAGATCTACTAGTGTCCCGAAGACTACTTGATGACCTTGTCTCCGACCAGATCACCTAGAGGCCTTGGAGAGATCATCTAGGGTGGGCCGAGGATGGACAGGAGCTGGATCACGTCAGGCGAGTCTACTGGCTAAGGATGGAGAGGGGAGAGGTGGAGCTCCATCGATACGATCGAGTTTTGAGGCAATTCAATCTATAGTAGAGGATCCCATCTCTCAGAGACTACGAGTTTTCTTGGACCATCTGGGTTAACACTACAGTTAGCGGGGCTCCAGATATGCAATGCTTCTAGAGTCAGGATGCAGATGATGCCCCAATTTAGCCAGTGGATGGGGACGATGCAGGGGTTGCAGACAGCTATGATGCCTAGTACACAGGCATCCGCCCTCCTCGAATGACGAGGGCTCAGGGTCCGATTCACGTAGTTATGCATCAGATAGGGAGGCAGCGCCAAGCGGCCATTAAGGCGACACAGGCTCAGTAGAGGCCACAACAGTGAGGCTGTGGGAGAGGAGGGAGGAGAGACCCCCTTCTCCATGGAGAGAGAGGCCACCATCGCCCGATAAGGGCAAGGGTGTTGAGGTAGGAGAGAGTAGCGAGATGGCTACTCTCCGGGCGAAGACTGTTCGTCTCCAAGCTTAGGTGTAGTCCTTGTAGGATGAGGCTACACAACTTAGGGCTCCAGACAGAGGGGCGAGCACTTAGGATTTAGCATGAGCTATTGCCTAGGTTACATTCTATCAGGATCTATATTACCAGGTGGTGCCAGTAGAGCAGAGGGTGCCATTACTAGCTCATATTGCAGAGCCTGTCGTGATGGGGTCATCTAGGACATCATCACGATCGACGTCTAGGACTCATGGCATGACACGGACTATGATGGGGCCACATCCTCCACCTTAGGGTAAGGGAGGAGATGAGGCTGAGAGCTCGAGGGCTTCTCGAGGCTAGCTGCTATAGACTACACTACATAGATTGATACATAGTGTTGATATTTTTGATAGAGGATTGAGTATGCCGAGGTACAGATTGTGGCATACCGATCCAGTTTTGAGATGATGTATATATTGTTGAGATATATATAGATGAGATATTTTTGATCATATGACTTGTCTTATGTGTGTGTATGATGCTTTAATGTTTGAATTGATTGATTTGATGATTCATGTAATTATGTTGTTTGAAAATATTATGGTTTGAATGTCATGCTTTTAAAATTTAAATGAAATAATTTGATGTAAACAAATTGGTTGTTGCGATGTGATTAGATAAAAAATAAAAGGGACTTCTAACAATGATTTCAAAGGACATTGTCGCTATTATAGACCATTTCATGGAGTCGCCGCTCACTCGGTTGTCAAGCTAATCCCAATATAGAAATATTGTTAAAAAGTAAAAGAGTGCTTAAGAGACTATCTTAAGACTTTGTTGTGATGATGCAAATGATGATGATGATGGTGATTTGTTGTCAGATTTTCATAAAAATAGGATGCATGAAATATTTTAAAATGATTTGCTAGGCATAAATTCCTAAGTGTGATAAAATTTTGAATAATTCCTTAGAAATTATACCATGGTTGCAATATTGAATTTGAACACAATGTCATGAACTAGAATAATGTGCATTCTTTGAAAGCATAATTGTGTAACATAATGATTTAAGTCATATGGTTTTTATGATTTGGAATAAATGGGAAAATAAAATTAAAACAATGGTTTGCGCTAGGCATAGAATATTTAGGTATAGACTTATACCATCATCACGAAATCCAAAAGAAGAAAATAAATAGTTTTATTGCATGATTGATTTTTAATTGTTGAAAATAAACAGAAAATATGAAGATGAGGACTTATGCTAGGCATAAAATTCCAATTTTGGTTTTGGAACTATACCATCGTCGCAAAAGTCAAAAGTTATAACTTTATTGCATGTTTTTGAAAATGATTTTAATTTGTTGGTAATGCATGTAGTTGTATTTATACTAAACAACTATTCTCAGAGAAGAAAATGAAATTATTCTAGACAATTTGCAAAAATATTTCCAAGTATCTTAAAGACAAAAGTTAGATTTATAAGGGATCCCATGTGCATATGTGAGTTCATTTCCGATATTGATTTATCATAATGATACACAAAATCTCTCAAATACAAATGTGTGTGCGATTGTATTGTTCATTTACCAGGTTTGAGCAAGATACTATGATACAAGTGATTTGAATTAACCAAATAAGTGTTCATTAACCATGATTTAGATGCATATAACCATACCAGACTACTATGTAAGTCAGGTTATCAAGAGCTAGCTAATCCATAAGCAGACATAGGTCTGTACAAAAGAAGGTCGCTAATGTGACAAACATATCACCACACTAGGAGTTACCCAAGGCCAAGCGGGTTGGGCACAAACCACCTGTTATGGGGCTTACCTCACAGTTTTCAAATAATTGAGAATTCCAGGGATTCAAGCTCATCAACCCTTCTTTTCTTTTCAATGGGTAGGGAAGGGATTTTATTGCTTTTTCTTTTGCTTGTTTTGATTTCTTTATTTCTTTTTTTTTTTTTTTTTTTTTCGTATCTTTTGCTTTGATATTTGAGATAATGCTGAAATAAAATTTTTTCTTTTTCTCATTTGCCTTGAACTTTTCTTTTCTTTCTATTCTAGGGATACTTGCTCGGATTAGCTGTAGAGCAAGGGATTTTTATTCTGGGTAGGGGTGAGCTTGTCCTTTTGCCAATTCTCAAAGATTCTAGACCATGTGCATGATAGGATAGCATGGGAAACTTTTCGCTAAAAAAACCACTTCTACTATGTAGGATAGCATGGACATTACAAATATAATCATTTTATTGTGAAAGGATATGCTTGGTTTAAGTAAATAACAAGATCAATTTTCTATGCTCAAAAATTTATTTAATTGAATTTTGTGGACTTTGATATAAGAGAGATTAGTAATCATACCAAATAAATCAAGATATTTATTCATGTGAATGTGAAAGTGTGGGATTCCAAATAAATGCTAATTTATCCAAAATAATTAAAAATATAACTGCAATATGTTGCAATTTGAGAAGGTACAAAATAAAAGATGTTTTTGATGATTATGATGATTTTGAATGTTTTTGATGTTTTTTATATTTTTAAGTTTATAAATTGAAAGAAATACAAAATAATGGGTTTTTTTTTTGAAATATTTTAAACAAATATATACAATGATGAAATGACCAATTTTGTTACGCATAGTAACATTTAAGATGTAAAATGTTCATGGGTTCTTTAAGTTCTTTACCATCTAAGGTAGATAATTTGTATGCTCCCGATTCAAATTTAGCAATGATAATATATGGTCCAAGCCAATTGGGCTCAAATTTACCTTTAAGGTCTTTAGTTGCATTAGTATTTTTTTGATTTTCTTTTAAAACAAGATCGCCGACCTCAAAGGATTGATGACGAACTTTCTTAGCATATGATATTTTAAGCTTGTTTTGGTAGGCACAAAGATGCTCCAAAGCATTGATGCGCTTTTCATCTAGGAGCTCCAGCTGACTGAGTTTGCCAGCTCGATATTCATCTCCTACTTCGGTATCTTGAAGTAGTAGAGCCAAAGAAGGAACTTCTAATTCAAAGGGAAAAATGGCTTTAACACCGTAAACCAAAACAAAAGGTGAAGTTCCAGTGGGGGTTCGAACACTAGTTCGATAATCCCACAAAGCTAGATATAATTGAATGTGCCAATCTCGACCGGATTTATTGACCAATCTTTTGAGAATTTTGATTAAGGTTTTGTTAGAAGCTTCTACTTGGCCATTACCCTAAGGATAATAGGGAGTGGACTAGCGATGTTGAATCTTATATTTTTGGCATAATTTTTTAACATCTTTATTTTTAAAACAAGTTCCATTGTCTGAGATGATATTTGCAAGGTGTTGAGCAAGGTGCAGTAAAAGCAGAGCAAAAGTATTGTAATTGTTGTCAACAAAGATAGATTGATGCAGTGATGCAGCTCAAAGGTCAGTCAGATCAAGTGTAAATTTTTTTAAGAAAAACAGAGGGGACCCAGATTCAGAAACTTGTAGAAAAAGACAAGGAAGAAAACTATCGCGATATCGCGACATGTTTTCTGTCACGATTTCGTGACATGGTTCCTGTCGCAATTTCGTGACATATCGAAAGAGAGAGAAAGTCCATAAGAAAATGTCACGATTTCGTGACATACCGGAGGAGAGAGAAAGTGCATAAGAAAATGTCACGATTTCACGACATATCGAAGGAGAGAGAAAGTCCATAAGAAAATGTCACGATTTTGCGACATATCGGAAGAGAGAGAAAGTCCATAAGAAAATGTCACGATTTCGCGACATATCGAAGGAGAGAGAAAGTCCATAAGAAAATGTCATGATTTCGTGACATATCGGAGGAGAGAGAAAGCTCATGAAAACTATCACGATTTTGCGACATGTTGGAGGCAAAGCAGCAAAGTGAAGAAAGCGTAGCGATTTCGCTACATGTTGCAATTTCGCTGGCAAAAGCAAAGAAAAAGTGATAAGTCAAGAAAGTGTAGCGATTTCGCTACAAGTCTGAAATATAAAATGCAAGAGTGTAGCGATCTCGCTACAAGTCCAAAGTGCAAGGCAGCAAAGTGTAGCGACTTCGCTACAGGTTCAAAATGCAAGGCAGCAAAGTGTAGCGATTTCGCTACAGGTTCGAAATAAAAGGTGCAAAGGGGCAGCGACTTTGACACAAGTTTGAAAAGCAAGAGGCATATGTGTAGCGATTTCGCTACAAGTGCATATCACAGAACAAGATGATGTAGCGATTTCGCTACAAGTCTAAGCTTGATAAGACGAAGCACGAGGAAGCACCAAGGCAACAAAATCGTAACAATCTCGATACATGCTAGATTTTCGGAAGATGCAACAAATAAAAATGTTAAGTTAGAAAGTTGTAGCGATTTCGCTACAAGTAAGGTGTTTGCAGCTGCTGGAAGCTAGGAGCGTCACGATTTCGCGACACCATGATGGATGACATCAGCAAGACTAAAAATGTCGCGATATCGCGACAAGTTGTCAGAGAAGCCTCAGGAAGCAAGGAACGTCATGATTTCGCAACACCATGATGGATGACGTCAGCAAGACTAAAAATGTCGCGATATCGCGACAAGTTGACAGAGAAGTCTCAGGAAGCAAGGAACGTCGCGATATCGTGACAACTTGGAAGGTGACGTCAGCAAGTCTAAAAATGTCACGATATTGTGACAAGTTACCAGAAAAGCCGTTGCAAGTCGGAAGCATCACGATTTCATGACATCTTTGAAGATGACGTCAGCAAGTCTAAAAATGTCACGATATCGCGACAAGTTACCAGAAAAGCCATTGCAAGTCGAAAGCGTCGTGATTTCGCGACATCTTTGAAGATGACATCAGCAAGTCTAAAAATGTCACGATATCGCGACAAGTTTCCAGAGAAGCCTCAGCAAGCCAGAAATGTTGCGATTTCGCGACAATATGGAGGATGACGTCAGCAAAAGCGGAATGTGTCACGATTTTGTGACATGTATCAATTTCACGGAGGCAAGCGAAGGAAAGTGTAGGAAAGCAAAAAACATCGTGATATCACGACAAGTAATGGTTTTGGTAGGAAAAATTTAAATATGCATGCACAGTGACAGGTGTCGACCAAGCATGCTGCCAGTTACAGTAAAGTTAACTTGGGTCAGATCTGCAGTTCCAAGTGATAGGTGTTGGAAAAAGATTAGAGAATACACTGCAAGAGTCGATTGAAGTTTCAAGTGAAAGGTTCAAGACAACGCTTTTAAGAAAAAGAACGGCTGTTGCAGGGCCGTAATGCAGTTGGCAGGAAAAGGTGGCAGCTTCACAGGGAAGCTACGGAACATAGCATTAAAAATAGAACAACTGGACGGGTGTATCGAGAACTGATTACAGAGGCATTGTTTAGTTGCCTATATCAAAAGTCTCAGTTGAACGTAGAAGATAAAGGACACATAGTTTTCAACAAATAAGAAAGAAGAACATCAGAGAGCCGAGATACGCGTAAAGGTCGTCGGGATACCCGTCGGAATGTGCAGAGAAAAAGGCTGTCAGAATGTCAGAATGAGTCAGAAAGAAAGCGGCTAAAAGGCAGAACTTGTCAGAAAGGATTTGACACGTTGATTACAGCCGAAAATGCATGAGAAATTGGAGGGAAACTTTGAGCCGTTTTCCAATTTAACCGTTCAAGAAAAACATATAAGAGGACTCGAATAAGCGCAGTATGAGGTTACTGCAACCGTGCTGTATAGTGAATATCAAAAGGTGCAATAGTGCAAGAGTGCTGGATGAAAAACAGATATAGAACAAAAACCAGCAATATTATTATGAAATTTTAACAGAGAGGTTTCAGATTTGAATAGAAGCTATTGAGTCTCTAACAATTCTTTCTATGCTTCTGTGGGATGTTTGTATGAGCCGTAGACTAGTGAGGGTCTTGAAAAAGAGAAGGCATTTTATATGTCATTATTTTTATTAAAAATTAAAATCCAAGTGGGTGCTTGGTAAAAGGAGTTGGTGCTCATATCTGTTGTAGCAGATAAATTAGGGGTTGGTGCTCCTTCCAGTGGGTGCTGGTAAACCTTTTGTAAATATTGAATCCTTGCAAAGACTGGATTTGGATTGGAGTCCAAACAATCATTATTTTAGGAGTAGCCACATTGGTGAACCTTGTTAAATCCTGTGTTGTGTGATGTTCATGTGTGATTCTTGCTTTATTTGCTTTAAGCTTGCATTTTAGTTTTAAAAGTTGCAGAATCCAGTTTTTAAATAGTCACACTGATTCACCCCCCCTCTCAGTGTCATTGTGAGAATATCACAGGGATTCCGAACCTACAAATTATTTGATTAAAAATAAATTTAGAGACTTGTGTTCCAGTGCAGGAAGCTAAAGGCATAGCTTCAACCAACTTCGTGAAATACTCAATGGCGGTTATGATGAATTTGTGTCCATAAGATGACACAGGATTAATTTTGCCAATAATGTCTAAGCCCCATTTTGAAAAGGGCCAAGGAGATGAAATTGCCTGCAGTTCTTGTGCAGGGGCATGGACAAGGTCAACATGTTTCTGGCACTTGTCGCAATGGCACACATAATCGTGTGCATCATTCTCCATGGTAGGCCAAAAGTATCCCATCCTAAGGATATTTTTAGAAATGACACTACCACTGAAGTGTCCTCCACAAGATCCAACGTGGGCTTCACTCAAAGCTGATCTGGATTCTTCTAAATTCAAACATCTCAATAGGATACCTTCAAAAGATCTCCTATATAAAGTATTGCCAATTATTACAAATTGACTTGCTCATCTACGTAATAACCGACGCTGGTTTCTATTAGAACTGGCAGGGAAAGTCCCATTGTGAAGAAAATCAAATATATCCGTATACCAAGGTTTAGGAGTAGTTTCATTGATTAGAAACACATCCAAAGGCTCTAAGCATGGCCTATTTGAAGCGGGTTACTGGAGTCGACGAATAATTATGGTGGCATATTCATCGTCTAACTCCAAGGGCAAAAGAGTTGCAGCTGCGGCCATAGCATCAGCTACATAGTTGCTAGTTCGACGAATAGCTTCTAAGGTAACTTGATAAAATAGAGACATTAATTGTAAAACATATGCTTTATATGGATGTAATTTATCATCTCTGGTCTGATAAAATTCATTAATTTGGTTTATAACAAGTTGAGAATCACCAAAAACTAGCAGATGTTTAATTTTTAGCGCCAAGGTAGCTCGTAATCCAAGGATTAGAGCTTCATATTCAGCAGTATTATTGGTGCAAGCAAATGTTAATTTAAAGGAAAAAGGTATAATGTGTTTTTGTGGAGATATTAAAATAATACCTGCACCAACCCCACTCATGCATCGGCCATAAAAGTATAAGGGCCATTGTTCAACATGGTCTGCCTCTAATTGAAGGCATTCATCAGGAAACTCAATGATGAGGGGATGGGTAGACTCTAAGGGTGCGACAGCTAATTGATCTGCTATGATTTGACCCTTAATAGACTTTTGTCCTATAAACATGAGTTCAAAATCACTTAGAGCAAGAACCCACTTTGCTGTGCGACCCGATAAATAAGGTCGACTCATGAGATACCACAAGGGATCATATTTAGCAATGACATAAGTTTTCTGATTGAGCATATAATGGCATAATTTTTGCATAGAAAATATGACTGCTAGACATAGTTTTTCTAATGTTGTATAGCGGGTTTCATAACTAATTAAAGTTTGGCTAATATAATAATTAGCACGTTCTCTTTTCTCATCATCAAGTTGAGCTAACATAGCTCCTAAAGCAAAATCTGAAGCTGAAATATACAGGATAAATGGGTGATCAGGTCTAGGCGGTGAAAGCACAGGTGGGTTAAGAAGGTATTGTTTGAGAAGTTCAAAAGCTTCCTTACATTCATCGTCCCAATTAAAGGGGACATAATTCTTAAGGAGCTTAAGAAAGGGACCGGTTTTGTCCGCCAGCTTATCGATGAAGCAACGGATGGCTTGAAGTTTACCTTGTAAACTTCGTAATTCAGATATATTGGTAGGTGCAGGCATATCCGTGATAGCCACAATATTAAGAGGGTCGATTTTGATACCATGTAAAGAAACTATAACCCCTAATAGTTTATCGGACTTAACTCCGAATATGCATTTAGCAGGATTTAGTCGGATAAGGTATTCCCTTAACCGATCAAACACTATCCTTAAGTCATTTAAATGTTCATCTTCTTTTATGGAACGAGCTATGATATCATCTACGTAATCATGGAGGATATCATGCATCATGTCATGAAAAATATAAGTCATAGCTTGTTGATAGGTTGCACCTACGTTCTTTAGGCCAAATGGCATCACTTTCCAACAAAAGGCACCCTAGGGGGTAATAAATGCTGTTTTAGCCTGATCTTCAAAAGCTATCCTAATTTGATTATAATCGGAAAATCCATCCATTAGGGACATCATTCCGCTTCCAGTGGTAAATTCAATTATTTGATCCATGTTGGGAAGAGGAAAATCATCTTTAGGGCATGCAGCGTTAATATCTCTAAAGTCTGTGCAAACCCTAACTTTGGTAGATTCTTTCTTGGTGACTGGAACTACATTCGAGATCCATTCAGCATAATCAATAGCTTGTATAAAAAAAACATTCAGGAGTTTTTCTAACTCCCCTTTGACAAGCAAGGCCACTTTGGGATGCATTTTTCTAAGTTTCTGTTTAACAGGTTTAGCATCCGGATGGACTACTAGGTGATGCATGACTACATAAGGGTCTAAACCTAGCATATCTTCATATCTTTTAAGGAATGCAATGTATTGATCTTTTTTTTCTTGACTTAATTCTGATCCAATATTGATTATGTGAGGATTATCCTCAGTTCCAATGTTAACTTTAATGACGTTTTCTACTTCCATGTGTAGATCTCTTTCAAAATTAGGTGGGGCAGGTGAAGTGCCCAATTATTGTAACTCTTTTAAGGTTAACTTGAATAATTCATCTTGAGGAGTTGTGGCCTCAAGGTGGGCTATAGTAGGTATAGAACCATCAAAATAAAAACCATTATGTAGCATCTCTTCAACGGAGACATCATGGAAAATATCTCCTTCTAACTCATCATCGGATTTAGCAATCATTTCAGGATAAGCTATGGATAGCATATTACAGGTAAAATTATTCTTTGGATACAAAGAATCTTGTTTATCTAGATAATCTTGATAACATATGAGATGATCATCATCTTCAAAAGGGAAGGGTTGACCCTTACTAGGAAATAGGCCCACACCATAGCGGGTAGGCCACGGTTCTACCTTGAAAGGTTCTTTCATACCATCTTGGAAAGGTCCCAAGCCTTTCCCTTTATATCCCATTTTAAGCATTATAGGTTTAGCTTTAATATACTCATTAGTAAAATAACATCGAGCATATCCATCATGATGAGTTTTGATGTTCCTGGGTATTCTTCCCCAATCATATCCATTATAAATGAAGGCACAACTCCCGACTTGGTAAGTACTTCCCATAGGTTGTGGGAGGCCCAAAGTACGAGGATATGGTGACAAATTACTTAAGATAATGGAATTTTGCATAAAAGCATTTGTTTTTTTTGATATAAGAATGTTAGATAAATCAGGTAAGAGTTCATCAGAAAGAGCATAAGATGTAGAAGGATCATTCCCTATATATTTAGATGTGGAAGGTATGATAGATGTAGATAATGTGGAGGTGTTAATAGATGGGTCTATAGGTTTTGAAATTATAGGGATGGAACATGAAGGATTGGTTTTGGATTCAAGATCTTTTTGAGGTTCCAGAGTGGTTTTTTTAGAAGATTATTGATCTATATATGAGGGTGAAATTAATGAAGGAGACATAGATGAAGTTATAGGTGTTTGTTTCACAAGTTTAGATGAAAAATAAGAATTAGGATGTGTGGATGACAGCATAGGGCAAAATTGAACTCCAACAGGTTCTGCCAAAGCACACATATCAAAGGGTCCGGGATCACCATGGATAGTGACCAATTGATTTTTAAATTTGAATTTAACACATTGGTGTAAAGTTAATGGGATAGCCCGCATTGCATTGATCCAAGGACGACCCAAGAGTATATTGTAGGATGCGGGGCAATGTACAATAAACACGATCGTATCTAAGGTTCTAGGACCAACTTGCAATGGGATGGTAATAACTCCACACGTTTCTTGTGTTTCGTCATTGAAAGCTTTTATGATCATGTCAGTTTTATTCATTTCATCACTTCTAAACCCAAATATTTGGTAGAAGTCAAAAGTGCAAATATTTAGAGATGAACCATTATCAATCAAGACCCTTTTAACGACCACATCTCCTATTAAGACAATAATATATAAGGGGTTATCCTTATGTAAACTATGTTGCGGTATATATTTATCTCGAAAGTCAATACAATCAACTTCTCTAGTGATGATAGTATTGGCCATGGCTTCAGGTTGAATGTTTTGTGGTACCATCATTTGGCTTAATGTAAGCATCAATTCATCTCTATGGGTAGGAGAAGATCTTAATAAGTCCAAAAGGGAAATTCTAGCTGTAGTATTGGATAATTGCTCATTAATATTATAATGAGGTTTAGGTTGAACATTAGTAGCATGATTCCTTTTATTGGGATTTTTCAAAACAAATGGAGTTGATCCATCGTTCTGATTTGGTTCTTGTTGAAGATTTTGAGCTTGTTGTCTGGTAATGACTCCGATGGTACCTACAATGTTATATTGAGGATGCTGAATAGGTCTTGGTCTAGCATTTATGGCTTGTTCATTAGGAAGGAACTGATTAGATGAGGGTCGAGTAGTAACTCTTCTAGGAAATGGTTCTTCTGGAACCATAGCATCTGTGATAGGCTGAATAGGATCTAATTCATTTTTTAGAACTATTCGATTGATTTGAGGTGATGTCTATTTCACTTTCAGTATCCGATTCTACATCACTGAGATCCGATGTTTGAATATTATGTAGGGGCATGGTTGTGACCATGGATAAAGTTGTGTCAAATTTTTGTAAATCATGATTAGGTAAATGTCCGCTAATAGTTCCTACATATCGGGTAGGAGGAGGGACATTATGATGCTCAATTTGATTGGCCACCTCTTTACCATGTCTTGGTAAAGGATGTTGAAATATATCTAATGATTGATTAGCATTTTGATTTTGATTTTGGGGGATGTTATTTTGAGCATTATTAGGAGTATTTTGTTTAGGTTGGAAGGCTTGCACCTCCATCTCATTATTATCAATCAGATCTTGTATTTTATGTTTTAACCTTTTACAAGAGTTGGTAGAGTGTCCAGGTCCTCTATGGAAATCACAGTGTAAATCTGCTCTATATCCAGGTATGGTTGGATCAGGTTCCCGGATAGCTGGTAATTGAATCATACCTCTTTCGAGTAATTGGGGTAGAATAGTTGATAATGGTTGGTTCAATCTAGTAAATTCTTGAGGAGGTTTATCAGGAGGTTTCAATATAATTTTTTCTGTTGTCTTTGTTGTATTGATATTAGCAACATTTTTGCTGTCAGTGACTCCGTCACCTACAACTTGTTTGTTTTTATATTGATTTTTGGAGATCTTCTACTCTTCGAGCTAAGTCTATAGCCCGATCGAAGGTAGTCAAAGTAGTAGTTGATAACTCATAAGATATTTGTTCTTGTAAATTATTAATAAAAATGTCCAACATTTCCCTATAAGGTAGCACAAAGTGCAGTTTTCCTATCAACTGCCTCCATTTAGCTAAGAAATCAGCAAAACATTCATCTTTGTCTTGTTTTAAGTTGTACAAATCTTTAATGGTTACATGCCTCTCGATGTAGGCACTAAATTGATGCACAAAATATTCAGTGGTCTCTTCAAAATTTCTCAAATAATGAGTGGGCAATTGATAGTACCACTCTAATGCCATTCCTCCTAAAATTTTTGGGAACATTTTTAGTAATAACAAGTCATCATGTGATATATCATGACATGCTATCCTAAACATGCGAAGATGCTCTATGGGATCTTCGGTTCCTTTATATATAGGTAGGACGGGCATGGGAAAGTGTTTAGGGTATGGTTGTGCTACAACCATAGGATTTAGAGGTTGACTACACATCTCTCGATAATTGTAGGAGGGATGGTAGAGATCTATCTGGTCCATGCAGGAAGCCAACTGTTTCACCATGGCTTCTAGATTACTAGTTTGTCCACCATATTGGTTCGGTAGGGCATTAATATGAGATTTGTGAGCATATGATGGAGGGACATGCATAGTAGATGCTATATTACTATTGTGTAAATTTTTGGTAGGAAGGGTGTTATGAAGAAGTTTTGAAGTTGTATTATGTTGTATCCCAGATTGTTGAAAATTGGTGTTTGGCTTCATTTTAGGTTTTTGTCGATTTGAAGCATATTGATCAATAGTTTGGCGAAATAAAGTAGTAAATGAAGGTATCTTTTGTGTGGGAATGATTTTAGGCTCAATAACAGGTTCCTTAGGAGGTTGGGTAACCTGTTGTTTTTGCATGTTTTGAATTATAGCGGCCATATCCATATTGGATGGTCCAACTTTATCACTTTCTTGATCAATGAAGGACAAGGGATTAGTGTGTATGTCAAACATATGTTCCATGGCTGCTTGAGTGTCACTAATTTGTCCCCTATCAATACGAACTACCATATTAAGATCACCAATGTTATTATTGAAGAATTTCCAGAAATGATCTAAGTTATCAAAAGCAATAGTTCCGTCTGGAGCCATTCTAGGGGATGAGGATCCTTCCTCTCTAACATTTTCTTGTTGTTAATTTTCTTCAACTAGGTCATCTTCTGGTTGTTCTAGAGTTTCTTCTTCTGGAATTGAATCCTCAGGAAGGGTATTTAATTTTTTATTTTTCTTGCCTAACCAATCTTCTTCTTCTTCTTCTTTAGTTTGTTTACCATTCCTAAGTTTAGTCATTGTGCTAAAACTTAGATTTGAGCAAATATATATAAATATATATATATATATATATATATATATATATATATATATATATATATATATATATATATATATATATATATTTATATATATATGCAACAAGCTTAAGAGGTATATATTTTAATTATATACCTACTATAATATTTTAAAATAAAATGTTTTGATTTTTGTTATGTTTTTTTGGTTTTTCTTGTTTTTTATAACAATATTATAAAGATAACAAATAGCACACAAAACACAAGAAATAATAATAATGAAAGCAATGATCTAGTTTTCTATAAACAATTTATAAATATCATTAATGGGCTCAAGTTCTTCAGGAGTCATGAAATGTTCTTCAAATTGAAAATTGTTTTTCAGGAAGTCAACAAAGTGTGCTATGGTGATATTATTTGTTTCAGACTCTGGTCGGTAGAAGTAAAGCTCGTGGTAATACTCTCGATATAACACAGCTCTAGGAACTCTATTCCATATTTCTCTATCCATAAGAATGACCTCTTGATCTTCTACACGACTTAGGAATTGGTGTATAGTGGCTATGTTCTCGAGGTATTCCTCGAAGGTGAACAATTCAGAAGACACAAGGGCTCTTCTATCTGCTAACCACCTATGGCAAGCTCTCTAAAGTTCATGATAAAAAATGAGTTGATGAGGATCCAGGATTCTATCTAGGACAAGCCTCTTGATTTGTTTAAGTTCTGTTGACCTAGATGAAATGATACCTAGTCTCCTATCAAGTTTGTCCCACAAAATTTGGTTTCTATCTGTTTTAGGCACACTAAGCACAAAATTGATTTCTATGGCTGCTAATTGGTTTTCAACATTTATAGTAACTGCTAGTATTTTCTTAGGAGCTACCATCTAAACATGATATGCAACTTAGTAGTTTTCTAATGATTTTAAATGCATCTATGTTTTTGTTTTTTGTTTGTTTTGTTTTCGTTTATGTTTTCAAAATGTTTTGGTTTCACGTCGGGTTCACAAAAATGTATCATTCCAAATTTTCCACACCCTTATCTTTAGGCTAAAGGATCTATGCCCGGAAGGGGGATGCGGGAAGGATGGGACAATTCCTCGGACTGAGAGGCCCTTTGAAGGTCCCGCCTCTTGGGGGAGGTGTATTATGGTGATTTTTTGATGGATGGTGGGTTCACCAGGAAAATTTTGAATGGCAGTTTCCACGCCTAGGTTGGGAATGTGTTTGATGTGTTCAATTTTATCCTTAATAATTCAAATTCTAGGTTTGGCCAAATGAATCTAAGTTGTTCTATATGAAATGCAGATTTAAATGAATACAGAAAACAAAATTAACAAAAAACACAGAGAATAAATTAAGTGAAGAAATCCATACCTGGTTTCGGATGTCTAATGGAGGTTCTAATTTTTGAAGCAGTCAATATCGTCTCTGATCTGATAGGATCGTTTGCGATCAGATAGGATCATCTAAGATCTGACGAATTCGTCAGAGACCTACAAATAGAGAAATAGATACAAAATACCAGAAATGCAACTATTCTGATAAAGGAAAATGATGTGAAATAATAATAAGGATGTTAATAAGATAATCTCAAATAGAAATGCAAGTAAATTACGATACTTTAATAGCTAATCATGATTTTATTATGTAATTAAACTACATGGGTGAACTCCAAGATGCAGGATAACAGGAAATAATAATAAAACTGACTAAATGTAGAATAAAATAGTAGCAAAGTATAAGAAAAGCACAAAATCTAGGCACTGATTGCCCCCAATGCAGACTGTAGTCAAAATCATCTCGGATTGGTACAAAATCCTCTCGAATTGGATAGGATCGTCCATGATGATCTGAGCTTGCTCCGGATGAAAAATAACAAAGTTCTTGCAAATAAACTTGGACAAATACGAAGGCAAATGGTGATTTAAGATATTCTAATGCATGTAAAACTCATGTTACAAGAAAATTTAGCCAGGGGAATGTCAAGGGGAGGGCCTAAGATTAAATAGGCATAGGAAAGAGGTTGGGAGGTTGGAGATCATCCCAATTTGGGAGATCTCCAATAGGGAAGGTCTCTAACGATGCAAACACACTTTTGCCCCAGTTAGAGATGCTGTTGAAACGAAAGCTAATTATGAAAAATCAATTTTGGGATGAAATCATCTGGACGTCCTAGTCCAGACGAAATTGTCTGATTTGAGGCGATATCGTATGATTGACGACGATATCATCCAACAGTAAGAACAAATCCTAAAAATGGCATAGAAAATGAGGAGAGCGGTTTAACAGGTGGTTTTGGAGCGGTTTTGGGGTTGAATTTGAATTTGAATTATTACTAAGGTAATTTTAATTATTGCTAAGGTTAACTGCACCAATTTTAGGGTGCTACACTAGCAACCTCCATGACATCGGTAGATCTATCCGCCGTTGTGACCCCCATTGCAACCACCAATAGAAAACCCAAGGCCTCTCCCGGTCAACCCCTGTCAATGGGAGACCTATCAGCCTTTGCACCGCAATGTGCTCCTAGAACCAAACCTGCAGCAGTAATGTCAAAACCAGACATCAACCTCCCTTGTATACTACCCCATATAGGATATTATACAAGCGGTAAAGAACAAAGCTGCCCCATGCAAATATGTACCCATGGTCTCTCATGTCATAGACTATGTTTGAGAGCACCCATGGTAGTCTACGTCTGCTCTAGTGGCACAGTAGTAAGCCACCGACAACTCCTGCCAAAACCTGTGTCAGCATAGATGCCCCAGACATCTACCGTAGCGACTCGATGTTCACTTCGCCCTTCTCCAGGGTGAAGCTTGGGTCTCCCGTGAGCCTCATCATCACCTAGCCTTGATTGGCCATAGGCGTCATCAGTCGTCCTTGTATGGAGATCCTCATGATCCTCCATACGTCCTCTAGAGTAGGAGCCACCTCCCCTGTCGATAGCCAAAAATAGGATGACCCCGAATACCACCTCTCTGCTAGGGCTGTCAGTAGCCCCATGTCAGTCGATACTTGTGGCATCTCTGCCACATGCTGTAGATCGACCTATCCTAGTCGGTCACGCTCTGCCTAGTCAAGCATGGCTATGTCATCTCTTAGCCCACCATACTTCCATTCTCGGATCTTTAGTAATCCCTTCTACAAAACAAACAATAAAACAACAAAATCATTAATAACTCAATCATTCAAATTAAACAACTTAAAATCAAGTTTAAAATGATATTGTCCACCATTGGATGATATCGTCCCACATTGGGCAAAATCGTCCTTTGTGAGGACGAAATCATCTCCGATTTTGCAACTTGGGAATCGCCCCTTGTTGGATGAAATCGCCCCTAATTCATTGATTTCACTGTCAGACGAAATCGACGATCTAGGGACGATTTTGACGAAATCGGAACGATTTTGTCCCGATGACGTCGATGGCCTAAAAATGGTCGCGATGCCCCAAAAAATCAAATTTAAATCAAAAGAATTGCACAAAGTTAAATTAAACTTAATCTACTAGGATTAGATCCTTACCCGTAGCCCGCACCGGACCTCTGTCACTCTGTGCACTGTCTCCACCATGTTTCTTCTCTGCAGAGCTCTGGAACAGTAAAAGTGAATAGTACAAATGAATTAGGGTTTTCCCTATTTTCTTTAGTTTATTTCAAAATCAACATTTTAAATTTTTGCTTTTCTACATTTTTACCTCAAACGTTCGATTTGGGTAAAAAAACGGAGGGGGCACCATAGTCAGCATTCGTACGATTCGACCAAGAATCGTTGTCTAAAAAAATGAGTATATTTTTGCTTTCTCGTAAAATGGGAAAAACTTATCTTTAACGCATTTTATTCAAAAAATTCGCTAAAGAGGGGGCAAAATGTAGCACCCTAAAATTGGCATGGTTAAAACCTTAATAAATAGATAAAATATTAAAATTTGAATTTCAACCCCAAATTGCTCGTTAAACAGCCTTTTACCCGCTTTCCCCATTTTTCGTGCCATTTTTAGGATTTGTTTTGACCGTTAGACGATATCGTCTCAGAATGGACAAAATCATCCCCGATATTTCGAATTCATCTGGAACAGAACGTCCAGACAATTTCGTTCGAAAACCAAATTTTCATAATTAGCTTCTGTTTCAATAGCCTCTCCAACCTGGGCAGAAGCATGTCTACGCAGTTGGAGATTTCCTTGTTGGAGATCTCCCAGATTGGGATGATCCCCAACCTCCCCAACCTCTTCCTAATCCTATATAAACTAGGATTTTTCTAGTTTATCCCCTGGTCTCCCCTGATTCCCCCTGGTCGATTCTCACTGAACCCCCAACCCCTTAGTTGACGAATTTCATTGTAGAGTTAGCTCCTTATTCCCTCGCACTATTTTGCTTGCATTCGGTATTTTTGTATTTTTATTGCAGGAACTCTACTATTTTTTAGTCGAAGCTAGCTTGGATCGTCGAGGATGATCTCGGACGATTACGGACGATCTCGAACGATTGTAGATGATCTCGTATGATTGGAGGCGACCTTGACTGTAGTCCAGATTGAGGGCAGTTCGAGTTTAGAGTTTGCATTTTCTTAGTTGTTTCTGCATTTTTCATATCATATCTCTACACTATTTTAAGTTATTATGTTTTATGCATCTTGGAGTTCACCTCATTTAGCATAATTGCATGATAAAGATAAAATCAATCATTAAATTTACTGCATTTCCTTATCTATTATTATAATCTATTATTTAGGCATGTTTGCTATTATTTCTACCATTATCCCTTGCTTCTGCATTTGCATATTTGGTATTTTGTGTCTGTTTTTGTGATTGCAGGTTTTTGACGAATTCGTCAGATTTCAGATGTTTTTGTCTAATTTCAGATGACCTTCTATGATTTGGGATGATCCCGAGAAATATCAGGCGATTACGTACAAATTGAGACGATCAGAACTGCTACAAGACTCAGAATCTCCATCAAACATCCGAAATCAGGTATGACATCTTCTAGTTAGCATATTCTCTATCATTTGCATCCATTTCTATTTTTTGTATTCACTTAGATCAGCATTGGCATATAGAATAGTTTAGATTCATATCGGCCAAACCTAGGAGCTGAATGATCAAGCATAAAAATAAACACATCAAACACACTATCAACCTAGGCGTGGAAAATGCCATTCAAAAGTTTCCTGGTGAACCCACCATCCATCAAAAATTCACCCTTATACACCTCCCCCGAGAGGTGGGACCTCCAAAAGGCCTCTCAGTCCGAGGTATTGTCCCATCCTTTTCACATCCCCCTTCCGGGCACGGATCCTATAGCTTGAAGGTAAGGGTGCAAAAAATTTGGAGCGATACAGATATACATGATTAAATAAGAGAAACCTAAAAAAATGGATGCTTTGAGATGTCTATAACTACTTTGAATTGAATATATCAAGAATTGAGTAATGGAGGTGTTGGAATATTTTCAACACTGTCTCCTTAGTCCTAAGTATTAAGTCCTAGTATTTAGTTTTAGTTTAATGTTTTGATTTACATATTTCTAGTTAATTTGATTAGCATACATTGAGGTTTTGGCTTGGTTGGTCAATGTTTGACCATATTCCAAGATTAGAATGTTGTTAGGATAAGAGCTATCTTTAAGTTAGTTTGTTGTAATAAGTTTGAGAGGATTTCTCTCAACCACCATGTCTATTTTTAGTTCTTTCAAGAACTATAAAACTATGTAATGCATTGTTGATCAATAGAAAAATTTCACAATTATTTCTCATTTGGTATTAGAGCAGGTTTTCTCAAATGGATCAAAACCTGTGGAGAGTGGTGTGAAGAGATCTGAAACACGCACATTTTTAGAGAAACTCAAGTGGCAAGCACTCAACAGATTTGCAAGGAAGAGCTCAAGTAACTCATTAATATATAATGTATTATGAGGTATTTACTTATGAAATTTTAAGGGTTGTTAGATAATTGTATCAAGAGGATGTTGTCAAAATTTTAGGTGATTTGGAGCTAATTTGGGGATTTTATTATCATTTTGAGTTTTTCAATAAAATGGTTGTATAAGGTGGAATACAAGGTATTTGCTTCTCAAATTTTGGGAGAAATATTATTTAGATAAAGTAATAATTCAATTTTTTTTAGGTCATTTGGATCTATATTGATTTATTTGTGTGAATATTTATTTTTTCTTCAAAAATCCTAGATCTGAAATTGTGTTAAAAAAGGGAAAAAGTAAATGATCACATATTTTTCAAATTTGTGAATTTTATTCCGAAATTTAGAGGATTTTTTGATTATTTTCTCAGGAATACAGAGTTTAATTTTCAAAATTTTTGGAGCTGTATGGATTGATATATGTGAAAACATTGAATTTGTCTCAAAAACACTCTAAGATCTAGAAAGGGCAAAAGTAAATTGATCACATATTTCTCATTTGTGTGAATTTGCTTCTGAAATTTAGTGGATTTTTAGATAATTATATCAGAAGTCTATAGGAAAGGAGTGGCTGAGAGCTAGGTGGAATATTTATGAGTGGTGGATTGTAGAATGACCACCATGTATAAAGAATTGGAAGTGCCCAAATTCAATGGAGATAATTATGCTATTTGGAGCATAATGATGAAGACCTTCTTGAAGGCTCAAGAATTATGGGATATAGTTCAAGAAGGCTATGAGGAACCCTCTTGGAGCAAGCTACAAGGTGAGGAGAGAAAAGAGAAGAAGGAGCAGCAATATGCAAATTGCTTAGCTCTTATGGATTTGAGGAGAGGAATGGAAAAGAGTGTTTTCCCTCTCATAGCTAATTGTAGAACATCTACAATGGCATGGGAAGTGTTGAAGGATGCTTATGGATTTTATGAGGACACCCATAAATCCATGTGTGACAATAATGAAGATTGTTTAATCAAGGAGGAGCCTTGATTCCTTGAAGAAGTTTCTGAATTAGATCCTTTTGAAAGAGTTTTTGAAGAGTCTTTTCAAGACTCATATGAAGACATACATTCTTATGATGGTGAATTCTTCCTTGAAGAGGAAGACATGTTTGAAGAAAAGAGTGACGATGAACTTCTTGAAGAGAAGAGAGACAAATATGAGTAATTCCTTCATGGATAAGAGGATGAGAATACGAATGAGCCTTGTATAGCTCTCATTGGAGAGAGTTATTGTGAGACACCCATAGTTGCAGACATGTCTTGTAATGGAATGGAAAATTATAATAGTCAATTATTTCTTTTAGGAGGAGAAAAATATGAAAAGAAAAATTGTACTAATAATTTTTTTACAGGAATGACATGCTTGGAAAGCATTCACATTGATAGCAAAGAGTATGGATGTCCCAATGGAGATACAATTGCTTAAGGACCTTGTAGTGAAGACCACTCAAAAGTGGAAGAAGACTTTGAAGATGAAGGAAGAGAAACACTCACATTGGAGTGTTCCTTGCTTGAAGACCATCAAAGTGAAATGTATGATGAAGAATGTCTCATGGAGGAGATAAATGAAGAGTGTATTATGGATAATGCATCTACAATTCTCATGAAGGAGAATAAAGAAGATGATGATGGAGAAGCAATGTTCATGGACGATCATTGGCTTAAATACCATTCAATTGGAATGGATGTGTGCTCTCTTGAAAAAACAAATAAAGTTATGTGGGATGATGATCCACAAGAAAAGTTTTATGAAGAGGATATGGAAGTGATAGGCTTCTTGTTTGAAGATCACTCATCAAGGGTGAAGGATGTGTTGTGTGAAGAAAAGAACACACAAGACTCTCTCATTTGGTATATGGAAAGTGAGAGGGAAAATAGGATAGAAATAGAAAATAGAAATGAGATTGCTGATTTTATTATCGTAATGGCAAAGGAAACATCACTCATGGATGAAGATCACTCACTTGGAGTGACTACATTGCAGAAAGAGAGTTGTCTTGAAAAGGCAACTATGTATGATTGCTTGAATGAATGGTGTTTCAACACACCAACATGGATTGAAAAAAGGAGGAGAACTCTTAGTGAAGAGTTGATGGTTGATCTTGAAGCACCATACAATGAAGGATAACTACTACAAAATAGCTTTATGGGAAGCACCAAATCTACTCATACTAAAGGTAATTTTTTTATGATTATTGATTTGTTTTTTGTGAGCAGGAATGAAAAGAAAGGTGATTGTTTCATTGAGACAACTTTGATGAAGAGTCTTCTTGGAGAGAAGACAGTGATGGAGAACTTGGGTCACATGGATCAAAATGATGTGCTCAAAATTCCTTGGGAGAAAGATTCTTGTAAAGTCATTGTTTTGAGAGAATATTTGTGTGAGCAGCAACATTATGTTGCATATGTAGTTGGTCATTATATGGCCATATTTGTTGTGATTTTTTGTGTGAAAATATGTGAAAGAGTTGTATGGTATAATAATCTATGTGATATGAATAATTGTAAATACTCATGTGGAGTATTGTTTAGTGTTGAAGATGTAAAAGAAGATAAAAATGTGAGAGCATGGTTTAAAGACCATAATGATAAAGATGTAAGAGAGTGGTTGCTGGAAACCACAAGAGGAGATAATTTTGTTGAAGGAGGAGCTAATAAAAAAAGGAAGGAACTCAAGCATTTGTAGAAAATTCCACATGAAGAGTGGAAGGAGTGCCACCATAAGTATTTTGCAAATTATGATTTCTTGATTCAATATTGGAGGAAACGTAAGAGAAAAATTTTCTTCCAACTCTGTGATGCTTAAATAACTCTTGCATGAATGTATTTAGCATCAAGGGGGAGAATGTTGGAATATTTTCAATATTTCCTCCTTAGTCCTAAGTATTAAGTCCTAGTATTTAGTTTTAGTTTAATGTTTTGATTTACATATTTCTAGTTAATTTGATTAGCATACATTGAGGTTTTGGCTTGGTTGGTCAATGTTTAACCATAGTCCAAGATTAGAATGTTGTTAGGATAAGAGATATATTTAAGTTAGTTTGTTGTAATAAGTTTGAGAGGATTTATCTCAACCACTGTGTCTATTTTTAGTTCTTTCAATAACTATAAAACTATGTAATGCATTGTTGATCAATAGAATAATTTCACCATTGTTTCTTAGGAGGTGGACGATGGAGGATGTTGAACTTAGCTAAAAACCAAAATTTTATTAAAGTTATTAGACCGACCTTGGCTATGGATCCTATCACTCACTATCAAATTGTGGATGATACTATCATTCATGTTTAAGCTTTAGTCAAGGAGGTGAAGGGAATTATGCAGGTGTTATCCTTGTATGAATAGGCTTCTAATCAAAAGATCAACTTCTCTAAGAGTGGTTTTTTTTATCAACACTCCTATCCCAAAACAAAGGAAGATCATGTATATTATCCAATGCTCAAGTGTAGAGCTGCATTCAACCTACCTCAATATGCCAATCTTAAAAGGCCCAATCAAGTAGGAGCATTGGAACCTAGTATTAGATAGGTTCCAAAGTAAGTTGGTTGGTTGGAAGGGGCCTCTTCTAAGTTAGGTAGGTATGCTCCAACTGTTGAGGTCTATTAGTCAAAGTATTCCCATATTATTTATGTCTTTGTTCAATATTCCTGCCAAACTTATTGATAGGATAGAACAAATCCAAAGAAGATTTCTTTGTACAGGTGTGGAAGAGAGGCAACATAAATATTTGGTGGCTTGGAAAAAGGTTTGCACTCGCAAGAAAGAGGGAGGGCTAGGAATATTAGATAGATGAAAAAATACCTTATATCTAAATTTGGTTGGTGGTTGATCCATGAGGAATTTTCCCTATGGAAAAAATATTGAAGATCAAGTATTTGGAGAACTCGATTCCTTATTTCAATGAGAATACTCTGATGGATTTAGCTCTATGGAATAATCTTGTGAAAAATAAAGAGATACTATGGAGAGGGTTATGCTGGGTGGTTAAAAATGGAGAGGATGTGGATTTTTTAGATGACGCCTGGTTGCTTGGCCATCCCCTCTATTTTTATCCTAGACTAAATATTTTGGAGGTCCCTTTGACAGGAATGTTTGGAAATAAAGTCTCTAACTACATGCTAAATATGGACACCTCTAATACATAGAAATACATTTCTATTGATTCAACCGATTCAAACATTCATTACTATCTTTAAGAATTAAATTCTAAACTATAGTGGTATCACCTTGTGAACTCCTAATAGAAGGACCGTATGATATGGTGTTGGGATCCCTCTGGTGAGTACTCTATTAAATTTGGTTATTGGATCAAAGGAAGACTGTCTCTCCACACGTTTCTATGGTAAATATGTGGTCAATATTTTTGACCCCCAAAATTACCCTCTTCCAATGGCTGGTAATTTAGAATAAGAACCTCACCTTGGATAACTTAAAAATAAGGGAATGGCTCCTCTCTAATAGATGTGCCCTTTGTTGTAAAGATTAATAGGTAATTGATCATTTATTTATTTATCACCCCTTTTATTATAAAGTGCTAACTTTATTGCTAGCTGAATGTAGTAGTACTTGGGTTTTGCTAAATTCCTTTTTGAAAGTTTCTGACCAATTGTAGTCCCCTTTCTCTAGCAAACAACTCAGTTCTCTTTGGTGTTCATTACTTCCTCACTTCATCTGGAGTATAAAGTTAGAAAGAAATAGGAGAATTTTTGAAGGGAAAGAAAGAGGAACAACGATATTTTATAGATTTGAAGAGCACCAAAAATGCTCGTTTTTTGTATGCTTTAATGGGATAATTGTCCAACATTATTATATTAGAAATATATTTTTTGTGAGATTATTGTATACATTAAATTGAAAATGACGTATTATGCCTAACGTGTGTTTTTAGTGCAAATTGTGTGTAGATACAGTATTTTATTACTTTTTTTCACCTTTCAGTCGAGGTCCCATGCAGACCTAACATTTGATGACTTTCATAATGTGATTAAGGAATGGTTGGTGATCAAACGAAGATAGTGCATAGGAGCAAGGCATTCCAAATTGCCAAGGTATAATGCATGTCTCCCAATCACAAGCTGGAAGACACTTATTTTCCAGTGAAAAGGAAGCACCTATCTCCCAATGAATAGAACAAGTGCTTGTTTCCTAGCAATAGGCTGGATGATACCTGAATTTTGACAATAGAGCAAGTGTCCATTGTTTGACAACCAAAAAGTGATAACTTTTAGCAAATGAGAAAAGGCTATATATGATGCCTTTATCCCAGTGATAGATCAAAAAGATACTTGTATTCCAATGAGTAGATGAAAAACACTTATACCTGATGGAATAAAGTGTGCATTGACCATGTAATTAGAAGACCATGCATAAAATTAGATGAATATTGTTGTGAAAGCATAGGGAACGCTATGGTTATTCTAAATAGGTTAATTTTAGTGCAAATTATATTTTATTAGATGTTTAATTAATTTATGCACGTGCCCATGTAGTGAATCACGTTGAAATGAATAAAATTAGCATAGTTTAATTTGTAATAAGGGATGGCCGCATTTTGTATAAAATGCAGGCCATCCCTAAAGCGAAAGATGCTAAAATTATTCTACAATAAAACTATATTTTTTGTACTGCAATAAATAAAAATCTTGAGTGTTTTATTATTTTTTGCATGTGAAGAGTGACCATGTGAATTAGCTGGGCAGATGTCTATAAGAGCCTAGGACCACTCCAAGAAGTATTCCTCCCCTATTTTTCTGTTATCATTATTTATTTCCTGTTATTTTATTTTTACAAGTGTGTTTCTTATTTTATTTATTTTTGCACTGTGTGTTTAATGTCTACAATTTCTTGCTTTCTTCAATTTTACAAGTGTGTTTAATTTCCTATAATTTACTTTCAACCGTGTGTTCACTTTTCTATAAATTTCCTTTCAGTCATGTGTTTGATAATGATAGTTTAGATTTATTTTCCTACATTTAAATTCTTTTGGTTTGGATGAACTCCAACTACACGAACAACACACCCCCACCAAACCACAAGTGACACATAGGACTCATCTCTCAATTTACTACAGGCATATACTTTGCATTGGTACTCAAAAAGCTTACGAACTCCCAGATTGATAAAATTAAATGGAAGTAAAATTAACTATTTTCAGAAACATATTTTCTACTCACCATTTTGGTGTCATTGTTTGGGAGTGCCAAATGTAGTATTCAAATTTATAGGACAATCAAAACTAAAACATAAAATTTAGATTAAGCTTACCCATATATTTTCTACCTAATATTATATGAGTCCACCATGATTAAGAGGACCAAATGACTGTTTTATTAAAAGTAAAGATATCACTCCAAAAATACCTAAAAATCCTTCTAAATTTACTTCTAAAACATCTAGAATAAATCTTAAAATTGAGATAACATCTCCTCTAGTGGTACATTGGCGTAGTCACCCAATATTTGAATAAAGTTCTTCTCACCATTTAAGGATAACATCTTTTGATGGAGGACTAGTTTTAGGCCTTGGTTTAAAGAACCCAATCTAAAGAGGATTTATTGAATATTCAACAATGGAAAATAGTTGAAGATGAAACTGTTTCAAATTTTGAATTAGTGTGAATATTCAAAAACTACCTTGGAAGTAGCATGTGTAGAACCTACATCACTTAGAAATATGGTTGAAAATAAAGAAGCTTCAACCAAATTTGAATTTCCAATTGAGGAAGCAAGAGAAGAAACCAAGATGAAACACATATCTCTCACTCATATTCTCACCTTTAGAGGACTTCTAGATGAGTACCCTAACCTATTCCTTTTTAAATTTGATGTATTATTTAGTTTAGTGGACTACAAATCAGATATCCAAAAGCTGAATTATTTCTCTCTACACTAGATGATTCAACACTACACTGGTTCATCAATTTTGGGAACAAACACATTGCAACCTAGGAGGATATGAAAAAAATCTTCCTAGACCAATACCAAAACTTTGGTCGGGCATGATATGCCAAGGAAGAAGTCCTAGATAAGTCCCAAAAAGAGGAGGAATCATTGGAAGACTATTGAGATAGATTTAACTTCAATTTGCAAAGATCACCCCATGCAAAGCTGGGTGAGAAGTCCTTAAGAAGCATATTATTAAGGGGTCTCACAAATGAGTCCCTAGAAGTTTTTAATTTGATATCGAGAGGGGATATTTACCAACATAAAATGTCAGATGTCTAATAATTGTGTCAAAATTATTCATGAAGAAAAGGTAAACCCACCAATCGAGTCCCAAAAACCATAGCCTCCATAACTAAAACAAAAATAGGTAATATACTAGATGATATTAAGAGTGAGATGTTATAATCTCTTACACTTCAATTAGATACACTCCTAATTCAAAAAAAGTAGGAAACTGAAGCAACACTAGCCTTATTTTGCTTAAAATGTAGGAGAAAACATCCTAAAATTGAGTGTCTAAAAAATAAAGTCAAAGTGTGTGCTATCTATCAAAAGGATCATAAAATGTAATTGTGCCTACAAATAGCAAACATGAGAGAATAACCTAAAGTACTAGAAACGTATTATATGGCTAACGAGAGAAACTAGCAACAGTTTCCTTCTGGAAACAATATGCTAGGAGGAGTATCTCCTTATGGGGGAGTCAATTATACGAACCAAGGTCAGACTCAACCACCCAACATGGGATTGTGGGGTCATAATCCTTGGATGAATGCCATCCAAGGGTCTAATCCTTACATCCCTTATCCATGGGTACCTTATCAGCAAGCTAGAACACAGTGGAGGAATTACAATGCATGGACTTCACCTCCACAAAACACAACTCAAATTCCACTGCAACCTAGTTTACCTCCACCTCCTACTTCTAGGCCAATTTAGCTACCTACACAACCAAATACAAATCCAAACAATAAGATAAACCAGCCCACATATCAGATAAAAACGAAGATTTTTTCCATGTATCATATTAGAGTAGATTACAATCTTGTATAGCTTAGATCAGGTGGGAAATTTGGAGTAGATACAACTCCTCCTATAGTGGAGGAAGAGGATGTAGAAATAGAGGTAGAAGAACAACCACCTTTGATAGAAGAGGTGGAAGAAAATAAAACTTAAAAAAAATATAAAAATGAAGGGCTTCCACCTTTTTTGAAGAGATTACAGGAACCCAGAAAGCCACTGCAGTCAAAATTTGACATTATACAAGGCTTAAAAAACCTGATAGTCATGATTCCCCTTTATTAGGCCATTAGGGACATAACAATCTATACTAAGGCAATTAGATAATTATGTCTAAAAAAATAGGAATAAAATAATCAAAAGTAGTTAATGTGGTAGGTCAGTTGGATGATATCATGTTAGACAACACCTACCATGCCAAATACTCTGATCCAGGTTGTTGACAATTTGAGTTATTTTGTGTTGTCATTGATGTCACATGGATCACATTGAATTTTGGTGGCAAAAGCACTTCATAAATAATAATTTATGATATTTTAGAGAGAGAGGATATATACAGGGTTTTGTGGCACAAGAGGTATATAATATTTATTTTTTAAAATATTATATTAATGGTTTTTATTAAAACCAATGGTAAAGGTTTTTATTAAAACCAACGGTAAGGGTTTTTATTAAAACCGATGGAAAGGTTTTTTATTAAAACCAATGGAAAGGGTTTTCATTAAAACCATTGGAAAGGGTTTTTCATTAAAACTACTATGCTAAGAATTCTCCAAATTATGATGGATGATAAGGTTTTCCAATAAAACCTAGGTGCAAAAAGTTTCATGGAAAAATTCAAAAGAATGAAGGAGATATCCCAATTCAAATTTAAGAGGTGAATTATTAAATTTTTATTTAATAATTCTAAGGTCTAAAGTTAAATTACATTATCCACCGATGTGCAAAGGTTGGGGATATTAATAAAGTTCGCCGATGTCATTCAAAGGCATGGAGGTGCATATAAATAAAAGGTTAAAACCTTTGTTTATAGAAGACTTGACATAGCGCATGAGAGAGAGTCATAAAAAGGGGAGCAGCAAAGAAAGAAGGATAAATAAATTTCAATTTGAGAGCAAGGTCAAGTAAACAACATGGAAAAGTGATGTCATGGAGGACTCCTTATCACAGTTGGCAGTGCACAAACTTTTCACAAGGAAGGTTGACTATTCAAATCCCGCCAGGGGTAAAGTATTTTGCTGAGAAAGGCAATTTGGATTTTCAGATTCGAAGCACAAGACAAGATGGATGTTTGGGATTAATATCCCAATGTGGGCTAGCACCCACATGGTAAGCACCTCACAATGCCAGGAGAGAGGAACAGAGTTCGACTCCCGTGAACGTGTGAAGGCGCATTAATTTTTTGTAAAGATGATTTCGAAGGTTACGAAGGCAGCAAATTTCATATAAAGGTACTTATCTCTAGAGCATGGTCATATTTTTTTATTACAAAAGTTTTGGTGCATTAAAATTATTTATGTGATAAGTAGGGAGTCATAAGGAGTTTAGGGAAATAAATGCTTGCTATATGTGTTAATGTGCTTAGGGAGTTATAAGGTGTAGAATTAAATATTTGTTATTGCTGTGTGTGATTAGGGAGATATAAGGCGTGGAAATAAATATTTGTGATTGTTGTATGTGGAGTTATAAGGTGTGGAATTAAAAATAAAAGCATAGGTGCTTGTTATATGTGTTAATGAAATTAGGGAGTCATAAGGTTGAAAAGTGTTGAACTTGTTAAATTTCCTAGTGCATAATTTAATTATGAAATTAAACTAGGAACTTGAGACCTAGTTAATTGCTACCTTGAGTTAGAAGACATGCATATGAGTTAGGGTTTGAAGTTGAAGACAAATTGTTTGATTATGTGCCTTGGTTATTGAGAGGAAGTGGATGGATTAGAAAATTAATTTTATGGATAAAATTGATACTTGAGTTCCATGATTGCTTTAGTGGAGTTCATTGAGAGTATTGCCATTATTGAGGAGGTTTTTGCTATTTATTTGAGGATATTATTGTTGGTTACTTGTTAAGTCCATTGCCACTATTTGAGACCATTGAGGAGATCATTTTCTAGTCACTTGTGGATACATTTTTCTTTCATTTGAGGATATCATTGTTGGCTATTTGAGAGCTCTTTGCTTGAGGGAGTTGTGCTTGTTTCTTGAGAGCTTATTGACATTGCATGAGGAATATATTATTGAGAACCTATTGCTATAACTTGTGGAGATTGTCCTTGGTTGGTTGAAGTCCTCATTGTTATTGCTTGGAGAGGTTTTCATTAGAGAGCTCATTTTCCATACATTTGAGAGTACATTATTGAGCATTGTTGTTATCCATTTGAGAGTACATTATTGAGCATTGTTATCATCCATTTGAGAGATCATTTGTCATACATTGTTGAGATCATTGTTGTCATCCATTTAATAGTACATTGCCATTCATTGTTGAGCACATTGTTGAGTATTATCATCATTCATTTGTTATCCATTGTTGAGTTCATCATTGAGACTTGCATTCATTGATTTGTGGTTGAGATTTGAGTGCTACTTGAGAGTCATTGGTTGAGCCTTTGGGACATAATTTTTGGATAGGTTTGAGAAAAATTTTGTGCATGATTGGTTGAGCCTTTGGGAAGGCTTTTGGGATAGAATTTATGGATAGATTTGAGACAACTTTTGTGCATGATTGGTTGAGCCTTTGGGAAGGCTTTTGGTACAAAATTTCTAGACAGATTTGAGACAAATTTTATGCATGATTGGTTGAGCCTTTGGGAAGGCTTTTGGGATAGAATTTCTAGACAGATTTGAGACAACTTTTGTGCATGATTTTTTGAGCCTTTTGTGAAGGCTTTGAGAATATATTTGGGACAACATTTGATAAGGATTGTTTGATCCTTGTGAGATGACATTGAGGTAGATTTGTGACTAGTGAAAGAGATAGGATAGAAATAAAAAACACATCAACACCAGTTGCCTAGATGAGTAGATCAGTGGATATTCTAGCTGAGCAGATTAATGGATAGCCTAGCTAAGTAGATTAGTGGATGTCCTAGCTGAGTAGATCAGTGAATAGCCTAGCTGAGTAGATTAGTGGATAGCATAGACAAGCAGATCAGTGGATAGCCTAGCTAAGAATATCAGTGGATAGCCTAGCTAAGTAGATCAGTGGAGAGCCTGGCTGAGCAGATCAGTGGAGCCCACCTAAGAATATCAGGACAACCTATCTTTGAGCAGATCAGGACAACCTAGCTTTGAGAAGATCAAAGTAATCATTTGTATTGGGATAATGATCCCTATTTATTTGTGAAATATTATAAGGATAATATCTTGTGGACAACCCCACATTGGGGGAACCAAGTTAAATATTGTGTCTCAATTGTGTGTGATTATTTGTTCACTTGCTTACTATTTCTATTTATGTTATTAATGCACATTGCTATATTTAGTTATTGCAAGTGAGGACACTAATTGATATTGGTTTGGAAAGAAAGTAAAAATTGGAGTTCACCCCCCCTCTCAGTATAAGCTTGTGTTCTTGACAGGTATCCTAGTATTAATAGTTCAAATTACAGGCTTACAATTACCCAATACATTAGTAGATCTAGGAGTTGCCATAAATGTCATGCCATAAGAAACCATGCAAAAGCTATAACTCACAAATATGAAGCCAACCAAAATAGTGCTCCAATTGGTTGATCAATCTATAGTACTCCCAGAGGGAATGCTTGAAGATGTTATAATAGTAGATGCATGGGAGTATTTGGCAGATTTTCTAGTGTTGCAATATAGATCTGGATTGGGTGGTTATCCACTTATATTAGGTAGACATTGGATGGCCACAACTGACATTGATATAAATTGTAGGATAGGAAAAATGATGATCTTATATGGATAGAATATTAAAAACTTAATCATTTATCCACCTACACAATCCACTATTTTTTTGGGAGAACCAAGTTGTGAAGTCTTAAATACTAATGCCTTGAAAATGCTTCAACCAATAATGGATCTATATGAGATAGAGGATGACACCGATGAATATCAAGTCATAACAAACTTTTTCCAAGGAGAATCCTCACATCCTTTAAGAGAATCCCCACTTGTAGGCAATAAGGAGAATCATGTCAAACATATAGAGGTAGCACTTGGCATATTGTTGAACATTGATAATGGGTTGTTAACTATTCAAGAGGGCAAATTAAAATAAAAACTAGTCAAACATAAAACAACTTTTGCATAGGATTACAAAGATGTGAGGGGGATTGCACCCAAAGTCTACATGCATAGAATATATTTAGAATATGATGTAAGATCGGTAAGACAACCCAAAGAAAAATAAATCTCAAAATGAAAGAAATTATCAAAGCTAAATTACAAAAACTTTTATCAGTTGGATTTATTTATCCTATATCGAATAGTCAATGGGTATCATATTTAGTGGTGGTGCCTATGAAAAATGGCAAGTGGTAAATTTATTGTTATCATACATTTAAGAGTACATTGCCATTCATTTTTGAGTACATTGTTGAGTATTATCATAATTCATTTGTTATCCATTGTTGAGTTCATCATTGAGCCTTGCCTTCGTTGATTTGTGGTTGAGATTTGAGTGCTATTTGAGAGTCATTTGTTGAGCCTTTGGGAAGGATTTTGGGACAGAATTTTTGGATAGATTTGAGATATCTTTTGTGCATGATTGGTTGAGCCTTTGAGAAGGCTTTTGGGACAAAATTTTTGGATAGATTTGAGACATTTTTATGCATGATTTTTTGAGCCTTTGGGATGGCTTTTGGGACAAAATTTATGGACAAATTTGAGACAACTTTAATGCATGATTGGTTGAGCCTTTGGGAAGGCTTTTGGGATAGAATTTTTGGACAGATTTGAGACAAATTTTGTGCATGATATTTTGAACCTTTTGTGAAGGCTTTGAGAACATATTTGGGACAATATTTGAGCAGGATTGTTTGAGACTTGTGAGAAGGCATTGAGGCAGATTTGTGAGTAGTGAAAGAGAATAGGACAAAAATAAAAAACACATCAACACAAGTTTCCTAGATGAGTAGATCAGTGGATAGCCTAACTAAGAAGATCAGTGGATAGCCTAGCTAAGAAGATCAGTGGATAGCCTAGCTAAGCAAATTAGTGGATGGCCTAGTTGAGTAGATCAGTGGATAGCCTAGCTGAGTAGATCTATGGATAGCCTAGCTGAGAAGATCAGTGGAGAGCCTAGCTAAGTAGATCAGTGGATAACCTAGTTGAGTAGATAAGTGGATAGCCTAGCTGAGTAGATCAGTGGAGAGCCTAGCTAAGCAGATTAGTGAAGCCCACCTAAGAATATCATGATAGCCTAGCTTTGAGTAGATAAAATTAATTATTTGTATTGGGATAAGGGTCCCTATTTATTTGTGAAATATTATAAGGAAAATATCTTATGTAATACACCACATTGAGGGAACCACATTAAATATTGTGTCTCAATTGTGTGTGATGATTTGTGCACTTTCTTACTATTGCTATATTAGTTATTAATGCACACTGCTATATTTGGTTATTGCAATTGAGGACACTAATTGATATTGGTTTAGAAAGAAAGTAAAAAGTGAGCACTATACTGTTCACCCCCCCTCTCAGTACAAGCTTGTGTTATTCAATTGGTATCAGAGTGGATTTCTTAAAAATGACTAATAGCTTGAGGGTAAATTCTACAAGAACATAGATGGCTTCACAGAATGGATCATCTACAAGTAAGGCTCCACTATTTGACAATAACAATTATGATTTTTGGAGCATGAAAATGAAGAACTATTTGATATCACAAGGATATGAGGTATGTCAGATGGTTTCAAAAGAGTATAAGGTTGAAGGTGATCCCAAGACAGATAAGACTATCAGGAAATTGGTTGAGATCACTTCAAAGACAATGAATTGTATTCTAAGTGGGTTTCATGAGATAGATTTTGTAAAGGTTATGGTATGTAATTCAGATAATGAAATGTGGACCAAGTTGCGGAATACCTATGAAGGAGATTCCAAGGTAAAGTTGGAAAAACTACAAACTCATAGAAAAATATTCAAAGAATTGAAAATGGAATATTTTGAAAATATTGTAAAGTTTTTACTTCGAGTTGATGAGATTGCTAACACCATGAGAGGCCTAGGATTTGAGATGAAATAATCAGATGCTACTCAAAAGGTTTTGAGACCACTTCCCATGAAGTATGATGCAAAGGTGTCAGCGATAGAAGAAATAATGAATATAAAAAAGCTAATAATGGAAGAAATACAAGGAACTCTCATAACTTATGAGATGAGGATAGATAAGCATCAGGCTCCATATAAAGAAATTGCATTCAAATATTTAGAGAAAAATAAAGGGAAATATCCAAAGACATATAGAGATTCAGATAATTATGAGGAATCTAACTTCATCAAAAGGAAAAAAGACTCAAGGAATTATAGGGATATGAAGAAAGTCAAATGCTACAAATGTGGTGATTATGGTCACTATGAAAATAATTATCCACATGAAGAAAACAATGATGATGAAAAATAGGATCACAAAAGAAAATAAGAAGGAAAGCACAAGAATGACAAAGATGATAGGTACAAGCAAAGCAAGAATGAGAAGAAGAAAAGTTTTCGTAAGACTAAGAAAAATTTCTACATTGAGGAAGCAAATGATGGCTCAGATCACAGTGATAGAGATCACTCAGATGATGAAAAGGAAGAACATCTATTCTTAGGAATGGAAGGTGAAACATAACAATGCTTTGTGTGTGGTCAACGAGATCACAAATCAGGATATTGCAATGACTTCAATGATAGTGAAGATGAAATGACATACTAAGGAAACATGCAAAGACAAAGGATTCATGAGAGTTTGTTTTCTATAGAAGAAGATAATGATCTCAGTGACAATGAATATGAAGAAGGGTTTTTCTATGGGATAAAATATGTAGAAGCATAACTTCCACTCCAAACAGAAGAATTTAAACAAGAGGATATTTCAAGAAAGAGAGATGTATTAGTTGATCTAAAAGAAGAATTCAATGATATCCATGAGCAACTACAAGAGGTTAAGGAGAATATAAAATAATTGAGGTGTTCCATAATTGAGAATTTTGATCCATCACATGACTCAAAAGGTCAAGACATTTTCACTGAGAAGGAAACATGTATTTTAGAGATAATAGAGACAGATGCTAATTTGCTATTGGACACAAATGAAGAGAAAGATGAAGAAAGTTCCAAAGCTCCTATGGCTCCAAATATCCAATTTGGATCTTGTTTTGAGATAGGTGAATCAAGTTCAAAATGCAAAGAAATTCTTGAAGAAGAAAGCAAGGAAGAAGTTAAGGAAGAAGATTTGGATACCACAAAGAATGATCAAGGATACAATGCACAAGTCAAAGATGATCATACTGATAATGGTCAAGAAATGTATGAGGAACCAAGGCATGAACAAAGGGATTTTCAAGGACATTATTTTTCTTGTAATGTATTTGGACACAGGGCTATACACTATAGGGTCTATGGATCAAAGAAGTTTGATTTTTCTAGAAGGAACTTCAAAGGAAGAAGGTATGGTTTTTAGGGACATTGCTTCTTATGCAACATGATTGGTCGTAGAGCTTCTCAGTGCAAAGGAAATGAGCAATATAGTTTTTATTATAGAGATACACAATTCAGAGGTCATGGTCAAAATGATTATGGAAACTGAGCTTCACAATACAACGTTCAGGAAAGGAATGGATATGGAAATAATTTCAAGAAAGAATTCAGGATATGGGCACCATCCAAAGGCTGCAATATCAAGTGTTTTAATTGAAATAACTTTGGACATATTTCAAGATGGTTTAGGACTCAATTCAAAATAGGTTCAAGGCAAGAAGGTCAAGCAGTATCAAGGCAAGAAGGTCAAATAGGTTCAAGAAAATAAGATCAAGTAACTCATCAAGAAAAATATATCAAAAAGATGTGGAAGGAAGTTGACAAAGGAAAGGAATAATGTAAGATGAGAGTAAATGTACTCCCACCCCAAAATTAATCACCTCAAGAGGGAATGTGGTAGGGGGGCTAAGCTTAAGATTCATATCTTTTAGCCCCATAGGTATCCCTTTTGCCATTGATGTCAAAGGGGGAGAGATTTGAGTAAGGGGAAGAGAATTGATTTAGGGGGAGCAACCTCCAAAGAGAGTATTGAGATAGGGGGAGCAACCTCCAAAGAGAACATTGAGATAGGGGGAGCAACATCCATAGAGAGTATTGAGTTAGGGAGAGCAAATTTGATTTTAAGAAATGGCTTTTGCAGTGATTGTGGTGATTTGCATTAGAGGTGTTGCCATCAATGAAAAAGGGGGAGATTGTTGGCAATTTGAGTTATTTTGTGTTGTCATTGATGTCACATGGATCACATTGAGTTTTGGTGGCAAAATCACTTCATAAATAATCATTTATGATATTTTGGAGAGCAAGGATATATATAGGGTTTTGTGGCACAAGAGGCATATAATATTTAATTTTTAAAATATTATATTAATGGTTTTAATCAAAACCAATGGTAAAGGTTTTTATTAAAACCAATGGAAAGGGTTTTTATTAAAACCGACGAATGGATTTTTTATTAAAATAAACAGAAATGGTTTTCATTAAAAACATTGGAAAGGGTTTTTCATTAAAACCACTATGCTAAGACTTCTCCAAATTATGATGGATGAAAATGTTTTCCAATAAAACCCAGGTGCAACAAGTTTCATGGCGAAATTCAAAAGAATGAAGGAGATATCCCAATTCAAAGTTAAGAGGTGAATAATTAAATTTTTATTTAATAATTCTAAGGTCTAAAGTTGAATTACATTATCCACCTATGTGCAAAGGTTGGGGAGATTAATAAAGTTCATCGACGTCATTCAAAGACATGGAGGTGCATATAAATAAAATGTTAAAACCATTGTTTATAGAAGACTTGACATAGCGCATGAGAGAGAGTCATCGAAAGGGGAGCAATGAAGAAAGAAGGATAAATAAATTTTGATTTGAGAGAAAGGTCAAGTAAAAAGCATGGGAAAGTGACATAACGAAGGACTCCTTAGTGCAGTTGGAATCACACAAACTTTGCACAAGGCAGGTTCGCTGTTAGAATCCCGCCAGGGGCAAAGTATTTTGTTGAGTAAAGAAGACAAATCTCCACCTGTAGATCAAACCATGTATAGATCAGTGGAGAGCCTAGCTAAGTAGATCAGTGGATAGCCTAGCTGAGCAGATTAGTGGGCAACCTCCAAAGAGAACATTGAGATAGGGGGAGCAACCTCCATAGAGAGTATTGAGTTAGGGAGAGTAACTTTGATTTTTAGAAATGGCTTTTACAGTGATTGTAGTGATTTGCATTAGAGATGTTGCTATAAATGACAAAGGGGAAGATTAGGACAATACCTCTAATGCAAATGCCCTAGGATTCCTTATAGATCAAAAGGATTCCTTTTCCCAATAGCAAAAAAGAATTGAGATCATTTTTTGGGAAGATTAATTTTGTCAGAAAATTTATTTCAGGTTTTTCAAAAATTGCAAAACCCTTGAATGATATGTTAAAGAAAGAGACCCAAATCAAATGGATGAATGAAAATAGGGATGCTTTCCAAAGAATCAAGGATGGGATTTCTAGAGCCCCAGTTTTAGTGAGTCCTACCTATGCGAAGACTTTCTACATTTACACATTTTCTTCAGACCATTCCTTTGTGAGTGTTCTAACTCAGAAGAGTGAATGCAACATTGAAAATCCCATTGCATTCTTTAGTACTCCTCTCAAAGATGAGAAATTGGGATATTCCATCTTGGACAAGCAAATGTATGCCCTATTTAAGACTGTAAAAAAATTCAGACACTATATAGTCCACAGTAGGGTGTTTGCTATAGTCCCAGATCCTGCAGTTAAATCCATGTTTATACAGAATGAACTAGGTGAAAGGCAAGGTAAGTGGATCTCAAATCTTCAAGAATTTGATCTTGAAATTCAACCTATGAATATAGTGCGGGGACAAGGGCTGGTTAAGGCCATAGCAAAAAAGGATCCCTTAGTTTCATGTCAGCATTATGAAATAGCAGATATAACTGAAGATGAGTGGTACGTAGATGTTGTGTATTTTTTACTAAATGGTAAGTGTCCACCACATTTAAATTCTACTCAATGAAGAGCCTTGCATCTAAAATATGCTAATTTTCTAATCATATCCGGTGCATTATACAAGAAAAACCATGAAGTAATTTACCTTCGTTGTGTTGATCGAAAAGAGGCAACACAAATACTCGAGGAATTCCACGGTAAGTATGGGACGAGACATGGGTTTGCTAATGCCACAACCCATCAAATACTTAGAGCTAGTTACTATTGGCCTCAATTGTTCAAAGATGCTCATGCTCATGTGAGGTCATGTCATACTTGTCAAATTTTAGCAAATAGAGAAAGGGGTGCTTCTATGTCATTACAATATGTAATCGAGTCCAGAACTTTTGCACAATGGGTTTTGGATTTTGTTGGGATCATCAGTCCCAATTCATCTGATTCCCATAAATACATTCTCACGGCTAAAAATTATTGCACAAGGTGGACGGAAGCTATTCCCACTAAAAATGTGACTTTAGAAGTTGTTATTAAATTATTAGAGGATAACATTGTCACTCGATTCGGAATGCCTAACTCCATTGTAAGTGAAAATGGTTCCGCTTTCTCCTCTCTAGAATTTGCAAATTGGGCATTCGAAAACATGGTGAATTTGAAGTTTTCTTCAAATTATTATCCACAAGGTAATGGATTGGCTGAGTCTTCTAATAAGAATTTGTTATGTGTCATTAAAAAGTTGCTTGAAAGAAATCCTAGAGATTGACATAATAATCTTAAGTTGGCTCTTTGGGCTGATAGAATCAAAATCAAGGAATCATTAGGAACATATCCTTACCACTTAGTTTATGGACAAGATCCTATTTTCCCCACAAATCTTAAGTTACAAACATTACATTTCATGGAAGATTACCTTGGAACTGATAATAAACTTGAAACTAGACTAACATAATTGATGCATATGGATGAAAAGTGGGATGAGGCTATGCTTCACTTTAGTAAACACCAAGATGTAGTAAAAAGTTGGTTTGATAAAAAGTCTAGAGTCAAAACATTTAAAGTTTCAGATTTAGTGTTGTTGTGGGATAAGAGACATGAGAGGAAAGAAGATCATGATAAATTTGATTACTTATGGTTGGGTCCTTACCAAATTTTAGAAGTCCTAGGTGAAAACAACTTTAGATTAAAAACCCTGGACGAAAAATATTTGGCTTTACCCGTCAATGGGCTGCATTTAAAGCACTATTTCCAGGCCTAAAATGGCAAGGCCTTGTATTATATGTAAATATGTCATGCTTTGTTTCTGCGTGTGCAGATTTGATTTTCTTAGGTGTGTGTTAGGTTTTTTTCCTTCAACCTTTATTTTAGCATGATGAGATTGTTCTGAATGAGGTTTTGGAGGCATTTTGATTGCATTGTTCTTTTCTTAGCTTAGAGTGTTGGTCATGGGACCAATTTTGGGCTTGATAAAAAAAAAGAAAAAAGAAAAAAAAGGGGGATAGCAAAGTGGTTAGTTTGTATCCTTATCAATATTCTAAAACTAGAAGTATATGAAACAACAGAATTGTATTATAGAAAGCTCCACGAGCACTACAAACACATTAAAGAATATCGTTTGAAATTTGGCATTTGTCAATTTTACAAGATAGGGTGAAGCATTTTTGTATAATCCATATTACCCATTTGTGTTTAGGATACATTGCATAATAGCCTCAAGTCTCATTCCATTATGTATTTCAAAGACAACCACCAAAAGCATGTCAGACCCTCTTAGGATCATTGCACAATAAACATTAAGTAAGGTCTTGGGGTTGGAAACTGCTGCGAGCAGAGTTGCAGATTTGAAGGCAAGAGGGTCATTCTGGACCTGTTTGAGTTGTTTTCTTCCATTGACTAGTTTGGGAAAACTAGAAATTTCTGTTATTGTAAAATGACAAATCTTTAATACAGGAAGTTTCAGAAAGTTGCATCTTATGGACAAGAAAGGAGTCATTTTCTGCATGCAAGATTAAATGTCTATTTTTCCCCTTTTAAGATTTTAGGCTTGTAAATGGAGTTTATGCAAGTTTTCTTGGTTGTTTCATGTGAATGTTTAAATCTGAAAAACCTCATTTAAAACCCTAGGAGCCAGCACTTAGCTTATCCGGATTGTGCTTGTTTTGCAAGTCCAATAGGTTAGGTTGCATGCATGAAAACCTCGCATCTTCAATTTTTTTGGAATAGGATAGCATCAAACTGAATGTATCTTGTGTTCCATTTTCTGCATTTCATTTTCATTTTCTGCATTTTATTTTCCAAAAATTTTAACTTTTTTTTAATTTTCAGGCATTAAAATAAACATTTAAAAAATGTCAAAATCCAAAAATAATTTCACCATTGTGTAGGTTATACTACAGACTTCCAATATGCATTTTGAAATTTCATTTTCGGAGTTGTTTAGTATTTTTAAAAATTCATCGAAGTTGCTGTTTTGTTACAGATTTTAAAAATCCGAAAATAGAAAATTTCCATTTTAAGGTCAAATTTCATTTTTTTAGTTTTGTTTTGCACTCATGAGCCTATGATGACATTCCCTTCATGAAAATTCCAATTTCATTGAAGGAGTTATGTTTTATGGCATTTTCACAAATTTCCATTTTTTTAGCCTAAAATTACCCTCTCTTCATAAAAATTCTAATTTTACGAAAGAGGTAATTTGAGCACTACATCGTGGTCATATGAGGGCCAACTCACATTTGCTCTATTTTGGTTCAATGAACAACCACTAAAGTTTCATGGTAAAATAAACCAACATCGCCCCTTGTTTATAGTTACTTGCAATCACTACGGTGTTCCAAGCATTTAAAGTGAATATCTTTATTTAATATTACTAATACACATATGCAAATGCTAATATAGCGGAGACCTTGGAGAATTCATTTTTTTAACTTCTTTGCAAGAGGGGATTTGGAACCCAAATCCTAAGGAAGAGTGTACTTTTACAACTGAGTGAAAATACCACTCAACAAGGTCTAAAGTTGAATTACATTATCCACCTACGTGCAAAGGTTGGGGAGATTAATAAAGTTCATTGATGTCATTCAAAGGCATGGAGGTGCATATAAATAAAATGTTAAAACCTTTGTTTATAGAAGACTTGACATAGCACATGAGAGAGAGTCATCGAAAGGGGAGCAACAAAGAAAGAAGGATAAATAAATTTTGATTTGAGAGCAAGGTCAAGTAAAAAGTTTAGGAAAGTGACATCTCAGAGGACTCCTTAGTGCAGTTGGCAACACATAAACTTTGCACATGGCAGGTTTGCTGTTTGAATCCCACCAGGGGCAAAGTATTTTGTTGAGAAAGGCAATTCAGGTTTTCATATTCGAAGTGCAGGACAAGCTGGGTGTTTGGGATTACTATCCCAATATGGGTTGGCACCCACATGGTAAGCACCTCACAGCGCTAGGTGAGAGGAATAGAGTTCAAATCCCACGAAGGTGTGAAGGTGCATTGATTTTTGGCAAAGATGATTTCAAAGGTTACGAAGGCAACACATTTCATATAAAGGTATTTATCTCTAGCGCATGGTAATATTTGTTATTACCAAATTTTTGGTGCATTAAAATTATTTTTGTGATAACTAGGGAGTCATAAGGAGTTTAGGGAAATAAATGCTTGTTGTATGTGTTAATGTGCTTAGGGAGTTATAAGGTGTAGAATTAAATATTTGTTATTGTTGTGTGTGATTAGGGAGATATAAGGTGTGGAAATAAATATTTATGATTGTTGTATGTGGAGTTATAAGGTGTGGAATTAAAAATAAAAGCATAGGTGCTTGTTGTATGTGTTAATGAAATTAGGGAGTCATAAGATTGAAAAGTGTTGAACTTGTTATATGTCCTAGTGCTTAATTTAATTATGAAATTAACCTAGGAACTTGAGACCTAGTTAATTGGTACCTTGAGTTAGAAGACATGCACATGAGTTAGGGTTCGAATTTGAAGACAAATTGCTTGATTATGTGCCTTGGATATTGAGAGGAAGTGGATGGATTAGAAAATAAATTTTAAAATTGATACTTGAGTTCCATGATTGCTTTAGTGGAGTTCATTGAGAGTATTGCCATTATTGAGGAGGTTTTTTCTATTGCTTTGAGGAAATTATTATTGGTTACTTGTTAAGTCCATTGCCACTATTTGAGACCATTAAGGAGATCATTTTCTAGTCACTTGTGGATACATTTATCTTTCATTTGAGGAGATCATTGTTGGCTATTTGAGAGCTCTTTTCTTCAAGGATTTGTGCTTGTTTCTTGAGATATTATTGACATTACATGAGGAATATATTATTGAGAACCTATTGCTATCACTTGTGGAGATTGTCCTTGGTTGGTTGAAGTCCTCATTGTTATTGCTTAGAGAGGTTTTCATTAGAGAGCTCATTTTCCATACATTTGAGAGTACATTATTGAGCATTGTTGTTATCCATTTGAGAGTACATTATTGAGCATTGTTGTCATCCATTTGAGAGATATTTGTCATACATTGTTGAGATCATTGTTGTCATCCATTTAATAGTACATTGCCATTCATTGTTGAACACATTGTTGAGTATTATCATCATTCATTTGTTATCCATTGTTGAGTTCATCATTGAGTCTTGCCTCCGTTGATTTGTGGTTGAGATTTGAGTGCTACTTGAGAGTCATTGGTTGAGCCTTTGGGACATAATTTTTGGACAAATTTGAGACAAATTTTGTGCATGATTGGTTGAGCCTTTGGGATAGAATTTCTGGACAGATTTGAGACAACTTTTGTGCATGATTGGTTGAGCCTTTGGGAAGGCTTTTGGGACAAAATTTCTAGATAGATTTGAGACAACTTTTATGCATGATTGGTTGAGCCTTTGGGAAGGCTTTTGGGATAGAATTTCTAGACAGATTTGAGACAACTTTTGTGCATGATTTTTTGAGCCTTTTGTGAAGGCTTTGAGAACATATTTGGGACAACATTTGAGCAGGATTGTTTGAGCCTTGTGAGAAGGCATTGAGGCAGATTTGTGACTAGTGAAAGAGATAGGATAGAAATAAAAAACACATCAACACCAGTTGCCTAGATGAGTAGATCAGTGGATATCCTAGCTGAGTAGATTAATGGATAGCCTATATTCCATATACAACAGGTAAAAAAAATCATCTTTTGCAAGTGCTAGCGTCTAGAATGTCATAATAAAAGCATCTGTATTCACAATAACAAATGATATCTGTATCTAGTAAGTCAAATTGAGGTGTATGTATCCTAGCCAAAAGGGTGCCTATATCTGCAACATAGAGAAAGACACCTATCTTTCACATAAATAAAGGTTCTTGTATTCCAACGTAGTGATGAGTCCTTTCTTCTGTATTGAAGAAGTGACCATAACCATGATGGATCTAAAATATATGTGCATTTAAAGTCAAACTTTTTCATGAACCAAAGTATGTATGTTTTTATTTTTGATGGCAAAATCCATTTTCTTCCTAGTTTTTGATCGCCTAAGTTCACATCTTCCCATTGGTGACCCATTCATACTCTCAAGATACAAATAAATCAACTTCCAAGGGGGATGTGTGTCATCCCACGGTAAAATAAAATCTTCATATTTTCTTTAGTTTTTTGCACACAACCTTGAGACTAATAAAATTGCAGTACTCGATTTTTATTTGATGTGATTTCCCTGTATGAAAAAATTGCACATCATTAATTTGTCTCGAAGACAATGTTATCACATATCAACCAATAAAAATACACCACCAACATTTGCATATCATAATTCACGAAACACCATCTAGGTATGTACTAATTTTTCTATTATGCATGTGCATGATTTTCATAAAGAAAATATTTCTGTGTAATGTGTCAGCACATGTCCCACAAAACTTGTATCCAATCATACAACCCCCAAATCTGCAATATTGCACGTGGTGCCAATCGGAAGGAAGGAATTAGTTTTAATGGTACCCATCTAAATTTGGTACATGATTTAAGAATTAATTACACATATTACCCATAATTACTACTGATTACAAGAAGATAGGTGCCCTGTATGCATGGATACAGTTGCATGCTTTGGCATGTTTAAAAATGACAACAATGTATGTTTTTAAACACAAAGAAATTCAAATAAATAGAGTTGACAAATACCATGGGAGGAACTTCAAATAATCATGATCTAAAGAATTATGAGCCTTGGGATCTCTCGAGCATAATTGGTGTCATTAGGGATCAGTTCAAGGCTACCAAATGGATGGGATACTGGCACTTGGTTAGCCAAGACCAAGATCTTGTGGTGACACATGAATTTGCAACCTCTATGGATGATAGTGTCATAAGGATGCACAGACTAGTAATACCAATTACAAAGGCATACATTGTAAAGGTGTTAGTCTTCCATACATAGGGGCCTAGATGTATAAGGAGAACAATGTGGCATGATGCACACAACAATTTTTTGGGTAACCATAAACATAGATAACACAAGAAGGGATACAAAAAGAGCATATACCAAACTTATGGAAGAGTGTATTCGAGCAAGTGGTTTGATTTTTCACTTGTATTGGCAAGTATTCATGGTTGAAAACCAATCATTTCCGATTTCTCAATCACCTGCTGTATGGGAATTACATCAATATACCCTATTATTTAATGTGTTCCCCAAAATATGAATCCAGTAGATACAGGGTAGGCACAGTAATGACATTAGAGCATCATGAGCTGATTTCAACCCTAATTCGCTATGCCAAGGTGCATAGGGATACACTAGATGATGAAGAACATGTTGCAACTAACTCAACCAATGAGTAGCAGAACAATGAAGAAGATATTATTTTAGCAGAAGCAACTAGTGAGCAGCATGAAAAGGATTGAAAATCCAACTAAGTGTTCTATTATTTACAAAACATTATATAGGCACTAATGGCCCAAAATACATAACCAACCCATGAAATCATGGATTTGATTCAATACGCTTCAACCAAAAGCTACAAAGGTGCAAAGGAGAATGCACGTAAACTTCTAAGTTAAGATTGCTAACTAGAAGATCCATTTTAGCTAACTTGAAGCACACACTTCCTACTTTGAGTTCACACTTGCTAACTAACACTCTAAAAGACAACTAGAAGACAACTAGTGCCCACAAGTGCATGTGAGAAAGAGACTCACTTACAATATGAATTTGCTAGAAATAAACTAAGCAAACCTAAGCTAGGAACTACTAGAGGGGTCATATGAAAGATCTAACATCAATCCTCATCATGCCTCCCCACAATAGAAGCATTGGACTCCAATGCTTTCAAAAGAATAGGAAAGTCACGGGACATCTGATGAAAAGAAATCCAACGAGCCTGATGCGGCAGCTGTCCTCGCCGAGCCACAAGATATGAGGTGGTAGACCCCTGGCGAGTCTGTCGAGTCTTCGTGTCATAGATCTGATCTGCATCCAATGGTAACTGTGCTTCAGGAACCACATCCACAGGATGACTGATAGCTGGTGCAGTCTCTAATGTAGAGTCAAAGTACAACTTCAAGAGATCTACATTGACGACGTCATGAATTCCCAAGTGTGCGGGAAGATCAAGGCGAAAAGCATTCTCGGACACCTGCTGAAGAATAGTATAAGGCCCATAGCGAATTGGTTTGATTTTGCTATGAGTCTTATCAGTGAAACGCCGCTTGTCAAGATGCAACCAAACTTTATCACCAACCTGAAAAGGATGAGGAATTCGATGTCGATCCATGGCCTTTTTCTGCTGCTGCTGTGTCTTTTGCAAAATCTCAACCACCTTTGATTGAAGATTGTGCAAGTGTTGAACAAATGAGTGTGCCTTGTCTTGCTCCTTCTGAAGATGTGAAGTGACAGGAGAAGGCAAAGACAAAGGTAACTCATAAGGTGCCAAGGGCTGAAATCCCATACAAACTTCAAAGGGTGAATGACCTGTAGAAGAGTGTAGGGCCCTATTATAGGCATGTTCAATATGCGTGAGACTCAAGTCCCACTTTTTACGGTGAAGCGTGATGATAGATTCGCAAACTTTGCACAAGTGTACGGTTTACCACTTTAGTCTGCCCATCGGACTGCGGATGATAGGCGGTAGAAAAGTTAAGGGAAACTCCCAAAATCTTCCACAAAGAATGCCAAAAGTGACCCACAAAGCGTGAATCACGATCCGAGATAATGCTTGGTAGGTAGACCAAAGGAACGCCAAATGCTGTCAAAGAAAAATTGAGCTAAGTCTGATGCAGAACTTGTTTTGCGGCATGGAATAAACTTAGCCATTTTGCTGAATCTGTCAACCACCACGAACACACAATCATGTTGGCGCACTGTCATAGGAAAACCACTAACCAAGTCCATGGAAATGCTTTCCCAAGGACGGGAAGGAATGGGCAAAGGCATGCCTAAGCCAAACTTTCTATTAGCTGGTTTTGAGCGACAACAAACTGCACACTGTTTGAGAAATCTCAACACATCCCTCTGCATTTTTGGCCAATAGAAAAATCGTTGCAAATGATGAAGTGTTTTATGTTTCCCAAAGTGACCACCATAAAGTGTAGAATGTGCTTCCTTAAGAAGGGACACTCTAGGTTCACAAGGAACACAAACCTTGTCCAATTTGTAAAGAAGTCCTTCTTTGATGTAGAAATCTTGGAAAGGACGCAAATTGGAAGAAGAAGGCTTACTCACTTGCTCAAATATTTTTCCAAAATCAGGATCCTGAGAATACTGATTAGGCCAAGTCTGAAATCCCAAGTGCGAAGTGGACATAACTGTTAAGGCAAGAGCGGCTGGAGGCCTACTCAAACAATCAGCAATAGTATTACTCTTCCCCTTTTTGTACTTGATCACCAAGTGAAATTGTTGGAGGTAAGAGGCCCACTTCATATGTCTTGATTCTTCAATTTTACTTTGAGATTGTAAAAACTTGAGAGGCATATGATCAGTGTGTACTACTGTATCTTTTCCCAAAAGATAGTGTCTCCAGTACTTAATGGCTTGAACTAAAGCATACAACTCCTTGTCATATGTAGAATAGTTCAACTTAGCAACAGAAAAAGTTTCTGAATGATAAGCAGCTGGATGACCATTCTGTTTGAGCACGGCTCCTAAGGCAACTTTAGAGGCATCTGTTTCAATCTCAAAAGGTTGAGAAAGGTCAGGTAAAGTTAACACAGGTGCTTGTACACAATTTCTTTTTGAGTTTCTCAAAGGCAACTTCTTGGCTTTTCTCCCAATGAAATGGAGTTTTGGACTTAGTGAGATAATGCAATGGAGCTGCAAGGGTGGAATATTGAGGAATGAACTTGCGATAAAAATTCGCAAGTCCTAGGAAACTCCTTAACTCAGTGAGAGTTGTAGGAGGGGACCACTTAAGCAAAACATCAACTTTTAGGGGATCTACCTGAATTCCACTCTCACTAATCACATAGCCAAGGTAAGAAACTGAAGTATTGCCAAAAGAACACTTGGAAGAGTTGGCATATAATTGATTCTTCGCAAGAAGATCAAGGGTTTGCTGGATATGCCTAAGGTGTTCCTCCCAAGTTTTTGAGAAAATCAATATATCATCAAGATATATAATGACAAATTTGTCAAGGACTTCACGAAATACATCATTCATCAACCTCATGAAGGTTGCAGGAGCATTAGTAAGACCGAAGGGCATGACCAACCATTCAAAGAGGCCCATCTTCGTCTTGAAAGTTGTCTTCCATGTATCCTCAGCTTGGATACGCACTTGATGATATCCACTTTTGAGATCTATTTTTGAAAAGAACTTAGCTCCTTGAAGCTGATCTAATAAATCATCAATACGGGGTAAGGGATATCTATTCTTCACAGAAATTCTGTTCAAAGCACGAAAATCAATGCATAATCTCCAAGTGCCATCTTTCTTAAGAACTAACAAAATAGGTGAGGCACAAGCAGAAGTACTTTCCTTAATGAAACCCTTAGACAACAAATCTTCTATTTGCTTTTTTATTTCTTCATTTTGCAAAATAGATTGTCTATACATGGGAGCATTAGGAAGAGAAGAACCTGGAATTATTTCAATGCTGTGATTAATTGTGCGATTTGGAGGAAGAGACTTTGGCTCCTGAAATATGTGTGAATAACTTTGCAATATTTTATCCATTGAAGAGTGTTGCTTTGTAATGGATGTAGATGTAGAAGTGTTTTGAGAGCGAATGAAAATTAGAGCAACATCACCACCTTTCTTAATTACTCTTTTCGTTTGCTTGGAACTTAGAATGATATTAGGAGTGTTGGTACTTTTAATGAGAAAGACCTTACCATATTTTTGAAGTGTGTAGGTTCTTTTAAAAGCATCATAAACAGCTCTCCTATCATATTGAAAAGGTTGTCCAAGCAAAATCCCACAACAATCCATAGGAGTCACATCACAAGTGACTTGATCTATGAACTGTGGGCCAAGTGCAAATTTTAAAGTGCAAGTGTGAGTGATTTCCGAGCCTCTTCCACTATCCTTCCAACCCAAAGAATAAGGTTGAGGATGAGGCTCCATAGGTAACTTCAAACGCTCGACAATGGACCTCGCAATTAGATTTTTCTGCGAGCCATTATCCACTATACAATGAGTTGCAAAGTTGTGAAGTAAGTGGGCTCGAGTGATGAACAAAGCATCACGAGCCCCATCCGAAGAACTTACATTTACTAAGGTAACTTCATTAAGCTTACCTCGTAATTCCGTATATACTCTACTCTCTCCTACGAGACTCAAGGGGACCCTTGGAAGCATCCTCCTCTTGAGTAGTAATCACTAAACTCTTCTTTTTGAGCTTAAAGCAATCAGCTTTCTCATGCCCTTTCTTCTTACAATAATTGCAGAATTTCTTAGAAGAAGAAGATGAAGATTTAGAAGAAGAAGAAGAAGGAGTAGAAGTGGAAGGGGAAGGAGAAGAAGGAGATGGAGAAGACACATTCTTCTTTTGAGCAAAATTCTTCTTTTGTGAGAAAGAATTATTCCCTTTTGATGAGTTTGCAACCACTTGAGTAACAGGTGTGCGGAATGCCTGCGATTGCGCCTTGAACTTGTCCTCCGCAAGCTGCGCCTGGTTGAAAACTTGATCCAATGTTTCCATAGAAACAAACATTAGTTCCCTGTACAAATGCTCCAACAAGCCACTTTGAAACTTGAGAATCAAACCTGGAACATCATCCTCCACATTCACAAGTATTCCGAACTCGTTAAATTGGAAAATATATTCTTGTACAGACATATTAGTACCTTGGCGAAAACGAAACCATTTAATAACCAATTCTCTAGAATAATTTGAAGGATAGAAATTGGTCTTAAGACATTGTACAAGCTCATCCCATGTGGTGAGTTCTTGTCCTCGTTTTCGTTCCACAAGTACTTTGGCTAAGCCAGAAAGTTTAAGCTTAGCATAAGGCACTACATCATCTTCTGAAAGTTGAGAAAAAGCAAACCAAGAACTCATGTCAAGAATCCAACTATTCAAGACATCAGGGTTCCTGGATCCATCATACAATGGAACTTCACAACGAACTCTCAAACGAGAATCGTGAGCAGAAGTTGAGGCATTATGCAAAGAAATGTCATTTACCTTCATGGCAAGATTGCCAAGGACTTCTGCCATTGTAGTGTCATTAGCCTTATCTGCCAAAGTGTTTACAACATGGGCCAATTCTGCCACTTGGGCAGCCAAGTCAGAAGCCATGTGTTCTCGGGTATAAGCCAGAAGTAAAATTTAAGAAAGCACTAAATCAAGGAAGTACAATGCAAATTTCCTTGTTACAATGGAGTGCTGCTTAAAATGGAAAATTTACTCCTAAGGCTATCAATTTTGAAATTTTTAAACTAATATAAAGTGCAAAATTAACATTTATTAATTTAAAAATAACTTAATCAAAAATTAAATTTCAATTAATCAAAAGATTAAAGAATTTAATTAAGTTATTAAAAATTAAATTAATAAAATAAAATTTTAACATGCAACTTTAAAATAGTAAAAATTTAAAATTTTACAATAAATTTACCCTTTCTCTGTTGTTAAACTGGACAAAAACTACAGTGCATGAAAATTTTGCATGCTCCCAATTTGTCCTCTGCACGCTTCTCGAGGCACAAATTTCAGGGATAGTGGTGCAGTTTCCGGCAGAGGAAAAAAAAAACTCTGGTGCGAGCTCCCAAGCTGCGCACCCGTGCGGCTGCCTCTGAGCGCCGCCGTCGGCACTGCCAAAGGACAGCGTAGCCAGGCCTCCTGCCTGGCTACGACGCTGTCACTTCTGACAGCCGGGTCAGGTCGCCTGACCCTGACAGCGATAGCACTGTCAGGCCGCGCTGACCCTGACAGCGATCAATGCTATCAGGCCGCGTGGACCCTGGCTGTCAGGCGGTAGACTTGCCGCTGCCAATAGACAACGCGGGTGGAAGGCCGACGCACCGTCGGCTGTGATAGCGCGCGTTGTCACGCCTGAAAAAAATGTCAGGTGTCAGCCTGATGTTGTTAGCCGACGCGCTTCGGGCCTCGGTCGTAGTGTTGTCGCAAGACAGCCTCGGCCCAGCCTGATGCTGTCCCACCGGACAGCGCCGGAACGACAGCCGAAGGCTGTCGGCTATCGGCCCTCGGCTGCCCCCTACCGCAAATACGCGTCGGGGATGCCAAAAATTTGCTGGCCGGCCGCCTGCCGAACGCAGCCGAAGGCTGCCGAAGCTGTCGAATGCAGCCGAGGTGGGCCGAGTGCTGCAAAATGTTAAAATAAAAATGCTTTTTTTTTTTTTTTTACAATAAATACAGCAACAACAAATATATTATTAAAATAATATATAGAATAAATTTAAAGCTTTTCTATAACAAATTGAAAAAAATTATAAATTAACCAGGGGGGTTAATCTAAAATTTGAAAAACTTTAAATTATGCAAATGTGAGCAACCAGCTCCCACCAGTAGCTCTCCTTTCAAGATCCGGTCGACACACGACCAGCGTTTGAAAGGCACCCAGATCTAAGTCGACACACGACCTAGCTTTGGAAGTCCTCCTGGAGCTCTTCAGTACTCAAAAATGGGGGGGCGAGAGGGGTCAAAAGGCTCCCTAATCCTAATTGGACCGTAGCTACGATCCAATCCCTTCCAAGGATCAGTATATGAAGAACTCTGGGGCAAACTTTTCCTATACTTCTTAAGCATAAGCAAAAAGTTGGATCGAGGGGTTTGTCGGCGAAGGAACTTCCTTCTCCGAATGGTTTTCAAGCTCCCTTTGGGCTTAAACCTAGTCCTCAATGAGAATACGTTTCTCATAATATTTCTATCTCCTATCCTCTCACCTCACAAGCCCTAGTGCAAACATGAACTAGGCTCTGATACCAATGAAAAGGATTGAAAATCCAACTAAGTGTTCTATTATTTACAAAACATTATATAGGCACTAATGGCCCAAAATACATAACCAACCCATGAAATCATGGATTTGATTCAATACGCTTCAACCAAAAGCTACAAAGGTGCAAAGGAGAATGCACGTAAACTTCTAAGTTAAGATTGCTAACTAGAAGATCCATTTTAGCTAACTTGAAGCACACACTTCCTACTTTGAGTTCACACTTGCTAACTAACACTCTAAAAGACAACTAGAAGACAACTAGTGCCCACAAGTGCATGTGAGAAAGAGACTCACTTACAATATGAATTTGCTAGAAATAAACTAAGCAAACCTAAGCTAGGAACTACTAGAGGGGTCATATGAAAGATCTAACATCAATCCTCATCACAGCATGAGTATTGTATCCCACCATATTTGAACTAAAGAAACAATAGAACATATAGGCCCTTCTCAAACATACCATTGCTTGCCTCCCAACATAACCATTTTATAGGGGAAGTAGAGCAAACTGAACAAAGTTCATCATGGGAAACATCATTACCTGTCTCTCAACACTTAAATTAAGAGGTAGAACAAACTATTGCAAGCCCATTTTAGGTTATGTCACCACCAAAAACCAACAATAGAGTAGTGATGGAGTCACTATTCAATTATAGTTCATCAGAGGAAGAATAATCTCCCATGATAGAATATGAATTGGTCGCCTAGGTGTTGTAGGGCATGGTCTATGGTGAAGCACTCCACCATGATGCTCTGAAGTAAGACCTCCAAAGCTAGCTATAGAGCATGAAATAACAAGCCTCCCAATGGGAGGAAAAATATAAAAAGGAGTAGACCAAATTTTAGGAGTCTTGATGGGCTATCACAAGGTAGAAGGAAACAAATGCCATGCTAAGGAAACTATGAGATATGGTGTGGCAATTGGAAAATAGGATCCAGTAGTTGCAAGCCACCAAAATAGATAGGGTTGATGTTGTCATACAAGCTAACTAGGCCATGGACCCAACACTCCCTTTAGTGGACTCAAGGAAGAAGATTGCATCCATAGAAGCATTTCACTCTGATGCTAGGAGTGCATTAGGAAGCCAAAGGACTGAAGTGGGGGACCAATTAGAGACCCCTGTGACAACTGATTCCCAAAAATAAGGGATCTCTATTTCATAGTAGGGGCCCCTTGTAATTTAAATTAAAGATAGCAAGGTTGAGGAGTCAGCCAAAACTTCTAGTTGACCAAGTAATGACTACCCAATCAGTTGGGGAATCTACAATATAGATGGATGTCACTTAGCCCACTAATGAAATGCTTGTACATGAACCTAATATAAATTCAACTACCAAGTAGGAGAAATAGCATGAGGTGGACCAATCATAGGAGTCAGTCAATCCCATAGATGTTGTATAGTCATTTGGTCAGTCATCAATTGATCAAACCATGATTGGTCAGTCTGACAGGTAGACCACGATTGAATCGCCTATTGACACACCAATGGACCATGATATGTGAGAGATAGAATATTTCAAGGTCCAGGAAATACCACCTCCATAAAAAATAGAGGAGGTTGGTCCCTCGGTGCCAACATCTGATGCAAAAGCCTTGAGACCAATGAAGAAGTTGCGACCCAAAGCAAAGAAATATAGGTCATCACAGAGGAATCAAAAGACCAAGGCCAAAAGGGAATCCCAATGAAAGTAGAGGGCACAACCAGATTCAAACTCAAATGAATAATGAGATGCATCCATGAAAGTTTTCACCAATCGAAAGGAGAAGCTCCAGGAGTTGAAGGATAGACTAAAAATAGCTGAGTAGAAGGCTCACAAATGAATGACCATAGAGCCAGGTATTTTTATGAATTCTATCTAACCAAACCAATTTTAGAGATTGTATGGTTTAGCTAATGGAAATACCTCACTAATGCAAGAATACCTATAGAATATGGACTTGTTTGACAAATAACCAATGATACCCCACCAGTTTGAATGCCTGAGTCTCTACCACTTGAAAATGTAGAGAATGACATAGATGACATAACGTTCAACCCAAATATAGAAAAATTATTGAAGGCCCAGGTATATGACACATCTCACTTTTTGCCATGGGAAAAGCTTGAGTTCCCCATTGCAGAACAACTTCCTCCAAATTATCACTATTGGAAGCAAGTTGAACCAATATTCCAGAAGAATATCACCACATTCATTGGATTCTATATGGAAGAAATTGTAGGTGAGAAGGATTGGAGTAAAAAGAAGCCTGCTACAGGGGCAGGGACCATCCAATATTTATTATGTAGTTAGTGAGGAAATGCACCCAAACCAGGAACATGTCCTGCACATCCAAGATATAGTGGTAAGAGGAAGCACAACAAAGAATGAGATAAAGCCACAACCAAGGAGAGCAAACGTAGAAACATGGAGTATTGTCAAGCCGTTGCTGAAATAGGGAATTATCAGCATTGGTGCCATGAGGACATGGCAAGAATTAGGCATGGGGGGATGATGAGCACAAAAAATACTTTTTTTTATACTTTAATGGGATAATTGTGTGAAATTATTATATTAGAAATGTATTTTTTGTGAGATTATTGTATACATTTAATAGAAAATGATGTATTATGCCTATTGTGTATTTTTAGTGGAAATTATGTGTAGATGCAGTACTTTATTAATTTTTGACACCTTTCAATTGAGGTTCCATCCAGACCTGGTATTTTATGACTTTCATAAAATACCAATGGTGATCAAACAGAGATAGTGGCATAGGAGTAAGACATTTTTAATCGCTAAGGTATGGTGCTTGTCTCCTGATCTTAGGTTGGAAGGCACCTATCTCCCAGTGAAAAGGAAATGCTTGTATTCCAATGAACATGACAAGTGCCTATCTCTGGGTAATAGGCTGGATGGTGCCTGATATCTGATGATATAGCAAGCACCCATTGTTCAATGACCAAAAAGAAATAACTTTCAACGAATGAGAAAAGGCTATATATGATGCTTTTATCCCAATGATAGGTCAAAAAGGTGCTTGTATTCTAGTGATAGGCCAAACAACGCTGATGCCTAGCAAAATAAAGTGTCCATTGACCATGTAATTAAAAGACCATGAATAAAATTAGATGAATATTGTTGTGAAATCATAGGGAACACTATGGTTATCCCGAACGGGTTAATTTTAACGTGACTTCTCTTTTATTAGATGTTTAATTAATTTATGCACATGCCCATCATAGCAAATCATATCAAAATGAATAAAATTATCACAGTCTAAATTTGTAATAGGGACAACCACATTATTTATAAAATGTAGGCCATCCCTAAAGCGAAAGATGTTGAACTTGTTCTACAATAAAACTATATTTTTTGTATTGCAATAAATAAAAAGCTCGAGTGTTCTATTATTTTCTATGCTTAGAGAGTGACTGTGTGAATTAGTTGGGTAGATATCTGTAGGATCCTGGGCCTACTCCAAGCAGTATTCCTCCCCTATTTTTCTGCTATCATTATTTATTTCTTGTTATTTTAGTTTTGCAAGTGTGTTTCCTATTTTATTTATTTCTGCATAGTGTGTTTAATTTCTATAATTTCTTGCTTTCTTTAATTTTGTGAGTGTGTTTAATTTCCTACAATTTACTTTCAACTGTGTGTTTACTTTTCTGTAACTTTCCTTTCAGTCATGTGTTTGATAATGATAGTTTAGATTTCTTTTCCTGTATTTATATTCTGTTGGTTTGGATGAACTTCAACTACACAAAAAACACACCCCCACAAAACCACAAGTGACACATAGGACTCATATCTTAGTTTACTACAGGCATATACTTTGCATTGGTACTCAGCAAGCTTACAAACTCCTAGATTGATAAAATTAAATGGAAGCAAAATTAATTATTTTTAGAAACATATTTTTTGCTCACCAAGACTTAAGGTTGTAGCCAATAAAAAATTTTAGCCTAGGATGAGGATGAAGTATGGGAAAATCAAGTTGAGTTGTAGATTGCCACGAATTGGAATCTCCCTTCCCTAAAATACAAGAAAAATCAGGTTTAAGTTAAAATAAGGAATACTAGATGTAAACCACCCCCCTAGGGATGGTATAAGTTTAAATTTGATAAAACATCAAAAGGTAACCCAGGTAGGGTTGGAGGAATAATTAATAGATATTTTGGTGATAACATAGTTAAATTAATTGTAAAACCTTTTGGGGTTGAGTCTAACCATAATGCAAAAACCAAGGCCATGCTTTGTAGTATGAAAATGGATCTAAGCTACAACTACATAAAGCTAATTGTTGAGGGGTATTATTTGAATGTTGTTAACTACTAAAGGGGGTTAATAAGCCTAGTTGGAGCCTATCCAATATTATAGAGGATGCCTAATACCTCCTTTAGATCTATGAATAAGTGGTGGTGTAGCATGTTTATAGGGAAGGAAATGTTAGGGTGGATTGGTTAGCTAATATAGGTGTGGAGAGTGCTTCCCCTATGAGTTGGGGTAGAGATTTACTTAAGGACATAATGAATATTATTAATCATGAGAAGAAAATAGACTAATTGGGTTAATATATCGTGTTTTAGAAGGCCTTTCCAGTTATCCTTTCTCTCTCATCAAGGTTCACAAGATGTTATCTCACTTGGAGTTGAGAGGGAATCTCTATGAGTCATGTAGAATGATGATCAAAGGATGTTATCTTGGCATTATCATTTACTATGTTGCAAATTTGTTAGCTGCGTTAAGGATTTGGTGACCAAGATGTCCTTTTGAAAGAAAATTTGAGGCTTCCACAACATGGAAATTATTCTCCAATTGTGTTTGTTTTAGAATATGCTGGACTTTCAATTTTATTTGGATCTAGTGTAGGATATTAAAAAAAGGGTGTTATCTTGGGAGTATCTTTTCTTGTGTTGTAAATTTGTTAACTATGTTAAAAATTAGATGGCCAAGATCCTTTCCTAAAAGTGTGGATATGATTTCTCAAGAATGTAAGTCGTAGAAGATGATGGTATTTCAAATTTTGTTTGGCTTCGATGTAGTCCTTTGAGCAAAGAGTGTTATCTTAGCATTATCTTTATCTGTGTGGTGAATTTGTTAACTGTGTTGTTGGTTGGTCTCTTTGGGGCTCAATTGAGGTATTTCTCAATCATGGTAATGATCATTTATGGGAATCTTGAGGAGGTGGAAGTAGTTATAATGCTTTTGAATTTACTCTAATTCCCTTTGATTTAGGTTTTTTTTTTTGGATTTGAAGTCTGGGTTGTGCAACATTATTATTGTTATCTTATGTTTTCAACCTAGTTTTGTTGTCTGGATCCTAGCTTTTTGGTGTTGAATATTGTTTTGACCTTCTATGCTATCTTAGCATTATATCCTCTTTGTTTTGTTATCCTAACCAGGACCTTCTATGCTAAGGTTATTGGAGGGATAAGGTGCAAGTAAGTTTTGATATTAACCTAAGTGTTGAAAGGTTAATTTTTTCTAGGATAATTTTGTTTTCACCTTAGGAAAATGGAAATTGATTTATTACATTAAGTTATAAAGTGGGTGATTTAAATTAAATGCAATATTGAGTAGGGAGTCATAATTAGAGTTTGGATTATTTTTGAGGTATATTTCTGAAAAGGGTTATGATGAAATTAAATAGTTAAGAGGCTCTTTTTATGAGTTAGAATTTTGGAAGAAGTGTTTTTGTGGTGTTGGATATTATTTTAAGAAGGAGAAATAAGGTGTAATTAAGTTTGATTATTTTTTAATTGAGAATTATTTTGTGAGAAAGTTAGTGTGATATTTTATCATCTAACTATTGAGATTGGCAAAAGAGAAAATTGTGATTGAGACAGGTTTTCCAAGGTCACTTCTACATAAAATAAAGGTATGGGCATATTCTTACTAATGAGTGTTTGTTGAATGTTGTGAATGCAAAATTGGAGTGAAAAGTATTTTTTGGTAAGCATTGTTAATTGTGTTTTGAATTAATGCTTCAATGTTTTTTGGAATAAAGAGTTGTTGATAAAACCTTTTTTTGTAAGCATTGTTGTTGAAGTGATTAAGTTGAATGAACTCGAACTAGGATTTGCAAATATCATGAGTATCATTGTTATGTGAAGATTATTTATAAGCATTATTATTGAAGTGATTGGCTGAGTAAATAACTTGAACTAGGGTTTACAAAGAACATGAGTATCATTGTTATGTGAGATTGGTTGATAAGCATTATTGGAAACATTTTGAGTGAGTGTTCATATGTTTGGACTAGGGTTTGTGAGCAAGAATTATTTCATTGAGTTATTTTTTGAGTAGAGTTGGTTGAGCCTAGTCAAGTGGATGTGTTAAGTGATAGTTCAAGTTCTATGAAAAAAAATGTTCTATATTCTGAATTGATTTGAAAAAGAGGTTGAGTGTTGATGAGTGTGAGACACATTGAGTCTCTAACAATTCTCTATATGTTTCTGTGATAAAATAGATATTGAAAGTGATTGAGAATTTGTGAGTGTGAAACATATTGAGTCTCTAATAATTCTCTATATGTTTTTAAAAGAGTGATTGAAAGTCATTTATCATTGAGGTAAATGAGAAGCATATTGAGTCTCTAAAAATTCTCTATATGTTTCTAAAAGAGTGATTGAAAGTGATTGAGCATTGTGATGAATGTGAAGCATATTGAGTCTTTAACAATTCTCTTTATGTTTATATGATATTGGACAAGTTATAGTGAGGACTTGTTGAGCAGATTTGAAGTAAGTCTTTGGGAAGACTTGTGGATAGATTTGTGTGAGCTTTTGTGGAAGCTTACAACACAAATTTGAGGATAGAATTTGGTACAAATTTGAGGATAGGTTTGTGCCAAATAAAAGATAAATATTGAGGATATATTTATGGTAGACTGAAGGACTGTATTTAGTGCAAATCAAAGGATAGAGATTCAAGGATAGATTTGTGCTAGACCAAAGGACTGTGTTTAGTGCAAATCAGAGAACAAATATTGAGGACAAAGTTTGATACAATATTGAGGATAGAGTTTGGTACAAATTTGAGGATAGGTTTGTGCCAGACCAGAGATGAATATTGAGGATAAATTTATGCTAGATCGAAGGACTATGTTTAGTTCAAATTTTAGATAGAGCTTTTGAGGTGACAGAGTATAAATAATGACAGTCTCAAGTGGATAGAGAACCATTAGCTAGAGCAGTGAGGATAGGTGTCTTCAGTGGATAGATATCCATTAGCCAAAGTAGTGGGGGTAACAATTATTCTAGAAGATCATCAACCTAAGCAAAGGACAAAGGAGTTCTGTGGATAGAGATCCACAAACTTGATTAAGGCGATTGGTGTCTCCTTTGGATAGATGTCCATAAACATTGTAGGGAAAGGATTCCCAAGAGTATTTATTTGAGAAAACATTATAAGAAATATTTTCTCCGTGGAGTAGCCCACATTGGGTGAACCAAGTTAAATCATATATCTCATGTGTGTGATGCTTTGTGTGATGTTTATTACTTTAATATTGCTGATGCTATTATTTGGATTAAAAACAAAAAGTTTTATCTTATACTGTTCACCCCCCTTTTAGTATACGCACATGTTCTTCATTTAGTGAAAATTTGAGACAAATATTTTAATGTCATAGAGTATAAAGGACGATAGTCTCCAGTGGATAGAGATCCATTAGCCAAGGTAGTGAGGATATGTGTCTTCAATGGATAGAGATCCATTATCCAGAGCAGTGGGGACAATAATTATTCTAGAAGATCACCAACCAAAGCAAGAGGAGAAAGGATTTCTCCTATGGATAGAGTTCCATGAACTTGATTAAGGGATTGGTGTCTCATTTTGGATAGAGATCCATAAAAATTGTAAAAGGGAAAGGATTCCCAAAAGATTGATTGAGAAAATTTTAGTGAAATATTTTCTCCATGGAGTAGCCCACATTGGGTGAACCACATAAAATTGGTGTCTCTATTGTGCATGTGGATTTATGCATTGCTTTGATTACTATTGTTGATATTGTTATCTATACATTGCATAATATTGATTGAGAAAGAAAAGTAAAAAGTGGTCTTATACTGTTCATCCCCCATCTCAGTATAAGCTTGTATTCTTCAAATTTCATTTTAGATAAACACTCCCTTTTTAGACCATTCTTATGTGCATAATAATGGAGTCTATTTCCTTTGTATGTTTTATAGGCTTAGCATATTATCTCTAGCCTTTGTTTCACTAGATATCATTCTTATGTAATTCATAACAACTTGATCCTAGACATCAAATTGAATATATAATTCTTCCTTTTTCCAAATCATAGGCTCCCTACTTTTGAATTCATCAGTTCCTCATTTGTGATGAGTGAAACTAATATTTTATTGAGAATTATGCCAATGTGTCTAGACTTTGAAATTGTTCTTGGATCGATGCTTTAAAATTATGATTACAATAGAAGTGTATGTTGCTAACAAAATTCCCTTTGGAAATTAATTATTTACATGTTATTTGATAAGTACTTGTAATGAGAATCCATGTTTGCCATGACTTATATATTTCCTCAATTTTGAGATTTACGTATTTTTATTTTTTGACTATATTATTTGATGAATTTGTTGCACTTTCCATTGAATGTTTATATCTTTAGAGAACAAGAGAATATACTTAATATTTTTTGTAACTAATCCCGTCAACAACTTGTACAATGTTGTTTTTATTACCTTTAGAGAACTTTTACAATTTTGAAAAGGTTTTAAAGACCTTTCAATGCTTCATAGAATAATAAGTTTGTAGCTACCTAATTTTTGGGCAAGAATTTTATCCTTCATGTTTAGCTTTGGAGGTTTTCTATTTACTTCATGGGCTATTTTCCAAAATATTATTTTGTTGATCTTGACTTTGCTATTGATTTTAGACTATGACCTTATTGGTCTTTTTGATAGGATTAAAACCCTTTTTACATCTTGGAGGTTTTTTTCTCTTTGGTATTTAGTAGGGATTTATCACCTTGAAACCTTTTATTTTAAAAAGAATATTCCATAGAATATTAATTAATGGAAATGATGGTTACCTTTTATTTTGAGGTTAACCTTAAACAAACTCTTATAGGGTTATTTACCCTTGAAAATTTTTCTCAATAGAGTTCTCCTTGAGCTTATCTGGATTAAAATAATAGAAGGATCAAAAGGAGAGATGACCCTTCCTTATACCTACTTAGATAACACATATTATAACACAATAATTCAATAATTTTACATTGGATATTATTAGTATTTAAATACATTACTTTTAAAATTTTGGGTTAACCATCATCCATGTGAGGATGATCACTACTTGGACTCATGGTCCTTGTGAATAGCCTATAATATGATTTTGAGCGGTAGTTTATAACTACTTTCATTCTCAATTTCCTTGTGAGGGGTAGTTGATAGCTCTCCCTAACTATCTTATTACCTAGTGAGAAGTAGTTATTTACTACCCTAAAAATGATGTTTCCTAACTATGATGGAATAACTCCTAACATTAGTAGGAGTTTGTGTTATGACTAGATATTGGGGCTCAATATTTATTCAAGATTACAAATGTGATTTGTAAGATATTGTATGGTTATTTGTTATATATTGGATTATAATGAGAGAAGAGGACAATAAAATTATATTTTTGTATTAGGAGTTTTGAAGGAGGTAGTCTCCTCAAAGTGGCTTTTGATAGTGTAATCATTCAAGCAATTAAGAAATTGTGTGCTTCATTTCCTATTTTGATGCATATTTTTTATATTAATATTATTGTTGCATTCATTTCATTTGATATTAGAGCAACTTTCTAGGGCTACTTTTCATAGTATCCATAGTTAACTTATGAAGCAAAAATAACCAAAAACCTAAACAATAAACTCATTATGGTGTTCAGACAACACCTCTAATATTTTAATATCATTTTGTAGGATTTGGTGGAAGTACTAACTACTCAACTAGGGGGAAGTACTTAGGCCAAAATCTTCTAAAAACATATTTTGAGTACCCCAAGAACCTCCAAGTAGTCAGTTGTGTGTTGCTAGTAAAAATGGTCAATGGCCCTATATGTTGTATTTGTTTTGTGTGTGTATACAAAGAGTTATCATTTGAAGATAAATCCATGCCTAGATTATCAACAAACTACCTAGATTGGGTAAGTTGTTGGTACCCAGAGAGTGGTACTTGCTTAGATACATCTATGGCTGGTAACATTTTTCCTTAACCCTAGGAAGCCATAGTCTAGGTCCCATTACTCAATTCTTTATATATTCAACTCAAAGTAGTTATAAACATCTCAAAATTTCCATTTTGTAAGGTTGCTCTTATTTAATCATGTAGATCCAAACAAAAAAAGAGTTTCATACAGAGGCTAGGGTTTCAAGATCATGCATTATGAATTTCTTCAAATCTATGAAGATCTAAGGTCAAACAATATCATGCATAGCTTCAAACCCTATTGTAAAATAAATTACATTAATTTTAGAACACATTCCACATCCAAAAGAATAGAAAATACCTTTGAAATTGCAAATTCTCCCTAACTCACTCACTTTCCACTTTAAGAAACTATTATTCTTCTCTCATTCCATAAATTTTGAAAAGGTCCCAAAATCCTCAATTCCCCAAAATCAGTAGAAACTACCTTTTGAGACATTTCTTAATTTTTTTAATGATTTAGCATTGTCCATTGTGATCCTCTCTTCAAGTTGATCATTTGATATGTGACCTTGATAACACTTTTTGGACTCTCTTTCATGCCTAATATGGCCTCAACTATTCATTCTCAAGAAATATCCTTTAAAAATATGAATGAAGACCTCAATAAAATCAAGGAAAACCTCTCAAATCTAAGCAAACTTGATAAATTTGACCAAATTAAGAAAATTGAGTCTAGGATCATTGGATTTGTCACCAAATTGGACCCGTTATAGGATGCATTCTCATAGTTGTTACTAAAATGATCCTGTTTAGGATAGAGAAAAGCTTTAGGTTTAGGACAAGGACTAACCTTATATTTATGATAGGTACAAGCTTTGGATCCAAGATAAGGACACACTTTAGGGCTTAGCATGCCTATATTTTAGCCACCCCATCAAAGAACAACTAAGTTCGACTTTACTCACTTTGATGGAAATGAACCCACTAGTTTTATTTATAGGGCCAAACAAAATTTCCCCTTAATTCACATCCTAGTTTGGCAACAAGTATCCATTGTTTCCTTTTATTTGGAGCATGAAGTCCATAAGTTGTATTAGTGGATTGAGAAGACATCTAGCTCACCCGCACGAGAGGAAATTTTTAGGAATATATGTGTTTGTCTTAGACCAGTAAATGCAAAGATTTCATGGGTACATTAACCAAACTTTGACAAACTAGGTTAGTCTGCAACTATCAAACCTAATTTGAAAGTTAAAAAAATAGGAGAAAAGACCTAGATAACACCTTCTTTTATAGTTGTTTTATTAGTGGGTTGAAGGAGGACATCAAGGTAGAAGTGAAAATTTTAAACCCTCAAGATATGATGTTTGTTATTGGCTTAGCTAAATTGGCTAAAAAAAAGTTTACTACTTAAAGGATGTCCCTATAAATGACCACCACTTAGAAATCTACCACCTATTTATGTACCTAATTAAAATACATATGTAAAATCTATCAAATATTTGAATATGATTAAAATAAAAGGTCGTTGTGACAAAAAATTATGTTAAAATTATGATGAAAAGTACTCCCCTAAGCATACATGTGTAGAGCATAAATTATGGACCAACTCTTTCTTTTAAATATTGTCATCACTCAAAGACCAACAACCAAAAATAAGTAAAACATTCCAAAAAAAACCAACACAATAAATTTCTATGCATCCCTTAACAAAGATTACTAGAATTCAAACTCTACATGTTCTTCGAGAAGCATGTTCTCACTATCCTCATAAACAATGAGTACAATTTATGGATCCTCTAATTGCCCGAAAAAAAAAAATTGCTGTCTGTCCAAACTCTAGCTTTGAAATCAGGATCACCAATAGGAGAACATTACCTTATAAGGGCAAATATAGGAATGTGTAACTCTCAATAGGGGACTGAAATTTGTATTTAAATATGTTTTTACCGCCCCATCTATCGAGTCTCTTTTGGACCGCACTACTATTAAATCTTCTCCCTAGATGTTATCACCACTACTGAATGACAGTCAACTATTGACTCTCTGTTCCATGTTATCGTTCTACGTGCGGGGGACTTCATGCGCAATCAGTAAAATGCTTACGAGTGCAATCAGATATTGCCATGTTACTACCAAAATCTCTTTTAAAATATTACAGAGGAGATGTGAAATTACAATAACACGATGTCCAGCTGCAACAACTTTCGCAAACGATAATCCCAGTTTTTAAAGGTTAATCTTTAAATCTAAGTAGTAGTCTGTTTTAAATCCTAATTTTAAGTGTCTGTTACTTATCATTAATTTTACAGTAGTTTAATTTAAATTTTAACCTAGAGCGCTTCTTATCACCAACTTCTCATCATCAACAACGTGTTGAAATAGACTTATTGAAAACAGTCCCTAATTTAAACTTTAAACAACTCTTCTATGTATCAAAAAAAAAAATAATTAATATGTAATAATATATACATCGTCAAACACGGTATATACTTCCTGTCCCCTCGCAGATCCATGTTATCACAATAATAGACGTTTATATATTTCAGACAGATCATGTACATTTCATATCGTGAGCTGAATCACCGAGCATAATCATGGTAAAGTGGATATGTATTTAATTGAAAGTTGTTAAGGTAATTGACATGTGGTTAGTGGGCGACAATTTCTTTGAAAGAATTTGCCGACGAGGAGAAGATGCATATAATTTCTAGGCCAGTATGAGAATTACAACTTAAGCAGTCTCTTTGGTGCTTCTCTGAGATTCTTGGAATAAATTGGCTCAAGTTTCAACAACACATGAATGGCTTTCTCCACGTCTCTGTTTTGAAGTTGTAAAACGCATCCATCTGGATGTCATTTAGCTAAAGTGGAGCATCTAGCATGTGGTCCACGTTCGCTGTATAGGATAGATTTTTGCCATACGATAGGCTTTGGTTGCTTTTAATATCAAGATTCGGTAATCTCACAATGATCAATCAAAATCAGTTATAACAATCAATGTAACGTTTCCATGGTAAGACAAACTTATAAGCAACCCCATACTAATTGTTTCCATGGTAAGACACCCTATACTAATTGTTTCCATGGTAAGACAGACTTATAAGCAACCCATACTAATAAGTCAAATTCAGAAGAAGCCAAGAAAGTTTTCTAGGAGAAATTATTTGAAAATAAGGTGATCACTGTCGTATAAAGTTAGCTTTACGGAAACAAAATTCCTCTAATTATTGTTATTATGACAGAGGATGATTATTTGTTTCATGGTAGCAATGATACAACTCAAACTTTTTAACCTTTAAAGTTGCCCATAATATTATTGTGACATGTTATCTAATGATTAAGGGAGAACCAATTATTGTGACATGTTATCTAATGATTAAGGGAGAACCAATTATTGTGACATGTTATCTAATGATTAAGGGAGAACCAATATTCACGATGAAAAGGAAAAATTACAAAGCACAAATTTTTCATTAAATACTTTTTAAAATATGGTTATGTGTTTATTATATATAAATACATCATACAACGAGGGTTGTAAATAATTTTCATAGTCATAGTTTGTTATGTTTTTAAGTTACATAAAATATATTTTTAATTAATAAAATTATATACAATTAATTAAAGTTTCATTTTGATAAATAAATATTTTATATAAATATAAAAATAAAAGTTGAATTGATCAATATAATTATAAATCTAAATTCATCCTTATATTTACAAGATTTATGTTAATGTTTACTTTTATATTTAATTCCAAAATATGAGTATAGACAATAAGACTTTAAGACATAGAATAGAATAGTTTTAAATATGTAATGGGATAGTTTCATTGACACATGCTAGTGGGTTTTATGCTTGATTGAAGTGAATCTAATGGAATGTAAGCTCAATTCATGTGTTATGTATTTTAAAGTAGTTGTGTATGTATTTTAATGTAGTTTTGCTATTAGTAATGGCTTCCTTCTCTATATTGTTAAAGTGTTTCATGAGATTTAATGTTTTTTTAATATTAATTAAAAGAGAAACATGCTTCCTCTTGTATTTTAGGGTTTGTAATTCCTTATTATGCATAACATGGGTGGTAGTATGTGTGTGTATATATAGAGAGATAGTTATGTGTGGTTTTTATGGGGACCATTTCTAGTAAACTATTAAAATAATACATTGCTTGATAGGGATTAGTATAATAAGTTGTTAACTAAGGATAAGCATTGTAATTAATCACATGTAATGCATTATTATCTGTTGTAATGCATTCTAATGCCTATTTATAGGTACATTTTGTTATTACAATATAGCTTTGGATTATCTACTGATATTTATGTTTGTTGTAAACTGATTCCTCATCACTAGTATTATAGCAGGTTATGGATAAGGTTAGTATCCTCTTCCTCTAGGCTATCTTTGGTTCAAATGAGGAACAAGAAAACCTTTCGTAGGTTTGATATATGGAGTCATTTAATTTTGTTATAGATAGATTGTATTTGCAGGCTTTACGAATTGTTCTTGAATCCGTATGCAATTTTGTCTCGCTTAGGCCTTCCATACTTTGACAATTTCCAAACTTTGTTCACTTTCATTTTCATTTTGTACTGATTCAAATCACGATCTGGTGTACTTGCACCTTCTTTATTCATGATCACCATTTGTTTTCGTATTTGATAATATGATGTCGAGTTCAACCATTTCTCTCAATGAGGTCTCCAACCAACTTATCGATATCAATATCAATATCAATACAGAAAAGACCAATAATGATACATAAATTCTTCTAAATCTCTCCAACGAAGACATAGCAAGTGAGGAGTCAAAATCAAAATATCAAGAACAAGATATAGATGTATCTACAATCCCTTCTAGGAAAGAACCAATATGACTTAGAGATATTATTAAAGAATCAAATCTAGAAAGAATGCAAGATCTTACCACTACTAGACCTCAAACTTGAAGTTTGACCAGAATAAATAGAGAAATTCTAAGTAATACAGTGGAACTAGCATCGACACTTCAAGCACTAAATAAATCACACTAGAAAGCAACAATGAAATCAAAATATACTTCACTTAAAAAGAATAAGACATTGGATCTAGTAGAACTACCTCAAGGGAAGAAAATAGTAGGTTGCAAATGGGTTTACAATATTAAATACAAAGCAAATAGAATACTTGACATACAAAACTTGACTAGTAGCAAAAGGATACACTTAAATAGAGGGAATCAATTATGAAGAAAAATTCACATCAACAACCAGAATTACTACCATCAGAATAGTTTATGCACCAGTAACTCATCAGGGTTGGAAACTTCATCAAATGGATGTAAAAAGTGCCTTCCTTAATGGTGACTTAGAAGAAAACTCTACATGTCACAACCGGAAAGATTAATTATCAAGGGGTAGGAAAATAAGGTATGTAAATTGAAAAAATATCTATATGATTTAAAACAAGCCTCTAGAGCATGGAATATAAAGATCAAAAATCACTTATTATAGCATAAATTCAAAAGAAGCACGTCAAACCCTAGTTTATATACCAAGAAGATTAAAAATGATTGTTAGGAAGTGAAGTCACTATGTTGTGTAGGCATCCAAGAAAAAGGATTACAATAGGTTCAAGTATGCCAGACATCTAGATTGCTAGACGTTTGGACCTGACATCTAGACTGTCAGACATCTAGGCTGGCAGACATCTGGGCTACCAGACGTCTAGGCTGATAGACATCCAGGCTTGAAATCTATGTAGTAATATGGCTAAGATGGTAGACGTACAGTCTGACGTCAAGTAAAGTAGATGTCATAGGAGTTGCCATCTAGGTATACGATAGAAATATGAAAGATGAACAGTCTTGGGAGAAGAAATGAATAATATTTTGGAGGCTTCCATTTGAAGAGGAAAAAAATAGTTTAGAGTCTTCCTTCTCGCTCTATAAAAGGGACTTGACCCCTTGCATATGTATAAAGGTTGTTAAAAACATTGAAATATGTGGATGTAAATTTTGCTAAAAATAATAAAAGAGAAGTTGCCATTACCCCGTGGTTTTTCCTGCACATTGCAGGTTTCCACGTAAATCTCTGTGTCACTTGTGTTACTATTTTCATGTTCTATATTTTTATTATTGTGCTTCCTCTTTTAGGTGATAAATCTTGGAGTTTTCCCCTAACATTTGGTATCAGAGCTAAGGTTTTGTACGAGTGGGAGCTACAACAATGACAAAAGGTGTAACCAAGTTTGATATTGAGAAATTTGATGGCAGGAACTTCGCTCTATGGAAGATGAAGGTGGAGGATTTTCTGGTTCAGAATGACCAAGCGTAAGCCTTGAAAGGGATCACAAGTAAACCGAGAAACATAAAATATGAGGAGTGGGTAACTCTTGATAGGAACACATTTTATACAATCCATCTCTACCTAGTGGATTCTGTCTTGTTCAATGTAGCTAAAGAAAAGACCGCAAAATCCCTTTGGCAAAAGCTTAAAAATTTGTATGAAAAAATAGCAACTAACAAGGTCTTTTTGAAAAAATAGCTTTATAGCTTGAGGATGAAGGAAAATTCATTTGTGTTAGATCATTTGAATGAGTTTAATACTCTGATCAGTAAAATATATTTAGTTAATGTGAATATGGAGGATGAAGATAGAGCTATCACCCTACATTTTTCCCTCCTGGATACTTGGGATCATATGGTGATGACCATCATTAATTCATCATCAAGAACTCTTAAATTTGATGATGTGGTAGTTGCTTTATTGGCAAAAGAGTTGAGGTGAAAAATATCTCTGGAAACCTCAACCAATGAAGCCCTATCTGTGAGAGGTCAATATTTTAAGAGGAGTAAACAAGGTAGAAAGTATTTCAGATCTAAGTCTAAAGGGCATAAGCAAAAATGGAAATGTTGGCATTGTGGAAATCTAGGACACTCCAAGAAGGACTGTTGGTAATTAAAGAATGATGAAAAATAAAATCAGCCATCAGCTGAAGCCAATGCAGCAGATTCAGGAGAGATGAAAACATGTGAAGCCTTCTATATCAGTAATAGTAGATCAATTTTATATACCAGGTTTTGGACTCAAGTGCATCTTTCCACATGTCTCCCCACAAAGACTGGTTTGACAAATATTAGCCATACTATGGTGGAAAGGTCTATTTGGATGATGATCATCCTTTAGAAATTATGGGAAGAGGGGATATAAGGGTCAAGTGGGACAATGGTAGAGAAAGGATGCTATGTGATGTGCAACATGTGCCCGATTTGTGGAAGAATTTACTATCAATAAAAATGATAGATAAGTAAGGGTATTCTATCACTTTCAACAACAACTACTGTAAGATTACCAAAGGAGCTCTTGTAGTAGCAAAGAGAGAATATTATGGGATATTATACCATTTATGTGGTGATACAATGATAAACCATGCAATAGTAGAAACTTCTATTCATGATGCAATAATAGAAGTAGTTATTTACTACCCTAAAAATGATGTTTCCTAACTATGATGGAATAACTCCTAACATTAGTAGGAGTTTGTGTTATGACTAGATATTGGGGCTCAATATTTATTCAAGATTACAAATGTGATTTGTAAGATATTGTATGGTTATTTGTTATATATTGGATTATAATGAGAGAAGAGGACAATAAAATTATATTTTTGTATTAGGAGTTTTGAAGGAGGTAGTCTCCTCAAAGTGGCTTTTGATAGTGTAATCATTCAAGCAATTAAGAAATTGTGTGCTTCATTTCCTATTTTGATGCATATTTTTTATATTAATATTATTGTTGCATTCATTTCATTTGATATTAGAGCAACTTTCTAGGGCTACTTTTCATAGTATCCATAGTTAACTTATGAAGCAAAAATAACCAAAAACCTAAACAATAAACTCATTATGGTGTTCAGACAACACCTCTAATATTTTAATATCATTTTGTAGGATTTTGTGGAAGTACTAACTACTCAACTAGGGGGAAGTAATTAGGCCAAAATCTTCTAAAAACATATTTTGAGTACCCCAAGAACCTCCAAGTAGTCAGTTGTGTGTTGCTAGTAAAAATGGTCAATGGCCCTATATGTTGTATTTGTTTTGTGTGTGTATACAAAGAGTTATCATTTGAAGATAAATCCATGCCTAGATTATCAACAAACTACCTAGATTGGGTAAGTTGTTGGTACCCAGAGAGTGGTACTTGCTTAGATACATCTATGGCTGGTAACATTTTTCCTTAACCCTAGGAAGCCATAGTCTAGGTCCCATTACTCAATTCTTTATATATTCAACTCAAAGTAGTTATAAACATCTCAAAATTTCCATTTTGTAAGGTTGCTCTTATTTAATCATGTAGATCCAAACAAAAAAAGAGTTTCATACAGGCTAGGGTTTCAAGATCATGCATTATGAATTTCTTCAAATCTATGAAGATCTAAGGTCAAACAATATCATGCATAGCTTCAAACCCTATTGTAAAATAAATTACATTAATTTTAGAACACATTCCACATCCAAAAGAATAGAAAATACCTTTGAAATTGCAAATTCTCCCTAACTCACTCACTTTCCACTTTAAGAAACTATTATTCTTCTCTCATTCCATAAATTTTGAAAAGGTCCCAAAATCCTCAATTCCCCAAAATCAGTAGAAACTACCTTTTGAGACATTTCTTAATTTTTTTAATGATTTAGCATTGTCCATTGTGATCCTCTCTTCAAGTTGATCATTTGATATGTGACCTTGATAACACTTTTTGGACTCTCTTTCATGCCTAATATGGCCTCAACTATTCATTCTCAAGAAATATCCTTTAAAAATATGAATGAAGACCTCAATAAAATCAAGGAAAACCTCTCAAATCTAAGCAAACTTGATAAATTTGACCAAATTAAGAAAATTGAGTCTAGGATCATTGGATTTGTCACCAAATTGGACCCGTTATAGGATGCATTCTCATAGTTGTTACTAAAATGATCCTGTTTAGGATAGAGAAAAGCTTTAGGTTTAGGACAAGGACTAACCTTATATTTATGATAGGTACAAGCTTTGGATCCAAGATAAGGACACACTTTAGGGCTTAGCATGCCTATATTTTAGCCACCCCATCAAAGAACAACTAAGTTCGACTTTACTCACTTTGATGGAAATGAACCCACTAGTTTTATTTATAGGGCCAAACAAAATTTCCCCTTAATTCACATCCTAGTTTGGCAACAAGTATCCATTGTTTCCTTTTATTTGGAGCATGAAGTCCATAAGTTGTATTAGTGGATTGAGAAGACATCTAGCTCACCCGCACGAGAGGAAATTTTTAGGAATATATGTGTTTGTCTTAGACCAGTAAATGCAAAGATTTCATGGGTACATTAACCAAACTTTGACAAACTAGGTTAGTCTGCAACTATCAAACCTAATTTGAAAGTTAAAAAAATAGGAGAAAAGACCTAGATAACACCTTCTTTTATAGTTGTTTTATTAGTGGGTTGAAGGAGGACATCAAGGTAGAAGTGAAAATTTTAAACCCTCAAGATATGATGTTTGTTATTGGCTTAGCTAAATTGGCTAAAAAAAAGTTTACTACTTAAAGGATGTCCCTATAAATGACCACCACTTAGAAATCTACCACCTATTTATGTACCTAATTAAAATACATATGTAAAATCTATCAAATATTTGAATATGATTAAAATAAAAGGTCGTTGTGACAAAAAATTATGTTAAAATTATGATGAAAAGTACTCCCCTAAGCATACATGTGTAGAGCATAAATTATGGACCAACTCTTTCTTTTAAATATTGTCATCACTCAAAGACCAACAACCAAAAATAAGTAAAACATTCCAAAAAAAACCAACACAATAAATTTCTATGCATCCCTTAACAAAGATTACTAGAATTCAAACTCTACATGTTCTTCGAGAAGCATGTTCTCACTATCCTCATAAACAATGAGTACAATTTATGGATCCTCTAATTGCCCGAAAAAAAAAAATTGCTGTCTGTCCAAACTCTAGCTTTGAAATCAGGATCACCAATAGGAGAACATTACCTTATAAGGGCAAATATAGGAATGTGTAACTCTCAATAGGGGACTGAAATTTGTATTTAAATATGTTTTTACCGCCCCATCTATCGAGTCTCTTTTGGACCGCACTACTATTAAATCTTCTCCCTAGATGTTATCACCACTACTGAATGACAGTCAACTATTGACTCTCTGTTCCATGTTATCGTTCTACGTGCGGGGGACTTCATGCGCAATCAGTAAAATGCTTACGAGTGCAATCAGATATTGCCATGTTACTACCAAAATCTCTTTTAAAATATTACAGAGGAGATGTGAAATTACAATAACACGATGTCCAGCTGCAACAACTTTCGCAAACGATAATCCCAGTTTTTAAAGGTTAATCTTTAAATCTAAGTAGTAGTCTGTTTTAAATCCTAATTTTAAGTGTCTGGTACTTATCATTAATTTTACAGTAGTTTAATTTAAATTTTAACCTAGAGCGCTTCTTATCACCAACTTCTCATCATCAACAACGTGTTGAAATAGACTTATTGAAAACAGTCCCTAATTTAAACTTTAAACAACTCTTCTATGTATCAAAAAAAAAAATAATTAATATGTAATAATATATACATCGTCAAACACGGTATATACTTCCTGTCCCCTCGCAGATCCATGTTATCACAATAATAGACGTTTATATATTTCAGACAGATCATGTACATTTCATATCGTGAGCTGAATCACCGAGCATAATCATGGTAAAGTGGATATGTATTTAATTGAAAGTTGTTAAGGTAATTGACATGTGGTTAGTGGGCGACAATTTCTTTGAAAGAATTTGCCGACGAGGAGAAGATGCATATAATTTCTAGGCCAGTATGAGAATTACAACTTAAGCAGTCTCTTTGGTGCTTCTCTGAGATTCTTGGAATAAATTGGCTCAAGTTTCAACAACACATGAATGGCTTTCTCCACGTCTCTGTTTTGAAGTTGTAAAACGCATCCATCTGGATGTCATTTAGCTAAAGTGGAGCATCTAGCATGTGGTCCACGTTCGCTGTATAGGATAGATTTTTGCCATACGATAGGCTTTGGTTGCTTTTAATATCAAGATTCGGTAATCTCACAATGATCAATCAAAATCAGTTATAACAATCAATGTAACGTTTCCATGGTAAGACAAACTTATAAGCAACCCCATACTAATTGTTTCCATGGTAAGACACCCTATACTAATTGTTTCCATGGTAAGACAGACTTATAAGCAACCCATACTAATAAGTCAAATTCAGAAGAAGCCAAGAAAGTTTTCTAGGAGAAATTATTTGAAAATAAGGTGATCACTGTCGTATAAAGTTAGCTTTACGGAAACAAAATTCCTCTAATTATTGTTATTATGACAGAGGATGATTATTTGTTTCATGGTAGCAATGATACAACTCAAACTTTTTAACCTTTAAAGTTGCCCATAATATTATTGTGACATGTTATCTAATGATTAAGGGAGAACCAATTATTGTGACATGTTATCTAATGATTAAGGGAGAACCAATTATTGTGACATGTTATCTAATGATTAAGGGAGAACCAATATTCACGATGAAAAGGAAAAATTACAAAGCACAAATTTTTCATTAAATACTTTTTAAAATATGGTTATGTGTTTATTATATATAAATACATCATACAACGAGGGTTGTAAATAATTTTCATAGTCATAGTTTGTTATGTTTTTAAGTTACATAAAATATATTTTTAATTAATAAAATTATATACAATTAATTAAAGTTTCATTTTGATAAATAAATATTTTATATAAATATAAAAATAAAAGTTGAATTGATCAATATAATTATAAATCTAAATTCATCCTTATATTTACAAGATTTATGTTAATGTTTACTTTTATATTTAATTCCAAAATATGAGTATAGACAATAAGACTTTAAGACATAGAATAGAATAGTTTTAAATATGTAATGGGATAGTTTCATTGACACATGCTAGTGGGTTTTATGCTTGATTGAAGTGAATCTAATGGAATGTAAGCTCAATTCATGTGTTATGTATTTTAAAGTAGTTGTGTATGTATTTTAATGTAGTTTTGCTATTAGTAATGGCTTCCTTCTCTATATTGTTAAAGTGTTTCATGAGATTTAATGTTTTTTTAATATTAATTAAAAGAGAAACATGCTTCCTCTTGTATTTTAGGGTTTGTAATTCCTTATTATGCATAACATGGGTGGTAGTATGTGTGTGTATATATAGAGAGATAGTTATGTGTGGTTTTTATGGGGACCATTTCTAGTAAACTATTAAAATAATACATTGCTTGATAGGGATTAGTATAATAAGTTGTTAACTAAGGATAAGCATTGTAATTAATCACATGTAATGCATTATTATCTGTTGTAATGCATTCTAATGCCTATTTATAGGTACATTTTGTTATTACAATATAGCTTTGGATTATCTACTGATATTTATGTTTGTTGTAAACTGATTCCTCATCACTAGTATTATAGCAGGTTATGGATAAGGTTAGTATCCTCTTCCTCTAGGCTATCTTTGGTTCAAATGAGGAACAAGAAAACCTTTCGTAGGTTTGATATATGGAGTCATTTAATTTTGTTATAGATAGATTGTATTTGCAGGCTTTACGAATTGTTCTTGAATCCGTATGCAATTTTGTCTCGCTTAGGCCTTCCATACTTTGACAATTTCCAAACTTTGTTCACTTTCATTTTCATTTTGTACTGATTCAAATCACGATCTGGTGTACTTGCACCTTCTTTATTCATGATCACCATTTGTTTTCGTATTTGATAATATGATGTCGAGTTCAACCATTTCTCTCAATGAGGTCTCCAACCAACTTATCGATATCAATATCAATATCAATACAGAAAAGACCAATAATGATACATAAATTCTTCTAAATCTCTCCAACGAAGACATAGCAAGTGAGGAGTCAAAATCAAAATATCAAGAACAAGATATAGATGTATCTACAATCCCTTCTAGGAAAGAACCAATATGACTTAGAGATATTATTAAAGAATCAAATCTAGAAAGAATGCAAGATCTTACCACTACTAGACCTCAAACTTGAAGTTTGACCAGAATAAATAGAGAAATTCTAAGTAATACAGTGGAACTAGCATCGACACTTCAAGCACTAAATAAATCACACTAGAAAGCAACAATGAAATCAAAATATACTTCACTTAAAAAGAATAAGACATTGGATCTAGTAGAACTACCTCAAGGGAAGAAAATAGTAGGTTGCAAATGGGTTTACAATATTAAATACAAAGCAAATAGAATACTTGACATACAAAACTTGACTAGTAGCAAAAGGATACACTTAAATAGAGGGAATCAATTATGAAGAAAAATTCACATCAACAACCAGAATTACTACCATCAGAATAGTTTATGCACCAGTAACTCATCAGGGTTGGAAACTTCATCAAATGGATGTAAAAAGTGCCTTCCTTAATGGTGACTTAGAAGAAAACTCTACATGTCACAACCGGAAAGATTAATTATCAAGGGGTAGGAAAATAAGGTATGTAAATTGAAAAAATATCTATATGATTTAAAACAAGCCTCTAGAGCATGGAATATAAAGATCAAAAATCACTTATTATAGCATAAATTCAAAAGAAGCACGTCAAACCCTAGTTTATATACCAAGAAGATTAAAAATGATTGTTAGGAAGTGAAGTCACTATGTTGTGTAGGCATCCAAGAAAAAGGATTACAATAGGTTCAAGTATGCCAGACATCTAGATTGCTAGACGTTTGGACCTGACATCTAGACTGTCAGACATCTAGGCTGGCAGACATCTGGGCTACCAGACGTCTAGGCTGATAGACATCCAGGCTTGAAATCTATGTAGTAATATGGCTAAGATGGTAGACGTACAGTCTGACGTCAAGTAAAGTAGATGTCATAGGAGTTGCCATCTAGGTATACGATAGAAATATGAAAGATGAACAGTCTTGGGAGAAGAAATGAATAATATTTTGGAGGCTTCCATTTGAAGAGGAAAAAAATAGTTTAGAGTCTTCCTTCTGCTCTATAAAAGGGACTTGACCCCTTGCGTATGTATAAAGGTGGTTAAAAACATTGAAATATGTGGATGTAAATTTTGCTAAAAATAATAAAAGAGAAGTTTCCATTACCCTGTGGTTTTTCCTGCACATTGCAGGTTTCCACGTAAATCTCTGTGTCACTTGTGTTACTATTTTCATGTTCTATATTTTTATTATTGTGCTTCCTCTTTTAGGTGATAAATCTTGGAGTTTTCCCCTAACATTTGGTATCAGAGCTAAGGTTTTGTACGAGTGGGAGCTACAACAATGACAAAAGGTGTAACCAAGTTTGATATTGAGAAATTTGATGGCAGGAACTTCGCTCTATGGAAGATGAAGGTGGAGGATTTTCTGGTTCAGAATGACCAAGCGTAAGCCTTGAAAGGGATCACAAGTAAACCGAGAAACATAAAATATGAGGAGTGGGTAACTCTTGATAGGAACACATTTTATACAATCCATCTCTACCTAGTGGATTCTGTCTTGTTCAATGTAGCTAAAGAAAAGACCGCAAAATCCCTTTGGCAAAAGCTTAAAAATTTGTATGAAAAAATAGCAACTAACAAGGTCTTTTTGAAAAAATAGCTTTATAGCTTGAGGATGAAGGAAAATTCATTTGTGTTAGATCATTTGAATGAGTTTAATACTCTGATCAGTAAAATATATTTAGTTAATGTGAATATGGAGGATGAAGATAGAGCTATCACCCTACATTTTTCCCTCCTGGATACTTGGGATCATATGGTGATGACCATCATTAATTCATCATCAAGAACTCTTAAATTTGATGATGTGGTAGTTGCTTTATTGGCAAAAGAGTTGAGGTGAAAAATATCTCTGGAAACCTCAACCAATGAAGCCCTATCTGTGAGAGGTCAATATTTTAAGAGGAGTAAACAAGGTAGAAAGTATTTCAGATCTAAGTCTAAAGGGCATAAGCAAAAATGGAAATGTTGGCATTGTGGAAATCTAGGACACTCCAAGAAGGACTGTTGGTAATTAAAGAATGATGAAAAATAAAATCAGCCATCAGCTGAAGCCAATGCAGCAGATTCAGGAGAGATGAAAACATGTGAAGCCTTCTATATCAGTAATAGTAGATCAATTTTATATACCAGGTTTTGGACTCAGGTGCATCTTTCCACATGTCTCCCCACAAAGACTGGTTTGACAAATATTAGCCATACTATGGTGGAAAGGTCTATTTGGATGATGATCATCCTTTAGAAATTATGGGAAGAGGGGATATAAGGGTCAAGTGGGACAATGGTAGAGAAAGGATGCTATGTGATGTGCAACATGTGCCCGATTTGTGGAAGAATTTACTATCAATAAAAATGATAGATAAGTAAGGGTATTCTATCACTTTCAACAACAACTACTGTAAGATTACCAAAGGAGCTCTTGTAGTAGCAAAGAGAGAATATTATGGGATATTATACCATTTATGTGGTGATACAATGATAAACCATGCAATAGTAGAAACTTCTATTCATGATGCAATAATAGAAGTAGTTATTTACTACCCTAAAAATGATGTTTCCTAACTATGATGGAATAACTCCTAACATTAGTAGGAGTTTGTGTTATGACTAGATATTGGGGCTCAATATTTATTCAAGATTACAAATGTGATTTGTAAGATATTGTATGGTTATTTGTTATATATTGGATTATAATGAGAGAAGAGGACAATAAAATTATATTTTTGTATTAGGAGTTTTGAAGGAGGTAGTCTCCTCAAAGTGGCTTTTGATAGTGTAATCATTCAAGCAATTAAGAAATTGTGTGCTTCATTTCCTATTTTGATGCATATTTTTTATATTAATATTATTGTTGCATTCATTTCATTTGATATTAGAGCAACTTTCTAGGGCTACTTTTCATAGTATCCATAGTTAACTTATGAAGCAAAAATAACCAAAAACCTAAACAATAAACTCATTATGGTGTTCAGACAACACCTCTAATATTTTAATATCATTTTGTAGGATTTTGTGGAAGTACTAACTACTCAACTAGGGGGAAGTAATTAGGCCAAAATCTTCTAAAAACATATTTTGAGTACCCCAAGAACCTCCAAGTAGTCAGTTGTGTGTTGCTAGTAAAAATGGTCAATGGCCCTATATGTTGTATTTGTTTTGTGTGTGTATACAAAGAGTTATCATTTGAAGATAAATCCATGCCTAGATTATCAACAAACTACCTAGATTGGGTAAGTTGTTGGTACCCAGAGAGTGGTACTTGCTTAGATACATCTATGGCTGGTAACATTTTTCCTTAACCCTAGGAAGCCATAGTCTAGGTCCCATTACTCAATTCTTTATATATTCAACTCAAAGTAGTTATAAACATCTCAAAATTTCCATTTTGTAAGGTTGCTCTTATTTAATCATGTAGATCCAAACAAAAAAAGAGTTTCATACAGGCTAGGGTTTCAAGATCATGCATTATGAATTTCTTCAAATCTATGAAGATCTAAGGTCAAACAATATCATGCATAGCTTCAAACCCTATTGTAAAATAAATTACATTAATTTTAGAACACATTCCACATCCAAAAGAATAGAAAATACCTTTGAAATTGCAAATTCTCCCTAACTCACTCACTTTCCACTTTAAGAAACTATTATTCTTCTCTCATTCCATAAATTTTGAAAAGGTCCCAAAATCCTCAATTCCCCAAAATCAGTAGAAACTACCTTTTGAGACATTTCTTAATTTTTTTAATGATTTAGCATTGTCCATTGTGATCCTCTCTTCAAGTTGATCATTTGATATGTGACCTTGATAACACTTTTTGGACTCTCTTTCATGCCTAATATGGCCTCAACTATTCATTCTCAAGAAATATCCTTTAAAAATATGAATGAAGACCTCAATAAAATCAAGGAAAACCTCTCAAATCTAAGCAAACTTGATAAATTTGACCAAATTAAGAAAATTGAGTCTAGGATCATTGGATTTGTCACCAAATTGGACCCGTTATAGGATGCATTCTCATAGTTGTTACTAAAATGATCCTGTTTAGGATAGAGAAAAGCTTTAGGTTTAGGACAAGGACTAACCTTATATTTATGATAGGTACAAGCTTTGGATCCAAGATAAGGACACACTTTAGGGCTTAGCATGCCTATATTTTAGCCACCCCATCAAAGAACAACTAAGTTCGACTTTACTCACTTTGATGGAAATGAACCCACTAGTTTTATTTATAGGGCCAAACAAAATTTCCCCTTAATTCACATCCTAGTTTGGCAACAAGTATCCATTGTTTCCTTTTATTTGGAGCATGAAGTCCATAAGTTGTATTAGTGGATTGAGAAGACATCTAGCTCACCCGCACGAGAGGAAATTTTTAGGAATATATGTGTTTGTCTTAGACCAGTAAATGCAAAGATTTCATGGGTACATTAACCAAACTTTGACAAACTAGGTTAGTCTGCAACTATCAAACCTAATTTGAAAGTTAAAAAAATAGGAGAAAAGACCTAGATAACACCTTCTTTTATAGTTGTTTTATTAGTGGGTTGAAGGAGGACATCAAGGTAGAAGTGAAAATTTTAAACCCTCAAGATATGATGTTTGTTATTGGCTTAGCTAAATTGGCTAAAAAAAAGTTTACTACTTAAAGGATGTCCCTATAAATGACCACCACTTAGAAATCTACCACCTATTTATGTACCTAATTAAAATACATATGTAAAATCTATCAAATATTTGAATATGATTAAAATAAAAGGTCGTTGTGACAAAAAATTATGTTAAAATTATGATGAAAAGTACTCCCCTAAGCATACATGTGTAGAGCATAAATTATGGACCAACTCTTTCTTTTAAATATTGTCATCACTCAAAGACCAACAACCAAAAATAAGTAAAACATTCCAAAAAAAACCAACACAATAAATTTCTATGCATCCCTTAACAAAGATTACTAGAATTCAAACTCTACATGTTCTTCGAGAAGCATGTTCTCACTATCCTCATAAACAATGAGTACAATTTATGGATCCTCTAATTGCCCGAAAAAAAAAAATTGCTGTCTGTCCAAACTCTAGCTTTGAAATCAGGATCACCAATAGGAGAACATTACCTTATAAGGGCAAATATAGGAATGTGTAACTCTCAATAGGGGACTGAAATTTGTATTTAAATATGTTTTTACCGCCCCATCTATCGAGTCTCTTTTGGACCGCACTACTATTAAATCTTCTCCCTAGATGTTATCACCACTACTGAATGACAGTCAACTATTGACTCTCTGTTCCATGTTATCGTTCTACGTGCGGGGGACTTCATGCGCAATCAGTAAAATGCTTACGAGTGCAATCAGATATTGCCATGTTACTACCAAAATCTCTTTTAAAATATTACAGAGGAGATGTGAAATTACAATAACACGATGTCCAGCTGCAACAACTTTCGCAAACGATAATCCCAGTTTTTAAAGGTTAATCTTTAAATCTAAGTAGTAGTCTGTTTTAAATCCTAATTTTAAGTGTCTGGTACTTATCATTAATTTTACAGTAGTTTAATTTAAATTTTAACCTAGAGCGCTTCTTATCACCAACTTCTCATCATCAACAACGTGTTGAAATAGACTTATTGAAAACAGTCCCTAATTTAAACTTTAAACAACTCTTCTATGTATCAAAAAAAAAATAATTAATATGTAATAATATATACATCGTCAAACACGGTATATACTTCCTGTCCCCTCGCAGATCCATGTTATCACAATAATAGACGTTTATATATTTCAGACAGATCATGTACATTTCATATCGTGAGCTGAATCACCGAGCATAATCATGGTAAAGTGGATATGTATTTAATTGAAAGTTGTTAAGGTAATTGACATGTGGTTAGTGGGCGACAATTTCTTTGAAAGAATTTGCCGACGAGGAGAAGATGCATATAATTTCTAGGCCAGTATGAGAATTACAACTTAAGCAGTCTCTTTGGTGCTTCTCTGAGATTCTTGGAATAAATTGGCTCAAGTTTCAACAACACATGAATGGCTTTCTCCACGTCTCTGTTTTGAAGTTGTAAAACGCATCCATCTGGATGTCATTTAGCTAAAGTGGAGCATCTAGCATGTGGTCCACGTTCGCTGTATAGGATAGATTTTTGCCATACGATAGGCTTTGGTTGCTTTTAATATCAAGATTCGGTAATCTCACAATGATCAATCAAAATCAGTTATAACAATCAATGTAACGTTTCCATGGTAAGACAAACTTATAAGCAACCCCATACTAATTGTTTCCATGGTAAGACACCCTATACTAATTGTTTCCATGGTAAGACAGACTTATAAGCAACCCATACTAATAAGTCAAATTCAGAAGAAGCCAAGAAAGTTTTCTAGGAGAAATTATTTGAAAATAAGGTGATCACTGTCGTATAAAGTTAGCTTTACGGAAACAAAATTCCTCTAATTATTGTTATTATGACAGAGGATGATTATTTGTTTCATGGTAGCAATGATACAACTCAAACTTTTTAACCTTTAAAGTTGCCCATAATATTATTGTGACATGTTATCTAATGATTAAGGGAGAACCAATTATTGTGACATGTTATCTAATGATTAAGGGAGAACCAATTATTGTGACATGTTATCTAATGATTAAGGGAGAACCAATATTCACGATGAAAAGGAAAAATTACAAAGCACAAATTTTTCATTAAATACTTTTTAAAATATGGTTATGTGTTTATTATATATAAATACATCATACAACGAGGGTTGTAAATAATTTTCATAGTCATAGTTTGTTATGTTTTTAAGTTACATAAAATATATTTTTAATTAATAAAATTATATACAATTAATTAAAGTTTCATTTTGATAAATAAATATTTTATATAAATATAAAAATAAAAGTTGAATTGATCAATATAATTATAAATCTAAATTCATCCTTATATTTACAAGATTTATGTTAATGTTTACTTTTATATTTAATTCCAAAATATGAGTATAGACAATAAGACTTTAAGACATAGAATAGAATAGTTTTAAATATGTAATGGGATAGTTTCATTGACACATGCTAGTGGGTTTTATGCTTGATTGAAGTGAATCTAATGGAATGTAAGCTCAATTCATGTGTTATGTATTTTAAAGTAGTTGTGTATGTATTTTAATGTAGTTTTGCTATTAGTAATGGCTTCCTTCTCTATATTGTTAAAGTGTTTCATGAGATTTAATGTTTTTTTAATATTAATTAAAAGAGAAACATGCTTCCTCTTGTATTTTAGGGTTTGTAATTCCTTATTATGCATAACATGGGTGGTAGTATGTGTGTGTATATATAGAGAGATAGTTATGTGTGGTTTTTATGGGGACCATTTCTAGTAAACTATTAAAATAATACATTGCTTGATAGGGATTAGTATAATAAGTTGTTAACTAAGGATAAGCATTGTAATTAATCACATGTAATGCATTATTATCTGTTGTAATGCATTCTAATGCCTATTTATAGGTACATTTTGTTATTACAATATAGCTTTGGATTATCTACTGATATTTATGTTTGTTGTAAACTGATTCCTCATCACTAGTATTATAGCAGGTTATGGATAAGGTTAGTATCCTCTTCCTCTAGGCTATCTTTGGTTCAAATGAGGAACAAGAAAACCTTTCGTAGGTTTGATATATGGAGTCATTTAATTTTGTTATAGATAGATTGTATTTGCAGGCTTTACGAATTGTTCTTGAATCCGTATGCAATTTTGTCTCGCTTAGGCCTTCCATACTTTGACAATTTCCAAACTTTGTTCACTTTCATTTTCATTTTGTACTGATTCAAATCACGATCTGGTGTACTTGCACCTTCTTTATTCATGATCACCATTTGTTTTCGTATTTGATAATATGATGTCGAGTTCAACCATTTCTCTCAATGAGGTCTCCAACCAACTTATCGATATCAATATCAATATCAATACAGAAAAGACCAATAATGATACATAAATTCTTCTAAATCTCTCCAACGAAGACATAGCAAGTGAGGAGTCAAAATCAAAATATCAAGAACAAGATATAGATGTATCTACAATCCCTTCTAGGAAAGAACCAATATGACTTAGAGATATTATTAAAGAATCAAATCTAGAAAGAATGCAAGATCTTACCACTACTAGACCTCAAACTTGAAGTTTGACCAGAATAAATAGAGAAATTCTAAGTAATACAGTGGAACTAGCATCGACACTTCAAGCACTAAATAAATCACACTAGAAAGCAACAATGAAATCAAAATATACTTCACTTAAAAAGAATAAGACATTGGATCTAGTAGAACTACCTCAAGGGAAGAAAATAGTAGGTTGCAAATGGGTTTACAATATTAAATACAAAGCAAATAGAATACTTGACATACAAAACTTGACTAGTAGCAAAAGGATACACTTAAATAGAGGGAATCAATTATGAAGAAAAATTCACATCAACAACCAGAATTACTACCATCAGAATAGTTTATGCACCAGTAACTCATCAGGGTTGGAAACTTCATCAAATGGATGTAAAAAGTGCCTTCCTTAATGGTGACTTAGAAGAAAACTCTACATGTCACAACCGGAAAGATTAATTATCAAGGGGTAGGAAAATAAGGTATGTAAATTGAAAAAATATCTATATGATTTAAAACAAGCCTCTAGAGCATGGAATATAAAGATCAAAAATCACTTATTATAGCATAAATTCAAAAGAAGCACGTCAAACCCTAGTTTATATACCAAGAAGATTAAAAATGATTGTTAGGAAGTGAAGTCACTATGTTGTGTAGGCATCCAAGAAAAAGGATTACAATAGGTTCAAGTATGCCAGACATCTAGATTGCTAGACGTTTGGACCTGACATCTAGACTGTCAGACATCTAGGCTGGCAGACATCTGGGCTACCAGACGTCTAGGCTGATAGACATCCAGGCTTGAAATCTATGTAGTAATATGGCTAAGATGGTAGACGTACAGTCTGACGTCAAGTAAAGTAGATGTCATAGGAGTTGCCATCTAGGTATACGATAGAAATATGAAAGATGAACAGTCTTGGGAGAAGAAATGAATAATATTTTGGAGGCTTCCATTTGAAGAGGAAAAAAATAGTTTAGAGTCTTCCTTCTGCTCTATAAAAGGGACTTGACCCCTTGCGTATGTATAAAGGTGGTTAAAAACATTGAAATATGTGGATGTAAATTTTGCTAAAAATAATAAAAGAGAAGTTTCCATTACCCTGTGGTTTTTCCTGCACATTGCGGTGTTTCCACGTAAATCTCTGTGTCACTTGTGTTACTATTTTCATGTTCTATATTTTTATTATTGTGCTTCCTCTTTTAGGTGATAAATCTTGGAGTTTTCCCCTAACATTTGGTATCAGAGCTAAGGTTTTGTACGAGTGGGAGCTACAACAATGACAAAAGGTGTAACCAAGTTTGATATTGAGAAATTTGATGGCAGGAACTTCGCTCTATGGAAGATGAAGGTGGAGGATTTTCTGGTTCAGAATGACCAAGCGTAAGCCTTGAAAGGGATCACAAGTAAACCGAGAAACATAAAATATGAGGAGTGGGTAACTCTTGATAGGAACACATTTTATACAATCCATCTCTACCTAGTGGATTCTGTCTTGTTCAATGTAGCTAAAGAAAAGACCGCAAAATCCCTTTGGCAAAAGCTTAAAAATTTGTATGAAAAAATAGCAACTAACAAGGTCTTTTTGAAAAAATAGCTTTATAGCTTGAGGATGAAGGAAAATTCATTTGTGTTAGATCATTTGAATGAGTTTAATACTCTGATCAGTAAAATATATTTAGTTAATGTGAATATGGAGGATGAAGATAGAGCTATCACCCTACATTTTTCCCTCCTGGATACTTGGGATCATATGGTGATGACCATCATTAATTCATCATCAAGAACTCTTAAATTTGATGATGTGGTAGTTGCTTTATTGGCAAAAGAGTTGAGGTGAAAAATATCTCTGGAAACCTCAACCAATGAAGCCCTATCTGTGAGAGGTCAATATTTTAAGAGGAGTAAACAAGGTAGAAAGTATTTCAGATCTAAGTCTAAAGGGCATAAGCAAAAATGGAAATGTTGGCATTGTGGAAATCTAGGACACTCCAAGAAGGACTGTTGGTAATTAAAGAATGATGAAAAATAAAATCAGCCATCAGCTGAAGCCAATGCAGCAGATTCAGGAGAGATGAAAACATGTGAAGCCTTCTATATCAGTAATAGTAGATCAATTTTATATACCAGGTTTTGGACTCAGGTGCATCTTTCCACATGTCTCCCCACAAAGACTGGTTTGACAAATATTAGCCATACTATGGTGGAAAGGTCTATTTGGATGATGATCATCCTTTAGAAATTATGGGAAGAGGGGATATAAGGGTCAAGTGGGACAATGGTAGAGAAAGGATGCTATGTGATGTGCAACATGTGCCCGATTTGTGGAAGAATTTACTATCAATAAAAATGATAGATAAGTAAGGGTATTCTATCACTTTCAACAACAACTACTGTAAGATTACCAAAGGAGCTCTTGTAGTAGCAAAGAGAGAATATTATGGGATATTATACCATTTATGTGGTGATACAATGATAAACCATGCAATAGTAGAAACTTCTATTCATGATGCAATAATAGAAGTAGTTATTTACTACCCTAAAAATGATGTTTCCTAACTATGATGGAATAACTCCTAACATTAGTAGGAGTTTGTGTTATGACTAGATATTGGGGCTCAATATTTATTCAAGATTACAAATGTGATTTGTAAGATATTGTATGGTTATTTGTTATATATTGGATTATAATGAGAGAAGAGGACAATAAAATTATATTTTTGTATTAGGAGTTTTGAAGGAGGTAGTCTCCTCAAAGTGGCTTTTGATAGTGTAATCATTCAAGCAATTAAGAAATTGTGTGCTTCATTTCCTATTTTGATGCATATTTTTTATATTAATATTATTGTTGCATTCATTTCATTTGATATTAGAGCAACTTTCTAGGGCTACTTTTCATAGTATCCATAGTTAACTTATGAAGCAAAAATAACCAAAAACCTAAACAATAAACTCATTATGGTGTTCAGACAACACCTCTAATATTTTAATATCATTTTGTAGGATTTGGTGGAAGTACTAACTACTCAACTAGGGGGAAGTACTTAGGCCAAAATCTTCTAAAAACATATTTTGAGTACCCCAAGAACCTCCAAGTAGTCAGTTGTGTGTTGCTAGTAAAAATGGTCAATGGCCCTATATGTTGTATTTGTTTTGTGTGTGTATACAAAGAGTTATCATTTGAAGATAAATCCATGCCTAGATTATCAACAAACTACCTAGATTGGGTAAGTTGTTGGTACCCAGAGAGTGGTACTTGCTTAGATACATCTATGGCTGGTAACATTTTTCCTTAACCCTAGGAAGCCATAGTCTAGGTCCCATTACTCAATTCTTTATATATTCAACTCAAAGTAGTTATAAACATCTCAAAATTTCCATTTTGTAAGGTTGCTCTTATTTAATCATGTAGATCCAAACAAAAAAAGAGTTTCATACAGGCTAGGGTTTCAAGATCATGCATTATGAATTTCTTCAAATCTATGAAGATCTAAGGTCAAACAATATCATGCATAGCTTCAAACCCTATTGTAAAATAAATTACATTAATTTTAGAACACATTCCACATCCAAAAGAATAGAAAATACCTTTGAAATTGCAAATTCTCCCTAACTCACTCACTTTCCACTTTAAGAAACTATTATTCTTCTCTCATTCCATAAATTTTGAAAAGGTCCCAAAATCCTCAATTCCCCAAAATCAGTAGAAACTACCTTTTGAGACATTTCTTAATTTTTTTAATGATTTAGCATTGTCCATTGTGATCCTCTCTTCAAGTTGATCATTTGATATGTGACCTTGATAACACTTTTTGGACTCTCTTTCATGCCTAATATGGCCTCAACTATTCATTCTCAAGAAATATCCTTTAAAAATATGAATGAAGACCTCAATAAAATCAAGGAAAACCTCTCAAATCTAAGCAAACTTGATAAATTTGACCAAATTAAGAAAATTGAGTCTAGGATCATTGGATTTGTCACCAAATTGGACCCGTTATAGGATGCATTCTCATAGTTGTTACTAAAATGATCCTGTTTAGGATAGAGAAAAGCTTTAGGTTTAGGACAAGGACTAACCTTATATTTATGATAGGTACAAGCTTTGGATCCAAGATAAGGACACACTTTAGGGCTTAGCATGCCTATATTTTAGCCACCCCATCAAAGAACAACTAAGTTCGACTTTACTCACTTTGATGGAAATGAACCCACTAGTTTTATTTATAGGGCCAAACAAAATTTCCCCTTAATTCACATCCTAGTTTGGCAACAAGTATCCATTGTTTCCTTTTATTTGGAGCATGAAGTCCATAAGTTGTATTAGTGGATTGAGAAGACATCTAGCTCACCCGCACGAGAGGAAATTTTTAGGAATATATGTGTTTGTCTTAGACCAGTAAATGCAAAGATTTCATGGGTACATTAACCAAACTTTGACAAACTAGGTTAGTCTGCAACTATCAAACCTAATTTGAAAGTTAAAAAAATAGGAGAAAAGACCTAGATAACACCTTCTTTTATAGTTGTTTTATTAGTGGGTTGAAGGAGGACATCAAGGTAGAAGTGAAAATTTTAAACCCTCAAGATATGATGTTTGTTATTGGCTTAGCTAAATTGGCTAAAAAAAAGTTTACTACTTAAAGGATGTCCCTATAAATGACCACCACTTAGAAATCTACCACCTATTTATGTACCTAATTAAAATACATATGTAAAATCTATCAAATATTTGAATATGATTAAAATAAAAGGTCGTTGTGACAAAAAATTATGTTAAAATTATGATGAAAAGTACTCCCCTAAGCATACATGTGTAGAGCATAAATTATGGACCAACTCTTTCTTTTAAATATTGTCATCACTCAAAGACCAACAACCAAAAATAAGTAAAACATTCCAAAAAAAACCAACACAATAAATTTCTATGCATCCCTTAACAAAGATTACTACTAGAATTCAAACTCTACATGTTCTTCGAGAAGCATGTTCTCACTATCCTCATAAACAATGAGTACAATTTATGGATCCTCTAATTGCCCGAAAAAAAAAAATTGCTGTCTGTCCAAACTCTAGCTTTGAAATCAGGATCACCAATAGGAGAACATTACCTTATAAGGGCAAATATAGGAATGTGTAACTCTCAATAGGGGACTGAAATTTGTATTTAAATATGTTTTTACCGCCCCATCTATCGAGTCTCTTTTGGACCGCACTACTATTAAATCTTCTCCCTAGATGTTATCACCACTACTGAATGACAGTCAACTATTGACTCTCTGTTCCATGTTATCGTTCTACGTGCGGGGGACTTCATGCGCAATCAGTAAAATGCTTACGAGTGCAATCAGATATTGCCATGTTACTACCAAAATCTCTTTTAAAATATTACAGAGGAGATGTGAAATTACAATAACACGATGTCCAGCTGCAACAACTTTCGCAAACGATAATCCCAGTTTTTAAAGGTTAATCTTTAAATCTAAGTAGTAGTCTGTTTTAAATCCTAATTTTAAGTGTCTGGTACTTATCATTAATTTTACAGTAGTTTAATTTAAATTTTAACCTAGAGCGCTTCTTATCACCAACTTCTCATCATCAACAACGTGTTGAAATAGACTTATTGAAAACAGTCCCTAATTTAAACTTTAAACAACTCTTCTATGTATCAAAAAAAAAATAATTAATATGTAATAATATATACATCGTCAAACACGGTATATACTTCCTGTCCCCTCGCAGATCCATGTTATCACAATAATAGACGTTTATATATTTCAGACAGATCATGTACATTTCATATCGTGAGCTGAATCACCGAGCATAATCATGGTAAAGTGGATATGTATTTAATTGAAAGTTGTTAAGGTAATTGACATGTGGTTAGTGGGCGACAATTTCTTTGAAAGAATTTGCCGACGAGGAGAAGATGCATATAATTTCTAGGCCAGTATGAGAATTACAACTTAAGCAGTCTCTTTGGTGCTTCTCTGAGATTCTTGGAATAAATTGGCTCAAGTTTCAACAACACATGAATGGCTTTCTCCACGTCTCTGTTTTGAAGTTGTAAAACGCATCCATCTGGATGTCATTTAGCTAAAGTGGAGCATCTAGCATGTGGTCCACGTTCGCTGTATAGGATAGATTTTTGCCATACGATAGGCTTTGGTTGCTTTTAATATCAAGATTCGGTAATCTCACAATGATCAATCAAAATCAGTTATAACAATCAATGTAACGTTTCCATGGTAAGACAAACTTATAAGCAACCCCATACTAATTGTTTCCATGGTAAGACACCCTATACTAATTGTTTCCATGGTAAGACAGACTTATAAGCAACCCATACTAATAAGTCAAATTCAGAAGAAGCCAAGAAAGTTTTCTAGGAGAAATTATTTGAAAATAAGGTGATCACTGTCGTATAAAGTTAGCTTTACGGAAACAAAATTCCTCTAATTATTGTTATTATGACAGAGGATGATTATTTGTTTCATGGTAGCAATGATACAACTCAAACTTTTTAACCTTTAAAGTTGCCCATAATATTATTGTGACATGTTATCTAATGATTAAGGGAGAACCAATTATTGTGACATGTTATCTAATGATTAAGGGAGAACCAATTATTGTGACATGTTATCTAATGATTAAGGGAGAACCAATATTCACGATGAAAAGGAAAAATTACAAAGCACAAATTTTTCATTAAATACTTTTTAAAATATGGTTATGTGTTTATTATATATAAATACATCATACAACGAGGGTTGTAAATAATTTTCATAGTCATAGTTTGTTATGTTTTTAAGTTACATAAAATATATTTTTAATTAATAAAATTATATACAATTAATTAAAGTTTCATTTTGATAAATAAATATTTTATATAAATATAAAAATAAAAGTTGAATTGATCAATATAATTATAAATCTAAATTCATCCTTATATTTACAAGATTTATGTTAATGTTTACTTTTATATTTAATTCCAAAATATGAGTATAGACAATAAGACTTTAAGACATAGAATAGAATAGTTTTAAATATGTAATGGGATAGTTTCATTGACACATGCTAGTGGGTTTTATGCTTGATTGAAGTGAATCTAATGGAATGTAAGCTCAATTCATGTGTTATGTATTTTAAAGTAGTTGTGTATGTATTTTAATGTAGTTTTGCTATTAGTAATGGCTTCCTTCTCTATATTGTTAAAGTGTTTCATGAGATTTAATGTTTTTTTAATATTAATTAAAAGAGAAACATGCTTCCTCTTGTATTTTAGGGTTTGTAATTCCTTATTATGCATAACATGGGTGGTAGTATGTGTGTGTATATATAGAGAGATAGTTATGTGTGGTTTTTATGGGGACCATTTCTAGTAAACTATTAAAATAATACATTGCTTGATAGGGATTAGTATAATAAGTTGTTAACTAAGGATAAGCATTGTAATTAATCACATGTAATGCATTATTATCTGTTGTAATGCATTCTAATGCCTATTTATAGGTACATTTTGTTATTACAATATAGCTTTGGATTATCTACTGATATTTATGTTTGTTGTAAACTGATTCCTCATCACTAGTATTATAGCAGGTTATGGATAAGGTTAGTATCCTCTTCCTCTAGGCTATCTTTGGTTCAAATGAGGAACAAGAAAACCTTTCGTAGGTTTGATATATGGAGTCATTTAATTTTGTTATAGATAGATTGTATTTGCAGGCTTTACGAATTGTTCTTGAATCCGTATGCAATTTTGTCTCGCTTAGGCCTTCCATACTTTGACAATTTCCAAACTTTGTTCACTTTCATTTTCATTTTGTACTGATTCAAATCACGATCTGGTGTACTTGCACCTTCTTTATTCATGATCACCATTTGTTTTCGTATTTGATAATATGATGTCGAGTTCAACCATTTCTCTCAATGAGGTCTCCAACCAACTTATCGATATCAATATCAATATCAATACAGAAAAGACCAATAATGATACATAAATTCTTCTAAATCTCTCCAACGAAGACATAGCAAGTGAGGAGTCAAAATCAAAATATCAAGAACAAGATATAGATGTATCTACAATCCCTTCTAGGAAAGAACCAATATGACTTAGAGATATTATTAAAGAATCAAATCTAGAAAGAATGCAAGATCTTACCACTACTAGACCTCAAACTTGAAGTTTGACCAGAATAAATAGAGAAATTCTAAGTAATACAGTGGAACTAGCATCGACACTTCAAGCACTAAATAAATCACACTAGAAAGCAACAATGAAATCAAAATATACTTCACTTAAAAAGAATAAGACATTGGATCTAGTAGAACTACCTCAAGGGAAGAAAATAGTAGGTTGCAAATGGGTTTACAATATTAAATACAAAGCAAATAGAATACTTGACATACAAAACTTGACTAGTAGCAAAAGGATACACTTAAATAGAGGGAATCAATTATGAAGAAAAATTCACATCAACAACCAGAATTACTACCATCAGAATAGTTTATGCACCAGTAACTCATCAGGGTTGGAAACTTCATCAAATGGATGTAAAAAGTGCCTTCCTTAATGGTGACTTAGAAGAAAACTCTACATGTCACAACCGGAAAGATTAATTATCAAGGGGTAGGAAAATAAGGTATGTAAATTGAAAAAATATCTATATGATTTAAAACAAGCCTCTAGAGCATGGAATATAAAGATCAAAAATCACTTATTATAGCATAAATTCAAAAGAAGCACGTCAAACCCTAGTTTATATACCAAGAAGATTAAAAATGATTGTTAGGAAGTGAAGTCACTATGTTGTGTAGGCATCCAAGAAAAAGGATTACAATAGGTTCAAGTATGCCAGACATCTAGATTGCTAGACGTTTGGACCTGACATCTAGACTGTCAGACATCTAGGCTGGCAGACATCTGGGCTACCAGACGTCTAGGCTGATAGACATCCAGGCTTGAAATCTATGTAGTAATATGGCTAAGATGGTAGACGTACAGTCTGACGTCAAGTAAAGTAGATGTCATAGGAGTTGCCATCTAGGTATACGATAGAAATATGAAAGATGAACAGTCTTGGGAGAAGAAATGAATAATATTTTGGAGGCTTCCATTTGAAGAGGAAAAAAATAGTTTAGAGTCTTCCTTCTGCTCTATAAAAGGGACTTGACCCCTTGCGTATGTATAAAGGTGGTTAAAAACATTGAAATATGTGGATGTAAATTTTGCTAAAAATAATAAAAGAGAAGTTTCCATTACCCTGTGGTTTTTCCTGCACATTGCATGTTTCCACGTAAATCTCTGTGTCACTTGTGTTACTATTTTCATGTTCTATATTTTTATTATTGTGCTTCCTCTTTTAGGTGATAAATCTTGGAGTTTTCCCCTAACATTTGGTATCAGAGCTAAGGTTTTGTACGAGTGGGAGCTACAACAATGACAAAAGGTGTAACCAAGTTTGATATTGAGAAATTTGATGGCAGGAACTTCGCTCTATGGAAGATGAAGGTGGAGGATTTTCTGGTTCAGAATGACCAAGCGTAAGCCTTGAAAGGGATCACAAGTAAACCGAGAAACATAAAATATGAGGAGTGGGTAACTCTTGATAGGAACACATTTTATACAATCCATCTCTACCTAGTGGATTCTGTCTTGTTCAATGTAGCTAAAGAAAAGACCGCAAAATCCCTTTGGCAAAAGCTTAAAAATTTGTATGAAAAAATAGCAACTAACAAGGTCTTTTTGAAAAAATAGCTTTATAGCTTGAGGATGAAGGAAAATTCATTTGTGTTAGATCATTTGAATGAGTTTAATACTCTGATCAGTAAAATATATTTAGTTAATGTGAATATGGAGGATGAAGATAGAGCTATCACCCTACATTTTTCCCTCCTGGATACTTGGGATCATATGGTGATGACCATCATTAATTCATCATCAAGAACTCTTAAATTTGATGATGTGGTAGTTGCTTTATTGGCAAAAGAGTTGAGGTGAAAAATATCTCTGGAAACCTCAACCAATGAAGCCCTATCTGTGAGAGGTCAATATTTTAAGAGGAGTAAACAAGGTAGAAAGTATTTCAGATCTAAGTCTAAAGGGCATAAGCAAAAATGGAAATGTTGGCATTGTGGAAATCTAGGACACTCCAAGAAGGACTGTTGGTAATTAAAGAATGATGAAAAATAAAATCAGCCATCAGTTGAAGCCAATGCAGCAGATTCAGGAGAGATGAAAACATGTGAAGCCTTCTATATCAGTAATAGTAGATCAATTTTATATACCAGGTTTTGGACTCAGGTGCATCTTTCCACATGTCTCCCCACAAAGACTGGTTTGACAAATATTAGCCATACTATGGTGGAAAGGTCTATTTGGATGATGATCATCCTTTAGAAATTATGGGAAGAGGGGATATAAGGGTCAAGTGGGACAATGGTAGAGAAAGGATGCTATGTGATGTGCAACATGTGCCCGATTTGTGGAAGAATTTACTATCAATAAAAATGATAGATAAGTAAGGGTATTCTATCACTTTCAACAACAACTACTGTAAGATTACCAAAGGAGCTCTTGTAGTAGCAAAGAGAGAATATTATGGGATATTATACCATTTATGTGGTGATACAATGATAAACCATGCAATAGTAGAAACTTCTATTCATGATGCAATAATAGAAGTAGTTATTTACTACCCTAAAAATGATGTTTCCTAACTATGATGGAATAACTCCTAACATTAGTAGGAGTTTGTGTTATGACTAGATATTGGGGCTCAATATTTATTCAAGATTACAAATGTGATTTGTAAGATATTGTATGGTTATTTGTTATATATTGGATTATAATGAGAGAAGAGGACAATAAAATTATATTTTTGTATTAGGAGTTTTGAAGGAGGTAGTCTCCTCAAAGTGGCTTTTGATAGTGTAATCATTCAAGCAATTAAGAAATTGTGTGCTTCATTTCCTATTTTGATGCATATTTTTTATATTAATATTATTGTTGCATTCATTTCATTTGATATTAGAGCAAATTTCTAGGGCTACTTTTCATAGTATCCATAGTTAACTTATGAAGCAAAAATAACCAAAAACCTAAACAATAAACTCATTATGGTGTTCAGACAACACCTCTAATATTTTAATATCATTTTGTAGGATTTTGTGGAAGTACTAACTACTCAACTAGGGGGAAGTAATTAGGCCAAAATCTTCTAAAAACATATTTTGAGTACCCCAAGAACCTCCAAGTAGTCAGTTGTGTGTTGCTAGTAAAAATGGTCAATGGCCCTATATGTTGTATTTGTTTTGTGTGTGTATACAAAGAGTTATCATTTGAAGATAAATCCATGCCTAGATTATCAACAAACTACCTAGATTGGGTAAGTTGTTGGTACCCAGAGAGTGGTACTTGCTTAGATACATCTATGGCTGGTAACATTTTTCCTTAACCCTAGGAAGCCATAGTCTAGGTCCCATTACTCAATTCTTTATATATTCAACTCAAAGTAGTTATAAACATCTCAAAATTTCCATTTTGTAAGGTTTCTCTTATTTAATCATGTAGATCCAAACAAAAAAAGAGTTTCATACAGGCTAGGGTTTCAAGATCATGCATTATGAATTTCTTCAAATCTATGAAGATCTAAGGTCAAACAATATCATGCATAGCTTCAAACCCTATTGTAAAATAAATTACATTAATTTTAGAACACATTCCACATCCAAAAGAATAGAAAATACCTTTGAAATTGCAAATTCTCCCTAACTCACTCACTTTCCACTTTAAGAAACTATTATTCTTCTCTCATTCCATAAATTTTGAAAAGGTCCCAAAATCCTCAATTCCCCAAAATCAGTAGAAACTACCTTTTGAGACATTTCTTAATTTTTTTAATGATTTAGCATTGTCCATTGTGATCCTCTCTTCAAGTTGATCATTTGATATGTGACCTTGATAACACTTTTTGGACTCTCTTTCATGCCTAATATGGCCTCAACTATTCATTCTCAAGAAATATCCTTTAAAAATATGAATGAAGACCTCAATAAAATCAAGGAAAACCTCTCAAATCTAAGCAAACTTGATAAATTTGACCAAATTAAGAAAATTGAGTCTAGGATCATTGGATTTGTCACCAAATTGGACCCGTTATAGGATGCATTCTCATAGTTGTTACTAAAATGATCCTGTTTAGGATAGAGAAAAGCTTTAGGTTTAGGACAAGGACTAACCTTATATTTATGATAGGTACAAGCTTTGGATCCAAGATAAGGACACACTTTAGGGCTTAGCATGCCTATATTTTAGCCACCCCATCAAAGAACAACTAAGTTCGACTTTACTCACTTTGATGGAAATGAACCCACTAGTTTTATTTATAGGGCCAAACAAAATTTCCCCTTAATTCACATCCTAGTTTGGCAACAAGTATCCATTGTTTCCTTTTATTTGGAGCATGAAGTCCATAAGTTGTATTAGTGGATTGAGAAGACATCTAGCTCACCCGCACGAGAGGAAATTTTTAGGAATATATGTGTTTGTCTTAGACCAGTAAATGCAAAGATTTCATGGGTACATTAACCAAACTTTGACAAACTAGGTTAGTCTGCAACTATCAAACCTAATTTGAAAGTTAAAAAAATAGGAGAAAAGACCTAGATAACACCTTCTTTTATAGTTGTTTTATTAGTGGGTTGAAGGAGGACATCAAGGTAGAAGTGAAAATTTTAAACCCTCAAGATATGATGTTTGTTATTGGCTTAGCTAAATTGGCTAAAAAAAAGTTTACTACTTAAAGGATGTCCCTATAAATGACCACCACTTAGAAATCTACCACCTATTTATGTACCTAATTAAAATACATATGTAAAATCTATCAAATATTTGAATATGATTAAAATAAAAGGTCGTTGTGACAAAAAATTATGTTAAAATTATGATGAAAAGTACTCCCCTAAGCATACATGTGTAGAGCATAAATTATGGACCAACTCTTTCTTTTAAATATTGTCATCACTCAAAGACCAACAACCAAAAATAAGTAAAACATTCCAAAAAAAACCAACACAATAAATTTCTATGCATCCCTTAACAAAGATTACTACTAGAATTCAAACTCTACATGTTCTTCGAGAAGCATGTTCTCACTATCCTCATAAACAATGAGTACAATTTATGGATCCTCTAATTGCCCGAAAAAAAAAAATTGCTGTCTGTCCAAACTCTAGCTTTGAAATCAGGATCACCAATAGGAGAACATTACCTTATAAGGGCAAATATAGGAATGTGTAACTCTCAATAGGGGACTGAAATTTGTATTTAAATATGTTTTTACCGCCCCATCTATCGAGTCTCTTTTGGACCGCACTACTATTAAATCTTCTCCCTAGATGTTATCACCACTACTGAATGACAGTCAACTATTGACTCTCTGTTCCATGTTATCGTTCTACGTGCGGGGGACTTCATGCGCAATCAGTAAAATGCTTACGAGTGCAATCAGATATTGCCATGTTACTACCAAAATCTCTTTTAAAATATTACAGAGGAGATGTGAAATTACAATAACACGATGTCCAGCTGCAACAACTTTCGCAAACGATAATCCCAGTTTTTAAAGGTTAATCTTTAAATCTAAGTAGTAGTCTGTTTTAAATCCTAATTTTAAGTGTCTGGTACTTATCATTAATTTTACAGTAGTTTAATTTAAATTTTAACCTAGAGCGCTTCTTATCACCAACTTCTCATCATCAACAACGTGTTGAAATAGACTTATTGAAAACAGTCCCTAATTTAAACTTTAAACAACTCTTCTATGTATCAAAAAAAAAATAATTAATATGTAATAATATATACATCGTCAAACACGGTATATACTTCCTGTCCCCTCGCAGATCCATGTTATCACAATAATAGACGTTTATATATTTCAGACAGATCATGTACATTTCATATCGTGAGCTGAATCACCGAGCATAATCATGGTAAAGTGGATATGTATTTAATTGAAAGTTGTTAAGGTAATTGACATGTGGTTAGTGGGCGACAATTTCTTTGAAAGAATTTGCCGACGAGGAGAAGATGCATATAATTTCTAGGCCAGTATGAGAATTACAACTTAAGCAGTCTCTTTGGTGCTTCTCTGAGATTCTTGGAATAAATTGGCTCAAGTTTCAACAACACATGAATGGCTTTCTCCACGTCTCTGTTTTGAAGTTGTAAAACGCATCCATCTGGATGTCATTTAGCTAAAGTGGAGCATCTAGCATGTGGTCCACGTTCGCTGTATAGGATAGATTTTTGCCATACGATAGGCTTTGGTTGCTTTTAATATCAAGATTCGGTAATCTCACAATGATCAATCAAAATCAGTTATAACAATCAATGTAACGTTTCCATGGTAAGACAAACTTATAAGCAACCCCATACTAATTGTTTCCATGGTAAGACACCCTATACTAATTGTTTCCATGGTAAGACAGACTTATAAGCAACCCATACTAATAAGTCAAATTCAGAAGAAGCCAAGAAAGTTTTCTAGGAGAAATTATTTGAAAATAAGGTGATCACTGTCGTATAAAGTTAGCTTTACGGAAACAAAATTCCTCTAATTATTGTTATTATGACAGAGGATGATTATTTGTTTCATGGTAGCAATGATACAACTCAAACTTTTTAACCTTTAAAGTTGCCCATAATATTATTGTGACATGTTATCTAATGATTAAGGGAGAACCAATTATTGTGACATGTTATCTAATGATTAAGGGAGAACCAATTATTGTGACATGTTATCTAATGATTAAGGGAGAACCAATATTCACGATGAAAAGGAAAAATTACAAAGCACAAATTTTTCATTAAATACTTTTTAAAATATGGTTATGTGTTTATTATATATAAATACATCATACAACGAGGGTTGTAAATAATTTTCATAGTCATAGTTTGTTATGTTTTTAAGTTACATAAAATATATTTTTAATTAATAAAATTATATACAATTAATTAAAGTTTCATTTTGATAAATAAATATTTTATATAAATATAAAAATAAAAGTTGAATTGATCAATATAATTATAAATCTAAATTCATCCTTATATTTACAAGATTTATGTTAATGTTTACTTTTATATTTAATTCCAAAATATGAGTATAGACAATAAGACTTTAAGACATAGAATAGAATAGTTTTAAATATGTAATGGGATAGTTTCATTGACACATGCTAGTGGGTTTTATGCTTGATTGAAGTGAATCTAATGGAATGTAAGCTCAATTCATGTGTTATGTATTTTAAAGTAGTTGTGTATGTATTTTAATGTAGTTTTGCTATTAGTAATGGCTTCCTTCTCTATATTGTTAAAGTGTTTCATGAGATTTAATGTTTTTTTAATATTAATTAAAAGAGAAACATGCTTCCTCTTGTATTTTAGGGTTTGTAATTCCTTATTATGCATAACATGGGTGGTAGTATGTGTGTGTATATATAGAGAGATAGTTATGTGTGGTTTTTATGGGGACCATTTCTAGTAAACTATTAAAATAATACATTGCTTGATAGGGATTAGTATAATAAGTTGTTAACTAAGGATAAGCATTGTAATTAATCACATGTAATGCATTATTATCTGTTGTAATGCATTCTAATGCCTATTTATAGGTACATTTTGTTATTACAATATAGCTTTGGATTATCTACTGATATTTATGTTTGTTGTAAACTGATTCCTCATCACTAGTATTATAGCAGGTTATGGATAAGGTTAGTATCCTCTTCCTCTAGGCTATCTTTGGTTCAAATGAGGAACAAGAAAACCTTTCGTAGGTTTGATATATGGAGTCATTTAATTTTGTTATAGATAGATTGTATTTGCAGGCTTTACGAATTGTTCTTGAATCCGTATGCAATTTTGTCTCGCTTAGGCCTTCCATACTTTGACAATTTCCAAACTTTGTTCACTTTCATTTTCATTTTGTACTGATTCAAATCACGATCTGGTGTACTTGCACCTTCTTTATTCATGATCACCATTTGTTTTCGTATTTGATAATATGATGTCGAGTTCAACCATTTCTCTCAATGAGGTCTCCAACCAACTTATCGATATCAATATCAATATCAATACAGAAAAGACCAATAATGATACATAAATTCTTCTAAATCTCTCCAACGAAGACATAGCAAGTGAGGAGTCAAAATCAAAATATCAAGAACAAGATATAGATGTATCTACAATCCCTTCTAGGAAAGAACCAATATGACTTAGAGATATTATTAAAGAATCAAATCTAGAAAGAATGCAAGATCTTACCACTACTAGACCTCAAACTTGAAGTTTGACCAGAATAAATAGAGAAATTCTAAGTAATACAGTGGAACTAGCATCGACACTTCAAGCACTAAATAAATCACACTAGAAAGCAACAATGAAATCAAAATATACTTCACTTAAAAAGAATAAGACATTGGATCTAGTAGAACTACCTCAAGGGAAGAAAATAGTAGGTTGCAAATGGGTTTACAATATTAAATACAAAGCAAATAGAATACTTGACATACAAAACTTGACTAGTAGCAAAAGGATACACTTAAATAGAGGGAATCAATTATGAAGAAAAATTCACATCAACAACCAGAATTACTACCATCAGAATAGTTTATGCACCAGTAACTCATCAGGGTTGGAAACTTCATCAAATGGATGTAAAAAGTGCCTTCCTTAATGGTGACTTAGAAGAAAACTCTACATGTCACAACCGGAAAGATTAATTATCAAGGGGTAGGAAAATAAGGTATGTAAATTGAAAAAATATCTATATGATTTAAAACAAGCCTCTAGAGCATGGAATATAAAGATCAAAAATCACTTATTATAGCATAAATTCAAAAGAAGCACGTCAAACCCTAGTTTATATACCAAGAAGATTAAAAATGATTGTTAGGAAGTGAAGTCACTATGTTGTGTAGGCATCCAAGAAAAAGGATTACAATAGGTTCAAGTATGCCAGACATCTAGATTGCTAGACGTTTGGACCTGACATCTAGACTGTCAGACATCTAGGCTGGCAGACATCTGGGCTACCAGACGTCTAGGCTGATAGACATCCAGGCTTGAAATCTATGTAGTAATATGGCTAAGATGGTAGACGTACAGTCTGACGTCAAGTAAAGTAGATGTCATAGGAGTTGCCATCTAGGTATACGATAGAAATATGAAAGATGAACAGTCTTGGGAGAAGAAATGAATAATATTTTGGAGGCTTCCATTTGAAGAGGAAAAAAATAGTTTAGAGTCTTCCTTCTGCTCTATAAAAGGGACTTGACCCCTTGCGTATGTATAAAGGTGGTTAAAAACATTGAAATATGTGGATGTAAATTTTGCTAAAAATAATAAAAGAGAAGTTTCCATTACCCTCGTGGTTTTTCCCGCACATTGCGGGTTTCCACGTAAATCTCTCGTGTCACTTGTGTTACTATTTTCATGTTCTATATTTTTATTATTGTGCTTCCTCTTTTAGGTGATAAATCTTGGAGTTTTCCCCTAACATTTGGTATCAGAGCTAAGGTTTTGTACGAGTGGGAGCTACAACAATGACAAAAGGTGTAACCAAGTTTGATATTGAGAAATTTGATGGCAGGAACTTCGCTCTATGGAAGATGAAGGTGGAGGATTTTCTGGTTCAGAATGACCAAGCGTAAGCCTTGAAAGGGATCACAAGTAAACCGAGAAACATAAAATATGAGGAGTGGGTAACTCTTGATAGGAACACATTTTATACAATCCATCTCTACCTAGTGGATTCTGTCTTGTTCAATGTAGCTAAAGAAAAGACCGCAAAATCCCTTTGGCAAAAGCTTAAAAATTTGTATGAAAAAATAGCAACTAACAAGGTCTTTTTGAAAAAATAGCTTTATAGCTTGAGGATGAAGGAAAATTCATTTGTGTTAGATCATTTGAATGAGTTTAATACTCTGATCAGTAAAATATATTTAGTTAATGTGAATATGGAGGATGAAGATAGAGCTATCACCCTACATTTTTCCCTCCTGGATACTTGGGATCATATGGTGATGACCATCATTAATTCATCATCAAGAACTCTTAAATTTGATGATGTGGTAGTTGCTTTATTGGCAAAAGAGTTGAGGTGAAAAATATCTCTGGAAACCTCAACCAATGAAGCCCTATCTGTGAGAGGTCAATATTTTAAGAGGAGTAAACAAGGTAGAAAGTATTTCAGATCTAAGTCTAAAGGGCATAAGCAAAAATGGAAATGTTGGCATTGTGGAAATCTAGGACACTCCAAGAAGGACTGTTGGTAATTAAAGAATGATGAAAAATAAAATCAGCCATCAGTTGAAGCCAATGCAGCAGATTCAGGAGAGATGAAAACATGTGAAGCCTTCTATATCAGTAATAGTAGATCAATTTTATATACCAGGTTTTGGACTCAGGTGCATCTTTCCACATGTCTCCCCACAAAGACTGGTTTGACAAATATTAGCCATACTATGGTGGAAAGGTCTATTTGGATGATGATCATCCTTTAGAAATTATGGGAAGAGGGGATATAAGGGTCAAGTGGGACAATGGTAGAGAAAGGATGCTATGTGATGTGCAACATGTGCCCGATTTGTGGAAGAATTTACTATCAATAAAAATGATAGATAAGTAAGGGTATTCTATCACTTTCAACAACAACTACTGTAAGATTACCAAAGGAGCTCTTGTAGTAGCAAAGAGAGAATATTATGGGATATTATACCATTTATGTGGTGATACAATGATAAACCATGCAATAGTAGAAACTTCTATTCATGATGCAATAATAGAAGTAGTTATTTACTACCCTAAAAATGATGTTTCCTAACTATGATGGAATAACTCCTAACATTAGTAGGAGTTTGTGTTATGACTAGATATTGGGGCTCAATATTTATTCAAGATTACAAATGTGATTTGTAAGATATTGTATGGTTATTTGTTATATATTGGATTATAATGAGAGAAGAGGACAATAAAATTATATTTTTGTATTAGGAGTTTTGAAGGAGGTAGTCTCCTCAAAGTGGCTTTTGATAGTGTAATCATTCAAGCAATTAAGAAATTGTGTGCTTCATTTCCTATTTTGATGCATATTTTTTATATTAATATTATTGTTGCATTCATTTCATTTGATATTAGAGCAACTTTCTAGGGCTACTTTTCATAGTATCCATAGTTAACTTATGAAGCAAAAATAACCAAAAACCTAAACAATAAACTCATTATGGTGTTCAGACAACACCTCTAATATTTTAATATCATTTTGTAGGATTTGGTGGAAGTACTAACTACTCAACTAGGGGGAAGTACTTAGGCCAAAATCTTCTAAAAACATATTTTGAGTACCCCAAGAACCTCCAAGTAGTCAGTTGTGTGTTGCTAGTAAAAATGGTCAATGGCCCTATATGTTGTATTTGTTTTGTGTGTGTATACAAAGAGTTATCATTTGAAGATAAATCCATGCCTAGATTATCAACAAACTACCTAGATTGGGTAAGTTGTTGGTACCCAGAGAGTGGTACTTGCTTAGATACATCTATGGCTGGTAACATTTTTCCTTAACCCTAGGAAGCCATAGTCTAGGTCCCATTACTCAATTCTTTATATATTCAACTCAAAGTAGTTATAAACATCTCAAAATTTCCATTTTGTAAGGTTTCTCTTATTTAATCATGTAGATCCAAACAAAAAAAGAGTTTCATACAGGCTAGGGTTTCAAGATCATGCATTATGAATTTCTTCAAATCTATGAAGATCTAAGGTCAAACAATATCATGCATAGCTTCAAACCCTATTGTAAAATAAATTACATTAATTTTAGAACACATTCCACATCCAAAAGAATAGAAAATACCTTTGAAATTGCAAATTCTCCCTAACTCACTCACTTTCCACTTTAAGAAACTATTATTCTTCTCTCATTCCATAAATTTTGAAAAGGTCCCAAAATCCTCAATTCCCCAAAATCAGTAGAAACTACCTTTTGAGACATTTCTTAATTTTTTTAATGATTTAGCATTGTCCATTGTGATCCTCTCTTCAAGTTGATCATTTGATATGTGACCTTGATAACACTTTTTGGACTCTCTTTCATGCCTAATATGGCCTCAACTATTCATTCTCAAGAAATATCCTTTAAAAATATGAATGAAGACCTCAATAAAATCAAGGAAAACCTCTCAAATCTAAGCAAACTTGATAAATTTGACCAAATTAAGAAAATTGAGTCTAGGATCATTGGATTTGTCACCAAATTGGACCCGTTATAGGATGCATTCTCATAGTTGTTACTAAAATGATCCTGTTTAGGATAGAGAAAAGCTTTAGGTTTAGGACAAGGACTAACCTTATATTTATGATAGGTACAAGCTTTGGATCCAAGATAAGGACACACTTTAGGGCTTAGCATGCCTATATTTTAGCCACCCCATCAAAGAACAACTAAGTTCGACTTTACTCACTTTGATGGAAATGAACCCACTAGTTTTATTTATAGGGCCAAACAAAATTTCCCCTTAATTCACATCCTAGTTTGGCAACAAGTATCCATTGTTTCCTTTTATTTGGAGCATGAAGTCCATAAGTTGTATTAGTGGATTGAGAAGACATCTAGCTCACCCGCACGAGAGGAAATTTTTAGGAATATATGTGTTTGTCTTAGACCAGTAAATGCAAAGATTTCATGGGTACATTAACCAAACTTTGACAAACTAGGTTAGTCTGCAACTATCAAACCTAATTTGAAAGTTAAAAAAATAGGAGAAAAGACCTAGATAACACCTTCTTTTATAGTTGTTTTATTAGTGGGTTGAAGGAGGACATCAAGGTAGAAGTGAAAATTTTAAACCCTCAAGATATGATGTTTGTTATTGGCTTAGCTAAATTGGCTAAAAAAAAGTTTACTACTTAAAGGATGTCCCTATAAATGACCACCACTTAGAAATCTACCACCTATTTATGTACCTAATTAAAATACATATGTAAAATCTATCAAATATTTGAATATGATTAAAATAAAAGGTCGTTGTGACAAAAAATTATGTTAAAATTATGATGAAAAGTACTCCCCTAAGCATACATGTGTAGAGCATAAATTATGGACCAACTCTTTCTTTTAAATATTGTCATCACTCAAAGACCAACAACCAAAAATAAGTAAAACATTCCAAAAAAAACCAACACAATAAATTTCTATGCATCCCTTAACAAAGATTACTAGAATTCAAACTCTACATGTTCTTCGAGAAGCATGTTCTCACTATCCTCATAAACAATGAGTACAATTTATGGATCCTCTAATTGCCCGAAAAAAAAAAATTGCTGTCTGTCCAAACTCTAGCTTTGAAATCAGGATCACCAATAGGAGAACATTACCTTATAAGGGCAAATATAGGAATGTGTAACTCTCAATAGGGGACTGAAATTTGTATTTAAATATGTTTTTACCGCCCCATCTATCGAGTCTCTTTTGGACCGCACTACTATTAAATCTTCTCCCTAGATGTTATCACCACTACTGAATGACAGTCAACTATTGACTCTCTGTTCCATGTTATCGTTCTACGTGCGGGGGACTTCATGCGCAATCAGTAAAATGCTTACGAGTGCAATCAGATATTGCCATGTTACTACCAAAATCTCTTTTAAAATATTACAGAGGAGATGTGAAATTACAATAACACGATGTCCAGCTGCAACAACTTTCGCAAACGATAATCCCAGTTTTTAAAGGTTAATCTTTAAATCTAAGTAGTAGTCTGTTTTAAATCCTAATTTTAAGTGTCTGTTACTTATCATTAATTTTACAGTAGTTTAATTTAAATTTTAACCTAGAGCGCTTCTTATCACCAACTTCTCATCATCAACAACGTGTTGAAATAGACTTATTGAAAACAGTCCCTAATTTAAACTTTAAACAACTCTTCTATGTATCAAAAAAAAAATAATTAATATGTAATAATATATACATCGTCAAACACGGTATATACTTCCTGTCCCCTCGCTATGGCATAAACGTCTAGGCTATATGAGTGAAAAAGGCCTAAAAAATTTGTATGACAAAGGTATACGTTATGGGATTAAGTATTGTAATTTAGACTTATGTGAGCATTGTATTTTTGATAAATAGAAGAGGTTTCGGTTTACTACAAGTCTTGGTAAGATTTTTGAATTTATACAACTTATACATTCAGATATATTTGGACCTGTCCCCACTTAGTCCTTGAATGGCACCATCTATTTTTTGAATTTTATAGATGATTATTCTAGGAGAGTGTGGGTTTAATTTCTGAAGAAGAAGTTGAAAGCTTTGCAAAAATTTAAGGAGTTCAAAGCATGGGTAGAAAAGAGTTTGGGTAAGTCAATTTTGTGTCTCAGGTCAGATAATGGGGGTGAATATTGCTCCAATGAATTTGATAAATTTTGTATGCAGGAAGGTATTAAGCACCAGAAGACTATACCATACACTCCACAACAAAATGGTGTGGCTAAGTGGATGAATCACACAATCATGGAACATGCAAGAAGAATGCTTAGCACAACCATGTTGGAGAAAATTTCTAGGTGGAGGTTGTTAATACAACTATTTATCTTATTAATAGGTCACCTACAACTGCATCGAATGGACAAATTTTAGAGGAGGTTTGGTGTTGTAAGCAAGTTGATTACTCTCATTTGCGCACTTTTGGTTGTGATGCATTTTCCCATGTAACCAAAGAAAAAAGATCCAATCTTGACTCGAAGTCAAGCAAATGTGTTTTTCTTGACTATGGAGATATAGTGAAGGGGTATAGATAGTGGGATCTGACTACCCACAAGGTAATAATTAGTCAGGATGTAATTGTTGATGAAAAATCTATGCAAAGGAAGGAGATACAACAAAACCCTAATTTTGTACCTATTGAAATAGAATTGAGTGAAGATGAACATGCTGAAGTCTTTGGTCAACATGTAGAACAACAAGTAGAACAAGAAGTAGAGCAACCACAACGATCACAAGACCAAGATCCAAAATCGAAAGATCATTGGGTTAGAAGATCTACATGTCCACAAAAGTGTTTGAAAAGATATTCTCATGTGTATCAGTCATCTTTTGCTTTGTTAACTGATGATGGTGAATCTAGCTCATTTCAGGAATCTAGAGAGTCTAAAATGCAAAAAAGGGGAGGAAATCCATGGAGGAGGAAATCAAGATACTTCATAAGAATAAAACTTAAGAACTTATGGATCTCCCACCTGGAAGAAAGACTGTTGGAAACAAGTAAGTGTAAAAAGTAAAGAAGAACAATGATGGGCTGTTGGAACACTATAAATCTCACTTGGTGGTAAAGAGCTATATGTAGAAGTCAAGTATTGAATTTAATGAAATTTTCTCTCTAGTTGTGAAGATGACTACTATTAGAGTTCTACTTGCACTTGTAATTGCACAAGATTTGGAACTGGAGTAGCTTGATATAAAGACTGCTTTCTTGCATGGTGATATCGAGGAAGAGATATATATGGATCAGCCAAAGGGTTATGAATAAAGAGGTAAAGAGCATTTGGTTTGTAGACTGAAGAAATCACTATACAAGTTGAAATAGGCACCAAGGATGTCGTATAGGAAATTTGAAACCTTCATGAAGAGCCATGGTTTTAACAGGATTGAAGATGATCATTGTGCATACTATAAGAGGTTTAACGATGGTAGTTTTATTAGTTTGCTATTGTATGTCGATGATATATTGGTTGCAGGCCCCAACATGAAGAAAATCATTGATCTTAAGGCTCAATTGGCTAGGATATTTGAAATAAAGGATTTAGGAGCAACAAACCAAATTTTAGAGATGAAGATACACAGGAAAAAAAAGGAAGAAAGATCTAGTTAAGTCAAAAGTCATTCATGGAAAGGATTCTGCAGCGCTTCAATATGCAAAATTCTAAACTAGTTAGTACCCCACTTCTTCCACACTTAAATTTGTCTTCCAAACAGTGTCCTAGAATGGAAGAAGAGAAGATAAGCATGTATAATGTACCATATTCATCAGCAGTAGGAAGCCTCATGTATGCCATGGTGAGCACCAGGTCAGATTTTCTCTAAGTAGTGGTAGTAGTCATCCGATACATGGCAAAACCTGGTAAGGAGCATTGGAATGTGGTGAAGTGGATATTTAGATATTTAAGAGCCACTTCAGATGTTGCCATTTACTTTGGATTGAAAAATTTGCAAGTTATGAGTTTTGTGGATTTTGATTATAATGGAGATAGAGATGGAAGAAAATCCACTATAGGATATACCTTCACTCTTTCTGGAGGAGCAGTGAATTGGGATTCTAAGTTGCAATATGTGGTGGCTTTATCAACCACTAAAGCAGAATACATTATAGTAACTCATGACAAAAAATAGGCAATTTGGCTAGAGCGATTGTTGGGTGACTTCAAGGTAATATCAGAGAAAATTACATTGCATTGTGATAGCCAGAGTGCTATTCAGCTAGTGAAGAATCTAAAATTCCATGATCACATGAAACACATTGATGTCAAGTACCACTTTATTAAAAATATTATGGAAGAAGGTAGGATCCTGTTGCAAAAAATTGATACTGAAGTGAATCCTATAGATAATATTACAAAGTCGGTCAAGGTAGAGAAGTTTGAATGGTGTAGAACTTCTCTAGGCTTGCTAAAAAAATAATAAGGGCAGAATTGGGCATTTGGAACTGAATGAAGATATTTGGAAGAAGAATTCCTATAGATTTATTTCAAGTGGGAGAATGATAGGAAGTGAAGTCACTATGCAGTACAAGCATCTAGGAAATAGGATTGCATCAGGTTTAAGCAGGCCAGACGTTTGAACTGCTAGATGTTTGGACCTAACATCTGGGCTTCCAGATGTCTAGGCTGGTAGATGTCTAGGACTAACATCTGGGTTGCCAGATGTCTAGGCTGGTAGACATATGGAATTGATATATAGGCTACCAAATGTTAGGGCTACCAAATGTATGGGCTGGTAGAAGTTTAGGCTTGACATCTGGGTTGGAAGACGTCTAGGCCTGATGTCTAGGCTGCCAAATATCTAGGCTGATAGATATCTAGGCCTAACATCTAGGCAGCTAGATGAGTAGGCTGGTAGATGTCCAACCTGACGTCAAGACAAGTAGACATCATAGGAGCTAATGTCTAGGTAGACGATAGGAATGCATAAGATGAGCAGTCTTGGGAGTAGAAATGAACAGTCTTTTGGAGGCTTCTATTGGAAGAGGAAAAAAATAGTTTGGTGTATTCCTTTTGCTCTAAAAAAGGGACTTGACCCCTTGTGTATGTAGAGAGGTGGTTGAAAACGTTGAAAAATGTGGATGTAAATTTTGTTGAAAATAATAAAAGAGAAGTTGCCATTACCCCGTGGTTTTTCTTGCACATTTTAAGTTTCCACGTAAATATTTATGTCACTTGTGTTATTATTTTTGTCTTCTATATTTTTTTATTGTGCTTCCTCTTGCAGGTGATAAATCTTGGAGTTTTGCCCTAAAAATGATATACTCATTCTCATAATATATGTGGATGACAGAGTAATTACTATAAGTTATAAAAAATTAATAAGTGATATCAAAGGGGATCTAGAAAAAGCATTTGAAATGACAAATCTAGGTCTAATAAACTATTGTCTTGGTTTAAATATTCATCAAGAAAAGAATAAAATAATTATCACTCAATAAAAGTATGCAGAAGCCTTGCTTGAAAAGTCTAGAATAAAAGAATGTAAGTCTAAAGATACACCAATGGAACAAGGGATCCAATTTTTTAAAAATGATGAAACATCATAGGTTTTAGAAACTATGTATAACTAGTTAATTGGAAGCCTTCTATACCTAACAAACAGTCGACCAAACATAGAATTTACAGTAAATTATATTTCATGATTCATGCAAGAACCAAGGGAAAGTCATTGTAAAGCTACAAAAAGAATATTGCAATATGTCAAGAAAACTATTGATTATGGACTACCTTATATAAATAATGACAAATAATTTTTCCTACAAGGATACTCACATTTATATTATGCAAGATCTATTGATGATAGAAAATCTACCTTAGGATATGTCTTCTATCTTGGACCAGGATCCATATATTGGCACAATAATAAATAGTATATAGTGGCACAATCATCAATAGAAGCAAAATATCAAGTAGCAAGAGATACAATATGTGAAGCCTTATGGTTATAATACATATTATCTGATATGGGGATCAAACAAACTCCAAATATGATATTTTATGATAATCAAGGAGCACTCAATCTGATCAAAAATCCAATTATACATGAAAAACCAAACACATTGAAGCTCAATGTCACTTCATGAGAGAACATTTTAAAAACCATCATATTATTCTCAAGCATGTCTCTATAGAAGATCAATTAGCAGATATTTTTACAAAAGCACTTGGAAAAAACAAGTTTCAAAATTCCAAAATCACCTATGCAATTCAAGAGAACTTCATACCAAATAATGTAATACAAGGGGGTGTTAGAGTTGTTAGAAGTTAAAGCAGTAAAAAGGGGTAAAAAAATTGTTTACAATGGTAAGCTTTGGACCTTACCCTTTTACCTCCTTGGACGACAGCTGACTGGGCAGATAGGTTGACTTGGATGGCAGCTGACTGGGCATATTGGATGGCATGGATGGCAAGGAGTTCGACATCAATTTCCCTTCCTCCTTTCCTCCCTATTTTCCTTCATTCCCTATCTATTCCCTAAGTTTTCTAAGGTTGTTAAATTCCCTTCTATTTAAGCATTGTAAACTTTACATTGGTGTGGATTAATTAATATATTTCTAATTTCTATTTTGCTCCTAACTACTATGCCACATATGGTATCAGAGCAAGGTCGGAGAGGGCCCATAGATCAAGACCAAAGGAACCTAGTAGCACTAGCATCGAGCAAGACCGAGTGGGGCTCGTAGCATGTGAATCAAGGTGAGGTTGAAGAAGGCCCATGAATAATGAACCGAGGTAAGGTATGGAGAAGGCCCAAATAAAGAGCACCTGAGGAGGAGAAGCAACCACAAGAGGAACCAACCGGACAACGCCACATGGCGAGGAGATAGCAAGGTCAATGCATATCAGAGGATAAAGAACAGACAAAGGACTGACAATGTGGTAGATAGAGGATAGGTGATAAGCAACATGGCGAGGAGTGATAGCTTGATAAGGAGGCAAAAGGGCGATCACTGATTACCCGAAGGCAATCGAGTGACGTTGTGAGCATTGAGGGTTTTAAACACCTCAAACGCGCTTGCACGACCGATGTGGGACTAAAGTCCCTAAATTTTTTTCTTTGGTGCGGCCATGAGAAGAATAAAGGAGGCAAGCCTCCCTTGCCTTCCCATCGTGCCACACAACTCGACTGGCTCGAGGATCTAGCCTTAAGATGCCCGCCCTCCTGTAGATCATGGGTTCGAAACCCGGTGGTAACAAGTCATTTTTTAATTTTTTTTATTGAAGGCAGATTCGAAACTTTATAAAAATTGCATTGTTGTCCTTAGTTCTCATCGACGGTGGTGGTCGAGTTGGTTAGCACAATTTGTTGAAGATAAGAGGTTGCGGGTTCGATTCCTGTAGAGGATAAATTTGTTTTTATATAAAAGTTTTTTAAATTTTTTCTTTATATTATTAAATTAAACACTTATATTATATTTAATAAATTAAATATAATTGCTTTTTTAATTTTTTTAAGGGAAATTATTTATTTATTTATTAAATAGTAATATATATATTTTTAATATTATAAAAGAAGGAGAATATTGTCTAGGAGACAATTCATTGTAATCGAACGGTTCATTTTTTTTCCACTTGATTCAACAAATCACAAATTTTGTGTAATAAGCCTAAGAGGCTTAGTTTTTTTTGTAAAAGAGACCAAGGATCAAAATTGTAAAATTGTAAAGAGGCATTGATGATAAGACCAAATGGTTGTTATCATGCCTTATGTCCAATTTTAGCAAGAGAAGGTAAATAGAGATTCGATGAAAAAGTAAGATGTTATGGGCTCAACATTGTGTTTAGCCAACTTCAAAATGTAGTGATTGCACATCAAAGGCATCCTGACTTAGGGTACGAGGCAAATTTTGAAGATAACTCATTCAGGAGTCAATTTGAACAGTCAAAATTCGTACAAGCTGTGCCACAAGAATTAGAATATACACACTACAGTATTTTAGTGGAAATATTAGAACCTGAATCAGCAAAAATAATATTGATAAGTGACGATGAAGAAGAAGTAGCAGATAATTTTGTGAATCAAGAGATAACATCCCCAAACCAAGAGGAACAAGCAATCAATGATAGAGTAGAGCAAGTCAGATTTGACTTAAATTTTTAATCTCTTATTTCTTCCTTCTTATTCTTTCCTTCTTTCAAAAAAATAGAGTGCTTTATTGTAACCATGGAATAAAGAGATTTTTTTGTAACTATGGCCTCACACAATAGTTTACCTATAGCAGAATTCAACGATTATGACTATGAGTATTGGTCTATAAAAATGAAGACCTTGCTCATAGGAAGAGGTTTGTGGGACATAATAGAAGAGGGATACACAGAACCCTAATACTAAACAACGCTAAGTGCGGCAGACAAGAAAACATGAAAAGAAGGACAAAAGAGCAACTCTTATGCTCTTTCTCATCTCCAAGATGCATTGGATAAAAGCATATTCTCTAGAATTGTCGCTTGGAAAACTGCACAAGCTGCATGTAAAGCTTTAAAATATGGATTCCAGTGTAGTGATAAAGTGAAGCAGGTGAGGCTTCAAACACTAAAAAGATATTTTGAAAATATCAGAATGAAAGATGATGAACAAATTGGTAATTATTATGTTAGAGTAAAAGAAATTGTTGATAAAATGGTTACACTTGGCGAGGAAATCAAGCCTAAGATAATTGTAACAAAAGTGTTGTGAACACTTCCATAGAGATGGAATCATATTGCCATAATTATAGAAGAATCCAAAGATCTTTATAATTTAACATTCGATGCATTAATAGGATCGTTAATATCACATGAAGAGAGGTTTCCTGAAACTCCTTCAACCAGCTATGGGGACGATGAGAAGGTCTTCACTTCCAATGAAAACAATGGAAGAGGACATGGAAGAGGTCAAGGCAGAGGAAAACAAATAGGTAGAGGTAGAGGCAACTACAGAGGAGGCAACCAAAATAGAGGGGGCAACCAAAATAGAGGAGGCAATTCCAACAAAGGAGGCAAATCATACAGAGGAGGCAAATCATACAGAGGAGGCAATCAGAATAGAGGTGGAAACCAAAATCGAGAAGGACATCCAGGCCAAACTAGAAATCAAGGGTGAAGAAGTGACAAGTCCAAATCAGCTTGTTTCAACTATGGAAAGCCAGGTCACTTTGGTCATGACTACTGGTCAAAATCTTCACAAGGCAACAATAGTCAATATGGAGAAGAAGATGATACCTCTAATATTTTTCTTTCATATGGACAATCAGAACAACATCTAAATGACACATGGATTCTGGATACTAGTTGTTCAAACCATATGAGTGGCAAAGAAAATTTATTTGCTACTCTAGATTCCACTTATAAATCCCAAATCAAATTAGGGGATGATAAAACATTGCAAGTAGAAGGTATTGGAGCCATGGAGGTTCCAACCAAAGAAGGACTAAAGAAAGTGCATGACATCTATTACACTCCAAAGCTCCAACATAATATGCTAAGTGTTGGGCAAATGATGGATAACAATTACAAACTTGTATTTGATGAAGGACAATGTATCATTTTTGATAAAAATAATTGTAATCGTGTCATCACACAGGTCCCCATGACCAAGAATCGATTATTCCCTCTCAAATTTGATAAGCTAGGAGGACCTCAAATTGTAAATGTAGCTATAACAAATCCAAGTGTATTTTGGCACTTGCGATATGGTCACCTTAATTCCGCTGGCTTGAAACTCCTAACTTCTCAAGCTATGGTGACAGGACTTCCCAAAATCAATGAACAAAAGGATGTTTGTGAAGGATGTGCTTTGGGAAAGCACTCACGGTCGAAGTTTCCAAAAGGACAAGCATGGAGAGCCAACTATCCACTTCAGTTAGTACATTCAAACATCTATGGACCAATGCAAACATAGAGTCTTAGAAACAATTCTTATTTTCTCACTTTCATAGATGACTTCTCTAGAACGCGCTGGATTTATTTTTTGAAACATAAAGATGAAGCTTTTGATTGCTTCATGGATTTTAGAAACAATGTAGAGAATCAAAGTGGGAATTATGTAAAGTGTCTTAGGATATAGTGAGGAGGTGAGTACTCCTCAAAAGCATTATTGAAATACTATAAAGCAAGTGGGATCAAAAGGTAATTCATGACTACCTATACCCCACAACAAAATGGTGTGGAAGAGAGAAAGAACCACACCATCGTTGAGATGGCAAGAATGATGCTTTAGACTAAGCATCTAACTAATATGTCCTTGGCTGATGTTGTAAGAACCAGTGTATACATTCTAAATAGAAGTCAAACTTCTAGTTTAGATGGTGTCACTCCTTATGAGGGGTGGTATGGAAAGAAACCAAATGTAAAGCATTTCAAAGTTTTTGGTTCTTTAGCATATGCGCACATTCTTGATGATAAAAGGAAGAAGCTTGATCCCAAAAGTCAAGTTTGTATATTTTTAGGGTATTGTGAGTCTACAAAAGCATATAGACTCTACAATCCCAAGACTCATAAAATTGTACTCTCAAGGGATATAATTTTTAATGAAGGGGGAGAATGGGGTCATCAAAATTTTTTTGTTGATGATGAGTCCCAAGATGTAAGTTCTTCACAAGTACATCAGGTATCTCCAAAGAAACATAAAGGCACACCACTCCCTCCAAGCCCATACAAGAGTACTACATCAAGTACTTCAACCACCACTCCAAGTCCTTCTCCATAGAGAGCAATAAGTTATTCATTGATGGACATTGGCAGAGACTCTCCATCGAGAGGTAAAAGAACATTACAACTTCATCCATATTTTCAAATGTTGGATCAAAATTTCTAGGGAAGATTCACTAGAAGCCAAGCTAGTGAGATGAATACAGTTTTGCAGCAATTTGAAAATTTGCAATTGTATGGAGATGATGACTCCCATGAACCTAGGGGATATGTAGTCAATTATGCTTTATTTTCTAGTACACAACTAGAACCATCTAGATATGAGAAGGCATGTACTCAAAATGTATGGAAAGAAGCCATGAAAGAGGAAATAACCTCTATAAACAATAATGATACATGGGAGCTAGTAAAGCTACCCAAAGAAAAAAAATGTGTTGGGTGTAAATGGGTCTACAAGACCAAGTACAATGTTGATGGAAGCATTGAGAGGCATAATGCGAGACTAGTAGCAAAAGGTTTTACTCAAAAATTTGGTATTGAATATGAGGAAACCTTTGCTCTTGTTGCATGGCAAGAGACAATCAGATCAGTTCTTTCCTTAGCAGCCCATAAAGGATGGAACGTCCAACACATAGATGTGAAAAGTAATTTTCTAAATGGATACTTGATAGAAGAGGTTTATGTTCAACAACCTCAAGGTTTTCAAGAACAAGGAAAGGAGAACCTTGTTTACAAATTGAAGAAAGCACTTTATGGCCTTAAGAAAGCACAAAGAGCTTGGTACTCATGCATTGATGGCTATTTCAACGAGTATGGATTCACAAGAAGCAAAAGTGAACCAACTTTGTACTACCTAAATCATGGAGTAGATATTCTCATAGTTTGTTTGTATGTGGATGATCTAATATTTATGGGTAGTAACACTAAAATGAATATGGAGTTCAACAACTCCATGATGAAGCAGTTTGAGATGAAAGATCTTGGTTTAATGCAATACTTCCTAGGCATGGAAGTGCATCAATCAAACAAAGGGATCTTCATATGTCAACACACGTATGCTCGAGACATGATCAAGAAATTTGCTATGGAGCAATGCAAATCAGTTGCAACTCCAACTGGACATGGGATCCAATTGAGCAAGGACGATGGAGCATCAAAGGTTGACATGACCACTTACAAGAGCATGGTTGGGAGTCTGATGTTTCTCACCAACACAAGGCCCGATATTCAATATGCTATTTCTCTAGTTTCAAGGTTTATGGCTAGTCCATCTGAGTTGCATCTACAAGCAACTAAAATAATCTTAAGATATGTAAAAGGTACATTGGATTTTGGAATCCATTACCAAAAATGTAATTCTATGAAATTAGTTAGCTTCAATGTTAGTGATTGGGGCAGCAATATAGATGATAGGAAATCTACATTAGAGAACTTTTTTAGTCTAGGATTAGGACTAAATACATGGAGTTCCAAGAAACAAACTGTTGTAGCATTGTCATCGACTGAGGCTGAGTATATAACCATCACACATGCTAGTACTCAAGCCCTATGGTTGAGAAAAGTCCTTGAAGATATTGGAGAAAGTCAAAGTGGTCCAACTCGACTATATTGTGATAACATAAGTGCCATTCAATTGGCATACAATCCAGTCCACCATAGCAGATCAAAGCATTTTGATATGAAGTATCACTTCATTCGAGATATGGTGGAATAATAGATAGTTGAGCTTCAATATTGTAACACTTTGGATAATATTGTAGAAATTTTCACCAAATATATAGCTAAAGCTCAATATATAAAGCTGAGAGACTGTATAATCAGTCCTCTCAACTTTAAGGGGGAGAATGTTGCAAGTTAAAGCAGTAAAAAGGGGTAAATTTTTTTTTTACAATGGTAAGCTGTGGATCTTACCCTTTTGTCTCCTTGGATGGCAGCTGACTCGGTAGATAGGTTGATTTAGACAACAACTGACTGGGCATATTGGATGACATGGATGACAGGGAGTTCGACATCAATTTCCCTTCCTCCTTTTCTCCCTATTTTCCTTCATTCCCTATCTATTCCCTAATTTTTCTAAGGTTGTTAAATTACCTTCTATTTAAGCATTGTAAACTTTACATTGGTGTGGATTAATTAATACATTTCTAATTTCTATTTTGCTCCTAACTATCATGCCACAAGAGTTAGAGTATATTATATTATTTGGTTATCACTAGAAAAGGAGATTACTTCAGGAGGAAGTAATCTAGTTACTTCAAGTAATGTAATGCACAAGTGTCAATGTGCAAGTTGTAATGTACAAAGTGTCTCCTTGTACAACTAGGTAGAGTGGTGGCCAAGGAATCTATCCTCCTATATAAAGAGTCTCACAACTCCATCCAAATGTATCACTCTCTATTCTCAATAATAAGAAGTTGCTTTTCTCTTTTTCTCTCTTTCTCTTGATATGATAGAATGATGCTAAAACCATCATTTTATAGGCTTTTGTTGAAAGATTCATTTATTTTGCTCCTTCCAAATGTTCCAAGGAAGAATAGTCATTCATGTTCCAAATGATTATTGTTTTAGTGTTATTCCAACATATTGCACATTGAAAGGGTCCATTAAATACTTTCTTCATAAGTTGATCCCCTATGAGTACCCTTTTATGAAGTAACTAGATAAAAAACATAACTTTTGGCCATAACATTTGAGCCCATAAATGTTTGAATAAATCCTTATCTAGATGGGGATTAATATGGCTTAAGGATAAATAACCTTGAGCTATAGTGTACACACCATAATCCTAAGCTATTCCAACCAATACAGTCTTCAGATTGTAACCATGAAGGTGATCGCATTTGGAGGAGTCTATGTATATACTTTTTTTGAGTTTCAGTGAGTTGGATTGGCCAGTTTTCCATTGGGATCCAACATCTTATCATATTTGCATATCTTATTTGACTTTTATAGTATTTGGTAATTTTTATCCAATTCATCCTATGCATTTTATCCATTATAGGCCTCAATTCTGGATGTTGAATTGATAGCAGAAGGTGTCCATCCCAAGAGTCTATCAAAAAATGTATCTTTTGACCATTCTATACTATCCAAAAAAGCTTATTCTTTATCAAATTCTCTCCACTTCTTAGGACCTTTAAAATTGGAGACCCTCTAGAAGGTAGTTGGTATCGAATTATATCAGAGGGGTATTTGTTTTTTGCATATTTGGCTCTTAGATTTTTGACCCACAAGGTGCTAGGGTAGCTAATTAACCTCGAGTATAACTTTACTGCCAAAGCTTTCTTATTCCTAACTACCGATCGAAGACCTAGACCCCCTTCATGAGTAGGAAGGCATAGGGTCTCCCACCTTACTAGGTCCCACTTCTTCTCCATTTGTGATCCTCCCCAAAGAAATCTATGTCTAATTTTATTCAGTTCTTTAAGCAATGACTTAGGGATGTTCAACACTGCTGAAACATAGATTGGGATAGGCTGACGAACTGATTTGATAAGAGTTATCCATACTCCAGAGAAAAGCCATTTGTGGTCCAACAACCTATTCTGTGCTTCACTTTCTCCAATAGCCAGCTCCATTGCTCTCTATTTGATTGCCAAGATTCAATGAAACACCCAAATTCAGGCTATTGAAATGAGATGCTATTGAAATGAGATGTGAATTATAAAGATAATATTTAGAATATTAATAAGATTGTTATAACATTGTGCTTGGCCATTTACAACTTATTGGGAATGTTTCTGTATTATTTTTTTTTGGCATTGGCTATTCCTTGAACCAATACAATGTATTAGGTTTAGTTGTTAAGATGATTAATCTTTTACATCAAGTCGCAACATATGCTGCAGACAAGAATTGACCACTGAGAACAATTTACCAAAATCATTACAATTTGCACACAAGAATTGACCATTAAGTACAATTTACCAAAATCAAGGCTAATGTCAAACATGTTTAACATTCATATACACATTTTCTTATAAAATTAAGAGGCACGGTGTTTTGGCCTCAGAATATGGTAAATGATAGCAGTCAAATATTTCCAGTTGACTGTCCAGTTCAATATTCCCATGATCGGGTACGCTTGGGTCCAGTTCATGCCCACAAAAACGAGATAGAGTCCGGTCAACTTTATTTAACTCAACCCAGTTTACTGAATCCTTTAAATACTATGACATGTCCAGATGCAAGAAGCTTCCCGAACAGCTTAAATTTTGATAACAAGCTTCCCAAACAGCTTAAATTTGGATAAGAAGCTTCCCAAACAGCTTAAATTTGAATAATAATGATCATTATAATAATATCAGCAAAGCAAACCTGAACCCATACCCGAGGCTACGTATACAATAACTCGGGAACGATAATTTAGAATACAACAAACCAAGTTCTATCATAACAATATGTCACTGACACAAAACAAAGAGATAACAAAGAGGGTGGGAGTGTTCACAGGGCGCAACAGATGTTGGCAGCCTCACCGTCCTTGTGATCGTCGTTCACCTTGCGAGAGACGGTGTTGAGGATGACGTCACCGACGCCCTCGCCAAGGCCTTCGAAGAGGCCGTCGACGAAGATCTTGATCACCTGCGAGCCGTAGCGCCCGGCGCGGTTCACCCTGCTCGGCGTGGAGGGCATCTTGATAAAAACTGGACATGGATAAAAACTGGTCTGTAGACCCTACCTATCAAAATTTAACCTATAGAACCTTAAAGGTCGTCTATACTGAAAAATGACTACAAGTAATTTGAGTTGGGAATAGCGACTTTTATAGCAGTGGAGACCCGGGGGTGTCTTGGGATTCAGAAAGCCGGGATAATTTAGGGTTAGGTTTCTGGTGCTCGTTGTGACAGGTCCGCCAATGGTAGTCAACCAGGGCGTACAAACGAATTCAACGTTAAGTTTGTCATCTCATATATAAAGTTGGAGGAAGCGGTAACGGAAACCCCATGGAGCTTCTGCTACACTTTTCTTTCTTTTGTTGTTACGCAGATATTTGGTGAACAGGAATGGCTACGTTTCGTCTACTTGAGGGGAACCTTTCAACATTATAATGGAGAACGTCGGGAGGGAATTTTTCAGCTTTCTTATCACGGGTCGAATCAGAAGTGGGATATCTGGAACGGATGGGCAATGATTTTATTCTGTGAAATTTTTCAAATGTTCGTCAACCTAAACCGGGCTCTATGATCGTTTGCCGTCGATAAAAATTTAGAGTCGGTCCTTATCTCAATCATAAAATATTTGCAAGTGAATCTCGGACTCTCTGAAATCGTGGCCTCCATCATCACCACCTCGTTCCAACGGTAAAATGAATATATATACATCGTCAAACACGGTATATACTTCATGTCCCTTGTCATGTTATCACAATAATAGAGGTTTATATGTTTCAGACATATCATAAACATTTCATAAACATTTCATAAACATTTCATATCGTGGGCTGAATCACCGCGCATAATCAAGGTAAAGTGGACATCTTTGAATTGAAAATTGTGAAGGTAATTGATATGTGTTTAGTGGGCGATAATTTCATTGAAAGAATTTGCCTACGAGGAGGAGATACATATAATATTTCTAGGCCATCATGAGAATTGCAACTTAAACAGTCTCTTTGGTGCTTCCCTGAGATTCTTGGAATAAATTGGATCAGGTTTCAACAACACATGAATGGCTTTCTCCACGTCTCTGCTTTGAAGTTGTAAAAAGCATCCATTTGGATATCATTGAGCTAAAGTGGAGCATCTAGCATGTGGTCCAAGTTTACTGGATAGGATAGATTTTTCCCCTAGGATAGGCTTGGCTTGCTTTTAATATCAAGAGTCAGTAATCTCACAATGATCAATCAAAATCACTTTTAACAATCTTTTTAACCTTTCTATGGTAAGACATACTTATAAGCAATCCCATCAGTCAAACTCAAGAGAAAGTTAAATTTCATTCTAAAAGCCAAGAAAGTTTTCTAAAAGAAGGCTTTAAATTATTTGAAAATAAGGTGATCGTTGTTGCCTAAAGTTAGCTTTACCGAAACAAAAGTCCTCTAATTATCGTTATTATGATAGGTGATGATTATTCCTTTGATGGTAGCAATGATAGTGGTAAGAACTAAACTTTACAACATCGTAAAGTTATTGAAATATTTTTTTAACGTTTTTATGTTTTTTTGGGTTATATAGGAAAGTTGGTCACAACCATATTATTTATAGTAAATTATGAGCATAGGGTTCAAATCACAAGGGCTGCGCCTACAAACTTATTATGTTAGTCTCACTATGACACTGAGAGGGGGGGGTGAATCAGTGTAGATCTTAAAAACTTAAATCTTCAATGCTTAATGCTGAAACAATGAATGCTTAAAACTCAATAAAGCAAATATACCAAAAGAGCATCACACAACACAAGATGTACTGAGGTTCACCAGTTTTGACTACTCCTCAAAATTGACTGTTTGGACTCCCATCCAAATCCAACCTTTGCAAAATATCAATTTTACAATCAATTTACCAGCACTCACTGGAAGGAGCACCAACCCCTGATTTATCTACACCAACAGAAAGGAGCACCAACCCCTGATTTACCAGCACCAACTAGAAGGAGCACCAACCCCTGATTTACTAGCACCAATTGGAAGGAGCACCAACCCCTGATTTATTTGCACCAATAGAAAGGAGCACCAACCCCTGATTTACCAAAACCAATTGAAAGGAGCACCAACCCTTGATTTACCAGCACCAACTGGAAGGAGCACCAACCCCTAATTTACCAGCACCAACTGGAAGGAGCACCAACCCCTGATGCCAAGCACCAACTTGGACTTCTATTCTAAATCTAGATGATTGACATAAATATGCCTTCACTTTTACAAGACCCTGACTGGTCTATTGCTTTCTCAACATTGCCCACTCTTCACATAACACACCCTACTCTCTCTCCTCTTGCTCCCTATGCAAGATTAAATCCGCCTCGCTTTAATCCCGAGCGCTTTCATTCTTTTTCAGTAGCACTTTCACACTCTTTCCGTAGCACTTTCACCCTTTTTGAGCCACGACTTAAATTCTCTGCGTAGACCTCCTTTTATAACTAAATTGTCTCTCTGTAACTCCAGTTGTAACTCCTTATATTTCTCATGTGCCACTTGTCAGTTGTAACGCATTCTAACTGTAATTGCTTTTGTATAAATATAGGGTAGGCTTTTCGTCAAACACGTTACATGTTACGAATTGACACATATACCCCTACCATGACTGTTCGTCTTCTCGGTCATGACTGTTCGTATTCTTTTCTATGCATGCATGCATTTTTTGATTCTATTTATGCGACTATTTGATTTCTCCTTCTTCGACTGTTCTTAAAATAGTTGCATGATTTTCTTTTGTAACGTCCCTTGTAACTACTGTGTAACTTTAGTTAACTGTTTTTAATTTAGCTGCATGATTTTTCTTTGTAACTACACCTGTAACTGTTGTATACCTTTAGTTAACGGTCATATATCTTATTTTGGCTGGGTTCTATTTTTAGCTCACCATGGTGACCTGTCGCGAAATCACGATACTTCTGCCTCTTTGTCCTCTTCTCGGCTTGTACCCGCAAAAACACAACATGTCACGATATCGCGACACTTTCGCCTCCTTGTTGCTTTACTTGGTTCATACCCATGAAAACACATGTCACGATATCGTGACACTTCTACCTTCTTACTTTCTCTCTTCTCCTAGAGTCGCGAAAATGCGACATGTCATGATATCGCGACACTTTTTCTCCTTTGCTCTATCTCTAGCCTTCGGGTCGCGATAATGCAACATGTCGCGATATCGCGACACTTTTTCTCCTTTGCTCTATCTCTAGCCTTCGGGTCGTGATAACGCGACATGTCACGAAATCGTGACACTTTTTCTACTTGCATTTTTCTCTTCCAACTTGAGCATAGGGTTCAATTCACAAGGGCTGCTCCTACAAACCTATTCTGCCTTTGTTATTGTTGACCCAATAAAAAAGGATCATTTGCCGCTCAAGATTCATACCATCATCATACCATCATTGTCGGTCTACGCACACCTAGAGGATTCAGATCAGACTACTACCTTTGCAAAAAGATTGCTCCGAAGGTTTAAACTTAAGTTTCTTCTTGATAAGTGCCTAGTCCAAACAACCACTTACCAATCCACCTAACAATATTATTGTAAAATGTTATTAAAGATATATTTACACTTTCTAATATATTTGATGAAAAAAAATTGAAAAACAAAATTTGGATGAAACAATTTGCACTTTCCAATATATTTGATGAAAACAAATTTAAAATATACACTATATACTTTTTAAAAAGTTGATTCTCTAATTAATATATATAAATATATCATATAATAAAGGTTATAAATAATTTCAGAGTTTGTTATGTTTGTAAGTTACATGAAAATATATTTTTTCCAACTAAAATATATTAAGGTTTTATTTATACTGATAAATATTTTATATAATTATAAAGATAAAAGTTGAATTTATTAAAGTAATTAAGTCAAGTCTATTCTTATATTTATAAGATTTGTGTCAATGTTTTTAATTTGAAACATGAGTATAGACAATAAAACTTCGGATTTATAGCAATTACTTTCTTATGAATCCTATGTTTCTATGGATATCTCTCATCCATATTTTTTTATTATGTTATTCTTGAAATCCTAAAGTGCAATGGATAACCTTTGCTCTACTTTTATTTCTATTCCAAGGAGAGGATTTTATACTAGAGAAAAGTGAAGACAATTTACCAAGAGTAAAATTACAATTTTCTTCTTCCTTTGTTTTAAAATTTTCCTCCACATATATCTTTGCACCTTTAATTCCTTCCTTATTTGTTTCTTCTAACACTTTATTTGAGTGAACTATGATGGTGTTTGTCATCCAATATTGTGGATAAATTTTTTTATGTCTCTTTTATAGGATGGAAGAACCTTGATTGAATACAAATTTACTACAATGTGACATTTTTTTGCTCATCTTGATGTTTATCTCATGTCAATTATTGTGTCTCTTTCTCTATTTTTTCACATTGCAATCTCTTGCCATATATCCTATCTCATAACAATTATGACATTGGAATACAATGTTTTCATCATACATTTATTGTTCCCATTATCTTGATTCTAAATTTAATCCTAATGTATTATGACTAAGGTTTTGAAATATCTATAGTAATGCATGTGTAGAAATGCCATTTTTCTCCTTAGTAGTTACTCCCTCCTAGATGAATTCTCCCTGTGCATTTCCAATATTCTTCAAAACATTTGTATTGACATGTCAATATGGAAGTCCAAAAATCCTAACCCATACATTGAAAGCTTTTTAATGGTTTCTATGATAACAAAAAAATTCTTACTCTATGGTCTTAAATATAAGATATGTATCCACTTAAACTAAAGACCACCATACATTATTTTAACCCTATGGAGTAATTTTAATTCAATCCCCACTTCTACTTGATCCAATTTTAAATCTCTAAAAACCCTAGCCAATATCCATGGAACTTATATATTAACCCTCTACTTTTAAGAATCATTATACCATGCTTAATCATCTCATCTTTGATAATATTTTGGTTGAATATCTACTTCTTCAATTAGACTTATCATATTTTCTTCCTCTTATCTCCAACTTGGGCATCTAGATTTCTAGCTAAGGCATCCTAATGATTAATTAGAGCTTTCAAATATGGTTGTACTTTAATGCTACCTAGATTTTCCTCATATGAATAATTTATTTTTTATTTTTAATTTTGGTAAATATTTAAAGCAAGACAATGTGAGGCTCACTCTTGGATTGCACTCATTCTTGACTCGTACTTGCTCCAAATTTTAAATATTAATATTTATGTGGGCTATAAATTTATGATTGTGCATGTTTCCTATATTCATATGGCATATTAATGATCAATCATAATGAAGAATTTAAAATTTGATGTATTTTTTAAGGATAATAATTACCTTACATTATTTTATTAAAAAATACACCAAAAATAAGTGGAATATTTAATATTTACAAAAATCATAATTATTAATTATTTAAAATTTTCACAACCAATAATAATAAGATTTTTTTTTGTAGATAAACCATATGTTATATTACTTTCTACCTAATTTTTATCTTGGAAAATGTTTGTTTCTCTCATTTTATTTATAAAAAATGGCTATGTGTACCTTTCATTAGGACCTATTACCCTTTAAACAATATAATGTTACATTTTCTATTAGGTCAATTAAACCATATCTAGTTTTTATTTCTATACATATTTTTCTATATCTAAAACAACTATTTTTCGCTATCAAACTCTTAGATATCATTTTAATTAAGTGATAGAATCTCCTTTTATTTATAGATATGTTAGAATTTCTAAGATACTACCTCCATGAATAATTCATGGGCATCTAGAATATTATTATTTTTATCCTTCTTAAAATATTTATAATAATCTATGTACCATTCTTAATTGAAATATATCTCCATCCTTTTCCATATATATCTCAATATCTATAAGAAGTTTCCTATATTTAGTTGGATATTTTGAGTAGATATGTTGTCATTGATTTCAAGAGTGAGTGGTCATTGAAGTTAAGCTTTTAGTACCAGTGAGTGGCAGTTTTGAGTGGGCAGCATCAATTTTAGGTTCTCCAATCAGGGCAAGGGGATAGTCCATTTTCAGTTGATCAAGACCCAGTTCCAGGAAGTTAGATGTGGTTCAAAGTGCAAATAAGAAGTCCAAGTGACTAAAATTATAATATGTCTTAATAATATTATACAAGGAAGTTTAATTTAATTATAAATTAATTAATATAATTTCATTATAAATTAATTTATTAATTAATTTACTTAAATTATAAGTTATTTAGATTAATTATTAATTAATTTTAATATTAATTATAAGTTAATTTATGTTAATTTAAATAACCCTAAGGTGGGTTATTAAGTTGAAATTTAAATTTTTAATTCAACCATCGAGCACCGACGTGGGAGGAAATTAATCAATGTGTATATAAAGGGGACTCCACCTTAGTAAAAATAATTAATGCATTCGATTTAATCTACAAGCAATTGCAAATCGTGCAAATCATTCAGTGAGACAGAGAAAGAGTTTCATTGGTGTTTAAAGGACCATATGGCAGGCAAGGATTTATTACCCACAGTATAAGGTGCCTTGATCACCAAGTTGTAGGTAGCGTAGTTGGTAACCTTGGTGAAGGCAAGGCACTATGACAACATGTGGCAGAGGTTTGAATCCATAGGAATGGTTTTTGTTTTGAAGGCATCGATGACGATCGAAGGCACCAAGAGGAAGGAAGCTTATCTTCCTTCTCATAGGTGCCTATAGCCCATGCAGTGGGTACCAAACTACTAATGTGCTTGGCACTTGGGGAGACGACGGTTCAAATTATGTCAAAATCCTTTTTGGGTAAAAGATAAAGGTATGCAATTAATTGAACACCAAAATTTTCAAAAATACTATAGTTGAGCCATTAAAATTATTTTTTGCATAATCTATTTGGTTTGTAATTTTTTAAGGGGAGTTATAAGGTTGATGCAAAATAATGTTTTTGGTGATATTTGCTTTAGTGTTTGAAAAGGGTAATAAGGTATCTAAGGAAGGTTGTTTGAGGTTTTTGTGGTGTTGGATATTATTTTAAGTTGGAGATTATAAGGTGTATCTAAATTATTATTTTTCATGTATGATTTGATGATTGCTAATTTTAAAGGAGTAATAAGGTGTAACTGAGTTTGATTATTTTTGCAATTGAGAATTATTTTGTAAAGGGGTTAGTGTGATATTTTATCATCTAACTATTAAAATTGGCAAAGGAGAAAATTGTGATTGAGAAAGGTTTTCTAAGGTCACTTCTACATCAAACAAAGGGTATGGGCACATCTTCTAGTGAATAATTGTTGAATGTTATGAATGCTAAGTTGGAGTGAAAAATACTGGTTGGTAAGCATTATTGAGTGTGTTTTGAATTAATGCTTCAAGGTTTTTTGGAATAGAGATTAAGGAAAGTAATATTGTTTTATAAGCATTGTTGTTGAAGTGATTGGTTGAGTGAAGAACTTAAACTAGGATTTGCAAAGATCATGAGTATCATTGTTATGTGAAGATTATTTTAGAAGAATTATTGTTGAAGTGATTGGTTAAGTGAAGAACTTGAACTAGGATTTGCAAATATCATGAGTATCATTGTTATGTGAGATTGTTTGATAAGCATTGTTGGAAATAAGTGAGTGAGTTTTCATATGCTTGGACTAGGGTTTGTGAGTAAGGATTAATTCATTGAGTGATTGGCTGAGTAGAGTTAAATTAAGCCTAGTCAAGTGAATGTGTTGAAGTGATAGTTCAAGTTATGTGAAACAAATTGTTCTATATTCTAAATTTATTTAAGAAAAATATTGAGTATTTGTGAGTGTGAAACATATTGAGTCTCTAACAATTCTCTATATGTTTATGTGGTAAAAAGAGTGATTGAAAGTGATTGAGCATTATGGTGAATGCGAACCATATTGAGTCTCTTACAATTCTCTTTATGTTAATATGAGATTGAATAAGTTCTAGTGAGGACTTGTTGAGCATATTTGTAAAATTTCTAGTGAGGACTTGTTGAGCAAATTTGAGGCAGGTCTTTGAGAATACTGGTGGATAGATTTGTGTGAGATTTTGTGAAAGCTTGCAATACAGTTTGAGGATAGACATTGAGAGTAAATTTGGACAAGTTCTAGTGAGGAATTGTTGAGCAGATCTAGAGAAGTTCTAGAGAGAACTTGTGGATAGATTAGTGTGAGCTTTTGTGGAAGCTTATAAGGCAGATTTGAGATAAGTCTTTGAGAAGACTTGAGAGTAGAGTTGATTGATTTTTTCAAACCTTGGGTTAAGGTTTGGGGTAGATCTAGAAGAGTTGATTTGAGATTTAAGTCAAGATTTGTGTTAAGGATTGAGGATAGAGATTGAGGATAAATTTGTTCTAGACCGAAGAACTGTGTTTAGTGCAGATCATAAGACAAATATTGAGGATAGATTTGTGATAGACTAAAGGACTATGTTTAGTACATATTTGAGAATAGAGTTTGGTAAAAATTTGAGAACAGGTTTGTGCCAAACCAAAGATAAATATTGAGTAGATTTGTGCTAGATCGAAGGACTGTGTTTAGTGCATATTTGAGACAAAGCTAAAAGTAAGCTTTGGAGGTGACATAGTATAGAGGTCAATAGTCGCTAGTGGATAGAGATCCATAATCCAAGGTAGTGAGGACAAGTCTTCTGAGTGAGGACATGAGTCTTCAGTGGATAGAGATCCATTAGCCAGTGGAGTGGAGGTAGCAATTCTTCTAGAATACCACTAGCTAGAGTTGAGGAGAAAGAGTTCTCTTATGGATAGAGATCCATAAACTTGATTATGGGATTGATGTCTCCTTTATATAGAGGTCCATAAATATGGTAATAGAGAAAGGATTCCCAAGAGATTTATTGAGAAAAATTTAGTACAAAAATTTTCTCCATGGAGTAGCCCACATTGGGTGAACCACATTAAATTGGTGTCTCTATTGTGTATGGTGTTTTGTAAATTGCTTTTATTACTATTGTTGATATTTATATCTATACATTGCATAGTATTGATTGATAAAGAAAATTAAAAAGTGGTATTATATTGTTCACCCCCACTCAGTATAAGCTTGTGTTCTTTAACTGGTATTAGAGCAGGTTCCTTTGGAAGGGTTTAACAACTTGAAGGAAAATCTTACAAGAACACAATGTATTCTAAGAATGGGTCATCAGATAATTATACACCAAATTTTTTATGGAAGTGATTATATATTTTGGAGTATGAGAATGAAGATTCACATGATGGCACTTGGCAATGAAATTTGGGAAGCAGTTGAAAATGGATACATACCACCAGTTGATCCACCTACAGATAAGGTAAGCTTCTACATAATTACAATTCAAAAGCAATGAATGCAATTTTGAGAGGTTTGCATAGAACAAAATTTATAAAAGTTATGCATTGTAAACATGCAAAAGGAATTTGTGATAAGTTGCAAAGCATATACGAAGGAGATAAAAGTGTAAAAAATGCAAAGATACAAAATCTCAAAGGACAATTTGAATAATTAAGAATGAAGGATGAGGAAAACATTAGTGCTTATCTACTTCGTGTAGACGAGGTTGTTAATGTCATGCAAGGACTTGGACTTAAGATTGAAGAATCGGATGTTTGTGATAAGATCTTAAGATATCTCTCAAAAAGATTTAGTGAAAATATTTTTGCTATAGAAGAATCAAAATATGGTGATTCTTTGACAAGAGATATGTTACTTGGTACTATTACAACTTTTGAGATAAGAACAAAAGAGGAACCTAATATCCCAAAGTAAGCAACCTTCAAATCTACTAAGAAGATGAAGGGCAAGAAGTCAGATTCAAGCAATGAGTCATCTAGTGATAAAGAAGAAAATTATGGCAAAAAGAATAAGGATTCAAGAAAATTTAAAGATGCAAAATCTGTCAGATGTTCCAATTTTGGAAAGTATGGTCACTATGCAACTGATTGTAAAGAAGCTAGAAATGGCAATTATGAAGAAAAATAGGATCATAATAACAATGAATCAGAAAACTATAGGTACCAAAAGAAAGGTAAGGATGGACAAGGCAGACAAGGAAATAAGTTCTTTCAAAGACAAAAGAGGAGCTACTATGCAGACAATGCAAGTAAGCACTCAAGTGATAGTGATAATATTTTCTTAGGAGGAACTACCAGATTTCTCCTAACTGCCCCTTCAATATAGGAATGTAATTGATACTTCCCACCCATAATGGTTAGATGCATGTAAATTTGGAGCTTGGCTTCTCCAAGAAGCCAAGATCCAAATTAAAATTAGAAAGGGAGGGAAGTATACATATGGGCTCTCCCAAGTAAAAGCATGAGATCCAAATACTTTTAGAGTTTATGCAATGAAGCCCTATCATTTTGGAGAGAAAATCTACTCATCGTTGGGGAACAACAAAGTGCTATTCGGCTGAGGAGAGACTACACATCTGTATTTTAGATCCATAATTATTCACAGCCAACCAGTGTAGGAGACACTCCCAATGACCCTTGAACATAAATTGGATTAGATAATATGGAGCTACAACCCTTGGCTAGCAAGAAGGGAATCTATTTGTGGTTGTTGTCCTAGACGGTGGCCTATAGGCACAACCTAGGGTTTTGAAATTAGTTTTCTTCACTCTAGAATTAGATATGATTAATTTTTATTTTAGCATTCATTTCTAGAATAGATATGATTTACTGTATACATTTACATGATTATTTTTTGAGATATACCGCATTTTCATTAGTTTCCTTGCATTAATCATATTATACTTGTTTAATCTTGATCATAAGATTTGGTACTAATAACCTCATCTAGGGAGACAACCTAGACTACTGATTATGCTTTGTTGTTTCCATGTATGCAGATCTACAGGTTTATGGTACCAGTTCAAGATATTCAGAATATGAGATCCCTCCAAGACAATATCAGGAGGAGGCAACAGTAAGCCCTCGAATAGTTTTGTGTGCGAGATAGGGAGGCTTGTGAAGGTGCATCATCATCTTGTGGGGGATACATTCATTGTCATCCTATTTGTAGTCTATAGTTTCAAAATGAGTATCCCTTTAAGGGACATACATGTAACCGAGATCTGGAAGCATTAATAAAAGAATATTTCCTTGCTTATTATTTTTGTGTTACATGTTCATTTGGTATAATAAACATTGCAAGTAGGGTAAGTTGTGGTGCGTGCTTCCCAGGGTCGCACAAAAGGCAAGTCATCTTTGGAAGCTTATAGATTACAATTTTCTTACACTTGTAATACTATAGAATATGAGGCTTTGATATTCAGTTTGTAGTTAGCCTTAAAGAAAAACATTAAATATTTGAAAGTGCTAGGATATTAAGAGTTGGTTGTTAAACAAGTGAAATACCAATACCAATATCATGATAAAAGGCTAAATATTTGTAGTTAACCTTAAAGAAAAACATTAAATATTTGAAAGTGCTAGGATATTAAGAGTTGGTTGTTAAATAGGTGAAAGGCCAATACACATGTCATGATAAAAGGCTAATTTATTATAGAAATAGAGTTAGAGATTTAATTTATGAATTCCATGCTTTCAATATTTCATTGATATCGAAATGAATTAATTTTCATAATTAATCTAAGAAAGATTAAAAGGGTTTAAGTCTTCAGATTAAATATAACTATTTTTAGTTAAAAATAAAAATAATTTATTATGTGATTAATCTAATATGGATGAGAGGGCTATCTGAATAGATTAGGAATTAAGCTAGCGATTAGGGAGATGGCAATCGTAGTAGCTTTGGTGACATCGGGTGAGAATTTTCAAGTTTTTTCATAAGCGTTTGGACTAGAGCAAGGAGAAATTTCTCCCATAGATGAGACAACCAAGAAATATGGATTAAAGGGTCCTAACCTTGACCCAGGAAGAGAGTGGGGTTAGATCACAGAACGATCGTGGAAAGTCAATGAAGGTTTTTTGGCCCACTCCTCATCGGTGGATCCCACATGCAAAAAAAATTGTCCCACCTCCAAGCTATTTTGATAATATCAAAGGTATTCCAAGCTCCTCTAGGAACCATAAACCCTTGCTTCCTTAGGGTGAAGACCTAATTATCCTTGAATCTCTCATGGTTGAAAAAATTACCATGGAATCCTTTTTCCTAGTGGGAAAATTCATAGGAGGAGATCTAGACATGGATTCTATAAGAATATGGGTTGAAACCAAATGGAGAATGGTAGACAATCTACAATTGTAGCCCTACCTTGGAGTTTCTTCCTGATCCAATTGAATAACCAAAGCGAATCTACACACATTATCATAGGAGGGTCGTGGTTCTACAGTAGGAAAAGTTTATTTCCAAGGAAATGGGGAGAATATTTTGACCTTGAAACTCAAAATATAAATTTTACCCTCATTTGGGTCTATCTTCCAGATATCCCCATTTAGTTCTACCATGAGGACATTCTACGTGGGATCATAAAGCACATTGGAAATTTTTTGGCCTTGGATCCTACAATGAAGGCTCGATCTCAAATGGATCACGCCAGAATATGTGTGAATGTCAACTTGGAATCCCAACTCCCAACTCTCTTAAATCTCATATATGGTTCATTCAAAAAATGCCAAGCAATAGAGTATGATAACAAGCTGTTATTTTGCATAGAATACCAATGCCAAGGTCACTTAAAATCCCAATGTCCAACCCTTAAACCCTAGAAGGAGGTACCCTCCAAGAATCCCCCTCTATGAAAGCACATAACCCAAGTAGGAATTCTGAATGAGAGGCAAAGAGTTCCCTATGGAAATAGAAGAGAAACAGTGTTCAAGGGGAAACAAATTGCCACCTAGATGCTATCAACCCAGGAAGTGGCTTCAGCTGCAGATAAGGTATGTTCTATGTTTGATTTTCCAAACAGATTTAGACCTTTATCCAATTCTAATGATGAAATTCTATTTCCTGAATCTACCCCTCCCCCCACCTACTCCCTCTCCTCTTCCCCACTCCCCATCCAAATCTGGTCCATCCTTTCACCCCTTGTAAGACCCCCTTTCCCCAAAAAAATATGTATCTGAATCATAGAGAGAAGTAGTGAGTCCCTCCTTCCATAAATTAGATCACAAACCAATCATTATTAGAAGCTACATATAATCCCCTGTTGACACAAGAAGTGAGAAAAAAATATGAAGACAAAAAAATAAAAAGGACACTGCAGATCAAGTTGCCAATGGAGTTCAAACAATGTTGTTTCCAAACCTATTCAATCAGGCCAAGGATGAATAAAAAAATCCTAAACTTCCCTCACAGTAAGGCAAGGGAAGCAAAAAATCCTCTAAATTTTCCAAATGAAGCTTCTCTCTTGGAACATCAGAGGTCTAAATAGTCTTTCTAAACAGATATTAGCAATAACTGTAAGAAGAAATCATAAACCCACGATCCTCATTATGTAAGAACCGAAAGTTGATGTATATAAAATTAATAGTGTCATTAACACTGTATGGAAAAGTTTTTAGTGGGAATATTTCCCTGCTCAAGGCTCATATGGTGGCCTTATATGTCTATAGGATCCTGATAAAGTTGAAGGAGGAGTGATCTCATCTTCTAAAAGAACCATAAACTTGGTCTTTTTATGCAAATACAAAAACCCCACTTAGGTCTTGTCCAACATTTATGCCCCAAATAACCCCACTAAAATAAGCTCCTTCTGGAGGTCCGTGTCCCACATAAAATATACCTTTTTCTAACTACCCATGGATGTTAGCTGGTGACTTCAATTCCCCCCTCTTCCCCTATAACAAGAAGAGCAGTAGTTCTATTCCTTCTAAAAGTATGCACAAGTTTCATTACTTCATAACTGGAAATGAACTAATAGATGTTCAAATTAAGGGATGCCAATTTACATGGAGCAATAGAAGGGTGGGTATTGGCCACATTTAGGTGAAGCTGGATAGAGTCCTCCTCTCCCAACAAGCTATCCCCATATTTATATATGCTTCTCTTATTTCTCTTTTGAGAACAAGATCTGATCATTACCCCCTTATTTTCAAAGCCAACATATATTCCTACTTTAAAACACCCTTCAGGTTTGAAAATATGTGGATCCAACACCCCGAGCTTAGAAATAATATTATCGAATGGTGGTAGCTTCCTTTCCATGGATCTACAATATCCTAAGTTTTCCAAAAATTGAAAGTGATCAAATAAAAGCTCAAAATATGGACTAAGGAGGTGTTTGGGAACATTTTCAAAAATAAAGACCAAATCCTAAGCAGACTCAAAAATATCAAACAACAGATTCAAGATAACCAGTTAACCCCTCAAATCAGGGAAGAAGAAAGATAACTTTTTTTGAATACCATAACATTCTTGCTAGGGAAGAGATATACTAGAGATAAAAATCCCAAGCCCTATGGATAAAATATGGGGATGCTAACACAAAGATTTTCCATGCTTCCACATTATGAAACATAATCACAAACAAGATCAAGGAGCTTACCTTTACTTATGGCACCTCTTCCATGAATATTTTAAAATTCGAGGATGAATCTTCCTCATTATTTAGCATCTTGAAGGGAACCTCCTCCCAGAGCATCTAGAATCCCAAGATATTTTATTATAAAACATCCCCCTATGGTCACTCCTAAAATGAATTCCTCCCTCATCCATCCCCTTGGAAAAGAAAAAATAAAATAAGCCATGTTCTCCATGAAGGCTGATAAAACCCCTGGTATTGATGGATTACTTCCCTATTTCTTCCAAACATTTTAGGATGTGTTATAGAAAGATATTTACAATGCCATCAAGGAGATGCAATGAACTAAAATCATCCCTAGAGGGACAAACTCAACCTTCATTGCTCTAGTCCCCAAAAATCCTCATTGTAAATCCATGATGGACTTCAGACCTATCATCCTATGCAACATCATATACAAAATTTTAACCAAATCCGTAGCCACGAGACTGAAGAAAATGCTATCCCATGTCATAGATCCTTGTCAAGGTAGCTCAGTAGAAGGGAAATCCATTATTGATAGCATCATCTCTTTGCATGAAACCCTTCACTCAGTCTCTTACAACAAAAAAGCCACAATCTTCCTGAAGTTGGATGTAAACAAAGATTTTGACAGGGTCAATCAGGATTTCCTCCTCAAATTTGGTTTCCACAGAGAATGGGTTGACCTCATTAAAGGATGCATTTCTTCCCCTTGGTTATCGATTTTGGTCAATGTATCAGCAACAGGATATTTTCTCAGCTCCAAATGCATAAGGCAAGGAGACCCTCTCTCCCCCTTCCTCTTCATAATCCTTACTAAATCCCTGGAAAGGGATTTCAAATCTGCTTGTGCAATAGGAGTTATTTTAGGTATACGGGCATCCTCAAACTCTTCCCCTCTTTCCCATAAATAGTTTGTAGATGATACAATCATTGCCACCTTGGCTTATATTCAACAATCCAAATTCATAAAGTCTATTCTTGATACCTATAAGCTAGCAGCGTGACATAAAATCAATTATATAAAAAGAAAATGCTACTTCCTCAACACTCATGGGAATAGAAAATACAAAATCACCCGCATACTCCAATGTTGTATTGTTAATCTCCCTACTTATTATTTGGGCCTTCCCCTTTTCACCAAGAACTTGAAAGAATCTACGTGGAACAATGTTCTTCAAAGGATAAATCAAAAACTTATAGGGTTGAAAGTATCCCTCATTTATCAAGCAGCCAAATCAACTCTCACCATGGTTGTTATTCAAAGCACCCCAATGTATTTCATGTTGATGTTCAAGGCTCCTACTTTAGTACATTCTAATATCGAGCAAATTCAAAAGAAATTTCTCTTGTCGGGCCCAAAAGATAAAAAGAAATTTCATCTTGTTACCTAGGATAAAGTTCGTTTCTTCAAATTCCAAGGAGGGCTTGGGCTTAGAAGAATTGCCAACATGAATCTTGCCCTCCTAGAAAAATAGGCATGGAAAGTCTTTGCCAACTATGAATCAGAGTGGGGTTCCATTATCAAGAAAAAATATCTCCAAAACATCTCCTTTCTGGATGACAACATTCCCACTAGTGGGTCTTCTTTTTGGAGGGCCATCATCCAGACCAAATACCTCATCAGTAAAGCTACCCGATGGTAGTTGGGAACTGGTACCAATATTAATTTATGGAATGATGAATGGATAAGAGATAGACCTCTATCTAAAATTCTAGAGGTTACCACACTTAAGCCTATCCTAGATGGAAGGTTTGGTAGCCAAGTTAGGGATTTCATAAAAAAAGGTAGATGGGGAATCATACCCACTACCACTGAAAGCAAACTCATATCCCAGGAAAGGAATATTTTTTCAAGCATGCTAAAAGTTATCCTTATCTCGACAAGTGCTTCCCTCGATTAGCCTATTTAGAAAGGGAATGACAAAGGATATTTCTTTGTTAAATTAGCTTACCTCCTTCTCCTCAATTCCCAAGTTCCTACTTTTTTCCTCTAGCCTCATTTGGGTCAAGCATCTCATTCCCAAGATTGGTTTATTTTCCTAGCTTGCCATCCAAAATAAGATTCAGACCATTGACAATCTGGTAAAGTGGGGTATACCTATCCCCAATAGATGCCATATGTGCTTGTCCAAATAGGAATTAGTTAATCACCTATTTTTTGATTGTTACTATGCTAGAAAAAATATGAATCACATTATGTCCACCTTCAGGTTTAATGGGCTCAACTGAATTCTCTTGTAGATCTCTTTATCCAATGGCAAAATTCCTTTAGCAACCCCAAGGTTTCCTTCCTCTAGAAAATTTACCTCCATCACTTTATCTGGTAAGTTTGGCTTGAGAGAAATCATAGGGTTTTCTCACCTTCGGCCAATGATCATGTCTCCACAACTATCAAAGCTATTTCTTATGCCACTAAAAATTCCTAGTTATTCCTTTGCCTCAAATTTCCTAAAATTGGCTTAAAATTTGAGCTCCTTTAGTCCTTGAAAATTTCCATCCCTTCTGATGTGGCCCCTTCCCTCCCTAATCCAAGGTCAAATGATTGCTAGAAGACTCTCCCAAAGGTATGGTTAAAGTTAAATTTTGATGGGGCATATAAAGGAAATCCTGGACTCGTAGGCACTGAGAGGGTTTTCAGGGATCATAAGGATAACATCATCATGGATTTTTTAGAGAACCTTGATCATCAAACTAACAATATGGTTGAAGATTGGGACTAATGGAGGAGTATGCAGATCATTAAGGATTTAAAAATTAGTTTGAAAATTGAGAGATATTCTATGAACATTATTTGGTACATCAACAATAACCAATGTCCTTCTTGGAATATTTGCTTGATCATTGAAGAAACCAGGATTCTCATTAGACAAAAAAAGGAGATGGTGGCTACTCATGTGTACCATGAAGACAACAAACTTGCTAACTATCTCACTAATTTGGAAGTTACCCAATCTAATCTATCTATCTAAAAATTAATATCCCATAAAATATTCTCAATGTCACATCAGTAGATTGGTGGAGAGGTTTCACGAATCTCTAACTCCTCTCTATTGGTGTTTATGATTTTCTTCATAATTGTTATGTAGGTTCTCTAGCTCAATTTTTTCTTCACAGCAGGTGATCCAACTCCAATCCTTGTGCCTCTTCATTTTCTAATGATAGGCTTCCTATCGTGGCTTTCCATTTGTGCTCTCATTGACCATCTTCAAAATTCTCATGCTTGCAGTGAGCAAGGCAATCTGAGCCTTTCCAATTATATCATTCCCAAGCTACCCTCCCTAAGAAGTCACCTAGTTTGTCTGATGTAGAACATAAAAATTGTTGCAATTCCACCCGTGTGGATATCCAACCTAGGCTCTCCATCATTCCCCACTCCCCTTGCAATCAACACCATCTTCATGCCTGTATTTACTCCTGGTTTATTGCCATGTGGTATGTGGTGTCTGATATCTATTTAATCTACCCTAGAATGTCTAGTGCCATCAACCTTTACACTTATTGACTACATCCTCTATACTCTGAGCCTATTTTGTCTGGTTGTCACCCCAATCCCCTGATTCCCACTTCCATGGTTATCCTTGAATCTAGTAGACTCAATCTCGACCCCCTCTCGAAATCCTTCCTACAATCTAAAGGCTTTACCCCTTTCTTATCCAAGTTTAATGGTGTCGAGCAGGAAATCACTATTGATTTTGTCAAGAACTAGTCGAATGTCCATGTCTCTGTTTGTAATATCCACTTCAAAGTTACAGTTGATTTTATTGTTGAAGTTTTTGGCCTCCTGATGTTTGGTCAGATTATCCGCAGGAACAAACACAACTGGGACCAAGAGTTGAATGATTTTCCCAACCACCAAGATTTCAAATGGATAAATAAATAAAAATATTAAATATTTGAAAGTGCTAGGATATTAAGAGTTGGTTGTTAAAAATGTGAAAGGCCAATACACATGTCATGATAAAAGGCTAATTTATTACAAAAATAGAGTTAGGTATTTAATTGATGAATTCCATGCTTTCAATATTTCATTGATATTTTTTTTATTTTTTTATTTTTGAATTTACATGGTGGAATCGGTAGCTGCCACGAATTTGGGCAGGTTGTCCAACTTTTATGGCCGCCACAGTATTCTATGTTGTCCGCCTGAAGTCGCTACATAGATCTTCATGCAGTTCGTCCCTATAACCACCATGCCACAATCATTTTAAACCTTTTATTCTGCTGAAAGCACCAGGAAAGGGACAAGCATTCAGTCCGATGAGGCTCGAGATTTGAACCTTGGACATTTGCCCCCATTATGGGGTTTGGATGAACCAATTGGTCTACACCTCAAAACTTTAATGAGTTTACATAGGTTTTTATGAGGGGTCCTGGTCCCCTCATACTAAGTGGGGTTTGAAACTTGGACCTCTTAAAGAAAGGCCAAAGCCCTTACCACTACAGTAATCTTGTAGCTTATATTTCATTGATATTGAAATGAATTAATTTTCATTATTAATCTAAGAGAGATTAAAAGGGTTTAAATCTTCAGATTAAATATAACTATTTTTAGTTTAAAATAAAATTAAATTTATTATGTAATTAATCTAAGATGGATGAGAGGGTTATCTGAATAGATCGAGAAATAAGTTACTGATTGGGGAGATGGTGACCACAACAGCTCTAGAAACATCGGGCAAGAATTTTCAAGTTTTTATAGAAGGGTTTGGACTAGAGCAAGGAGAGATTCCTACCATGGATGAGACAACCAAGAAATATGGATTGGAGGGCCTTGAACCTGACCTAGGCAGAGAGGGGTTAGACCATGAAACGATCATGGAAAATTGATGAAGGTTTTTTTAGTTTACCCCTCATTGGTGGATCCCATGCACAAAATAAAGTTTTCTCACATCCAAGTTATTTGGATAAGGTCAAAGGTATTCCAAAATCCTTTGGGAACCATCAAAATTTGCTTCCTTCAGGTAAAGACTTGATTATCCCTGAATCTCTCATGGCCAAAAAACTTGCCATGGAATCCTTTTCCCTAGTGGGAAAATTCATAGGAGGACATCCAGACATGGAGTCTATAATAATATGGGCTGCAACCAAATGGATAATGGTAGGCAACCTACAACTTGTGGCCCTATATTGAGGTTTCTTCTTGATCCAACTGAATAACCAAAGTGAATATGCACGTATTCTCATGGGAGGGCCATGGTTCTATGGTAGGAAATATTTATTCCTAAGGAAATGGAGAGACGATTTTGATTTTGAAACTCAGAATATAAATTTTACCCCCATTTGGGTCCATCTTCCAGATCTCCCCATTCAGTTCTACCATGAAGATATTCTGCACAGGACCGCAACGCACATTGGAGATCTTGTGGCCTTGGATCCTACAATAAAGGCTCGATCCTAAAATTCTCACGCTATAATCTGTGTGAACGCCAAATTGAACTCCAAACTCCCAACTTACTTAAATATCATCTATGGTTCCTTCAAAAAACTCCAAGAAATAGAGTTTGAGAATAAGCTAGCATTTTGCATATAATGCCAATGCCAAGATCACCTAAAATACCAATGTCCAACCCTTAAACCCTAGAAAGAGTTACCCTTCAAGCATCCCCCTCCGTGAAAGCACAAAACCCAAGAAAAAATCTAGAATGAGAGGCACAAAGTTCCCTATGACAACAAAAGAGAAAAAGTGTTAAAGGGGAAGCAAATTGCCATCCATATGCTATCAACCTAGGAAGCAACTTCAAATGCAGATAAGGTATGTTCCATGTTTGATTTTAAAAATAGGTTTGGACCTATATAAAATTCTAATTATGAAATTTTGTTTCTTGAATTTTCCCCTCCCCCCACCTCTTCCCACTCCCCCTCCCCACTCCCCATCTAGATTTGGTCCATCCTTTCCCCATCGGAAGATCCCCTTTTCCCAACCAAATATATATCTGAATCCCTAAGAGAAGTAGTGAATCCCTCCTTCCACAAATTATATCATAGCCCAATAATTACTAGACGCTACTAAAAAGCCCTTGTTGACACAAGAAGTGAGAAAAAAAGAGGAAGATCTATTCCATAGATATTTTCAAAATTAGGTATGAAGCTTCCTCATTATTCAACAGCTTGATGGGAACCTCCTCCCTAGAGCATCTAGAATCCCAAGAGCTTCTCTTACACAACATCCCCCCTTTGGTCACTCCTGAAATGAATTCATTCCTCATTCATCCCCTTGGCAAAGAAGAAATCAAACAAGCCATGTTCTCCATGAAGGCTTATGAAGTCCTTGAACCTGATGGATTGCATTCCTGTTTCTTCCAAACCTTTTGGGATGTTTTAGAGTAATATATTTGCAATACCATCAAGGATCTGCAATGAACTAAAATCATCCCTAGAGGGACAAACGCAACCTTCATTGCTCTTGTACCCAAAACTCCTCATTGTAAATCTATGATAGACTTCAGAACTATCAGCCTGTGCAATTTCATATACAAAATTTTAACCAAATCCCTAGCCATGAGGCTTAAGAAAATCCTACCCCATATCATAGACCCCTATCAAGGTAGCTCAGTAGAAAGCAGATCCATTACTGGTAACATCATATCTATGCATGAAACCCTTCACTTAGTCTCTTGCAACAAAAAATCCACCATCTTCCTGAAGTTGGACATAAACAAATATTTTGATAGGGTCAATTAGGATTTGCTCCTCAAAGTTGATTTCCATAGAGAATGGGTTGACCTCAATAAAGGATGCATTTATTTCCCTTGGTTCTAGTTTTGGTCAACGGATTAGTAGTAGGATATTTTCCTAGCTCCAAAGGCATAAGGTAAGGAGACCCTCTCTCCCCCTTCCTATTCATAATCCTTGTTGAATCCCTGGGAAGGGGTTTCAAATTTGCTTGTGCAATAGGAGTTATTTCAGGTATCAAGGCATCCTCACACTCTCCCTCTCTTTCCAATAAATAGTTTTTAGATGATACAATCATTGCCACCTTGGCTTCTATTCAGCAAGCCAAATTCATAAAGTCCACCCTTGATACCTATGAGCTATAAATGATGTAAAAAATCAATTACATAAAAAGTAAATGTTGCTTCCTCAACACTCCTGGGAATAGACAATGCAAAATCACCTGCATCCTCCAATGTTGTATTACTGATATCTATACTTCTTATTTGGACCTTTTCCTTTCCACCAAAAATCCAAAAGAATCTATCTGGGATAATGTTCTTGAAAGGATCAATCAAAAACTTGTAGTGTGGAAAGGATCCCTCCTTTCTCAAGTAGCCAAAGCAACTATAACCATGGTTGTTCTTCAAAGCATCCTAGTATATTTCATGTCAGTGTTCAAATCTCTTGCTTTAGTATATTTTAAGATTGAGAAAATTTAGAAGAACTTTCTCTGGTTGGGTCTAGAAGAAAAAAAGAAGTTCCTTCTTGTTAGCTAGGATAAAGTCTATTTCCCCAAATACCAAGGAGGGCTTGGGATTAGAAGAATTGACAACATGAATCTTGCCCTCCTGGAAAGATAGGTATGAAAGTCTTCACCAACTATGAATTAGAGTAGGGTTCGATTATAAAATAGAAATATCTCCAAAACATCTCCTTTTTGGATGACAAAATTCCCACCAGTAGGTCTACTTTTTGGAGGGTCATCATCCAAACCAAATCCCTCATCAGTAAAGGTACCAAATGGTAGTTGGGAACTGGCACCAATATTAATTTTTGGAATGATTAATGGATAAGAGACAAACCTCTATTTGAAATTCTAGAGGTTACCACCCTCAAGCCTATCCTGGATAGAAGGTTTGGTATCCAAGTTAGGGATTTCATCAAAAATGGTATATGGAGAATCATTCTCACTACCATTGAAAGCAACCTCATATCTCGAGCAGGGAATGTTTTTTCAAGCATGCTAAAAGCTATCCTTATCCTGACAAGTGCCTCCATTGACCACTCTATTTGGAAAGGGACTGACAAAGGATATTTCTATGTTAAATCAACTTACCTCCTTCTCCTCAATCCCCAAGTTCCTAATTTTTTCTCTAGCCTCATTTGGGTTAACCATATCATCTCCAATATTGGTTTCTTTTCCTAGATTTCCATCCAAAATAAGATTCTATCCACTAATAATATGATGAAGCGAGGTATGCCTATCCCCAATAGATTCCATCTATGCATGTCCAATTGGAAATTAGTTAATCACCTATTTTAGACTGTGACTATTCTATAAAAGGTATGAATCACCTTCTATCCACATTTTAGGTTCAATGGGCTCAACCGAATTCCCTTGTAGATCTCTTTATCCAATGGCCAAATCCCTTCAACAATCCCAAGGTTTCCTTCCTCTGGAAAATTTACCTCCATCACTTTATTTGGTAAGTTTGGCTTGAGAGAAATCATAGGATTTTCTCACCTTCAACCAACGATCCTGTCTCCAAAACTATCAAAGCTATTTATTATGCCATTAAAAATACCTAGTTATTCACCTGCCTCAAATTCCCCTAAAGTGGCATAAAAATTTGAGCTCCTCCAGTCCTTGAACATTCTCATACCTTCTAATGTGGCCCATTTCCTTCCTCATATGAGGTCAAATGCTTGTTGAAAGCCTCCCCCAAAGGGATGGTTAAAGTTAAATTTTTATGGGGCATCTAAAGGAAATCCTAGACTTGTAGGCATTAGGAGGGTTGTCAGGGATCATAAGGGTAACATCATCATGGATTTTTTAGAGAACCTTGATCATCAAACTAAAAATATGGCTAAATCTTGGGCCCTATGGAGGATTATGAAGATAATTAAGGATTTAAAAATTAGTTTACAATGAGATTCTATGAAAATTATTCTATACATCAACAACAACAATTATCCTTCTTGGAATATTTGCTCGATTATTGAAGAAACCAGGATTCTCATTAGACAACAAAAAGTAGCCAAAGCAACTCAGATCCTGAATAAGGAAGTGTTTGGGGATATTTTCAAAAATAAAGACCATATCTTGAGTAGACTAAAAACTATCAAATAGTATATTCAAGATAACCAGTTGACCCCTCATATTAGGAAAGAAGAAAGAAAACTTATGTTTTAATACCATAACATTATTACTAGGGAAGATATCTACTAGAGACAAAAATATTGAGCCCTGTGGCTAAAATATGGGGATGCTAACATAAATTTTTTTCATGCTTCCACCTTACAGAATAGAAGCACCAACAAGATCAAGGAGCTTACCTTGACTGATGGAACCTCTTCCATAGACATTTTCAAAATTAGGGATGAAACTTTCTCATTCTTCAGTAGCTTTATGGGAACCTCCTCCCTAGAGCATCTAGAATCCTGAGAGCTTCTCTTACAAAATATCCCCCCTCTGGTTATTCCTGAAATGAATTCCTCCCTTATCCATCCCATTGGAAAATAAGAAATAAAATAAGTCCTATTCTCCATGAAGGCTGATAAAGCTCCTGTTCTTGATGGATTCCCTCCCCGTTTCTTCCAAAACTTTTGGTATGTGTTAGAGGAAGATATTTGCAATGCCATCAAGGAGATTTAATGGAATAAAATCATCCCCAAAGGGATAAAATCAACCTTCATTGCTCTGTTCCCTAAAACTTCTCATTGCAAATCCATGACGAACTTCAGACCTATCAACCTATGCAACATCATATACAAATTTTAACCAAATCCCTAGCCATGAGGCTCAAGAAAATCCTACCCCATATCATAGAACCCTATCAAGGTAGCTCAATAGAAGGTAGATCCATTACTGATAGCATCATATCTCTGCATGAAACCCTTCACTCAGTCTCTTGCAACAAAATAGTTGCCATATTCATGAAGTTGGACATAAACAAAGCTTTTGATAGGGTCAATTAGGATTTCCTCAAAGTCCTCAAATTTGGTTTCCATAGAGAATGGGTCAACCTCATTAAAGGATGCATTTATTCCCCTTGGTTCTTGATTTTGGTCAACGGATCAGCAACAAAATATTTTCCCAGCTCCAGAGGTATAAGGCAAGGAGACCCTCTCTCCCTCTTCCTATTCATCATCCTTGCTGAATCCTTGGGAAGAGCTTCCAAATCTGCTTGTGCAATAGAAGTTATTTTAGGCATCAAGGCATCATCAAACTCTCCCCCTCTTTCCCATAAAAAAATTGTATATGAAACAATAATTGCCACCTTGGCTTCTATTGAGCAATCCAAATTCATAAAGTCCATCCTTGATACCTATGAGCTAGTAATGGGGTAGAAAATCAATTACATGAAAAGCAAATGCTACTTCCTCAACACTCCTAGGAGTAGATAGTGTAAAATTTCCTGCATCCTCCAATGTTGTATTGTTGATCTCCCTACTTATTTGGGCCTTCCCCTTTTCACCAAGAACCTCAAAGAATCTATGTGGGACAATTTTCTTGAAAGGATTAATCAAAAATTTGTAGGGTGGAAAGGATACTTCCTTTTTCAAGAAGCCAAAGCAACTCTCACCATGGCTATTCTTCAAAGCATCCTAGTGTATTTCATGTCGGTGTTCAAAGCTCCTGCTTCAGTACATTCCAAGATCAAGAAAATTCATAAGATATTTGGTCAGGCCCAGAAGACAAAAAGAAGTTCCATATTGTTAGCTAGGATAGTCTGTTTCCCCAAATACCAAGGAGGGCTTGGGCTTAGAAGAATTGCCAACATGAATCTTACCCTCCTAGAAAAATAGACATGGAAATTCTTCACCAACTATGAATCATAGTGGGGTTCCATTATCAAGCAAAAATATCTCCAAAACATCTCCTTTCTATATGACAAAATTCCCACCAACGAGTCTACTTTTTGGAAGGCCATCATCCAGAATAAATTCCTCATCAGTAAAGGTTCCCGATGGCATTTGGGAACTAGCACCAATATTAATTTCTGGAATGACGAATGGATAAGATATTGACATCTATCTAAAATTCTAGAGGTTATCACCCTTAAGCCTATCCTAGATAGAAGGTTTGGCAGCCAAGTTAGGAATTTTATCAAAAATGGTAGATGGAGAATCATCCCCACTACCACTGAAAGCAACCTCATATTTCGAGCAGGGAATATTTTGTCAAGCATGCTAAAAGTTGTCTTTGTCTCAACAAGTGCTTCCTCCGATTACCCATTTGGAAAGGGACTGATAAAGGAGATTTCTCTGTTAAATAAGCTTACCTCTTTCTCCTCAATCCCCAAGTTCCTACTTTTTCTTCTAGCCTCATTTGGGTCAAGCATCTCATCCCCAAGATTGGTTTCTTTTCCTATATTGCCATCCAGAATAAGGTTCTCACCACTAAAAATATGATGAAGCAAGGTATGCCTATCCCTAATAGATGCCATCTATGCCTTTCCAACTGGGAATCAACTAATCACCTATTTTTAGACTGTAACTATGCTAGAAAAAGGATGAATCACATTCTATCCACCTTTCAGGTTCAATGGGATCAACTGAATTCCCTTGTAGATCTCTTTATCCAATGGTCAAATCCATTCAACAACCTCAAGGTTTCCTTCCTTTGGAAAATTTACCTTCATCACTTTATCTAGCAAGTTTGACTTGAGAGAAATCGTAGGGTTTTCTCACCTTCAACCAAAAATCCTATTTCCATAGCTATCAAAGCTATTTCTTATGCCACTAAAAATTCCAAGTTATTCCCCTACCTCAAATTCCCCAAAAGTGGCTTAGAATCTAAGCTCCTCCAGTCCTTGAACATTCCCATCCCTTATAATGTGGCCCCTTTCTTCCCTCATCTGAGTTCAAATGCTTATTTGAATCCTATCCCAAATAGATGGTTAAAGTTAAATTTTTATGGGGCATCTAAAGGACATCCTGGAGTCACAAGCATTGGGGGGGTTGTCAAGGATCATAAGGGTAACATCATCATGGTTTTCTTAGAGAACCCTGATCATTAAACTAAGAATATGGTGGAATCTTTGCCCCTATGGAGGAGTATGTAGATCATTAAGGATTTAAAAATTAGTTTGCAAATCGAGGGAGATTCCATGAACATTATCTGATACATCAACAAAAACAAATTTTCTTCTTGGAATATTCGCTTGATCATTGAAGAAACCAATATTATCATTAGACAACAAAAATATGTGGTGGCTACTCATGTGTTCTATGAAGCCAACAAACTTGTTGATTGTTTTGCTAATTTGGGAGTTACCCAATATACTCTATCTATCCGATACCATAATTTCCCACAAAATGTTCTCAATGTCACATCAGTAGATTGGCCAAGAGGTTTCATGAATCTCTAACTCCTCTCTATTGGTTTTTATGATTTTCTTCATCATTGTTATGCAAGTTCCCTGGCTTGAGTTTTTCTTCATAGTAGATGGCCCCACTCTAATCCTTGTGCCTCATCATTTTCCAATGATAGGCTTCCTATCATGAATTTCCATTTGTGCTCTCACTAATTAGATTAAAAATTCTCATGCTTGTAGCGAGTAAGGAAATATGAGACTTTCCAATTATTATCATTCCCAAGCCACCCTTCGTAAGAAGTCACCTAATTTATCTAACATAGAACATAGCAAGTATTGTAATTCCACCCATGTGGATATCCAATATAGGCTCTCCATCATTCGTCACTTCCCTCACCATTAGCACCATATCCACACCTATATTTACTCTTGGTTTATTGGTGTTATGTGGTGTTTGATGTCTATTTAAGCTGCCATGGAATGTCTAGTACCATCAACCTTTAAACTTATCATCTATGTCCTCTCTACTTTGAGCCTAGTTTATCTAGTTTTTGCCCTAAGTCCTTGATTCCCACTTCCATGGATATCCTTGAACCTAGCAGCATCAATCTCGATACCCTCTTGGCATCCTTCCTGCAAGCTCAAGGATTTACCCCTTTCTTATCCAAGTTCAACTATGCTAAGTAGGACATCACTGTTGATTTCATCAAGATCTGGTTGAATGGCCATGTCTCTATTCGTAATATCTTCTTTAAAGTTATATCTTCTTTAAAGTTATAGTAGATTTGATTACTGAAGTGTATGGTATCTCAATGTATGTTCTAATTATTCATAGGGACAAACACAACTAGGACCAAGAGTTGGATGATTTTATAGGAGTCACCCTCGATCGTGAATCCCTCCCATCCCCCTGGTCCATGGTGATTGTTCCTTTGCTCCAATACATCACCTATGATAACCCTACCAAGCCCCTATTTAGCTTCCATCGAGCCCTTGTCAACCATCTACAAGGCTTCAAACCAATGAATGTCCCAGCTTTCCTTTATCATTCCATCAGGTTGACAATTCATAGTACCCATAAGAAGCACTCTGTTCAAAAGAAAAGTGAAGGTTGAAGATAGCACCCCTCAGGTCATAATATCCTTCGATATCAAGAAAGTGAGGGTAGAGACCAGCCAAAATTCCCCTATTCAAAATTTTGAGGAGAATAACGAGAATTTAGACCCTGATTTGACTGTCTTTGGTAAGATTTCAAGGATTATTCTCAAGAGCATCATCACAACTATGGATGGTGTCAGAAATGATCTAAAGAAGCTCCTCCAAAATAGCATCGACTCTATCAAGGAGCAGATCCTAGAAGCCTAACATCATTCCAGTATTAGACTGCTCATCCCTGCATGGGATTGATTGGAATTGTTCATCTCCTTTTTCTCCCCTATGTGGGATTTTATACCTTCTCTTCTAAGCGTGTTTCCCCTAGTTTGGGTCTATGTTTTTTCATTATTTTATCTTCTAATATTGTTTGTACTTCTAGGAATGGGGCCCAGTCAAAACCTGAGTAATATAATTACATACTTACCAAAAAAATATTTCATTGATATATAGGAAGAACAATTGAATTATTGATTCTTTAGCTATCATAGCAGGTACTCTCAAGACTATTGATAATAGGAGGCTAAAGAAGTTTTTAATTTGGTTGATACCATGTTCTTCTATACTTTGCAATGTGAAAACTTTACAGGTATTTGAAAGTGACAGACATATTTTCTATTTTGTAACTAATTCAAGCATTTTTGAAAATTAGGTAATCAATGAGGATGAAAGATTGCAATAAGATAAAAATTAAGATCATGAGGTAAAAAAGAAAATCAATGCGATTCTTAAAGGTATAGTTTCTATTGAAAAGATTTTTGATATTGATTACAAAAGAAAAAATAGTAATTAAACCTCACTCCTGCAGGATGCTTATAATTCCATTGATCTTGGGATTGGTAAAGACCCACATAATGTACTCATAGGAAATGCTTGCACCCATCAGGAACAAGAAGGAATGATTTAGGCTTTGAAATATTATGTTGATGTAATAGCATAGAGTTATGAGAATTTAAAGACTTATAATGAAAATATCATAACACATACTATTCCTTTAAATCCAGATTCAAAACCATTTAGACAAAAAAAAAGACCAGTTAACCCATTTCTAGAACCTCTTATACAAAATGAGATTAAGAAAATGTTAGATGCTAATATTATCTTTCCAATAAGACATTCTACATGGGTAGCAAACATTGTACCAGTTAGGAAGAAAAAAGGTAAAATCCGATTGTGTATTAATTTTAGGAATCTCAACAAGACCTCACAAAAAGATAACTACCCTTTGCCTTCCATTGATCATATTTTGCAAATGGTGAATGGTTTTGAGATGATGTATTTTCTTTATGGTTATTTAGGATATAACCAAATTCTTATTGATCGAAAAGATAGAATGAAAATTTCTTTTACCATGAAGTGGGGTACCTTTGCTTATAGAAGAATGCCTTTTCGATTGCTTAATGCAAGTGCCACATTTCAAAGAGCCATGGATTATGCATTTAGATATTTTATAGGTAAATGCATAGTTATTTATGTTGATGGCATTCCTATGTTCTCAAAGAATAGATCTGACCACATTAATGATTTGAGAAAAGTTTTTCAAAGGTGTAGAGAACGTGGTATTTCCCTAAATCCAAAAAATTCATTTTTCGAGTAATTGAAGGTAAAATTTTAGGCCATGTCATCTCAAAATATGGAATTTCCATAGACCCTAAAAGAATCAAAGCCATCCAAAAATGCCCTTTTTTGGGTAGCAAACAATAATTACAATCATTTTTGGGGAAAATCAACTTTGTTAGGAAATTCATTTCAAGATTTGATGAAATAGTAAAACCATTAAATGATATGTTGAAAAATGATGCTAACATTAATTGTACTGGTGAAGCTAAATCAAATTTTTAGGTTGCTAAAAATGCAATATCTTTTGCACCTATACTTGTGAGTCTTGATTATAAGAAACATTTCTATATTTATTCATTTTCTTCTGAGTGTTCTTTTGCTAGTGTATTAACTCAAAAGAATGAAGATAATTTAAAAAATACTATTTTTTATTGAGTTCACCCCTAAAATATGCATAATTTAAATAAAATATTATGGATAAACATGTATATGCTCTTTTCAAAACTATGAAGAATACTAGACATTACATTTTGTACAGTAGAATTTTTGCAATAGTACCTAACCTAGCTATCAAAACAATGTTGATGCATAACAAACTGGAAGAAAGGAGAGGCAAATGACTGGCTACTTTGCAAGAGTTTGGTTTAGAGATATGTTCAATGAAGCTTTTTAGAGGATAAAGTTATATAAATTCTCTATCTAAAATCGATCCTCAAATTGTGTGTCAACAATACACTACAAAAAGCATCACCACGTATGAATGGTATAATAACATTGTGTATTTTATTTTGAATGGTAAGTACCTTGATCACTTTAATCCTATGCAGATAAGAGCACTTTGGTTAAAAAAATTCTTTATTGATTAAATTTGGTGTGTTATACAAAACAAATCATGAAGGAATTTTTCTTAGATGTTTGAGTAAGGATGAATCTATGCAAATACTTAAGAATTTTCATGGTAACTATGGGACTGGGCATGGATTAGCTAATGCCATACTACATTAGATTTTGAGATCTGGTTACTATTGACCCCACATTTTCAAAGATACCCATGCCCATATTTATTCTTCCCATACATGTCAGATTGTCGCTAACAGAGAATGAAATGCCTCCATGCCTTTATAACCCGTATTTGAGGCTAGACCATTTGCACAATGGGGTTTATATTTCATAGGAATTATAAACCTAAATTCTTCACCAGGTCACAAATACATTTTAACCGCCATAAATTATTGTACCAAATTGACTGAAGCCATTTCCACTAAGAACTATACTTCTAAAGTGATTATTCAATTTTTAGGACACATTGTTACTAGATTTGGTATGCCATATTCTATTGTTTGTGATAATGGTTCTACTTTTACTTCACTTCAATTTGTAGAATGGGCCAATGACAATAAGGTAAGCATAATTTTTTCTTCAAATATTACCCACAAGGTAATGGTTTAGCAGAATCTACTAATACAATTTATTGTCTGTAATTAAAAAATTATTGAAAATGAATCCTAAATATTGGCATAACAAGTTGAAATATGCTTTATGGGTAGATAGAACTAGATCAAAAGGATCCATAGACACTTATCCTTACTATTTAGTTTATGTTCAAGATCCCATTTTTAATGTTAAATTGAAATTGTAGACTCTTCAATTTATGAAATATTATCTTGACACTAATGATAAAATAGAGGCAAGACTTACTTAATGATTCTAGATGAAAAGAGAGAAGATGCCCTACAACATTTTAGTAAGCATAAAGGGGTTTTAAAAGGTGGTTTTATAAGAGAACCAAGGTCAAAGTCTTTATGATTGTTGATTTGATTTTGTTGTGGGATAAGGCACACGAAAAGAAGGGTTATCATAATAAAATTTAATAAACTTTGGTTAGGTCCCTACCAAAATTTTGATATTCTTGGGGAGAATGCATTTAGATTGCAGAATCTGAGTGGAGAGAACATTCATTTAACTATTAATAGGCAGTTATTAAAGCATTATTTCCATCCTTGAGATAGAAAGCATAATAATCACTTGTATATATTTGTATCTTGTACATAATTATTGGTTTTGGCAAGTTTGACTTGTATGTAACTTTGGTGTTTTATTTTTGTTTTCACTTTTGTGTGTGTATGCACCATTTGGATACAGACATCACTTGTTTGTTTGTTTTTTTTTTTTTCATTTTGAAATTTTGTTTGTATCCATTGTTGGTCTGGAAATAATACAGGTTCATGCCAAATTTTGTGTTTTGGTTTGTGTGCACATTTTGCTTCTTCACTTTCACAACATGTTTTTTGGTTTGTATTTTCTAGATTATGGTATAGCTGTGTAGTAGCAATAAAATTTTGTCACTTCATTGGATATGTTTCTTAGTATTGGAATATACATTACCTATTTGAAATTAGGTGAAATTGAAGTTAGTGAAACTAGATTATTTAGTAGTTATTCTTGAATTGTGGATTAAAATAATGAAGATTGAAGTAATGTGACATTTTGGCTGAAGCTTCACATATAAAACTACATTAAAAGGATATTTTTAACTCTTGACGGATGAAATCATTTTGGCGTTGATTAGGAAAAAAATTATATACTCCATATTAAGCCTTAGATGATCTCTAACCCAAGGGGTGCATACGATATTTGCAAAGCAATCAAATGCTTATAAAAAAATAATTAAAAAGAAAATGCAAATAAATCTAGTGCTCGGGTGATTCAGATAATCTCTACTAGGGCTATAGACACATGAATGGAAGTAGAGAAAGGTATAGAAGATATCAAGGTCATATCCACCAGAGCTATGGATGCTTGAATGGTAGTGGAGCAATGCAGAGGTAAACTTTTATGAGTAACATTTTGCATAGCTTAATTGCAAAAAAAATGAGGAACTTTTGATGGATTCAAAATAGAGAATGAATTCACAAAATACACATTAAGCTAAAGCAAATAAAGTATTTACATTCAATTGAAGTTATTTAACCTCATATTTCTTGGATGCTATTGGATGATTTATATTTTTCTAATTTCTGGTTTTCTTGATTTTAGACTGGGTTCTTTATCCAAAATGCTCAGAAGCATTTTCCAGTAAAGTCACCATTTGTTGGTGCCATCACACAAAGTACCCCAAATTTGGGGACCCACTTGAAAATTTTGTTGTCAATGTGAAATTTTGTTTGCTTGGAATCTTCATTTAATTAATTGATACCGATCAATTTTGCAATGTGGGTTATTGTTTTTTTGTTGATGTTTTGTTGAGTTTAATGTCTTTAATTTTAATGTTATGTTGAGTGTTATGTTAACCTTTATATATTTAATATATTTAATTTTGATGTTATTTTGAGTGTCATATTGGATTTTATATTTTCTAACTTTAAGGGTATGTTGAGTGATATGTTGAGTTTTATATTTTTAGAGTGTTAAAAAAATTGTTAGTTTTATGTTTTTGAATTAAATTAATTCGAATATTTAAAATTAATGAAAATTAAAAGAATCTAATAAAAAAGGTGTTGTTTTAATAAATTAATTATTAATTTTAAATTTAATAAAAAGGTGGTTTTAATATTTGTAGGTTTCACCACAAGTGGCATGATTTTCAAGGAAAACACCTAACCCAACCAACCAATGAATGTAGCACCACGGTGTGGTTAATGAAGAGGTACGAAGTCCGAGAGGAGCAAGATCAACATAGGAGCACAAATACCAAGGAGCCCACTAAGGGACATAGTTGAGTCATTAGTAATATTGTGCATTTGCATTGATAAATAACATCTTATGCTTTCACATGATAAGTGTGGGACTAAGATAGAAAAAAACAATAAGAAGTTGTCAGCTTTAGCATTTTTGTGGAGCGGTTTTAAAGCTTGGCATGATGTTGTATGGACATGTGACAAGGAGCTCTACTAGAGAGGGCATATGGTTGTTAATGTCTTTCAGATCCGTGTCGTCCATGATAACATCATTAAGAAGTGAAGCCTACTGTGTATTCATTATGGTGGATAGAGATGGTCTTGGAGGCTTGGATACGTAAAATTGTTAGCATTGGTGGTATACCGATGGTGAACGGGTTGTTCAAGCTTGTTTTCATCCTCTCTAAAATTAGTGATGATGTAGGTGAAGGTGGGCAGGGATACCATCAACTTTGTGAGATGAGACTCACACACTACTACCAATAATTTTTTATTGTACATGTCAAAAATAAAGGTAGATGAGTGAGTTATAGGATGCCTAAAATCATTGTTTCTACAAGAAACCTCTAGTATAATATTAATTTATGTTATAATTGAAGAACACAAGCTTATAATGAGAGGGGGGATGAACAGTATAGCGCCCACTTTTTACTTTATTTCTAAACCAATATCAATTAGTGTCCTTAATTACAATAACCAAATATAGTAGTGTGCATTAATGACATAGATAGCAATAGTAAGCAAGTACACAAATAACCACACACAATTGAGACACAAGATTTAATGTGGTTTCCCCAATGTGGGGTAGTCCACAAGATAATCTCCTTATAATATTTCATAAATAAATAAGGATCCTTATCCTGATACAAATTATTACTTTGATCTGCTCAAAGTTAGGCTATCCTGATATTCTCATGTGGGCTCCATTGATTTGCTCAGCTAGGCTATTCATTGATCTGCTTAGCTAGACTATCCACTGATCTTCTCAACTAGTCAATCCACTGATCTGCTCAGCTAGGCTATCTATTGATCTACTTAGCTAGGCAATCCATTGATTTGCTTAGCTAGGTAATATTGATCTACTTAGGTGAGCTCTTCATTGATCTGTTGAGCTAGGCAACTGGTGTTGGTATGTTTTTCTATTTATGTTTTATCTCTTTCACTTCTCACAAATATACCTCAATGCCTTCTCACAATACTCAAACAATCCTACTCAAATATTGTCCCAAATCTATACTCAATGCATTCACAAAAAGTCTCAAACAATCCTGCTCAAATGTTGTCCAAAATATACCCATAAATCTGTCCCAAAAGCCTTCTCAAAGGCTCACTCAATCATGCACAAAATTTATCTCAAATTTATTCAAAAATTTTATCCCAAAAGTCTTCTAAAAGGCTCACTCAATAATGCACAAAATCTGCCTCAAATTTTTCCAAAAATTCTGTCCCAAAAGCCTTCTCAAAGGCTCAATCAATCATGCTCAATTAGCACTCAAATCTCATCTACAAATAAACGAAGGCAAGGCTCAATGATGAAATAAAAAATGAATGGCAATGTACTCTTCAATGGATGAAAAAAATAATCCACAATGATCTCAAAATTGTATGACAAATACTCTCTCAAATGGATGATAACAATGCTTAACAATGAACTCAACCATGTATGACAAATACTCTCTCAAATGGATGATAAAAATGCTCAACAATGGACTCTCAAATATATGGCAAATGAGCTCTCTTATGAAAAAATATCCAAGAAATAACAATGAGGACTTCAACCAACCAAGGACAATCTCCACAAGTGATAGCAATAGGTTCTCAATAATATCTTCCTCATGAAATGTCAATAAGATCTCAAGAAAAAAGCACAACTTCCTCAAGAAAAGAGCTCTCAAATAGCCAACAATGATCTCCTCAAATGAAAGACAAATGTATCCACAAGTTACTAGCAAATGATCTCCTCAATGGTCTCAAATAGTGGTAATTTACTCAACAAGTAACCAATAATAATCTCCTCAAGCAATGGCAAAAACCTCCTCAATAATGACGATACTCTAAATGAACTCCACTAAAGAAATAATGAACTCAAGCATCAATTTTATCCACAAAATTGATTTTCTAATCCATCAACTTCTTCTTAATATCCAAGGCAAATAATCAAGCAATTTATCTTCAAATTCAAACCCTAACTTATATGCATGTATTCTAACTCAAGGTGGCAATTAACTAGGTCTCAAGTTCCTAGTTTAATTTCATAGTTAAATCATGCACTAGAACATATAACAATTTCAACACTTTCCAACCTTATTACTCCCTAATTTTTATTAATACATACAAAAAACACCTATGCTTTTATTTTTAATTCCACACCTTATAACTCCACATACAACAATCACAAATATTTAACTCCAAACCTTATAACTCCCTAAGCACATACAACAATCATTTATTTTTACTTAATATGTTATAACTCCATAGTTATAATAGAAATGATTTTCAATGCACCAAAACTTTAGCAATATCAAATATTACCATGCGCTAGGGATAAATACCTTTTTATAAAATACCTTTGCCAAAATTAATGTGCCTTCACCATATTCAAAATCGTTAATGCCTTGCCAAAAACAATACACCTTCATACCTTTGTGGGAGTCGAACTCTATTCCTCTCACTTATCATTGTGAAGAGCTTACCATGTGGGCATTAGCCCACATTGGGATTTAATCCCAAACACCCAACTTTGCCTGTGCTCAAATCTGAAAACGTAAATTGCCTTCCTTAGCAAAATACTTTGCCCCTGGCAGGATTCGAACAACGAACCTACCTTGTGCAAAGTTCATGCACTATCAATTGTGCTATAGGCTCCTGCATGACGTCACTTTCCCATGCTGTCTCCTTGAACTTGCTCTAAAAAAAAAATTATTTTTCTTTATTTCTTCACTGCTCCCCTTTTGACAATTCTCACTCATGCACAATATTCCCAATATCTTATAAACAAAGGTTTTACCTTTTATTTATATGCACCTCCATGCCTTCGAATGACGTCGACGAATTTTATTAATCTCCCCAACCATTGCACGTCGACTAATAATAAAATTCAACTTTAGACCTTAGAATTATTAAATAAGAATTTAATAATTCACCTCTTAACTTTGAATTGGGATATCTCCTTCATTATTTTGAATTTTTCCATGAAACTTTTTTCACCTAGGTTTTATTTGAAAAACCTTTTCATCCATCATTATTTTTAGAAGTCTTAGCATAGTGTTTTTAATGAAAAACCCTTTCCAATGGTTTAATAAAAACCCTTTCCATTGGTTTAAATAAAAACCTTTACCATTGGTTTTAATAAAAAACCCTTGCCATTGGTTTTAATAAAAACCTTTACCATTGGTTTTAATAAAAACCATTAATATAATATTTAAATATTAAATATTATACGCCTCTTGTACCACAAAACCCTGTATACATCCATGCTCTCCAAAATATCATAAATTATTATTTATGAAGTGCTTTTGCCACCAAAACTCAATGTGATCCATGTGACATCAATGATCCATGTGGCATCAATGACAACATAAAATAACTCAAATTGCCAACAATCTCCCCCTTTGTCATTGATGGCAACACCTCTCATGCAAATCATCATAATCACTATAAAAATCATCTCTGAGAATCAAATGTTCTCCCCTTGACTCAATACTCTCTATGGAGGCTGCTCCCCCTATCTCAATGCTCTCTTTGGAGGCTACTCCCCCTAACTCAATGCTCTCCCCCTTACTCAAATCTCTCCCTCTTTGACATCAATGGCAAAAGGGACACCTATGGGGCTAAAAGATATGACTCTTAAGCTTAGCACCTCCACAACCTTCTCTCTTGAGGTGATTAATTTTGGGGTGGAAGTACATTTACTTCCATCTTACATTTTTCTTTTCCTTTGTCAACTTCCTTCCACATCTTTCTGATATCCTTTTCTTGATGAGTTACTTGATCTTCTTGTCTTGAACCTATTTGGAATTGAGTCCTACACCATTTTGCAATATGTCCAAAATTATTGCAATTAAAACACTTGATATTGTATCCTTTGGATAGTGCCCATATCTTGAATTATTTCTTGAAATAATTTCCATATCCATTCCTTTCCTGCCCTGTATTGTGAAGTTTTGTTTTCATAATCATTATGACCATGAATTATGAATTGTGTAGCTCTAAAACCAATACCATGTTGCTCATTTTAGTTGCACTAAGAAGCTCTATGAACAATCTTGTTGCATAAGAAGCAATGTCCTTGAAAATCATACCTTCTTCCTTTGAATTTCCTTCTAGCAAAATTGAACTTCTTTGATCCATAAACTCTATAGTGTATAGCCCTGTGTCTAAATCCATTACAAGAAAAATAATGTCCTTGAAAAGCCCTTTGTTCATGCCTTGGTTCCTCATATATTTCTTGACCATTATCCTTGTGATCATTTTTGACTTGTGCATTGTATCCTTGAACCTTATTTGTAGTATCTAACTCCTCTTCCTTAATTTATTCCTTGCTTTCCTTTTCATGAATTTATTTTTCTATTGAACTTGATTCACCTAACTCAAAACAAGATCCAAAATGGATGTTTGAAGCCATAGGAACTTTGGAAATTTTTTCATGAATCTTATGTGCTTCCTTACTTTCATTTTTTAGAACTTCCTTTCCTTTTGAGTGTGATTCCCCAAAACATAAATATGAGACCTTTGGTGCTATGGAACCTTCCTCTTCTTTCTCTTCATTTGTGTCAAATAGCAGATTGGCACACATCTCTATAGCCTTTGAAATGCAAGTATCCATTTATGCTGCTTCCTTTTCTTTGGGAATTGGTTATTCCTTATATATTTATGAAACAAAGCCTCATGATACAAATAGAGGTCCTTGTGTGTTTATTTTTTATTTCCCTTCTTCATAACCAAGCCCTGTCTTTATAAATGGATCTTGTTGTAAATCCAAAAAAATATCCAGATTTTTTGAATTCCTTTGAAATCGTGCTAACTCATTTATGTAGGCCCCAAAACATTTTTGATCTTCTTATTCTATTTGATTACATATTTCTTTCTTCTTCTTTAATTGCTCAGAAATAGTGATGCCAAGCTCTTTTGTTTCTTGAAGCTCTTTTTCCAAATTTTGAATGTGTCGATTAAGCATTATTTTGACCTTTTCATTTTCATGAACCTTATTTTCAAGCCTTTTTATTTTCCTTTTCAATATCATGATTTTATTTTCTTTTTTTGTGGACTCCTCTTCTTCATCATCACTACTGCTAGAATTGTCACTAGAATTGCTGCTAGAACTATTACTGGAACTGCTACTTTCTTTTTCAATAGATAAACTTTTCTTGTTGCAATTGTTGTAGTACATGCAATCATCATATAAATGCCCAAAGTCTCCATTTATGAAGCATTTTAGTATTGTTAGACCCTTATTGTACCTATTTGCTTGCTCAATGGCTATAGCAATCTCTTCATGTCTTTCTTCGATAGATGTATCCTCTTCTTTAACTTCAATACCTAGGAATAGGTGTTCTTGCATTTCTTCACTTATTCCAAAGAATGTACATTCTTCTTCATATGACTAGTCTTCATTGTTGTGAATTGAACCATCCCTTGATTCTTCAATGTAGAAGGTTTTCTTTGTCTTATGAAAACTTTTCTTCTTCTCATACTTTCTTTGCTTACACCTGTCATGTTTGTCATGCTTATGCTTTCCATCTTATTTTCTTCTATGACCCTATTTTTCATCATCACTATTTTTTTCATGTGGACACTTGTTTGCATAGTGACCATAATCACCACACTTGTAGCATTTGACTTTCTTCATATCCCTATAATTTCTTAAGTCCTTTTTACTTTTGATGAAGTTAGCTTCCTCATAATTATCTGAATATCTATCTGTCTCTGAAACTTTCCCCTACTTTTTATCTGAAGCCTTGAATGCAATTTATTTTATTAGAACTTGATGCTTACTTATCCTTATCTCATAAGCTATGAGAGTTCCTTGTAGTTCTTCCATTGTGTTAGCTTGTTGATATCAATTGTTTCTTCTATTTCTAAAACTTTTACATCATACTTCATGGGAAGTGATCTCAAAACGTTTTGAGTAACATCTGATTATTTCATCTCAAATCCTAGACCTCTCATGGTGTTAGCAATCTCATCAACTCAAAGTAAAAACTTTGCAATATCTTCAAAATATTCCATTTTAATTCCTCAAATATTTTTCTATGAGTTTGTAGTTTTTCCAACTTTACCTTAGAATATCCTTCATAGGTATTTTGCAACTTGGTCCACATTTCATTAGCTGAATTACATACCATGAATTTTGTAAAATTTGTCTCATGTAGCCCACTCAGAATACAATTCATTGCCTTTGCATTGATCACAATCAATTTATTGATAGTCTTATCTGTCTTAGGATCACCTTCAATATTATACTCTTTTTCAACCATTTTCCATACCTCATATCCTTGTGATATCAAGTAGTTCTTCATTCTCATGCTCTAGAAAGCATAATTTTTATCATCAAATAGTGGAGCCTTAATTGTAGATGATCCATTCTGTGAAACAGTCTATGTTCTTGTAGAATCTACCCTCAAGCTGTTAGCCTTTCAAAAGAAATATGCTATGATACCAATTGAAGAATGCAAGCTTATACTAAGAGGGGGGTGAACAATATAGCACCCACTTTTTACTTTCTTTCCAAACCAATATCAATTAGTGTCCTTAATTGCAATAACTAAATATAGCAATGTGCATTAATGACATAGATAACAATACTAAGCAAGTCCACAAATCACCACACACAATTGAGACACAAGATTTAATGTGGTTCCCCCAATGTGGGGTAGTCCACAAGATAATCTCTTTATAATATTTCATAAAGAAATAAGGATACGTATCCCAATACAAATGATTACTTTGATCTGCTCAAAGCTAGGCTATCCTAATCTTCTCAGGTGGGTTCCAATGATCTACTTAGCTAGGCTATCCACTGATATGCTCAGCTAGGATATCCACTGTTCTTCTCAGCTAGGCAATCCACTAATCTGCTCAGCTAGGCAATCCATTGATCTTCTCAGCTAGGCAATCCTGATCTGCTCAGGTGGGCTCTTCACTGATTTGTTTAGCTAGGCAACTGGTGTTAGTATGTTTTTCTATTTATGTTCTATCTCTTTCACTAGTCATAAATCTACCTCAATGCCTTCTCACAAGGCTCAAACAATCCTTCTCAAATGTTGTCCCAAATATGTCCACAAATCTATCCCAAAAGCCTTCTCAAAGGCTCATTCAATCATGCACAAAAGTTGTCTCAAATATATTTATAAATTCTATCCCAAAATCCTTCTCAAAGGTTCACTCAATAATGCACAAAATCTATCTCAAATATGTCTAGAAATTCTATCCCAAAAGCCTTCTCAAAGGCTCAATCAATCATGCTCAAGTAGCACTCAAATCTCATCCACAAATCAATGAAGGCAAGGCTCAATGATGAACTCAACAATGAATGACAATGTAATATTCAATGGATGACAACAATGATCCACAATTATCTCAAAAATGTATGACAAATACTCTCTCAAATGGATGATAACAATGCTCAACAATGAACTCAACCATGTATGACAAATAATCTCTCAAATGGATGATAACAATTCTCAATAATGAACTCTCAAATATATTGCAAATGAGATCTCTAATGAAAACCTCTCCAAGCAATAAAAATGAGGACTTATACAAACCAAGGAAAATCTCCACAAGTGATATCAAAAGGTTCTCAATAATATCTTCATCATGCAATGTCAATAAGCTCTCAAGAAACAAGCACAACTCCCTTAAGCAAAGAGTTCTCAAATAGCCAGCAACGATCTCCTCAAATGAAAGACAAATATATCCACAAGTGACTAGCAATTGATCTCCTTAATGGTCTCAAATAGTGGCAATGTATCAACAAGTAACCAACAATAATCTCCTCAAGCAATGGAAAAAATCTCCTCAATAATGGCAATACTCTCAATGAACCCCACTAAAGCAATAATGAACTCAAGCATCAATTTTATCCACAAAATTGATTTTCTAATCCATCCACTTCTTCTTAATAGCCAAGTCACATAATCAAGAAATTTGTATTCAATTCAAATCCTAACTCATATGCATGTATTCTAACTAAAGGTGGTAATTAACTAGTGTAGACACCAAAACAGCACCAATCCGATTAAGTGACTACAAACACTGATCGCATTGACATACACAACTTTCAGGGCAGCCCTCAGAGGTCAAACAGTGGTCCTAGCCACTTACACAGCAGTTTAGAAAGTCGAAAAGTGAGCAGAGCAAAGTTGGTCGTTTTAACAAACTTCAAGCCTTCAAGCCAAAACAAACTTCAAGCCTTTAAATCAAGAACAAGCCTTAATCCAAAGCAAGACTTAAGCAAAAGCAAGCAAACCTTAAGCAAAAACACTTAGGCAAAAACACTTAGGCGAAGGGCAAAAGCTGCATGTCGCGATATTGCGACGATCGCGACATCGCACTGTCGCGATACCGCGACTGTCGCGATATAGCGACAGTCACGATGTCACGGCAGTGCGACGTCATGGCTGTCGAGATATCGTGACAGCTGCGACGTCGCACTGTCGTGATATCACGACAGCCACGATGTCGTGCTATCACGATATCACGATAGTCATGATATCATGATAGTCGTGATAGCCGCGATGTCGCGCTGTCGTGATATCATGACAGTCATGATATCGTACTGTCGTGACGTCGCACTGTCATAACAATGCGATATCACGACTGTCATGATATCATGATTGTCGCGATACCATGATAGTCACGATATCGCACTGTCGCGACGTTGCACTATCGCGATATCACGACAATCGTGATATCACGACAGTCGCAACGTCGCACTGTCGTGATATTGCGACGATCGCGATATCACGACAGTAGCGACGTAGCGCTATCGTGATATCACGACTGTCACGATATCGCGACAGCTCCAGCCAATGCCCCCGGACTCTCTTTTGTGTCGCGATATCGCGACAGACTCCTACTTGCGCGCTTGGTAGATTTTAAACGTTCAAAAGCAGATTTTTGAAAACAAACATTAAAACATTTGCGCCTACCAAACATTAATAAATTAAAAGCGAACATCAAACAAACCAAACATGGACATTAAAAGCAAACATTAAACGTTTAAAGGTGGACTTTAAGACAACTGGAAGTGCACGACAGTCAGTTACATGGGCCGTTGAAGGACTGTCATAGTAGCTTTCATCAAAGCCCCAGTCGTGGAGGACTTTCCTCTCTCGTGGAGACACAACTGCCACATGGCACCAATGACCAACACGTGGCACCCTGTGTCCCCTGTTCAAAGAGACCCCGTGGGTCTATAAAACGGTGGATTTTTCCACCCTAAAAGGGAGGACAGGTTAACAAGCATTTGGAACACAACGAAGTGCTGTTGAACTGAAGACCCGATTGCACTCCTTTTCGAATTCATTCTTCTGCATCCAGAATCTCTTGCGAAAGAGAGGTTGGTGGGTGATTTTCAGAAGCTGGATTCTGATCTTCAGACCCGACGTTGGATCACAGCAACATCCATCCGACGACAATTCTTTTTCTGAGATTTTGAGCCCTCCCTTACTGGACTGGCGCCGAAATCAAGTTCTAACGGGGGAGGCCCATGTGGGCACCCCACATTCATTTTGTTTCATCTTGATTTATTCTGTTATCATGTATTTTTACACATCACGCTCACGCTGTTTCGAATAGTTTATTTTTATGTTGGAATATATCTTGTAGATTAACAACGTTCAAATATATATTTTAGAAGACATTTCATTGAATATATATTCTGCACTACATTCTAACGTTCAGAGGCTGCTTGCCATATAGCATCGTGTTTCATCGATTTTGGTTTTTCATTGACCTGCAGGTAACAACATCGATTGGGCATCGTAACACAGTCGAAGTCGCGTCAAACAGTCAGAGGAAGAACAGTTGAATTTGTCTTGCCGATGGACAAATGAAAGTTAAGTGCAAATCGACTGACTGTTTTAATGGTAGCGGCCCTCTGGTAATGTTTCCCAGTCTCTGTCGAGTTTGCATGTCCTTTAAAGTCATTTTGTCTATCGATTTTGCTAATCTTTTATATGCATTTTTCATTGATTTTAGAGAACAAACGCTTCTTATTTGCAGCAGGTGCTACTGACATCTTTGTTGTTTCTTTGTTCGCAGGAGGAGCAGCAGAGGTTAAAGACCCATCAACATCAGCGGCGACAACTTCTTGGCCCGCCCATTTCAAGTGTGGGCACGTGAAAAGAGGAACCTTGAGCCTTGATTGTAATCGAATTATTTTAATGCTCCTAGCCCCTGAAAAGGGAGGAGGCGTCTTTATAACAGAGATCAAGAGAGTTTAATAAAAGTGCTGTGTTTTCTCCATTTTCTTGTATCTCATTCCAATGCGTCCCTTTCATTTCATGCATTCTACATTTTTAGGACTTAAGCGTACTTGATTTTGAATACATCGCAATTAGTGTTTCCTTCGCTCGGAATCTCATGCTTTCAATGGCGATCACGGTGGGACCGTTCCCTGATTTTTAAATCACAGAAACTAATTTGATTTGCTGTGTTTTGTGCTTAGCAGGTACCTTTTTTTTAGCCGAAGATCAGAAACAGCAAGTTTGGGCAGAGAAAGGTAAGGGTTTAAAACTGTTCCTGTTGTTTTTTTGTTCATTTTTTCTGTTCCTGCTTCCGGTTAATTTTACCTTCTTAGGGAAAGCTAAAAAAAAAATCAAGGAAAATGAATTTTTATTTATTTTTTAGTTTTTTAAAGGGTAGAGAAAGTTTTCGTCAATTTTATTACTTTATTTAATTGTTTAAAAAAAAAAAAAATTTAGCTTCTATCAGATTGTTGTTTTTTTTGTATGGCTTAGGGAAAGTTTTATTTTTCTGCTGCCTGTTTCATTTTTAAATAAAAATAACCACACACACTTCACGTGGTAAAGTTAAACCAAGGATCTGGTCATAAAACCCCAGCCCTTGATCAAGACCATCGGTGGATTTCATCACCACCTTGGCTTGATTTGCATACATTACCCCGATTGTCACTGTTGTTAGGCGTAAATCCTGACGAAAGCTGACCGAGTGTTGCTGGGGTGATTCCCATGCACGCAAGGATAAGTCTTCTATGGTAGGTGCCATTAATAGGACAATCCCCCTTCCGTATCGCCTACGTACCATGTACCATCTGCTCTCATGTACCTATAGTCTCCCTCTCGTAAGGGCGGGTATATAGAGAGGTTGGTATATCGGCCTGGTTGGTATATTAAAGGGGCGACCATTTTGGGAGTTATATGAGCCTTCATAATGCATTTAAATGTTCCTCAAAACTTGCAAAAACAAAACAAAACATCAAAATGTAGTAAACCAGTTTAGGACACACTATTTAAACCCTTAAAAGAGATAATCACGGTTTGTGTATGTGTGTGTTCATTTCTGCTTAGTGTAGACAAAAAGAAAAATCATCATAAACGAGATAAAAATCTGCTTAGTTAGTAGAGAAGCACCGCAATGGTGTACACCCGTAGTCAAGCCCAATCAAGGGCAGAAGCTCCGGAAGGTACACAAGAAGCAGGCACAAGTCGCCTTCACTTTAGTCCTGAGGACTTGGTCATACTGCCTCGGCGGTCTGGCCCACAAGAAGGTCCACGTCAGACCACATCAAGAAAGAATTATTGGGATCCCCCTCTGTGGGGTATGCCCATTGAACACAGCCCCTTTCGGGAAGACGCTTTACATGTAGATCTTAATGTAAGTAGACAACTGCCTTTTGAGGCTAGATCTGAGTGGCCACAGCGTGATGAAGTGCTAGAGAGGCATAGTGTCCATGAGGAGAGACAACGTGAATACGATACCTCTTCTTTGCCTCCCATTAGAATAGGAAGACAAAATCCAGAGTGCAGGGCTCTTCACACAGGGCGAGCTCACTTCGCCCGCCCCTTTCAAACCCATGAAAGGGAGTACGAGGAAGACCATCGCATTCCTCGGGAACAACATACAGTGTGGGAACCTTGCGTTTTTGCACTTGCTAGATATCATGGTCACCATTTGAGACCAGAGACTCAAGTACATGTCGCCTACCTCGACAGAGGGAAGTGACCCATTGAAATTTTAGATCATCAAAATCGAGGCAAACACATAGTAGAAACATTCAAACCTCCTGAGCAAAATAGGGTAGACCAAATTGACCCGACAGTCACCAGACATGCCGCCCGCCAAGCCCAAATCATGCAGCTTGAGCAAGGTCATCAGGAGTTAGAGTACTTATATCGCCTGAATAAAGAGCGCATGTAGTGCGAAGTGGATGAGTTGCGCTATAAACTACCTGAGAAAGTGCCAACCCCTCGCACCCAAAGAGCCGAACAATATGAGAGGCACAACCCTTTGGTGCAGGACAGGTCTCCACGACCTCATCAAGCTTTGCCTCCGAGACCTTATAGACCCGAGAGGGAGGCCACTCCCCGAAATAATGATGGTTACCCTCAACGGGGACTCAATCAGGGTCATAGGTCTCGTCTAGAGACTCCTCAAGAAATTTATGAGGAGTATGAACCAAAAATAGAATGGGCCGAAACGCCCCATCAAGGCAGGAGGGCTGCCGCTCGACCACCCCCCCATAGGCCTCTAGTCTCCCATAACTCACAACGGGAGAAAACAAAAGATGAAGGAATAAAATCTTCTGATGCATACAAGGTGCTATTAGAGCGTTTAGAGTCTGTGGAGACAAAAGATGCGGGACATCAAAAACCCACATTACGTCAACTCCGCAGTCATCCAGTGCATCCCTTAGTGCCCGCACCTCTTTACCCCGAACATTTCAAGTTGCCTCAATTGGCGGTCTTTAAAGGTGAAGAGGACGCACAAGAACATGTCACAAGATTCCTAAGTCAATGCTTCGGCATCCAAGATAATGACGCATTATTGCTTAGAACATTCATAACCACATTCGTAGGACCTGTTCGAGCTATAACACCCGTGGTAATGGAGACCAAATTCATTCCATCCACATGATCTCCATTGATTTGACTGCACCCATCCGCAATCCGGCCGATCCATCATGGTCATTGCATCTAGACATAGATGCCATCGACTGGGATCGCGTCAATTCACCTTTATCACCATCAGAGTACTGGCCTTTCGGTGAAATGCTTCATTTTACCCCAAGGACAACTCAAGATATCTTTCAGGCTGAAGAGGGACCCGAGGTTCCAAATGTAGATTTAAACTCAGCCAATGATATCCATTTGATCCCGACTCCACATCAGTTGGAGGACGGATCCCACATGTCAGTGGAGGAAACGAGTCACGTAGACATCGGCTTAGACCCAACGAATCCACAGATTATCAAGCTGGGGGTAAGCTTATCCCCTGAAGAGCAAGCCGACTACATTGCCCTTCTCAAAGCGAAGAAGGAGGTTTTTGCATGGTCATACCGAGACATGCTGGGACTAGACCCGTAGCTAGTCACGCATAATTTAACGCTTGATCCGACAATCAAGCCCGTAAAGAAAAAACTACGAAAGATGCACCCAAAAGTGGCCTTGATGGTCAAAGACGAATTGCAAAAGTTGTTGGATGCACAGTTTGTCATCTGCATGGATTATCCGCCATGGCTGTCCAACATGGTTCCCGTCAAGAAGCCCAACGGGAGGATTCGCATATGCACTAATTTTTGAGATCTAAACAAAGCGAGTCCTAAGGATGATTTCCCCTTGCCCAGCATCGACGCGTTGGTAGATGCTACAACAGGTCACAAAATGCTTTCCCTAATGGATGGTTTCTCAGGATACAATCAAATTCGTATCAATCCTGAAGACCAATTAAAAACGGCGTTCACAACGCCTTGGGGGACATTTTGTTATAAGGTCATGCCTTTTGGCCTTAAAAATGTTGGCGCTACCTACCAACGTGCCATGACGTATATCTTCCATGATTACATGCACAAAACTTTGGAAGATTACATGGATGATTTGTTAGCTAAGTCTCTTTTGTGCTCGGATCATCTCGGTGACTTAAGCAAGATTCTCGATTGCCTCATAGAGCATAAGGTCAGACTGAATCCCAAGAAGTGCGTATTCGGCGTCACATCTGGAAAACTCTTGGGTTTTATAGTCTCAAAATGAGGCATCGAAGTGGACCCAAACAAAGTCAAGGCAATCCTTGAAATGGCTCCCCCAACCACTATCAAGCAGCTCAGAAGTCTGCAAGGAAAGGTCACGTCGATTAAACGCTTCATAGCGCAATTATCTGACAAATGTCGACCCATGAACAAATTATTGCACAAGGGGGTTACATTTCACTGGGATGACGAGTGCCAGTCAGCCTTTGACGAAATCAAACAATACCTGGCTTCGCCACCAGTATTGGCACCACCTAGACCAGGAGTGTCGTTCTACTTATACATCTCAGCTACTGAGGTGGCACTGGGTGCCATGCTGGCCCGAAAGAATGAACTTCACAAAGAATAGGCTACTTATTATCTTAGCCACACCTCGGTCGATTACGAACTTAACTATGCATACGTTGAGAAACTCCGCTTGGCAGTGGTGTTTGCTACCAAAAAGCTATGCCACTACATGTTGAGCAACACTACGTATGTTGTGTCTAAGGAGAATCCATTGCGATACATGATGAGTCGTACTTATCATAGTAGTCGCACGGCGAAATGGATCATGTTGTTGACGGAATTTGACATTGAGTTCATTGGACAAAAATCTATCAAAGGACAAGTCATAGCCGATCAACTAGTAGAGGCTCCTCTTGAAGACGATCAGCCTCTAGTCATAGAACTACCCGATGATGGGGTCTTCCATGTCTCATAATCGCCAGATTCCGATGAGCCTAAGTCACGAGTCGACATAACCCTATTCTTCAATGGTTCTAAATGTGAGCAAGGTGGTGGCATGGGAATTGTATTCTTCACACCGCAGGGTGCTCCAATCCCCCTGTCATTTAAATTAAACTTCCAGTGCACCAACAATAATGCAGAATATGAAGCCTTGCTCCTAGGTCTTCAGACAACAATCGCCATGAACATCAAATGACTGAACATCTTTGGTGATTCGCTGTTAATAGTCAATCAAGTCAAAGGGGTATATAAATGCAAATGCCTAGTTTTGCAGGCTTATAAAGCCCTTGTGGACAAATTCCTGGCAAAACTTGAGTGGTATGACATCGAGGCACTCCCTCGATCATCGAATCATTTTGCGGACACAATGGCCTCCTTGGGGTCACTAATTCTGCAAGACCTTTCCGATGATATGACAACCATTCAAGTCAAAACCTTATCGCAATCCGTGATGGAGCGTGCAAGCTCAGACTTGATGCCAGGAATCCACATGATCCAGATCGAACCATCATCGGATAAGTTCTTTCGAATTCGAGATCGTCTGAAACGTGCCAACTGGGGGTCCTTGTTTTCCCCTACTCCCATTAATAGCAACACAACGCTATTCTTGCAAGTTCTATCCCATTCAGCATTTGTTAGGGAAGAACTTCAAAAGGGATTGGTTGTTCATACTATCGAGGTTTTCGATCAACAGGACTGGTATTTACCCATTAGAGACTACCTCAAGTTAGGTAATCTTCCCCTTGGATTGACGCATGCCACAAAATGAACATTCAAGCAAAAAGCGGCTAAGTATGTCTTGATAGGAGACATTTTGTATCGTCGCAGCTATGACGAAATTCTTCTTCGTTGCTTGGACCAGCAAGAGTCCACTTGGGTAGTCGCCCAAGCGCACGACGGTACATGTGGTGGCCACTTTAGTGGTATGGCCATTGCAAAGCGCATTCTTCGCATGGGATATTATTGGCCATATTTAGAGCGAGATTGTTGCGCATATGTCAAGAAGTGCGTGAAGTGTCAACATCATGCCAATTTGATGCACGTACCTTCCCAGGCCCTGCAGACAGTCCAGTCTGCTTGGCCATTTTCACAGTGGGGCTTCGATCTAATTGGAAAGATCTCCCCTGTGTCATCAGGCCGTCACACGTTTATCATAACGGCCACAGAGTATTTTACCAAGTGGGTGGAAGCAATTCCACTGACCTCTACGACAGGACCCCGCATTGTGGAGTTCATTTTGCATAACATCATATGTCATTTTGGTATTCCATCCAAAATAATCTCGGATAATGGGCCATCATTCAAGAACAAAGACGTGCGTGCTTTGACCACAAAGTACAAGATTCAACATAGTTTTTCAACACCCTATTATCCACAGGCAAATGGGCAAGCAGAGGCGTCAAACAAAATGCTAGTTGCCATCCTTAAAAAGATGGTCGTAGACAGTCATAAGGATTGGCACATCCAAATCCCACTTTCCCTTTGGGCTTATCGCACTAGCATTCGGATGCCAACTGGGGCAACTCCGTTTTCGCTCGTGTATGGCTCAGAGGCAGTAATGCCTCTCGAGTTGGAAATTCCTTCCCTCCGCATATCAATGCAGGAGTTCATCGATGATGACTCTACGCGATAGGCCCGGTTAGACCAACTTACGTTGCTTGACGAACGACGCGTTAATGCTCTCGAGCACTTACGTATCTATCAAGAGCGGCTTAAGAAAGCTTACAACATGAAAGTTCACCTAAGGGACTTTCGGGTTGGTGATTTGGTTTTGAAGGAAAACCAATAGAACTCTAATTTGTCATCCCACCTGAGGGACAAGTTCGCGGCAAATTGGTTAGGTCCATATGTCATTGATAGCAAAATAGGACCCGGGACGTACCGACTAGCTTCTCTTGACGGTATCAAGGAAACAGAACCCTTGAATATCAGTCATTTATGACCATTTCATATCTAAGAGAGCCATATCCCAAAAATGCTCCAAGGATCCATAAAATCGCTTGGTCACCCAAAAAGCTCCAAGGATTATCACAATCGCTTGGTCAAACCCAAAAATGCTCCAAGGATCCATAAAATCGCTTGGTCACCCAAAAAACTCCAAGGATTATCACAATCACTTGGTCAAACCCAAAAGCTCCAAGGATTATCACAATCGCTTGGTCAAACCCAAAAGCTCCAAGGATTATCATAATCGCTTGGTCACCCAAAAAGCTCCAAGGATTATCACAATCGCTTGGTCACCCAAAAAGCTCCAACGATTATCGCAATCGCTTGGTCATCCAAAAATCTCCAAGGATTATCGCAATCACTTGGTCACCCCAAAAAGCTCCAAGGATTATCGCAATCACTTGGTCACCCAAAAAGCTCCAAGGATTATCATAATCGCTTGGTCACCCAAAAAGCTCCAAGGATTATCACAATCGCTTGGTCACCCAAAAAGCTCCAACGATTATCGCAATCGCTTGGTCATCCAAAAAGCTCCAAGGATTATCGCAATCACTTGGTCACCCCAAAAAGCTCCAAGGATTATCACAATCGCTTGGTCAAAACCCCAAAAGCTCCAATGATTATCGCAATCACTTGGTCACCCCAAAATGCTCCAAGGATTATCGCAATCACTTGGTCACCCCAAAATGCTCCAAGGATTATCGCAATCGCTTGGTCACCCAAAAAGCTCCAAGGATTATCACAATCGCTTGGTCACCCAAAAATCTCCAAGGATTATCACAATCGCTTGGTCACCCAAAAAGCTCCAAGGATTATCGCAATCACTTGGTCACCCAAAAAGCTCCAAGGATTATCGCAATCACTTGGTCACCCCAAATGCTCCAAGGATTCTATAATCGCTTGGTCAAATCCAAAATGCTCCAAGGATCTCTAAAATCGCTTGGTCAATCCCAAAACGCTCCAAGGATTTCCACAATCGCTTGGTCAAAAATCAAGAAAATTCAAAAACAACAAAAATCATCAAAAACAACAAAAATTTGCATCTCATTTCTAGGCATACTCAAATTCATCAATAGAGAGCTCTTCTCGCACCTCATCTTCATATTCACCAAAATCAATCCATCAAAAATACAAAAATACATAGCTGCATTGCATCCATACATTGCATATTTGTGGTCATATAGGTCAAAGGCACCATAGGCTGTAATTGCTCTGCTAGTCCATCTTGTTCCACACTGTTCCATTTTACAAAAACAACAAAAACACCATGCATTGCTTTTTCCACACTAAAGTCAGTGGTCTTTTAATGTATCAAGAGTTTTTGGGATTCAGTCATCATTTTGCTCCTTAGCCATGTAATGTATCAAGTCAGACAGATTTTAAGAAGGTAGAGTTACACTTGAAGTACACCTTGTTACATAACATCCCAACACAAATTAAAACACATAAAAATTCCCAAGTTGTGTGAACGAAAGATGAAACCCGCACAAGTAATCCAGGTCACCATAAGCGAAACGGTTATCTTGCTCATCCCCCCATGCGAATGGTTCCGAATGCTGAGAATTGACAAAAGGACGAGCTCTTTCTTATCCATTCACCTCCATATACAGTGGTTTTCACCACTACCAAATCCCAATCATAGTTGATTCCCAAAGTTGTAAGGATTTGTACTACACGTCCTTGCCAAGGATGGGTAGTCATCCCCAAAACCTAAAGGGATCAACACCATTCAAAAACAAAATTCCAACAAATCATCATCCTAACACTTTCCATTCACCTTTGGTCTCCAAGTTGTAAGGATTCATACTATCTGCCCCTAACCAGGATGGGTAGTCATCCCCAAGGCCTAACAGATCAATGCCCTTGCTCCATAATCTCCATCATCACCTTGGTCCCCAACGTCGTAAGGATTCATACTATCTGCCCTTAACCAAGATGGGTAGTCATCCCCAAGGCCACAAGGATCAAAGCCATTCACAAGCCCAAATTCAAAATGCCCAAAATACACAAAACCAAATAACAGTGGTTATCACCACTATTCAAAATCCTTGCTCAAAAAGAATTAATAAACAGTGATCTTCATCACTATATAGACGAGCAACTTTATCAACCATTAAGCCAACAAATATCCTGAACTTGAATCCCTGGAATTCTCAGCATTCGAAAACCATCTAGGTAATCCTCATTACAGGTTTGGTTGATAGCCTATCTGGCAATGGTGGTATCCTACCCGCATGATGATATGTCTGTCACATTCGCTTTGTGTGTGTGCAGACCAATGTTTGCATAAGGATGAGCTAGCTTATGGTATCCTGGATAACACCGTAGATTAATCTAACTAAATACAACAAAGGAGTTAGTGGAGCTAATTAGGTGATCCTCAGTACGGGTTCGGTTGAAAGCCCATCTGGCACTTGGCGGTATCCTGACAAATACCACATAAATGAACTCAATTGCACACATAGGGATGTGAAATAACTTGGTCAAAAACAAGTCCGATTCATACCTTGTTCAAAAGTCTTGTAAGATAAAGTATAGTCATGGCTAGTGAGTTAAAACTGTCTAAGTTTTCGAAAACCTTAGATACATTTCTAAACCAATTGCACTACTTTGCATACTTACAATACCATCAAAATTTACAAAACAAAGAAAAAAACACATGTATACATACAATCATGCATCCAAAAATCGCCTAAAAAGACAAAATAATGGAGTTCTAAACAGTCTATGGTGCCATAGCCAAACATCACAAAGTCCATACATCAATTTCATTTATGCATATCACATATAAATCACAAACATTTGCATTCACCATGCATCCATCAAAATAAATCAACATACAACAACCACATTTATCATACCATATGCATCCATCAATATAAAGTAGCATGCATCCATCAACATCAATCATTGTGCATAACATAATATCATGACATTTACACAAAGAAAGAAACTCAAAACAACAAAAACATCCCAAAAATGCAACACAAAAACCATAGCAATAAACATTGCCAGACACAAGTGCTCTTGCACTTAAAATCTTGGCATAGCAAAATTGATGTCGGAGTTTACATTGTCACTATCCTACTCCCTAAGAAGGCTACCATAGCCGGACCGCTCCACGGGAAGACGGTTTTGGACAATTTCACCCCCAAACGACATCACAAAAGGGTCAAAACCCACTCAAAAACAACAAAAAAATGCAACACAAAAACATAGCAATAAGCATTGCCGGACACAAGTGCTCTTGCACTTAACCTCTTGGCATAGAAAATCGATGTCAGGGCTCAAATTGTCATTTTCCCACTTCCCCAAGAAGGCTACCATAGCTGGACCGCCCCACGGGAAGATGGGTTTTTGATGATTTCACCTCATTACGGCATCACCAAAAGGGTTAACACCCACCAAAAATAGGTCCAAATGTCAGGAAATTGCACATGCTTAAATGGTAAAACATCTAAAGGCACCCTAACCTAAGTCATCTTGGGTCAAGCAACTCGTCGCTTTTCTCATGAAGGTCATTCCCTCATCGATTCGTCGCTTGAGGGGGTAGTCACACTTAGTCACCAATCAACAAGCACACACCCAATCAGGGCAATGGCATGCATTCAAAGAATCATTGACAAAGACAATTATGCTCCTGCTTGGGGCAGTAAACAAACAATCATTAAATTGATCAAACACTTGGTATTCCCGAAGCATGAACACAAGGTTCCCCCTGTGGACAAAAGGTTACGCCCTTTGCCTAATCATGACTGATCAATGTCCAAGCTCAAGTCACACCTCACCAAAATAGGTTAATACTTGAAATCAAATTCCTTAGCTCGTCAAAAGCAAGGATTCAAGAATGCATGCCCTTTCCATACTTGGGGCATCAAAAGTTGGTTAGGTTACCAAGAAACCCTAATCATTAGTGCTTTGGTTATCTATTTTTTTGCTCAGCATTGCATCACCCGTAGCGCTTCCCAAAAAGGGGCATCTGTAGACACCAAAACAGCACCAATCCGATTAAGTGACTACAAACACTGATCGCATTGACATACACAGCTTTCAGGGCAGCCCTCAGAGGTCAAACAGTGGTCCTAGCCACTTACACAGCAGTTTAGAAAGTCGAAAAGTGAGCAGAGCAAAGTTGGTCGTTTTAACAAACTTCAAGCCTTCAAGCCAAAACAAACTTCAAGCCTTTAAATCAAGAACAAGCCTTAATCCAAAGCAAGACTTAAGCAAAAGCAAGCAAACCTTAAGCAAAAACACTTAGGCAAAAACACTTAGGCCAAGGGCAAAAGCTGCCTGTCGCGATATCACGACGGTCGCGATATCGCGACGATCGCGACGTCGCGATGTCGTGATACCACCACAGTCGCGATATCATGACGTCGTGACAGCGTGACGTCGCGGCTGTCGTGATATCATGACAGCGCGATGTCGCGATATCGCGACAGTGCGACGTCGTGGTCGATCGCGATATCGAGACAGATCGTGATATCACGACATTGTCGCGATGCAAATCATGACGTCATGTCGCTGTCGCGATATCGCGACGATCGCGATATCGTGACAATAGTGGTGTAGTGTTGTCGCGATATCACGACAGCTCCAGACGTCGCGATATCGCGACAAACTCCTGCTTGAGCGCTTGGCGGATTTTAAACGTTCAAAAGTAGATTTTTGAAAACAAACATTAAAACATTTGCGCCTGCCAAACATTAATCAATTAAAAGCGGACATCAAACAAACCAAACGTGGACATTAAAAGCAAACATTAAACGTTTAAAGGCAGACTTTAAGACAACTGGAAGTGCACGACAGTCAGTTACATGGGCCGTTGAAGGACTGTCACAGTAGCTTTCATCAAAGCCCCAGTCGTGGAGGACTTTCCTCTCTCGTGGAGACACGACCGCCACATGGCGCCAATGACCAACACGTGGCGCCCTGCGTCCCCTGTTCAAAGAGACCCCGTGGGTCTATAAAACGGTGGATTTTTCCACCCTAAAAGGGAGGACAGGTTAACAAGCATTTGGAACGCAATGAAGTGTTGTTGAACTGAAGACCCGATTGCACTCCTTTTCGAATTCATTCTTCTACATCCAGAATCTCTTGCGAAAGAGAGGTTGGTGGGTGATTTTCAAAAGCTGGATTCTGATCTTCAGACCCGATGTTGGATCACAACAACATCCATCCGACGACAATTCTTTTCTAAGATTTTGAGCCCTCCCTTACTGGACTGGCGCCGAAATCAAGTTCTAACGGGGGAGGCCCGTGTGGGCACCCCGCATTCATTTTGTTTCATCTTGATTTATTCTGTTATCACGTATTTTTACACATCACGCTCATGCTGTTTCGAATAGTTTATGTTTACGTTGGAATATATCTTGCAGATTAACAGCGTTCAAATATATATTTTAGAAGACATTTCATTGAATATATATCCTGCACTACGTTCTAACGTTCAGAGGCTGCTTGCCAGATAGCATCGTGTTTTGCCGATTTTGGTTTTTCATTGACCTGTAGGTAACAACATCGATTGGGCATCGTAACACAGTCGAAGTCGCGTCAAACAGTCGGAGGAAGAACAGTTGAATTCATCTTGCCGATGGACAAATTAAAGTTAAGTGCAAATCGGTCGACTGTTTTAATGGCAGCGGCCCTCTGGTAATGTTTCCCAGTCTCTGTCGAGTTTGCAGGTCCTTTAAAGTCATTTTGTCTATCGATTTTGCTAATCTTTTATATGCATTTTTCATTGATTTTAGAGAACAAACGCTTCTTATTTGCAGCAGGTGCTACTGACATCTTTGTTGTTTCTTTGTTCGTAGGAGGAGCAACAGAGGTTAAAGACCCATCAACATCAGCGGTGGCAACTTCTTGGCCCGCCCATTTCAAGTGTGGGCACGCGGAAAGAGGAACCTTGAGCCTTGATTGTAATCAAATTCTTTTAACGCTCCTAGCCCCTGAAAAGGGAGGAGGCGTCTTTGTAATAGAGATCAAGAGAGTTTAATAAAAGGGTTGTGTCTTCTCCATTTTCTTGTATCTCATTCCAATGCGTCCCTTTCATTTCATGCATTCTACATTTTTAGGACTTAAGCGTACTTGATTTTGAATACATCGCAATTAGTGTTTCCTTCGCCCGAAATCTCGTGCTTTCAACTAGGTCTCAAGTTCCTAGTTTAATTTCATAATTAAATCATGCACTAGAACATATAACAAGTTCAACACTTTCCAACCTTATGACTCCCTAATTTTTATTAATACATACAACAAACACCTATGATTTTATTTTTAATTCCACACCTTATAACTCCACATACAACAATCACAAATATTTAACTTCAAAACTTATAACTCCCTAAGCACATACAACAATAATTTATTTTTACTAAATACCTTATAATTCCCTAGTTATAATAGAAATGATTTTCAATGCACCAAAACTTTTGCAATATCAAATATTACCATGAGCTAGAGATAAATACCTTTTTACGAAATGCCTTTGCCAAAATTAATGTGCCTTCACCATATTTGAAATCATTAATACCTTGCCAAAAACAATGTGCCTTCACACCTTTGCGAGAGTTGAAATCTGTTCCTCTCACTTAGCATTGTGAAGCGCTTACCACATGGGCATCAGCCCACGTTGGGATTTAATCGCAAACACCCAACTTTTCCTACACTCAAACCTAAAAAATCAAATTACCTTCCTTAGCAAAACACTTTACCCCTGGTAGGATTCGAACAACGTACCTGCCTTGTGCAAAGTTTGTGCGCTACCAACTGTGTTATAGGCTCCTATGTGACATCACAGTATTGCACTGTCTCCTTGACCTTGCTCTCAAACAAAAATTATTTTTCTTTATTTCTTTGTTGCTCCCCTTTTGATGATTCTCACTCATGCGCAATATTTCCAATCTCTTATAAACAAAGGTTTCACATTTTATTTATATGCACCTCCATGCCTTCGAATGAAATCGACAAATTTTATTAATCTCCCCAATAATTGCACATTGATGAATAATAAAATTCAACTTTAGAAATTAGAATTATTAAATAATAATTTAATAATTCACCTCTTAACTTTGAATTGGGATATCTCCTTCATTCTTTTGAATTTTTCCATGAAACTTTTTGCACCTAGGTTTTATTTGAAAAACCTTTTCATCCATAATTATTTGGAGAAGTCTTAGCATAGTGGTTTTAATGAAAAACCGTTTCCAATGGTTTTAATAAAAACCCTTTCCATTGGTTTAAATAAAAACCTTTACCATTGGTTTTAATAAAAAATCCTTACCATTGTTTTTAATAAAAACCATTAATATAATATTTAAAAATTAAATATTATATTCCTCTTGTGCCACAAAACCCTGTATACATCCATGCTCTCCAAAAAATCATAAATGATTATTTATGAAGTGCTTTTGCCATCAAAACTCAATGTGATCCATGTGACATCAATGACAACACAAAATAACTCAAATTGCCAATAAGACTATAGGGAAATCTGTTGCATTCCAAACATAGCCTGCGTCGGCAGCCGACGCAGGCTATGTTTGGAATGCAACAAAATCATAGAGCTATATGAGAGTGCAAAACATATATTTTTTGAGTGAGTTTCGAGTTACAATCAGACCAACGAGCAGTGTTAGATATAAAACTTATTCTCCTGGAAACATCTATGCATCTTCCTTCGATGTTGGAAATATAGTTTTACTTTGGTAGTTCTCGTCATCGTCTATTACCCATTGATAAGGTGGTTTTACTAGTGCTTGGTAATCCAAAGAACAAGAAGTAATACAGTCATTACAGATTGAACATATCCTAAAGTTTCACTTCAAAATTCAACATCTCTCAATTGGGACCTTGAAATTTTTCATCCAAAATGTGGATCTAGCATCAACTTTCACTTTAAGCACATGAATGGACTAAATCTAGGCTTAGCCTGCACATATTCACGTAGTAGGGACCAAGCCTGTAATTTGAAGGGCAGATGTTTTAAGTCATAAATTTTGTGTTTCAAATAAAATTGAACGTATTGTCTAACTATTTCTAATTGGTATAGCTTGTATATTGGACAGAACCATACAAAATTCTTGAAGATACAATAGACTATAACTGAGTGAATCAAGTAAATTCGTTAGAGAAAGAGCTCCTCTCATTTCATGGGGTCTTCTTTTTTTTTTGTCGCCTACTTACTTGGAAGACTTCAATCATAGTGAATGCATAGATAGAAGCATTATCAAAAATTTGGAGGGCATGGTGGTTACAAATATATGATGAAGGTGAACGATTTTTTTAGAGAAAGCATTATAAAATTAAACAAGAAAAAAGGAAATGAAGAGTTGTTGAAATTTTTAAAATCCATTCAAACATGAGAAGAAAAATTCGAAGAATTTCTAGAGCAAGTGCATGCGGGAAACTCAATTTTCTTTAAGAAGCATCTCCTCCGTGGTTACTGGACTGCATCAAATTTCACCATTGTAATCCATTGGAATAAGGTATTCTACAAGTGTATTCATTAAAAATATTTCATGTTGGCAATATATTGGAAATTTCAATAAGTTTTATGCATGCAGATGGTAGACTTATTTATTTTTTCTTAATATATTGTGCCTTTTTTCCCTTAGAATATTGCATCACATTAATTTTGGGTTGTGTAAAGATTGACCGGTTTAATGTTGATTTAGTTTTAGAATACTTATTTATGCAGTTTTAGGTTGAAATTTTAAAATTTACGGCAACCTGTTGTCTTATTTTATTTTCTCTAACCCTAGCCTTTTACATTTTTTAATTTTATCAAATAAAAAAATTAAAACCCCCCAAAAAATAAATACATGAATTTCAATATTAAAGTTCAAATTTTCATTTTTACATAAGTTCATATTTTAATAAAATTTTGAGGTTTTAAACTTTGCAATTTTTTTCCAAATAATCAATTAGTTTCAATTTATGAAAATTGAAATTTCAATAAATTCGAATTTTTTATTAAAGTGAATAATTAATATGATATTCCAAAGTTCCTACATTGTAAAGTTAGATTTTAGTCATTTTTATTTTTATTCTCAAGCAAATCTTAACAATCAAAGATAAAATTTGATTAACAATCAAAGATAAAATTTGGTTAACAATCAAAGATAAAATTTGGTTAACAATCAAAGATAAAAATTGTTTAAAAATTTGAGATAAAATCAATTCAAATCAAATTTTCAAAAATTGAAATCAAATATTTATCAAATTGTGAAGGTTGTTAGTTGAAAAATAATTTCATCTTTTCACATTTTCATGAACAATGAAATCATTGTAAATCAAATCAACCCAAAATAGGCCCCTTGTTAAAAAGTATATACAACACTGAAGTATCCTATTAATTTTTGGAATTTCACATTTTCACTAAGCATTGTAAGCAATTTAACACATTAAATAGAACCTTGGAAAAATTACAAGTATTTCCTTGCAAGAGAGGATATTCGAGAAGAATCTTGATTGTGAGTATATTCTTATGATTGGGCAAAAATATCACTCAAAATACCCCTCCACTCTAAAATGTTCAACGAAGGTGTAATCAACTGATCTATTAGGTGTTGGGTCCGTGTTTCCACCTGTGGTGTACTATCTACATGTGTCTTGATGTGGCTATACCCATCCTTATGAGTTTTGGCTATGACCATTTCTCATTATCTTTTTCCACTTTGCAGTGTATGTAGTTGGAACCAATGTAGAGGAACCAAACTTCTCTGGAGATTGACCGCCCTATCTCATCTCATCGATCGTTCGATGTTGGCACTGGTCTACCCTTGCCCTCTACATGGTTCCAAATTCTTAACCAATAGTATGTCAAGCAGTCAATGCATTGTATGAAAAACAATCATGTAATATGAGTAGGTAAACCAATGTAAAATTGGCACAAACAAATTTGAAGAAGATAAGAGAATATGGAAGAAAATATATGATCTATGAGGAGAGACGAAACAAATAGAGGTGATATGAATTTATGCATAATATTGTTTTAAGTGCATTATGTTCATTGGTTCTTTAAGATCTTTACCATCCAATATTTCCAAATGATAGGCTCCTGAGTTGAACTAGGATGTGATGATAAAGGGACCTAACCAATTGGGTTAAAATTAACCCTCTAGGTTTGTGTCAGCATTCATGTTCTTTTGATTTTCTTTGAGAACAAGGTCCCCAATTTCAAAAGAACAAGTATAAAATTTCTTAGCGTAAACTCGCTTGAGCCTATTATAATAGGCTTGAAGATGCTCTAATGTGTGGACACACTTTTATTCTAATAGTTATAATGTTGGCAATTTTGGGTACTTTGGGTACATTGCCTTTGCTCAAGTGTATAAGTTGTCATTGATGTCAAAAGGCATTTTTGTGTTGATATCAAAAAGAGTGTGATGTCAAAAATATCTTGAGAAGCTTCATAATGTTAAAGGGTTTTTATTAAAACCATGGTGACAAGGTTAAAGGTTTTTCTTAAAACCATTTGGACTCATTAAGGGTTTTTATTAAAACCAAGCTTAACTTAATGCAAAGGTTTTTACTTCTTGAAAAACCTTGAAGGTCCATGTTTATTATTAATAATTAAATTAACTCAAACCTTTGACAAAGGTCTAAGTTTAATTTATTATTAATAAAATAATAATAATTATTATTTTAATTATTATTAAAGGGTCTTTTAACCCTTAAGCGACGCACATAAAGAATTCATTCGCCGACGTGTTGCCATCGTTGGAGGAGCGCCGACGTCAAACAATTAAGGAGAAATGGCTATATAAGTGGGGATGATTTTCTAAAGTAATGGTACCATCGATCGATGCAATTTCGTAGCTCTGTGTCCTCCGTAAAAGTGATGTTTTCGTTGTATTTCGTTGTCCATCCATATTGAATTGCCCAAGATTTTCTTGCGCTTGACGTCCGACAGATTGCGTTTCTCCGACATTTGATAAGACTGCGAACTATGTTTTCTAGGAGTTACGTTTTTGGACAGCGCTCATGATGATGGTGGTGGCTTGAGGAAAACGTTTACGTTTTCAAATCCTTGGCGATTGAAGGAAGACAACACATAGGATTACATTATATTTTCATTGGGCACTTGTGCTCCAATGGTGGTGGTGTGTTGAGTGAAGAAGCGTTGAGCAGAGGTGCCAAGTTTGACCCGTGTTGTGGGCAATTTCGTTTTGGTCGTGATGCACGAGGATAGCAGCAATGAAAGCGCTTTAGCATATGTGGTGGTGTTATTCATTTTTCTCCAAAGGTTGGAGAACTAAGGTTGGCCAAGTGTTGTGATAGGTTTTGAGTTCTCCTTCTTCATCAAAGTAAAGGTATGGGCAACTTCTTCCATGTATATTGTTGATGGTGTATTTTCTGAAATTGAGTTTGGAGTGAAAAGGTTGTCTACTAGGTATTTTTTGTTGGTGTAAATCCTATTTTCTGGATATTGAAGATTGTTTATGCATTAAAATCATTGATGAGTTTTTGGGTGAATGCATAATTCTGGTTGAGGAAGAGGAAGCATTTTTGCACTAGGGTTTATGTTAGTAAGTCTTGCTACTTGCATTGAGATGGTGAAACCCTTAGTTGGTTGTTTTGATATTGATGGTTGAGTTGCTTCCATAGAGGTTGTTTTGATCAAGTTAGTGCTTTACTTGATACATGATTTGGGCTTACTCCATTGAGTTGATTTGAGCAAGTTATTCTTTGCATTTGGTGATATTGTGTTGGTGGTTATTTTGTTCAAATATCCTTTGAGGGAAAAGGATTTCTACTTGTTTCCTTTTCTTGTGATGATTGGTTGAATGCTTCAAGGTTAATGTTGAGTTGAATGATGTTGGTTGACTAAACCTTGTTTGATGAGCATTGTTGTTAAAACCCTAATTGGTTGAGAAAAGATATTGGTTGTGGAAAGAACATGAGTATCATTGTTATATGAGATATTGCATGGTTGGCAATTGTTGGGTTGTGTTTCATGTTCTTGAGAAAAGCATACTACATCTATCTTATTCTTTTGAGATTGAGATTGAGTTGAGATTGATATTGGGAGTTAAGTATTGGGGGGGGTTTAAAAAATTTTTTTTTTCTATCTCTTCTCTTTATGTTTCTATGAGATTTGAGATTGAGATTGGGAGTTAAGTATAGAACATATTGAGTCTCTAACAATTCTCTTTATGCTTCTATGAGGTTGATGAATCACATTGGGTCTCTAACAATTCTCTTTGTGGGTTCATGCTAAGCAAGTTTTTCTTGGTGAGCTTGCTGAGGTTTTGGACAGGTTTCGGTGGGGACTTGTGAGCAGGTTTTGGACAGGTTCGATGGGGACTTGTGAGCAGTTTTGGACAGGTTTCGATGGGGACTTGTGAGCAGATTTGGACAGGTCCTAGCAGAGGACTTGTGAGCTGAGTTTTTGAGAGTTCTATCAGAGAACTTGAGGACAGAGGAGCATTGGTTCTTTGAGAAGAACTTGAGGATAGATTTGGCAAGTCTTTGAGAAGGCTTGTGTGCAGAGGATTGATTTGTTCAAGAGTTGGACAGATCTGACAGATAGAGGAAGACTTGTACTAGATCGACTGACTATGTTTGGTATAGGTTGCTGAGCTACTGTGGACGTGATCATAGAAGGCAGAGGTCTCTTAGGCTAAGCATTGAGGACAGGAGGTCTTCGATGGAAAGGAGTTCCACGTGCTGGCAAGAGGTAGAGGCAGTTGATCTTCTGAGGGATCATTTCCAGAGCAGAGGGGAAGGTATCTCCTTTGAGCAGAGGCTCATAAATTTAGATAGAGGGGAAGGTATCTCCTTTGAGCAGAGGCTCATAAATTTAGATTGGGGGAAGGTATCTCCTTTGGGCCGAGGCTCATAAACATTGTAATTGGGAAGGTTTCCCAAAGAACTTTGAGATAACTTTTAGAGAAAAGTTTTGTGGACGTAGCCCAGCCATTCTGGGTGAACCACGTTAAAATTGGTGTCACTTTGTGGATGATATTGTGCATTGTTTTGATATTGCTTTGGGTATATTGCTTTACTATTTTGAAGTATAAAGGAAAAAGTAAAAAGAGGTCTTATACTGTTCACCCCCCTCTCAGTATAAGCTTGTGTTCTTCAATTGGTATCAGAGCGGGTGCCTTCGAAAAGTTTAACAACTTGAAGGAAAAGCTAGTAAAGAACACAATGGATCATTCAAGTGGCAATGCAACACCTATTCTTGATGGGTCAAATTTTGGTCTTTGGAGTGCAAGGATGAAGGTTCATCTAATGGCACTTGGGAATGAGGTTTGGGAAGTGATTGAAGATGAGTACACTATTCCTGAACATGGTCCTATTTCTAAAGAAGAAAGGCTCCTACATCACAACAATTCAAAAGCAATGAATGCAATCCTGAAAGGCTTACAGAAAGCAGATCTCACCAAAGTGATTCACTGCAAGACAACTAGTGAAATGTGGAATTAGTTGAAGGTGGTTCATACAGGTGATACAAATGTCAGAAAGGCCAAGTTGAGACACTTCAAAGGTATGTTTGAACAACTCAAGATGAATGATGATGAAAATATTAGTGACTACATGCTTCGTATGGATGAGGTTGTTAACTCCATGAAAGACTTAGGTCTTGAGCTTGCTGAAAATGATGTTTGTGATAAGATTTTAAGATCTCTTCCTAATAGATTTAGTGAAAATATTTCTGCTATTGAGGAAGCTAAAGATTTGGATAAGTTGAAAAAGGATGAGCTCCATAGTATACTTGTAGCATTTGAGTTGAGAACTCAAGTGAAGGTTGATGTCAAGAAAGAGGCAACTTTCAAGGCTACCAAGAAATCCAAGGGTAAACAACTTCAAGATAGTGATGAGTCTTCTAGTGATGAAGAGGCATATTACAGCAAGAAAGGCAAGTTCTCTAGAAAGCACAAAAGTATGAAAAATATAAGATGTTTCAATTGTGGAAAGTTTGGTCATTATGCTACTGACTGTATTGTTCCCAAGAATGAAAGTGATGAAGATAAATAGGATTCTAAGAGCAAGGATTCTGAAAAGCACAAGCATCACAGGAAGATCAAAGATGAGCACAACAATCAAGGAAAGAGGTATTCTCACAAGCACAAGAAGAGTTTCTACCTAGACAAAGCAAGTAAGTGTTCTAGTAGTGATAGTGAAAGTTCTTCAAGTGATAATGAAAATGAGATGTTGTTCATATCAAAAAAAGAGGAAGAACCGAAACATAGATTCATTATCATGAAATGTCTTAGATGTGGAAATTTTGGTCACCTTGAGGATGATTGCACAAATAATGATTTGGTTTCTAGTATGTATGAGGATGCTTCAGAAAACTATAAGGAAGATGCATGTATGGTTTTTGAAAAGGGTAGCACCTCTAGTGATAAGAAATCTGAAAAAGGCTTTGATGATTCAAAAAACAATCATATAGAGGAAGGTGAAGTAGATCTTAAAGGTGAACTTATTAGTGCTCTTAGTGCTTTGAAAAAGGAAAGAAAGAAGAATGCTAGACTCAAGGATAAGTTAGATGAATGTTGTATGGAGAGAGATGATCTTATAGAAAGTCTTGACTTCTCTATAGCTAAGACACAAGAACTCAAGGATGAGTTAGAGTCTAAGGTTCTTGAGTATAGTGAGTTAGAACAGAAAATGGCTTCTTTGAAAGAGGAAACTAAAGAGTACAAGGATAAGCTTCACAGGGTTTCAAGATAGCTCCAAAAAGGTTAAGTCACTCATCAAAGGTCAAAGAAAGACAACAGATAAAACAGGCCTTGGTTTTGTTAAGCCACACAAGGAACAAGTTGGAGAGTCTAGTAAGAGACTCCAAAAGGAAGAGAGTTCTGATGAGGAAAGTATTTCAGATCATGAGTCCTTGAATGATAGATGCACAAAAATAGAAAATAGAATTCAGAATGAGAAGAAGAAGTTTTCAGGACCTAAGAGGTCAAATAAAGGAAAGTTTCAAGGCAGATGTTTTGCTTGTCATAGGTTTGGTCACATGGCTTCACATTGCATGGCTCAAGTGAAGAAGGTAAATGACAGTTTCAGAAGTGCTAGTTACTTTCAAGGGTATTGCTACTCTTGTCAACAGTTTGGGCACAAGGCAGTTTATTGCAAGGCAAATAATAGGAATAGGTTTAGTCAGAACAGGTGGATTCAAAGAACAGGTATGCCTAAAAGAAATAACATTGTTACTTGTTATAAGTGCAACAATGAAGGTCACATAATCAGACAGTGTAGAGCTGAACTTCCAAGGTACAAGAACAGGAACAGTGGCATGAACAGGTCCAAGGATCAAGGCATGGACAAGAACAGGGATGAGAACAAGAACAAGAACAGTGACAAGAACAGGAATATGGACAAAGAGTTCAAGAGAAGGCCCGACAAGGAAGTTATAGACGCCGATGATGATCGGTGCCTAATGGGAGTTTTACTCCCACCCCGAATTAATCACCTCATCGGGAGGTGGGGGAGGGACTAAGCTAAGAGGCTCATTCTTAGTCCCGAGCCCCAAAGGTGGCCCTTTGCCATTGATGACAAAGGGGGAGAGATATGAGTAAGGGGGAGAGCTTCAAAGTGAAGAGGAAAGCTTCAAGTTCGGGGGAGCAAAACTTCAAAGGAAGATTCTCGGTTGTGGGCACAGTTGGTCGGTTGTTAGCACAGTTGGTTTCAGTTTTGGCTCTTGAGAAGTGTTTTCAGTAAAGGTTTGCCATCAATGACAAAGGGGGAGATTGTTGGCAATTTTGGGTACTTTGGGTACATTGCCTTTGCTCAAGTGTATAAGTTGTCATTGATGTCAAAAGGCATTTTTGTGTTGATATCAAAAAGAGTGTGATGTCAAAAATATCTTGAGAAGCTTCATAATGTTAAAGGGTTTTTATTAAAACCATGGTGACAAGGTTAAAGGTTTTTCTTAAAACCATTTGGACTCATTAAGGGTTTTTATTAAAACCAAGCTTAACTTAATGCAAAGGTTTTTACTTCTTGAAAAACCTTGAAGGTCCATGTTTATTATTAATAATTAAATTAACTCAAACCTTTGACAAAGGTCTAAGTTTAATTTATTATTAATAAAATAATAATAATTATTATTTTAATTATTATTAAAGGGTCTTTTAACCCTTAAGCGACGCACATAAAGAATTCATTCGCCGACGTGTTGCCATCGTTGGAGGAGCGCCGACGTCAAACAATTAAGGAGAAATGGCTATATAAGTGGGGATGATTTTCTAAAGTAATGGTACCTTCGATCGATGCAATTTCGTAGCTCTGTGTCCTCCGTAAAAGTGATGTTTTTCGCTGTATTTCATTGTCCATCCATATTGAATTGCCCAAGCTTTTCTTGCGCTTGACGTCCGACAGATTGCGTTTCTCTGACATTTGATAAGACTACGAACTGTGTTTTCTAGGGAGTTACGTTTTTGGACAGCGCTCATGATGATGGTGGTGGCTTGAGGAAAACGTTTACGTTTTCAAATCCTTGGTGATTGAAGGAAGACAACACATAGGATTACATTATATTTTTCATTGGGCACTTGTGCTCCAATGGTGGTGGTGTGTTGAGTGAAGAAGCGTTGGGCAGAGGTGCCAAGTTTGACCCATGTTGTGGGCAATTTCGTTTTGGTCGTGATGCATGAGGATAGCAGCAATGAAAGCGCTTTAGCATATGTGGTGGTGTTATTCATTTTTCTCCAAAGGTTGGAGAACTAAGGTTGGCCAAGTGTTGTGATAGGTTTTGAGTTCTCCTTCTTCATCAAAGTAAAGGTATGGGCAACTTCTTCCATGTATATTGTTGATGGTGTATTTTCTGAAATTGAGTTTGGAGTGAAAAGGTTGTCTACTAGGTATTTTTTGTTGGTGTAAATCCTATTTTCTGGATATTGAAGATTGTTTATGCATTAAAATCATTGATGAGTTTTTGGGTGAATGCATAATTCTGGTTGAGGAAGAGGAAGCATTTTTGCACTAGGGTTTATGTTAGTAAGTCTTGCTACTTGCATTGAGATGGTGAAACCCTTAGTTGGCTGTTTTGATATTGATGGTTGAGTTGCTTCCATAGAGGTTGTTTTGATCAAGTTAGTGCTTTACTTGATACATGATTTGGGCTTACTCCATTGAGATTGATTTGAGCAAGTTATTCTTTGCATTTGGTGATATTGTGTTGGTGGTTGTTTTGTTCAAATATCTTTGGAGGGAAAAGGATTTCTACTTGTTTCCTTTTCTTGTAATGATTGGTTGAATGCTTCAAGGTTGATGTTGAGTTGAATGATGTTGGTTGACTAAACCTTGTTTGATGAGCATTGTTGTTGAAAACCCTAATTGGTTGAGAAAGATTGGTGTGGAAATAACATGAGTATCATTGTTATATGAGATATTGCATGGTTGGCAATTGTTGGGTTGTGTTTCATGTTCTTGAGAAAAGCATACTACATCTATCTTATTCTTTTGAGATTGAGATTGAGTTGAGATTGATATTGGGAGTTAAGTATAGAACTTTGGTTGGGTAGTATAGTACATATTGAGTCTCTAACAATTCTCTTTATGTTTCTATGAGATTTGAGATTGAGATTGGGAGTTAAGTATAGAACATATTGAGTCTCTAACAATTCTCTTTATGCTTCTATGAGGTTGATGAATCACATTGGGTCTCTAACAATTCTCTTTGTGGGTTCATGCTAAGCAAGTTTTTCTTGGTGAGCTTGTTGAGGTTTTGGACAGGTTCTGGTGGGGACTTGTGAGCGGTTTTGGATAGGTTCGTGGGGACTTGTGAGCAGGTTTTGGACAGGTTTCGGTGGGGACTTGTGAGCAGTTTTTGGATAGGTTTTGATGGGGACTTGTGAGCAGATTTGGACAGGTCCTAGCAGAGGACTTGTGAGCTATTTTTTGAGAGTTCTATCAGAGAACTTGAGGACAGAGGAGCTCTGGTTCTTTGAGAAGAACCTCGAGGATAGATTTGGCAAGTCTTTGAGAAGGCTTGTGTGCAGAGGATTGATTTGTTCAAGAGTTGGACAGATCCGACGAGACGGAGGAAGACTTGTACTAGACCGACTGACTGTGTTTGGTACAGGTTGCTAAGCTGCTATGGACGTGATCATAGAAGGCAGAGGTCTCTTAGGCTAAGCATTGAGGACAGGAGGTCTTCGGTGGAAAGGAGTTCCACGTGTCTGGCAAGAGGTAGAGGCAGTTGATCTTCCGAGGGATCATTTCTAGAGCAGAGGGGAAGGTATCTCCTTTGAGCAGAGGCTCATAAATTTAGATAGAGGGGAAGGTATCTCCTTTGAGCGAAGGCTCATAAATTCAGATTGGGGGAAGGTATCTCCTTTGGGCCGAGGCTCATAAACATTGTAATTGGGAAGGTTTCCCAAAGAACTTTGAGATAACTTTTAGAGAAAAGTTTTGTGGACGTAGCCCGACCATTCTGGGTGAACCACGTTAAAATTGGTGTCACTTTGTGGATGATATTGTGCATTGTTTTGATATTGCTTTGGGTATATTGCTTTACTGTTTTGAAGTATAAAGGAAAAAGTAAAAAGAGGTCTTATACTTTTCACCCCCCCTCTCAGTATAAGCTTGTGTTATTCATATAACTAGTTTAAATGCTCTAAATTATACTCATCATCAACTAAGGCAACTTGTAACAAGATGTGCAAGGATGGGACCTCTAGATCAAAAGGGAAGACTACCTTAGTGACATAGACCAAGACATATCGGGTTGCACCTATAGGAGTTCACATGCTAGTATGATAGGCCCACAAGGTAGGTTAATGTTGGATATTCCAATCTTTACCAGTCTTTCTAACCAACTTCTTAAGGATATTAACTAAAGACTTGTTGGATTCTTTAGCTTGACCATTACCCTAAGGGTAATATGGGATTGACCACTTATGTTGAATCTTGTATTTAGCACATACTTTATGGATATTATTTTTCTTAAAAGGAGTTTCATTATAACAAATAATCACTGAAGGAATCCCATACCTAAGAAGGATTTAGTTGAAAATGAACTTGGATATTTGGGTTTCAATTACCGTAGCCAAGGGCATGGCTTCTACCCACTTAGTGAAGTACTTTGTTACCATGATGATATATTTGTGATCATAAGACGATGTGGGGTTAATATTACCAATAATGTACAACCCCCACATGGAGAATGGCCAAGGGGAAGAAATATCCTAAAGGTTTTAAGAAGGGGCATGAACAATATTATCATGATGTTGACACTTGTCACAATTTCAAACATAATCACATGCATCCTTATTCATAGAAGGCCAATAATAACCTATCCTAAGAATCTTTCTAGAAATGGAATTACAACTAAAATGACCTCCACATGATCCTTCATGAGATTCACTAAGGGCTAGTTGGGCTTCATCACAGTTAAGGCATCATAAGAGGATACCTTCAAAAGAGCATTGATACAAAGTTTTTCCAATTATGATAAATCAACATGCTATTTGTGCAAAATCTTATGCTTATTGCAATATAAACCATTAGGAATTAAACCATCCTTAAGGAAATTAAAGAGGTTAGTGTACCATGGATCATATGGGGAAGCTTCAATGGTTAAGACATATAATGGAATAAAACTAGAACTAAGAGATGTAGGTTATCAAAGTTGGTGAATGATAATCATTACTAGATCATATTCTAACTCCAATGGGATAAGGGATGCAATAATAGCCACGACATCTGCATGATGGTTGGAGTATTGAGGGACTAACTCTATGGTTACCTTATCGAAGGCTGATAGAAGCTTGGTGATAATCTCTATATAAGGTTTTAGATTATCATATTTAGTTTGATAAACATCATTGATTTGATTAAACATAAGTTGAGAGTCACCAAAAATAGAAAGGACTTTAACCTTCAAGGCTAAGGCTGCTCTCAGACCAAGGAATTAAAGCTTCATATTTTGTAGTATTATTAGTGCAAAAGAAATAAAGTTTAAAGGAAAAGAGGATGAAATAAATTTGTGGGGTAACTAGAATTATTACAACATCAATTACCTTTAAGCATTAGGCTCCATAAAAAAAAAAGTCTAATATTTTGGCTCTTTAGCTTCTAAGCTAAGGTATTCATCAGGAAAATCGATGACTAAGGGATAAGCTAACTCTAAGGGAGAAAAGGCTAGTTGATTAGCAATCACTGACCTTTGATAGCCTTCTAATCTATGAATATTAAGTCAAATTCACTAACGGCTAAAACCCACATAGTGGTTTGAATTGAAAGGTAGGGTTTAGACATTAAGTAGCACAAAGGATCAAACTTTGTAAAAACCAATGTCTTATGGCTAAGCATGTAGTGCCTTAAATTTTGAGAAGAAAATACTATAGCAATACAAAGCTTCTCTAAGGGGGTATATTGAGTTTCATAGCTAACCAAGGTTCTACTAATATAGTAGATGGCTCACTCTTTGTTTTGATCATCATGCTGAGCCAACATGGCTCCCAAAGCGTGAGTTGTGGCTACTATGTAAAATATCAAATACTTATCTAGTCTAGAGGGAACTAAGATAGGTGGGGAAGTGAGATATATTTTGATTTCATCAAAATCTTGTTAACACTCTACATCCCTGTTAAATTTTATATATTTCTTAAGAAGCTTAAGAAAGGGTAGGATTTTATCAGCTAACTAAGTTATGAACCAATGAATAACTTAAAATTTTCCTTGTAAGCTATGCAACTTGGTTAGTTTATGGGAAGGAGGTATCTTAGTGATAGCTACTATCTTAGTAGGGTCTACTTCAATAGATCACCTAGACATGATGAAACCTAACAACTTTCTATATGTGACTCCAAACACACTTGGAGGGCTTAATATGAACCCTAAATTATCAAATCCTTTCAAAAATTCATCTTAAATAATGAATATGATTATCTCGATGTATGGAGAAACCCAAGAGATCATACACATAATCCTAAATAATATCATGCACCATGTCATGGAAAATATAAGTCATGGCCCTCTGATATGTGGCACCATCATTTTTCAACCCAAGAGGCATGGATTTCCAACATAATGTGCCCATGGAGTGATGAAAGTTGTCTTGGTATAATCCTCAAGGGCAATCAAAATCTGATTGTATCCTGAGAAGCCATCCATAAGAGATAATAGCCCACATTTGGTAGTGAAATCAACTATCATATCTATGTTAGAGAGGGAAATTTATCCTTAGGATAAGATAAATTTATGTTCTTAAAGTTAGTACATATTCTGATTATACCTTCCTTCTTACCTATAAAAATGACATTGGAGATCAAATCATAATAGTCAATAGCTTTGATAAAACTATCAAGGAGTTTTTGGAGCTCCTCCTTGACTAATAGGGTGAATTTAGGATGTATCTTCTTAAGATTGTTTTTAACAATTTTAACATTGGTTTTAACTACAAGGTGGTGCATAAATAAGGAGGGATCAAGCTTTGGCATGTCGACATAAGACCAAGAAAAAATATATTGAAATTATTTTAGCAACTTGGTCAATTGCTCTTGCTCATCCATGGACAAGGCTTTCCAAGGAATGTAGGAATTTTATTAGTTACTATGTTAACATCTATGGTCTCTTCTATGAGAATGTGATATTCATCCTCATAAGAAAGGGGATATGGGATAACACCTAATTTATCAAGATATTTAGGAGAGAAAATATCCATTTGAAAACTATAAGTTTCAACATGAGAGACACAAGGGATTGACCCATAAAATAAGAAGCTATTTTGGATGATATCTTCATGATCCATATCACAAAGAGTATCTCCTTCAGCGTACTCTCTTGGGGTCACTATCAACTCAAGGTGAACTAAGGTTATCATATTATAAAAAAATATCAAAGGGAGGTTGGGGTTCATCATCCTTATCATTCCACTCTAAACCATGATTATCTATGAATTATACATAAGTAATGAATTGATCATCATCAGTTGGTAAGGGTTGGTCTTTTCAAGGATGTAACCTATGCCACATCTTCCAAGCCATAATTCAACTTCTAAAGGCTCTTTTATGCCTTATTTTTGAGGCCCTAAATCCTTACCTTCATATCCCATACTAGATAAGATCTATATAGGAAGTGGATAATAATTGAGTATATGACAATGAGAAAAAATTTAGCTTTTGATGTAGCATGTAATGGGAGATAGCAATCACAAGATGCAGAATAATATGACATAAAGTAAATATGTAAGATGACTAAAAATATACTATAAATAGAAATTATGGAAATGTTTACAAAGTAGCTATGGAGGAAATGAACAGTTCATGAATAAATCTACTACTCAAGAATGAGTTTTGACATATCACACTCCATCACATTACATATCACTCTACTACATCACACCACACTATTCTATAGTACTTTCTATTGCTATAGCATGCTCTATGTCTATGACCCTTTCTATAGATAATATGTTCATTGGCCAACACTATATCTAGCTATGCAATGGACATCTTGCACATATACAACTTGCGCATTGACACTTGTGCATTTATTACAATGCATGAAGTACCTAGATATATTCCTCCTAAAGTAATATAATGTCCTAAGTATGTACCAAGAAAGGTGCATTTTCATGATCCAATTGATATAATATAATATATTTCTAACACCCCCTGTATTACATTATTTGTATATTGAAGACTTTAGTCTTGAATGTGGATATTCTTCCATATGATAGCTTTGATTCTTTTGTAGTTGCTTCAATATTTAGATGATGTAAAAATATGTTGAAGTTGTAGGTCCTTCTTTCGATTGACTTTACCTATATTCCTCCTTCTTTGGATTCATTTTCTTCTTCTTATTGAGCTTTACCTTTGGATATAGTATCTATGCTTTCATAGGTGGTTGTACTGCTAATTGATTCTTGTAGAGAGGGTCCCTCTTTCTTCTCTTCAATATATACAAATTTTTCTGAACACCCACTCAGGGCATCATGACAAGATCTTGAATTAGTAGATCTTGAAATGTCAATGTTGCATGAGGATTGGAAAACATTTTCTAGATATGACTCATTAAGTGGTATTCTTTTTGAGTAGTTCTATCAATCCTCTTTGTTATACATTTTCATTCTTGTAGATTTTATATGTGAGCAATAGCATGTATAATATGTTCACAAGATTTAAGGAAAGTGTAATGTCACTTTTTCCATTGTAAATAGCTTCATTGATATGGGCTTGAATATAGTTTTCCATAGTATCAAAATTATCTTCTAAGGCCTCACTATGGATTAATTTTGAAGTTATATCTAACATTCTTTTAGATTCATGATCCCAAGTTTTATAGCACTAACTTTTTCTTTACTGGAACAATTATCCTTGGTGTTTGTAAATTTTTTGGAAGTAGACATACTTATGGCTCCCTAATTGATGTAGTAAGATTTATTTTATAATTCCTTTATTAATCCTTAGTTTTTTAGGCTTCCTGATGACTCCCAAGTAATGTGAGTGTATACTCTTAAGGATTTTTAGGTTTTGAAGAAAGCTTATATTTTGTAACTTGATAATCTTTGATAAATTCTGATATTACCAAGTTATGTAGAATACCTTATGACTCCCTAGTATTCTCTGGATAATATATAGTGCTTTTGTAAATTATAGTTCAATATTTAGTTGATTTTGTAAAGTTTTGTAAAAAACTAGATAAGATATATTATTTTTGTAAATTAAAGTTCAATATTTGGTTGATTTTGTAAAGTTTTGTAAAAAAACTTCTATTATCCCTTATTGCTCCTATTGAACTAAGCACTTTTTTCAAATTTTAAAGAGGTTATAATGTTGGATCTTTTATATCCTTTTGAGAAGTTTGAGACAATAATTTTATAAATTTCCAAATTTTGAAATACTATGATAAACCTCTCTTTTAAATAACCCTTTGGGAATTAATTTAAGTGTATCTAATTTCCAATAAATTAATTTGATATAGTATCCCTTATGGCTTCCTAATTTTTGGAAAAATTAGACCACAATAATATTTGCAAATATTTAATATTTATTCTAGTAGAAACTCTTATTACTCCTAGGTTTTATATTGCAAATATTATATTGTTTTGATAAAATATTCCCTATAATGTATGGCTTTCAATATAATAAAATTTCTTCAATTTTAACCTTATAACTCCTAAATAAAGAAAGCACATAAGAATGTGAATGAACTTTACCTTTTACCAAGCAATATTATGCACTATTTTTCAGATGATCTAGGGCTACAATATCGACATAGATGCTTTGAATGCTTTAAATGTACCCTCCAATGGAATCACTTGGAGCTTATACTTGTATAGATAATTCCAAATCTAGTTCCATTTTAACTCTGCCTTTGACCTTTCTTGACTTGAACATTGAAGGCTCTATCACCTTCTTGACATGCTAAAATTTGGTCCTATGCACACAAAAATCAACGTGATAAATATGGAGATGAAGAATGCTTACTATCCTTGATTGTTGACATCCTCAAAATGGATAAGATTCTTTTCTAAAATGCCAAGTGGCATGTCTATTTTTTTTAGCACTTTAGGAGAATTAGATGCCAAAGAAACACTTGTCTTCCTTCAAGTAACATATGAACGTTACATTCTTTAGAAAAATGTTTGATCTCCCAATGGACAAGTGTATCCTATACACTCAATGCACCAACCTGTTCGTGTAACTCCTCTCTTGAAGATGAGCTCTCACTTGATTTGAGTGTTAAGGTTTATCTTTAGTGAAAAATATCACTTTCTTCTCTACATGGATGTCATCTCTATCACTGGTTCAATGGGCCCTTTGGAGATACTTTAATTCTAAAAATCCCCAACTCTTCTTTCATTCACCTACAATGTTTTTAGTTGGGATTTGAGCAACAATCTAGATTCTTTGAGCACTAATTTTATCCAGTGGATGTGGAGTAAGAAACACTCCAATGGTGATTTGATTTTTCCTTCCTTTCTTACTTGTTTATGTCCTAATTTTATTTCTCTTGAATGATGTTGTTTCTCCCTTTTCTTTTGAACCTTGTCTCCTCTTGCAGGTTCAACCATATAGGATGCGAAGAGAATGAGCCCTTTGAGTGCCTCTTTGAGCTATGCTTGGATTAACGCTATAATACAACCACTTTCGACTATTTTTTTCTAGTGCTTGTAGTGCCTTTGAGGCACCTTTAAATCTACATTCTCTCCCTGTAGAAACTAGATTAGGATAGTGCAAAAAGTATTTTTATAAAATGTCCTTTATTGCACCTTCTTTTACACTCCTTTCAAATATGAATTTCTAGTTTTGTGGTAAATTTTGAGTGCAATATAGGGGTTTTGAAGTTGTCTCTTTGATTAGACACCTTAACTTTTCGCTTGGATATTTTATAAATGGATCCAAGCTTGTAACAACTTGATAGAAGCTCTCTTTTTGTTGTATTTTTTGCACTATTTCTTATGCTTTGAACTTGAGACTCACCAAGTCTCGTTCAAGGATTCTTTTGCTGCTCTTTTGGTGGTTCCTTTCTTCTCAAATGCTTGGAGTATTGAGTCAATATCGTGGCTTCCTTAGGCCACTCAAATTTATATATCTTTGTGCACTAATAGTGTCTTTAGACGCTTTGAAAATTTCTATTTTTGTGCACGTCTCATGAACGCAAACAATAACATTTTTGAGAGCAATATAATAGTGTAAATGAATATAATAATTTTTTACTTTTAATGCACTAAAAACTTTACTTATCACTCCAATCAACTCTAAAAAATAATGCACTTAATAAATTTACTGCAACTAATCAAGGATAATCTAAAATGAATCTTCAAGAATTATTCTATAATTTTCTTATAAGTAAAGCAGTAGGAGCTAGCCTTATTTTGCTTTCCAAAGTATATGATAGGTAGTTGATAGATAGTTTGAAATTTTAAAATCTAATCAACTCCTAAAGTGTAAATGAACCTTAAATAAATCTTTCTCTTTTTGCACTTTTGAAGATTGTAATTCAAATCTCTTTTTTGAAACTTTATTCCAATTAAGGTGCTTAAACAAATTTGATAAGTAATCCACTTAATGAATCTACTTACACCAATAGTTTCTTACATTTTTCTAAAATCCCTTTTTTTCTGCTTTTGTAGAGGATGTAGATCTTGGTGTCTAAGATCACCAAGTTGTTGCCTTGAGTAAGATCTTGTAGCTCTTTGTAGGTTGCCCTAAATAGCTTCATCTTCACCAAAATATAGTCTCGAACTCTCTTTCATGAGCCTAGGATTTTGGTGGCTTGTTATACTATTATAGTCTCCTCATTTTACTATCGATTTATTTCTGAAGCAATACCTTCTTGCTATGAGAGGTAATCTCCAAATCTCCTATATTTGGTAGGTGTATTCTATCTGAATATTCCTTCAAGCTTCTTATTGAATTTTGACTTTAAATGGGATCTTATTCTCAAGATTATGAATATCTTGAGGTCTTATATGATTTGGAAATCTTTTCCAAAATTGTCTTCTTGGGATTGTTGTCGAATGGTGATAATTATCCTAAATATTTCATTATCTCCAATAGTGAAATTCTCCAATGAGTTCTCCTTGGAACTCCTTTTATGATATCTTCAATAAGGCTCTCCAAAAATTTTATTGGATGCTTGTAGAGACCTCTCCAAGGCATTTAATCTTGCAAATTTTTTTGGTCTTCCTTGAGACCTTATCTTCAATTTCTACTTGTGAAAGTGTTGGTTGTGAGATCTTCTCCTAGATATTTGATTCTACTACTTCTATATTTGAGTAGGAATCACTTAGTCTTTCTTCTTCTTCCAATTCTAGAAGTTCTTCAATGAGATCTTCTCATGATATATTTTTCTTTAGGTGTTGGATTGATTCTGAAGAAGATACTCTTTCTAACCTTTTTGTAGGAAGCTTTCCCAACTCGTTGAATCTCTCTATTTTTGTAAAAAATTATTAGTACTAAAATTTTATTCTAAATTACATACTCTCTTCTGGAGTCTTCTTCAAGATCAAGGCTTCTATGGCATTTTTAGTATCAAGACTTTTGTGGAATTTTTTGTATCAAGGCTTCTATGGCATTTTTTGTATCAAGGCTTGTGTGGCGTTTACTTCTGGATCAAGGCTTCTATGGCATTTTATTCTAGATCAAGGCTTCTATGGAATTTTATTGATTAATGATTATGTGGTATTTTATTTCTTGTGAAGTTTCCAATATAAAAATGGAGATCTCCTATCTCCCAACTTCACCACAATTCTTCTCCAAAAGTATCTTCTATAGTATTCTTCTCTTGCAACAACTAATATCTGCACTATGAAGGCACTCTAACCTTTGGGAAATAAAGTTGAAATCTCCTAGATTTCTATTGTAGGAGGTGTCCCAATCATCTAAGAATTAATTCCCTATAATAAAATAAACTTTAGGTAAATTTCTCCATATCTCTTAGATGAGCTTCACTAGTTGATTCATCAAACTAGTGGATCAAATACCGAGTGCTAGTCTTCACGAGTTTTCCTTTGTAACTCTATTGAAATACTATTCATATGTAATCTAAGTATTGAATAAACTAATATTTATTTCAGTCCTTACTTGTGGCTCTCTCTAATTCTACCACCTAGACTCTTTTGAGAATTTTTGATAGTGACTGGTCCAATGGCATGTCAGGTTAACAAAAACTCAAAGTCAATGATAATGGTGGTTTTCCAATTGACCTACCGTAGCTCTGATACCACTGTTAGCTTTTGATGTAGCATGTAATAGGAGATAAAAATCATAATATGTAAAATAATATGACATAAATTAAATCTACGAGATGACTGAAAATATACTATAAATAGAAATTATGGAAATGTTTACAAAGTAGCTATGGAGGAAATGAACACTCCATGAAAAAATATATTGCTCAAGAATGAGGTTTGAGCATATCACACTCCATAACATTACATCACACTCTACTACATCACACCACATTGTTCTACACTACTTCCTGCTGTTATATCATGTTCTATGTTTATGGTCATTTAAATAGGAAATATTCCTTGGCCAACACTCTACCTAGTTGTGCAAGGGAAAACTTACACATATATAGCTTACACATTGACACTTATGCATTTATTACATTGCATTTAGTAACTAGATAAATTCCTCTTAAGTAATCTAATATCCTAAGTATGTACCAAGAAATGTACATTTACATAATCCAAATGATGTAATATAATCTATTTCTGACAAAATATTCTCTCCATTGGGAAGGGGTTGCTACCACGTATATTTTCTTCATGATATGTACCTGCATAGATAAAGGTACACATACCTATGTGTTCTACTTAACCCTTTTATGGATCAAAACCATATTCCAAGGTGAAGGTGGTAGCTTGGCTAGATCCAGAATAGAACTTTTGATTAACTGATTGACTTGATCTTGTGATGACATTATGATTGGTGGTTCCTCTCTCATTTTTAAGTTTTCAAACTCCTTGGTAATTTTAGAATAATATTAAATAAGAGAAGAATAAGAGCTCTTATGGAGAGAGACAAATGGATAAAAATTGATTTTCAATTGGGCTTGCTCAACCATTGAACAATATTGGAATGGATGAGGGTCATCCTAGAGAGTGTTGAGTTGATTTTTAAATTCATATTTTATAAATTGGTGAAGAGTAAAAGGGACATCCCTCATTGTATGGATCCAAGGGTGTCCTAGAAGAATATTAAAGGATGATAGACAAGACACTACATATAACAAAGTATTTAAAGTATTGGGTCCTACCCTAAGGGGAAGGGATATGGTGTTGCAGGCCTCTTGGGATTCATTATTAAATACCTTAATATTGACATTTGATTTAATTAAATCTTCCTCCTTAGAAAAAAATTATAAGCGCATATATTGAGGGAGGAACCATTGTCTACCAAAATCCTCTTAAAAATTAATTTCTCCAATATATTCAGTGATGTAAAGTGGGCAGTCCCCTTGTAAGTTTGAGGAGGGAAGATCGTCATCATAAAATGATATGTGATCTATCCTAAGAGCACCTACGATATTGAATAGGTTGCTAGGGGAAAGATCTTGTGGGATAGTTTGTTGACATTAAAGCTTCAACAAGGCTTCTCTATGAGTAGGAGAAGTTTGTAAAAGCTCTAAGAGGGATATCTTAGCTAGGGTACTAGCTAATTGTTGTTTTAAATTGAATGAGACTATAGGTTGAGGTTTTAAGACCAAAGTTAGTTTATCTACACTTATGTTCTTCTTTTTAGGGTTACTCAAGACTAAAAGAAGTCTAGAGGGTTGATTGGATGTAGAACTTATCCCTTGTGGATATATTTGAGTTAGTTGAGCTTGTTCTTGTTGCCTTGTAATAGCTCCTATCATACCAACCATGTTGTAGGGAGGTGGCACATTATGAAATGATACTTGATTGGTTGTTTGTTGCTTGTGATTGGGTAGAGAGTCAGAAAATTCCCATATCTTGATTATTTGTAGGTGCTTGTTGTGTAGGAGGTTGATTGGTAGTTGGAGGATTATGGTTAGAGGTACGTTGAGAGTCCTCCATAACAAGGTGACCCTCGTCTATTAGGTCCTAAACCACATATTGCAACCTCTTACATGAACTAGTCATGTGCCCTTCCACTCTATGATACTCATAATATTGACCAAGATTATACCAATTAGCCATGGTGTCAGGCTATATTATGGGAGGTAATTTAATCATCTTAAGCTTCCAAGAGTTGCCTAAGAACTGATGAAATAGGTTGGTTGATTTTAGTAAAAATTCTTGGTGGGGGTCATTGAGGTTTGCTAAGTACCAACTTTTGCAAGGTATTAGCAACATTAACATTATTGGTAGGTCTATTATCTATTACCCCATCATCAATTACATGCTTGTTATTATATTGGATTTTCATGATTCTTTATTCTTATTTCTTTGGTTTAAGTTGACCTCTTCGAATAAGGGCTTGCTCAACACTTCTAGAAAAATAAATTGCTTGCTCAAAATAGGTAATAATTGTTGTTTCCAATTCATATGATATTTGTTTTTATAAATTTCCAATAAATATATCTAACATGTATCTAGGAGGTAAGGTGTATCTTAATCGTCCAAATAAACTTCTCCAATGAGACAAGAAATTTGAAAAACTTTCATCTTTCATAGTGACATTTTTCTCAACATAAGCTCCAAATTGCTGAACAAATAACATAGTTGTTTCCTCAAAATTACTCAAAGAGTGATTAGATAGTTGATAATACTATTCCAATGCCATACCACCAAGGATCTTAGGGAACGTTTTTTGCAACAACATGTCATAATTTATAATATCATGGTACATTGTCTTAAACATCCTTAAATATTTGATTGGATCCTATGTTCCCTTATAAATGGGTAAGATCATCATTGGAAATTTTTTAGGATAAGTCCTAGAAGCAATGATAGGGTCTCAGGGCTGATTGCACATTTTCTTATAGTTATAGGTGAAACTTGGAGGTTAAATCATATCCATTTTTACAACCAATTGTTTCACCATAATTGTCAAGATTTGCATGTTAGGATTATTGCTATGCAATACCTCTAGGTTCTCTAGGGGAGGATTATAGTTAGGCTATTGAAAGGGAACTTGGTAAATTTTGAAGGTATTCACACTATTGTGATATAGGCTATGGAAGGAGATGTTTTGTATAATATATTACTATGAAAGATAACTTGCATTTGGTGGAATAGAAGAAGGAATGCTATGAGAAGGAGGAATATTATGAGATGGAAATTGAACATTATTTTGAGATGCACTACTAATTGGAGGAGTTTGTGAAATTACAACATATGGGTTATGATATGGGATGTTTTGTGTAGTGTTTTTTTGTGAGAAATAATTCATAGTTGGTGGAATATATTAATAAATATTACTTATATTAAAAAAATGGATAGCATGAGGTGGAAATTGAGTTGAGCTTTGTGGTATGCTACTAATTGGAGGAGGTTGTGAAATTCCTCTAGTATTGGTGGTTTTTATCATAGCATATGTGGGATTGTGAAAAGGATTAACATTATGTAAAATTTGAAACAAAGGATTAATTCCAATATTTTGATGAGAGGTATTTTGATGATGAGAAATATCAGTCTCTTCGAGTTGGGATTATTTATTTCATGGCTTTATTCAAAGCATCCTTATGATGTTTCATAAAATTCTATATTTGATTATATGATTTAAAAGTGAGGTGTCCATTAGACCCCTCAAGAGGATCAAGATCATTACTAGTTTCTATGTCCTCTTCAATATCTAGATTGGGATTCTTCCTATTAACCTAATCATCTTCTTGGAGAATCTAACCAGGATCTAAAATCTTTCACTTATTTTCTAATATTTGCAGCCATTAGGACTACAAAAAAGTATAGGAGAGAGAAATAAAAATAACGATAAAAAGAAAATTATATAAAATATAAAGTGTGGTGATGTAAATCTAGCTACAAGAGGTTAGAACAAAACTCTCCATTTACATAAAAATTGCGATAAATAGAAATAACCAGTAAAACCATCCATTCACATAAAAACTGTAATACATTGAAATAAATCAATAAATGTAAACCCTCCATTTACATAAAAACTGCAATACATGGAAATAAATCAATAAATATTTTATTTTTCTCATTTTTGGATTTTTTTTCCCTTTTACAGTGCATTACCAAGGGAATATATATATCTTAAAATAAAACCTAAAACAAAACCCTAAAGCTTAAAGCCCTAAAAATAAAAATAAAAATTACTATTTTTAGCAACTTGTTTTTTCTGCCAAAAATTATCTTTTTAAGTAATTACTATTTTTAGAAAATTATTTTTCGTCAAAAATTAACATTTTTAGTAATTATCATTTTCGGAAAATTATGTTTTCATCAAAAAATTTCCATTTTTAGTAATAACAAAATATTTAAAAACTTCTTTAAAAAACCCTCTAAAAAAAGGCTCTTGCATCATTCTCATCTGGTTGAAAATAACTCTGCTCCTACGAGTTCTCTGATCAAACTCATAATTGCTTTTCATAAAGTGCCACACATCTGCAAGTACTTCTTAGAGTACCAAAGAGAAGAAAAGAGAAAAGGATAGGTGAGCAAAGGGACTCCAAGAAAATCAGCACTCTGTGTAGTGCTTGTAGTATGTTTGTAAAACCTTGAAGAAAGAAATTGACACTCTATGCAATGCTTGCAGGAGTATTTTTAATGTAAAAACCTCAGAGAAAGAGATTGGCACTTTATGTAGTGCTTGCAAAAGGTTTGTAAAACCATGGAGAAAGAAATTGACACTCTATGTAGTGTTTGTAGTATATTTTTTTATGTAAAGCCTTAGAGAAAGATATTGACACTTCGTGTAGTGCTTGTAGAAGGTCTGTAAAACCTTAGAGAAAGAAATTAACACTCTATGTAGTGCTTGCAGGAGGTTTTTTTATATAAAATCTTAGAAGGAAGAATTGGCACTTTGTGTAGTGCTTGCAGAAGGTTTGTAAAACCTTATAGAAAGAAATTGGCACTCTGTGTAGTGCTTGCAGGAGGTGTTTTTATGTAAAACATCAGAGGGAGGAATTGACACTTTGTGTAGTGCTTGTAGGAGGTTTGCTATTTTAAAACCTCGAAGGAAGAAATTGGCACTATGTGTAGTGCTTGCAGGAGGTTTGAGATATAAAACCTTGGAAGGAGATTGGTACTCTAAGGAGTACTTGCAGATGTGTGACACTCAATGGAAAGTAATTATGAGTTTGATCAGAGGAAAACGTAGGAGCAAAGTTCTTTTCAACTAGAGGAGAATAATGCAGGAGCCTATCTTTAGATGGTTTTTTTAAATAAGTTTTTAAATATTTTTTTATTAGTAAAAATAGAATTTTTTTGATAAAAAAATAATTTACCAATAATGGTAATTACTAAAAATGACAATTTTTGATGAAAATAATTTTTAGAAAATAGTAATTACATAAAAAGATAATTTTTGGCTCCAATTTATTTCTCTAAGGTTTTACAAACCTTCTATAAGCACTACACAAAGTGCTAATTCCTCCCTCTAAGGTTTTACATAAAAATAAAACTCCTGCAAGCACTACATAGAGTGCTAATTTCTTTCTCTAAGGTTTTACAAACCTTCTACAAGCACTACACAAAGTGCCAATATCTTTCTTTGAGGTTTTACATAAAAAAAAACTCCTGCAAGCACTACATAGAGTGCCAATTTCTTTCTCCAAGGTTTTACAAACCTTCTACAAGCACTATACAAAGTGCCAATCTCTTTCTCTGAGGTTTTTATATAAAAAAACATCCTGCAAGCATTGCATAGAGTGCCAATTTCTCTTTTTAAGGTTTTAAAAACCTTCTACAATCACTACGTAGAGTGTCAATTTTCTTGCATCCCCTTTGCTCTCTTCTCCTTTTCTCTTTTATTCTTTTTTCTTTTCTCCCCCAATAAGATCCAACTTGCTCTAATACCAAATGATGTAAATATAACTGCAAGAGGTTAGAACAAAACCCTCCATTTACATAAAAACTATGATAAATAGAAATAACCAGTAAAACCCTCCATTCATATAAAAATTGTAATACATTGAAATAAATCAATAAATGTAAACCCTCAATTTACATAAAAACTACAATACATGGAAATAAATCAATAATTTTTTTTTTTCTCATTTCTAGATTCACTTTCCCTTTTACAATGCATTACCAAGGGAATATATCTCCTAAAAGAAACCCTAAAGCAAAACCCTAAATCTTAAAGACCTAAAAATAAAAATAAGAATTACTATTTTGGCAAAAAAAAATTCTGTCAAAAATTAATTTTTTTAATAATTACTATTTTTGAAAAATTATTTTTCATCAAAAATTATCGTTTTTAATAATTACCATTTTTGGTAAATTATTTTTCATCAAAAATTATCGTTTTTAATAATTACCATTTTTGGTAAATTATTTTTCATAAAAAAAATCTATTTTTAGTAATAAAATAATATTATAAACTTCTTTTAAAAAAACCCTCTAAAGATAGGCTCCCGTATCATGTGCGAAAAAATATTGGAGAGGTATAGTTAACTTGTCTTAAATTAGGGCCTTCACCTAGATGCCCGCATATAGACACTTGGTGATGAAATCCAAGCCGTGATGGAGCCCAAGTCCTACTAGTCCTCACCCAGTTCACTATGGTCAACAATATACTTCTCTAAAGAGAAATACATGCTCTATTCCACAACTATGATGAATATTGGTCTGATTAAATTTTAATCTTGATAAAAAAAATTTCAATTTTCTAAGCACAGGAAAAAGAATAATCTATTTTCAAAGGTTCGTGGGTATTGCTAAACTCCTTCACTATGTATTCTTGTTAAGTCCAAACTAGCTTTGACTCATAGGACCTTTAATGTGGATTTTACACCACCAAAGTGGCATCTTGTCATGAGGCTATACTGCAGAATAAGATGTTGGATGCGTTCTTTTTAGGGATGTTAAAAAAAAGAGTGAATAAAACAAGATTTTAAAATTTTATTTTATATTTTTCTAATCTAAGAAAATAAATTTTAGTGGTCTTGTTTAAAGTTTTCAAAATAAAATAAAACAAAAGAAAAATGAAGAACACAAGCTTATACTAAGATGGGGGGGTGAATAGTATAAGACCACTTTTTACTTTTCTTCTCAAATCAATATTATGCAGTGTATGGATAACAATATCAATAACAATAATCAAAGCAATGCACAAAACACCATATACATTAGAGAAACATATTTTAATGTGGTTCACACAATGTGGGCTACCTTCATAGAGAAAATATTTCTTCTAAATATTTCTCAAATAATCTCTTGGGAATATTTCCAAAATTACAATGTTTATTGTCTTCTATCCAAAGGAGATGTTGATCCCCTAATCTTAAGTTTGTGGATCTCTTCCACAGGACAACTCTTTCCCCTTCTACTCTGGCTAGTGATCTTCTAGAAGACTTTGTCTCTATGCTAAACTGACTGGTGGATCTCTTTCCACTTGAAGACTCCTCACTCATATCTATCTTCAATTATACTAGCTACTGGATCTCTATCCACTGATACTCTATCCTCTATACTCTATCACCTCCAAAGTTGTGTCTCAATACTGTACCAAACATAGTTTAGTCAATATAGCATAATTTTTCTCAATATATTGTACTAAACATAGTACAGTCAGTCTAGTAAAAATTTGCTCAATAGGTTCACATAGAACCTGCTCAAATATGCTCAACAGGTCCACACAGAACCTGCTCAAATCTGCTCAATAGGTCCACATAGAACCTACTCAAATCTTCTCAATAGGTCCACTCAAAACTTGCTCAAATCTGCTCAACAGGTCCACATAGAGCCTACTCAAATGTGCTCAACATGTCCACATAGAACCTGCTCAAATATGCTCAACAGGTCCACACAAAAAATATCCAAATATGCTCAATAAGTCCTCTCTAGGACTTGCTCAAATCATCTCAATAAGTCCTCTCTAGGACTTGCTCAAATCATCTCAATAAGTCCTCTTTAGGACTTGCTCAAATCTTCTCAATAAGTCCTCTCTAAGAGTTGCTCAAATCTACATAGCAAGCTTTCATAAAATCTTAACTCAAATCAGTCCACAAGCCTTCTCAAGTCTCAAATCACATAGAATCATAAAGAGAATTGTTAGAGACTCAATATGTTCTAAGCTCAATGTTCAATCAATATATCAATTCAATCTCATAGAATCATAAAGAGAATTGTTAGAGACTCAATATATCTATACTCAAATCCCAATCTCAACTCAAATCAATCTCATAGAAGCATAAAGAGAATTATTAGAGACTCAATATGTTCTAAGCTCAATGTTCAATCAATATCTCAATTCAATCTCATAGAAGCATAAAGAGAATTGTTAGAGACTCAATATGTTCTATACTCAAATATCAATCTCAACTCAAATCACTCTCATAAAAGCTTAAAGAGAATTTTTAGAGACTCTATATGTTCTATACTCAAATCAATAGAAGCATAAAGAGAATTGTTAGAGACTCAATATGTTCTATACTCAAATCCCAATCTCAGCTCAACTCAATCTCATATCAAATCAGAATATGAAATAGTTTGTTTTTAGGAACTTGAACAACCACAAGCATCCACTTGACTAGGCTTAAATCAACTCAACTCAACCAATCACCTCAAGGAATAATCCTTTCTCACAAACCCTAGTCCAAGAATGTATTTAACCAGCTCAAAATGTTTTCAATAATGCTAAACCACAAATATCACATAACAATTATACTCATGTTATTTTATAACTCAAGTTCAAGTTCATTTCACAATCAATGGGCTAATAGAGACACCAATTTAACGTGGTTCACCCAATGTGGGCTACTCTATGAAGAAAATATTTCACTAAAATTTTCTCAATCAATCTCTTGGGAATCCTTTTCCTATTATAATATTTATGGACCTCTATCCAAAGGAGACACCAATCCTCTAATCAAGTATGTGGATTTTGTTGAGCAAGGTGCAGAAACAGTATTGTCATTGTTGTCAACATAGTTAGATAGATCTGTTGATGCAGTGGATAGGAAGTTCAAAAGATATTCAGATGTAGAAGACTGGAGTTCAAAGGGTACTCAGAGTTTGTACAATGATTTTTCAAGAAGACTGAAGTGGCCCATATGCAAAAGATCAAATAAAAAGACAAGTAAGAAAAGTGTCGCGATATTGTGACATATACAACAGACAAGAAAAACTGTCATGATATCGCGACATGTTGAGCAAGAAAGAAAAACTATAGTGATATTGCGACATGTTGAGAAGAAAGAAAAACTATCGTGATTTCGCAACATGTTCGAAATGAAAGCACAAGCAGAAAAAACTATCGCGATTTCACGACATGTTCGAAGAGAAAGAGCAAGCAAGAAAAACTATCATTATTTTGCGACATGCTCGAAGACAAAGCGCAAGAAAGAAAAACTATCGTGATTTCATGACATGTTCGAAGAGAAAGCGCAAGCAAGTAAAACTATCGCAATTTCGTGACATGTTCGAAGAGAAAGCTCAAGTAAGAAAAATTGTCACGATTTTGTGACATGTTCGAAGAGAAAGCACAAGCAGGAAAAACTATCACGATTTCGCAACATGTTGGAAGAGAGAGAAGAAGCAGGAAAAATTGTCGTAATTTCATGACATGTTGGAAGAGAAAGAGAAAGCAAGAAAAACTATCACGATTTCATGACATGTTGGAAGAGAAAGAGAAAGCAGGAAAAAATATCACGATTTCGTGACATGTTGGAAGAGAAAAAGACAAGTGGAAAAATTGTCATGATTTCACGACATATTGGAAGAGAAATAGAAAGCAGGTAAAACTGTCGCGATTTCGTGACATGTTGGAAGAGAAAAAAGCAAGTTGAAAAACTGTCACGATTTCACAACATGTTGGAAGAAAAAGAGAAAGAAGGAAGAAGTGTCGTGATTTCGTGTCAAGTTCGAAGAAAAGAGAACAAGTAAGAAAAGTGTCACGATTTCGTGACATGTTGGAAGAAAAAGAGAAAGCGGGAAGAAGTGTCGCGATTTCGTGACAAGTTAAAAGAAAAGAGAACAAGTAAGAAAAGTGTCACGATTTTGTGACATGTCGCAGTTTCGCGACTAAAATAGGAGAGAGAAAGTAAGTTGGAAAAGTGTCACGATTTCACGACATGTCGCATTTTCGCGACTAAAATAGGAGAGAGAAAGTAAGTTGGAAAAGTGTCACGATTTCGCAACATGTCACATTTTTGCGACTTGGAAAGGGCAGGAAGGAAGAGAAAGAAAAAGTGTCACGAATTTGTGACATGTCGCATTTTTACGACTCGGAAAGGGCAGGAAGGAAGAGAAAGAAAAAGTGTCACGATATCATGACATGTCGCATTTTTGCGACAAAAGAAAGAGAGGAAGCGTACGAAAGTAGAACTATCGCGATTTCATGACAAAAGCAAAGAAGTAAAGTATGAAAGCAGAAGTGTCACGATTTCACAACAAAAGCAGAGAAGAAGACTTCGAAGGCAGAAGTGTCGCGATTTCACAACAAAAGCAAAGATGAAGTATACAGAGGCAAAAGTGTCGTGATATTGTGACATGTATTTTTGTGGGCCTAAGAAAAGAAAAAGAGGAGAGAGGAAAAAGTGTCGCGATATCGCGACATGTTGCATTTTCGTGGGCCAAGGCAAAGAGAAAGAGGAGAGAGAAAAAGTATTGTAATATCGCGACATGTATTTTTGTAGGCCAAGGCAAAGAGAAAGAGGAGAGAGAAAAAAGTGTCACGATATCGTGACATGTTGCATTTTTGTGGGCCAAAGCAAAGAGAAAGAGGAGAGAGAAAGAAGTGTCGCGATATCACGACATGTATTTTCATGGTTGAGTTGAAGCCGATGAAGACCGATGATAGCCGACTAAAATTAGGGTTTTTAGTTGTTATGCAAGCCGACTAAGATTAGGGTTTTCATCATGAAAATGTTGTTATAAAAGGAGGGCTATTTGGAGAATTTTGATGAAGTTGGATAAGTCGTCGAATGCATGTCAAAGTGTGAAATGTGGTCGTAAGAGCGTAGAAAGCATAGAAGTGGCGAGATGATGGTAAAGTGCACAAAGTGAGAGAAGAGTCATGTCGAATTGTCCTAAGTGTGTCTATGATTGCACAGAGAAAGTAGGAGCAGAGAGTGCAAAGGGTAAAGACGAATGCAAAGTGCAGCTGTAACGAAGCAGAGTGTGTGAAGTGATTGCATAGAGAGAGCAGAGTGCGCAGAGAGCACAAAGGTGAAGAAGACCAGTCAGGGTCTTGCAAAAGCAAAGGTATCTCACTATCAATCTTCTAGTTTCAGAATTGAAGTCCAAGTTGATGCTTGGCATCAGGGGTTGGTGCTCCTTCCAGTTGGTGCTGGTAAATTGATTGTAAAGTTGGTGCTTTGCAAAGGCTAGATTTGGATGGTAGTCCAAGCAGTCATTCTTGAGGAGTAGCCAAATTGGTGAACCTCATTAAATCTTGTGTTGTGTGATGTTCTCTTGTGATACTTGCTTTATCTGGTTTTAAGGTTTCATTATTTCAGTTTTATGAGCTGTCAATTTAAGTTTAAAGAACTACACTGATTCACCTCCCCTCTCAGTGCCATTGTAAGACTAACAATTGGTATCAAATCCAAGTTCCCTTCTCAAGATAAATCAGTCAGGGTTGATCTTGGATTAGTACACAATGGGTAAGAAGAATAGATCCTCCTCCAAAAGGGTATCTCAGTCAGTTTCAGTTCCTGTGGAAGAGAAAATTGAACTAGAAAAGGTTGAAGACTTCTCATCAAACAAAGCACCTTTGTTTGATGGAACTAATTATGCAATCTGGAGATTCAGGATGCAGGCATATCTTTGTGCTTTGGGATACGACATCTGGGATTCAGTAGTTAGTGGATACACAATACCCATCACTCCTCCAACCGATGCTGTCGATAAGAATCTATTTGAAAATGACTCAAAAGCAAGGAATGCTATCAGGTGCGGATTAGTAGACAATGAACTAGTAAAGATCATGAGTTGTAAAATGGAAAAAGAAATATGGGACAAACTGAGGAGTATTCATGAAGGAGACGATGAGATCAAGGAGGTCAAGTTACAAACACATCAAGCTCAGTTCGAAGCTTTAAAGTTGAATAATGATGAGAACATAGAGGTATATATGTTGAGAGTTAATGAAGTCCTAGAGGATGATTCTAAAAAAGAAATAGGTGGAGGTCTTTTCATGACACTCGAAGAAGAAACAAAAAAAGAACAGGAATGTGATGATGATGAAGAAGAAATTGATGCAGAAATAAATTTGAAAGAGGAACTAATTGCAGCTCTGGATGAATTGAAGATAGAAAGAAAAAGGAATAAGGAAATCTCAAGAAAGCTTGAGGATGCAAATGAAATAATAACTAGTTTGAAAGTATAGGTAGAAGAATTCAAAAGGATTGAAGAAACTCTCAGGTCATAGATCAATGAGAAAGAGATTGGTTGCTACAAACAAGAGGAAGAGATTGTTTTATTGAAGAAACAACTAGAAGAGGCCAATACAAATCTCAAATTCAAGAAGAGCACAGAGTTGCTAGATAAAATGATAAGCCAACAAAGAAGCTCCACGGATAAGCATGGTCTTGGATATGAAGCTGAACAACCTTCATCTTCCAACTCTACAAAGAAGAAGAAGTTCACTGTTGAAGGATCGAAGCAAGAAAAGTTTGAAGTTGAATCTTCAAAAGGAAGAAAATATCAAAGGAGATCTACAACAAAGCAACCACAACAAAAGAGGTTCTATCACTCTCACTCTATTCATAATAATACTTTTAATGGCTATTGTTTCAGATGCAACCGAGTATGGTCACAAGGCAACTTATTATGGATTGAATAATAAATCAAAGAGTTATGCTGGTAGAAATACATCTGCATTTCTAAGTGAACACTATGTACAATGTTTTCAATGTAATGGTCATGGGCACATAGCAAGGTTTTGTCCAAGCACTTTTGTATCTAATCTAAGGCAAAATAGTAGATTTCATCAGACGTAAAGAACACAACACAGACAGGGAATAAATCATGTACATAAAAGAAAGGAAAATAATCATTCATCAAGGATGCACAAGAGACAACCACACAAGAGAAATGTTCGAGTTCACGAAAAGGTGCAAAATAGGGATGCAGTTGAAAAATCCAAGCTCGAGTTCAAGAAAGTTTGGAGAAAGATAGAAGAAAGGAAATCATGTCTCCTTGGACTGAAGGAGACTACTCCTCTATTGCACTAAGCAACTCTAGGTAGCACATCCTCAGGGGAGCAATATTAAAGTTTTATTTTAATGCTCCTATGTATTTGTTTGGGTTTCTGAGGATGAAAGGCAAGTAGTTAGGGGGAGTTGTCGTATAGTTGTTGAAGTGTGTTTTCAGTTCATGTAGTTGTTTGTGGAAGTGTCGTGAAGGGTGGTGATTAAATTGAGAGTTCTCATTATTGGTAGTATTGCTATATGTCATTATTGTACTGGTGATGGTTCTTACTGCCACTGTCCAAAGTTAAGGATTATAACAGTTCATATAATTTGGTTAGTGAAAGAATGTTGCTCTAGCCACATATATGTGTTTCAATAAAAGTAGTGGGTATTTGAACTACACATTGATGTGAAGATTGTTAGATCTATTATGACATTGTGGTGAAAAATATTGAAGTCTAATTATTGATTCATGTTTAGCTCATCAAGATGAGCAACTTTGCTTTGTGAATCATACCTATCCGAGGTCCAGAAGTATGAGTTTGAGTAAGGTGCACTATAGTTGGCCGTGAAGTGTTTGACAAAATGTTGTCTCCTGATTCGAACAGTTGAAAGTAAGGTGTGACCAGTGGTGACTATAGAAAACATAGACCAAGTTGAAAATGTAAAAAGGGATTTGGTTGGTGTTGTGGTATAGTGTTTGATGCTTGCACAGAGTTGGTTGATACATGCTTCAACTAGGGTTTGTGATAAAGGGTTGTTCATTGAGGTGATTGGTTGAGTAGAGTTGATTGAGCCTAGTCAAGTGATTGGATGCATGTGGTTGTTCAAGTTCCATAAAATAAACTATTCTATATTCTTGATTTGAGTTGAGATTGAGATTTGAGATTTGAGAATAGAACATATAGAGTCTCTAACAATTCTCTTTATGCTTCTATGAGATTATTTTGAGTTGAGATTGGGATTTGAGTATAGAACATTTTGAGTCTCTAAAAATTCTCTTTGTGCTTCTATAAGATTGATTTGAGTTGAGATTGGGATTTGAGTATAGAACATATTGAGTCTCTAACAATTCTCTTTATGCTTCTATGAGATTTAGTTGATACATTGATTGAGCATTAAGTATAGAACATATTGAGTCTCTAAAAATTCTCTTTATGATTCTATGAGATTGGATAAGTTTTGTGTGATCTTGTTAAGAAGATTTGAAACAAGCCTTTTCACCCTTATGTACCTCAAGGCTACTATGGAATATGGGTTATGGTATCCAAAAGATAAAGACTTCACCCTTATTTCATATTCAGATGCAGATTGGGTAGGAGGTGTCGATGATAGAAAGAGTACCAGTGGAGGTGCATTCTATCTTGGAGACAGATTGGTCGAGTGGTCACACTTCCCAAGAATTGACTAGCTATAGGGATCACATTTTCAGGGGGAGCATTTAAGTATTTGATTATCTTTTTGCTCATGTTCATGATTTTTTCTAAGTGTAATCAATTTTGCTTGAGAATGTTGTGCATGGACTCAGGGGGAGTCTGCAGAGTAGCCCTTTGGTATTATTGTCAAAGGGGGAGAAGAGTTACAGGAAATTGCACATGTGTTGCCAACAATTCCAAAGGGGGAGATTGTTGAGCAAGGTGCATCAAAAGTATTGTCATTGTTGTCAACACAATCAGATAGATCTATTGATGCAGTGGATAGGAAGTTCAAAAGATATTTAGATGCAGAAGATAGGAGTTCAAAGGGTACTCAGAGTTTGTATAGTGATTTTCCAAGAAGACCGAAGTGGCCCATATGCAAAAGATCAAAGAAAAAGACAAGTAAGAAAAGTGTCACGATATCGCGACATATACAACAGGCAAGAAAAACTGTCATGATATCATGACATGTTGAGCAAGAAAGAAAAACTATCGCGATATCGCGACATGTTGAGAAGAAAGAAAAACTATCGCGATTTCGTGACATGTTCGAAAAGAAAGCGCAAGCAGGAAAAACTGTCACGATTTCGTGACATGTTCGAAGAGAAAGCGCAAGCAAGAAAAATTGTCATGATTTCGTGACATGTTCGAAGAGAAAGCGCAAGCAAGAAAAACTATCATGATTTCGCGACATGTTCAAAGAGAAAGCGCAAGCAAGAAAAACTATTGTGATTTCATGACATGTTCGAAGAGAAAGCGCAAGCAAGAAAAACTATCATGATTTCGTGACATGTTCGAAGAGAAAGTGCAAGCAGGAAAAACTATCACGATTTTACGACATTTTGGAAGAGAGAGAAGAAGCAGAAAAAATTGTCGTGATTTCGTGACATGTTGGAAGAGAAAGAGAAAGCAAGAAAAACTGTCATGATTTCGCGACATGTTGGAAGAGAAAGAGGAAGCAAGAAAAAGCTGTCACGATTTCGTGACATGTTGGAAGAGAAAAAGACAAGTGGAAAAACTATCATGATTTTGTGACATTTTGGAAGAGAAAGAGAAAGCAGGTAAAACTGTCACGATTTCGTGACATGTTGGAAGAGAAAAAGACAAGTTGAAAAACTGTAGCGATTTTGCGACATGTTGGAAGAGAAAAAGGCAAGTTGAAAAACTGTCATGAATTCATGACATGTTGGAAGAAAAATAGAAAGCAAGAAGAAGTGTCACAATTTCACAACAAGTTCGAAGAAAAGAGAACAAGTAAGAAAAGTGTCGCGATTTCGTGACATGTTGGAAGAAAAAGAGAAAGCAGGAAGAAGTGTCACGATTTCATGACAAGTTCGAAGAAAAGAGAGTAAGTTGGAAAAGTGTCACGATTTCGTGACATGTCGTAGTTTCACGACTAAAATAGGAGAGAGAAAGTAAGTTGGAAAAGTGTCACGATTTCGTGACATGTCGCATTTTTGCGACTAAAATAGGAGAGAGAAAGTAAGTTGGAAAAGTGTCACGATTTCGCGACATGTCACATTTTCATGACTCGGAAAGGGCAGGAAGGAAGAGAAAGAAAAAGTGTCACGATTTCGTGACATGTCGCATTTTTGCGACTCGAAAAGGACAGGAAGGAAGAGAAAGAAAAAGTGTCACGATATCGTGACATGTCGCATTTTCGTGACAAAAGAAAGAGAGAAAGCGTACGAAAGCAGAACTATCGCGATATCGTGATAGTTCATATTTTCGTGACAAAAGAAAGAGAGGAAGTGTACGAAAGCAGAACTGTCATGATTTCACTACAAAAGCAAAGAAGTAATGTACAAAAGTAGAAGTGTCACGATTTCGTGACAAAAGCAAAGAAGAAGACTTCGAAGGTAGAAGTGTCACGATTTCGTGACAAAAGCAAAGATGAAGTATACGGAGGCGAAAGTGTCATGATATCGTGACATGTTGTATTTTTGTGGGCCTAAGCAAAGAAAAATAGGAGAGAGAAAAAGTGTCGTGATATCGCGACATGTTGCATTTTTGTGGGCCAAAGCAAAGAGAAAGAGGAGAGAGAAAAAAGTGTCGCGATATCGTGACATGTTGTATTTTTGCGGGCCAAAGCAAAGAGAAAGAGGAGAGAGAAAAAAGTGTCGCGATATCGCGACATGTTGTATTTTTGTGGGCCAAAGCAAAGAGAAAGAGGAGAGAGAAAGAAGTGTCGCGATATCGCGACATGTTGTATTTTTGCGGTTGAGTTGAAGTTGACGAAGACCGATGAACAGCCGACTAATTTTAGGGTTTTTAGTTGTTATGCAAGCCGACTAAGATTAGGGTTTTCATCATGAAAATGTTGTTATAAAAGGAGGGATGTTTGGAGAATTGTTATGATGTTGGATAAGTCGTCGAATGCGTGTCGAAGTGTGAAATGTGGTCGTAAGAGCATAGAAAGCGCAGAAGCGGTGAGATGATGGTGAAGTGCACAAAGTGAGTGAAGAGTCATGTCAAATTGTCCTAAGTGCATCTATGATTACACAAAGAAAGTAGAAGGAGAAGAGAGTGCAAAGGGCGAAGACGAATGCAAAGTGTATCTGTAACGAAGTAGAGTGTGCAAAGTGATTGCATAGAGAGAGTAGAGTGCACAAAGAGCGCAAAGGTGAAGAAGACCAGTCAGGGTCTTGCAAAAGCAAAGGTATCTCACTATCAATCTTCTAGTTTTAGAATTGAAGTCCAAGTTGATGCTTGGAATCAGGGGTTGGTGCTCCTTCCAGTTGGTGCTGGTAAATCAGGGGTTGGTGCTCCTTCCATTTGGTGCTGGTAAATCAAGGGTTGGTGCTCCTTTCTATTGGTGTAGATAAATAAGGGGTTGGTGCTCCTTCCAGTTGGTGCTTGGTAAATTGATTGTAAAGTTGGTGCTTTGCAAAGGCTAGATTTGGATGGTAGTCCAAGCAGTCATTCTTGAGGAGTAGCCAAATTGGTGAACCTCGTTAAATCTTGTGTTGTGTGATGTTCTCTTGTGATACTTGCTTTATCTGGTTTTAAGGTTTCATTATTTCAGTTTTAAGAGCTATGAATTTAAGTTTAAAGAACTACACCGATTCACCCCCCCTCTCAGTGCCATTGTAAGACTAATAGATTTATATCCATAGGAGACACCAATATCCTATGCTCTGATTGTTGATCTTCTAGAACTAGTGCCTCTACTACACTGGATATTGGATCTCTATCTTAAGACTCATGTACTCACTTAGAATACCTATTCTAACTACCTTGGCTCATCAAAATATATCCACTGGAGAATATCATCCTCTATACTCTGTCACCTCCAAAGCTTGCTCTTAGCTCTATCTCAAATATGTACTAAACACAGTCATTCGATCTAGCACAAATATTCTTAATATTTGTCCTTAAATATACACTAAACACTGTACTTCGGTTTAGCACAAATTTATCCTCAATATCTATCCTTAAATTGGCACTAAACACAGTACTTCAATCTAACACAAATATGTCCTCAATATCTATCCTCAAATCTACACTAAATATAGTCCTTTGGTCTAGCACAAATCTGCACTAAACATAGTCCTTCGGTATAGCACAAATCTATCCTCAATATCTGTCCTCAAGCCTTAACACAAAGCTTGACTTAATATCACATAAAATCTACTAGATCTACCCCAAACCTTAATCCAAGGTTTGAAAAAATCAATCAATCAACTCTGCTCTCAAGTCTTCTCAAATACTTATCTAAAATCTGCATTGTAAGCTTCCATAAAAGCTCACATAAATTTATCTACAAGTCCCCTCTAGAACTTGTCCAAATATGCTCAAAAATTCCTCACAAAGACTTACCTAATCTACTCAACAAGTCCTCATAAATACTTACATCAAATTTGCCCAACAAGTCCTCACTAGAACTTGTCCAATCTCATAGAAACATAAGGAGAATTGTTAGAGACTCAATATGCTTCACATTTACCACAATTCTCAATCACTTTCAATCTCTATTTTATCATAGAAACATATAGATAATTGTTAGAGACTCCATATGTTTTACACTCATAAACACTCAACCTCTTTCTCAAATCAATTTAGATTATGGAACACTTTGTTTCATAGAAATTGAACTATCACTTCAACACATCCACTTGACTAGGCTCAACCAACTCTACTCAATCAATAACTCAATGAAATAATCCTTACTTACAAACCCTAGTAAAAGCATATGAACACACTCACTTATTTCCAATCAATGCTTATCAAAAAATATAACATAACAATGATTCTCATGATCTTTACAAATCCTAGTTCAAGTTCTTAACTCAACCAATAACTTCAACAATAATGCTTCAAGTAAACCTCACATAACAATTATACTCATGTTCTTGCACAAACCCTAGTTCAAGATAGTTCTCAATTTTACATTACAATGATACTCATTTTCTTTCAAACCCTAATTCAATCTTAAAACTCAACAACAAGGTATATCAATCACTTAACAATGAAGCATGCACTATCTTACTCATAATTTCCAACAATACTAATCAAACAAAGTTTATAGCATTCACTTCAATTTTAGAAAACTCATCAACTTAACAAGGAAAACTTAACCAAGTCCTTTTCACTCCAAACTTTGTTTTTCAGAAAACCATCCAATCAACTCAACCAAAGAAGAATGTGCCCATACCTTTTTGCTTGATGAAGAGTAGACTTCAAAACCTGCCTCAACCACAAATAATTATTTGCCAATCTCAAGGAGGTTAGGTGACAATACAAAACAAATAGCAACTCACAAATACACCTTATCACTCCATCTTAAAATAATATTCAACACCACAAATATTTAATCAAAACACTTCTTCCAAAACTCTAACTCATCAAAATAACATCTTAACAATTCAATTTCATCATAACCCTTTTCAAAAAGATATCTAAAAAACAATCCAAACTCTACTTATTACTCCCTACTTAATATTGCATTAATTAAATAAATCACTTTATAAAATAATGCAATAAGTCAATCTCTCACTTTTCTAAGGTAAATAATTAATTACCCTAGCTTTTACTATAGCAAAATAACCCTTCACATATCAAATGATATTTCCATATTATCCCTCCTAAACCTTAGAAAAATAAATTAAAATAAATTCCAAACAGATATTACCATTTTTTGCAATTCACGGGGCTCGATCCTTGCATAATACTCCCACAATGCCTTGGCCATGGCTTCCACACCATGTGAGATACGTGCTCCACTTGGAGCCTCAAAGCACAATGTGTGCTTTGACTCCTTCAAAACCTTAAGATCCCTTGGCTCTTCCTTTGATGTCGATGGAACCACACACTACACTTTTCGGGAGGCACACATTTCAGAATTCACATGAGCTTTTTTACTTAATGTGGATGCAATAATCGATTGCCAAACCTTAGGAATGGCTATGGTATTTATACCATATAACTTACCTTGTCACACATGTCGGTTGAGAGGAAAATACATTGGGGAAACTTTACCTTCAAAATATATTTATTTATAATTATTTAAATTCAAGGGAATTTAAATATTATAAATTAAATATTTAAGTCTCCTTTGGGATTTTTAAAATGAAAGCCTCCTTAGGTTTTAGATTTTTTATTTTATTTTCCCAACCATGGTTTTGATAAAAACCTTTTATTTTTCCCAACCATGGTTTTAATAAAAACCTTTTATTTTTTGCTTCACATAATATTTAAAAATAAAAATTATGTAGCTCTTTTTCCACCAACATTTTGCATTACTTCTTTTGACCTTTTGACATCAATGATAACATAAAATTTCTTACTAGCTTGCTCAAATTTCCAAAAAATGAAGATACTAAAAGAGCCTAACTATGAAGTGAAAATGAAATTCAAATTGGTAAGAAGATTGAAAATGAATGGACAAGATAGATGAAGAAAGAGAGTGAAAGAACACAATCCTTAAAGATAGTTGTTTCTACTTGATGATGATAGCCTCCTCAAGACCATTTTCTTGAAAATATTGATGTTGATGACTCCTTTGAGATCCCTTGCTTGGAAACTTGAAAGCTTGAAGAAAAACTTGTAGAGTTTGTGTACTTAAGAAAATACTTGATGAAGATGTTATCCCAAGGACTCTATTTATAGTTTTTATTTTTGGCCTTGTGGGAGTGGTAAAGGGTTTGAATTTAAAAATAAAATTAATAAAATATTCTCCACCAACTTTTGTGGAAAATAACATGCTACTTTGAAAATGGACTTTGAATTAACATGCCACTTTGAAAGTGGAACATGCTACTTTGAAAATGATTAACAAAAATAATAAAATAATATGCATTTTGAAAGTGGGCTAATGAAGTAACATGTCACTTTGAAAATGAAACATGCTACTTTAAAAATGGAATTTGAAATAACATGCCACTTTGAAAGTGGAACATGCTACTTTGAAAATGGATTAATGAAGTAACATGCCATTTTGAAAATGAAACATACTACTTTGAAAATGGATTAACAAAAATAATAAAATAATATGCCACTTTGAAAGTGGGCTAATGAAGTAACATGCTATTTTGAAAATGAAACATGCTACTTTGAAAATGGAATTTAAAGTAACATGCCACTTTGAAAATGGATTAATGAATTAACATGCCATTTTGAAAATGAAACATGCTACTTTGAAGTAATATATCACTTTGAAAGTGGAACATGATACTTTGAAAATAAAATTTAAAATAACATGCCCCTCAAAAGTAGAACACGTTGAATATTTTTGGATCTGAAGAAGCTATAGGAAGAAGTTGCATACATTAGGGTTTCGAGTTATTGGTGACATACTGCCTCTCCACTCTAGAGTGTGTGCGGGACGCCTCTTAGAGCATTTTGTTTCTGCTTATTGGGACTGAAACTGATGGGATTAATTTTATTGATGCAAATGGTTACAATATATAGGCATAATCCTATATTCAACACACGACACTTGTTAAGAGAAACTAACAAGTGTCAAGGTGAAGGCATAGTGCCCCCTTAAAGTGCCCTATCCTAACTAAAGAAAAAAAAAACAAGTCAACATTAGGTAACATTCCCCATTAATGTTGACTTTGAAAACAACCTATCATTCTCTCTTATTGTTGATTTGGTCTAGGATCGTGCTCTTTGCGCTTGGCTCTCAAACTGTGAATAATGCTAGATTCACTGTGTATACATCTCGGTATTTTGCCTCAAGGTCAGCCACTTCCACGGGTCTGTTGCCACTGGGTCAGCCATCTAAGTGCCTCAGGGTCATCATGGGTGCCTCAGGGTCAACCAATTCTGGGTTTGTTGCCTCTATAGGTCATCCTCAAAGGATGTTGCCTCTCGTAGGTCACTGACTAGATTCACCATGAGTATGAAATCCCTCCTCATGGTGAACTCAATCTAGAAGGTGTCGGTCTCTGCTGAAAATGCACCTAATACAAAGGAAAAATGAGCCATATAAGAGTGTCGATCTCTGTCGAAAATGCACTCAATACAATAAAATGAGCCATAGATCCAAATAGGAGGAGAGAAGAAGAAAAGAAGAGAATCTTCTGAAGTGTCTTCATCTATAGTCTTCAGAAGTAGATCCGAAAAAAACCTCGGATAGAGTCTAGGGTGTCTTTGTCTATAGTCCCTAGTATAAGTGTCCTTATGGTGACCATGTCATCCCATCGAAATGCATGGGTAACTAGTCGTTGCATTCGCCAAGTGTATAGAAAAGATCACTAGGTACAAGGATCACATATAAAATTACCTTGGGAGTGTCGGGTACAACCAAGAGTGCACTCCAAGGTAAAAAAAAACTTTGAGGCTAAAAAATTGAATTGAAATAGCCTCAAAATTACAATATGACACCACCATTGTGTCCATCATAGAAAACTATTTCCAACGACTATAAATACCCCTATATTCCACCATCAAAGGGGCCTTCATCATGTGGAAAAAACATCATGGCTATCTAAGGTAGAAAAAAGACATCATCGCTCAATAGCGGCATCGCTCTCAGGCGAAATGAACACAGTCTTAAGATTTCCCTCGTAGGGGAATTACATGGGCCATGTGGGCCATCATCTCTGAAATTTTGAAAAAATACAATAAACAGGCCATGTGGGCCGTCCAATTCCACTGCCCATGTGGAAAAATCATAAAAGACTTTTAGTACCCCTAAAAAAAATACCCGTAGATAACAAATGGACATTTTCCATATAAAGTGGATCCTCCACTTTAATTAAATAAAGGCTAAAAAGTAGCCTTGCCCATAATGTCCCAATGCCCCATACATGAATTTAATAAAATGTTCCCTCCAATATATTAAAAATTTTCCCTTCAAATATTTAAATGTCCTTGTCATATTTAGTGCAACTAACCCTCATTATATATTTTGCTCATGAAATGACAAAATAAATAAAAACCATGATCTATCATCTGCATCCCATCATTTGTCAGCTGAAGAATGCATGGATTCGTCATTGACACCACCTGGCATAGCGACTCCCATACGATCTGCTGTGCCACCATATTTATCATGTCCATGTAACAATAATCCAGCTTCATCAATAGTGCACCATGTGATTCTTTAGCCGCCATAAAAGCTGAGACATCAAAGCCCATTGCATATTTTGACATCTGTGTGCCAAACAGAAGGTAAAGTGAATGCATGCTTGCCACGGATCGTTACCACATTTCGGCCACGTGGGCTCAGGCAATCTTTAGCTGTGCATTGGGCCCGAAGATCTATTTTTTTTTTTTAAATCAATCACCAAATGCTGCCAAGCTTTCTCAAACAACCCCCTCCGGATGTAATAATCTGCTAGCGAGGTCCACAGTCGAATACAGTAACCAGACGGTGAGACCTTTCACGATTCTGTACTGGCACACCTTTCTAGAATTTATTCTCAGGCTCAGCAAGGATCATTCAACATGCATTTTTATAGTAATTATGGGGGAATTAAAAAAAATAGATGAGAAATATAGTGGGGGCAAAGAAAACAAAGTTCTCACTTTGCACCACATTTTCCATAGCCTGCTCGTCATTGGGACTGAAACTGATGGGATTAATTTTATTGATGCAAATGGTTACAATATATAGGCATAATCCTATATTCAACACATGACACTTGTTAAGAGAAACTAACAAGTGTCAAGGTGAAGGCATAGTGCACTTTAACACTGCTTTCACTGACTTTACTCTGTTGTTTGGTGGATTGAACCTTTTTTTTATGGATGGATCTCAGTCAATAGCTCCAAATTTTGTTGAAGCTACAAAAGGGAGCAATGGTGCTAAAGGTGAACAAGCAACTATGGAAGTTCATTCCCAAAGTTTATCACGAGATAATATTTATCCTCCGGATGTTGTTATCCCATTGAGTGAGTTTAATACTACTTGTTCTTGGTTGGAAAGTCATATACTGGTAGGGTATTTTATAGGTCGTATTCCTGGTGAGACCCTCCTTCGAAAATGGTTCCAACAAGCTTGGCATGGTATCAAGGTTGATCGTATCCAACACCTCATCAAAGGGATTTTTTATTTCATTTTGCTTACCCTTCTTAGGCCAAAGAAATCCTCAATCATGGGCCTTGGTATGTTCATATCTCCCTATTGATTTTTCAGCCTTGGACCAAGGATTTTTTAGTCACTAATGATGTTTCCTTACGGGTTCCGGTTTGGGTTGAATTCCCTAGTCTTCCTTTGCTGCTCTAGCCTTATTATCAGAACCTTGTGGCCCCCATTGGTGAATTTTTTTGTTGTAAAACAAAAATATTTTATGCCTCACACCCTCAAAAGTGATTTTGTGTCAAATTCAATCTTTCTAAAGACCTCAGGGAGATTTTTTATGTCCAAGTTGGTGATTATAGGTTCAAGCAACGTGTTGTCTACATAAAACCGCTTAATACATGTTATCGTTGCCAATAAACTACCCTTAAGATAAAATATTATCCTTTAATGGTAAATAAGATTAAATTTAAGGAGATGACTGTGGCTCCTATTACTAATAGATCTATACCTAATTCCAAAATGGGGCAATATGAATGGAAGGTAGTCCAAAAGAAAGGTAAGAATGGGAAAAATGTAAAACCTATGACTGTTCCTAGTAGCTCATGTCAACCCCTTGTGTATTTTGTGATAGCTAGGCATGGTGAGGTGATGGAGCAACACATCATGCAACAAATGACACCCAATGATAGGGATTCACAAATGGTTGGTAATGTACCACTAACTAGTTCTTCCTTTGCAAAAAATATTACTTCTTCTGCTCCTCCTCAGTCTTAAAATTCTCCAATTATGTATATCAATGGGCAATATTCATCAAGCTTTATGAAACTTGAATGGGCTTCTGTCAATCCTATAGCCCACCATGGGGAGAATCCTTGGTTCACTAGGATAAAAGGCATAAAATAAAGTTTTAGAAATCAATTCAAGAGTATTTTCTTAGTAATATTTATGATTCTCTTTCAAACCTTGGAGATGCTAAAGATGTAGCTGGACATATGAGTCTTGATCGATCTTCATAATTTTTTTATCATGGAATGTCAGAGGGATGATAAATCCAATCTATAAATACTTGGTCTAAGATGATATTGCTTCATGCTCCAAGTTTACTTTCTTTATCTTCAAGAGATTAAGATTTTTGACTTTATTTTGCAATGTACTTACTATTTTCTTTGGCTAGGTTGCTTTTTCTATGCCATCAATCATTCCCATGGAAGAGGGGGATCTGTCATTCTTTTTGCAGCTAGGTGGAAAGATAATTTTGTCTCATGGGGTGTGGACCCTTCCAATCATGCAGTTTGGGTTTTACTTGAGGTTTGTAGGCTATATTTTGGCATTATTAATGTCTATGCCTCCAATGATGCTTAGGATCACTATAGCCTCTAGTTGTGGTGTGCTTTTTATTTACCACCTGTTGTTTGGGTTATGTGCAAAGATTTTAATATGATTGAAAAACCTACAGACAAGATATGACAACTTCCCATGTAGTGGACTACTAGGAAATGAGAGTTTTGGTACTTAATGAAAAATAAATTGGGTTTATTATATACCAATTCTTGTTTTTCTTCTCAGAATTTTCCTAAATATTTGTGGTATACATGGTCCAATTTCCATGCTGGCCATGCAAGAATTCTAAGAAGGCTGGATAGAGCCATGATTTCAGATTATGTGCAGTTTTTATTTCATAGGAGAAATGCTTCAGCTCTGTTTGTGGAAACCATTCTTGGTACTACTACTTCCAACCATTCATCCATCATGTTTAATGTGCTAATGAAATCCTTGCCTCAGAGACACTACAAGTCATAATTTATTTTCAATTCTTCCTTTCTTCAACATCCTTCCATGGCTTATCATATCCACAAAGTTTGGAATATAGTTCCTAGACCTACTCGAGAGTTGGTTTGGATAGAATGGTGGAATGATGCCATTTTTTGTACAACTATCTTACTCCGTACCTTGGGGAAAAATGTGGTGTAGTTTAGAATGCATTCAAATGTTGTCCTTCATGATGAGCTTGCCAAAGCTTCTCTTAGGCTTGAGGTTTATCCATTTAATCCTAAACTTCAGTATCATGTTGCCTAGCTAAGGCATGAATTTAAACTTTCTAAACTTTATGAGGCTCAGGGAGCTCAAATTAAAGCCCATATTCATTAGCTTAAAGTTGGTGATAGGGTCACCAAAGAATTTTTTCAAAGGCTCCACCCTCCCAGGAAAGCTACTCAATTCAAGACCATTCAAGATAGTGGAATAATGCCTACCTCTCTTCCTGATATGATTAATGCTTTTGTAAAGCACTATACTATTGTTTTTGCCACTCAAGCTTATTCTCCTAAGTGGAAGCAAGCACTAGAAGCTTGTATGGTAGTTGTACCAGTTAACATTTTAGAGTCTAAAAGTGTAGGGTGTGATAAACTAATATCCCTTAAATATCTGGAGGATGCATTATCTTAAATGGCAAATGAAAAAGCATCAGGTCTAAATGGATTTCCTTGTGAGTTCTATAAAGGTCTTTGGGACTTAGTTGGTCCTGATTATGCATAAATTTTATCTAGAGGCTCTTTGAGTAGGCTCTTTGGGAGAAATTATTAATAGGGGCAATATCAAATTCATACCCAAGCAAGGTAATCCATAGTTTATTACTAATTGGAGGCCTATTAATTTATTGAATGTTAGTTACAAGATCATTGCAAAAGCTTTGGCTCTTTGTCTTAGGCCTTTTATTCCTTTGATAGTCAGATCAGAGCAAATTGGCTTTATTCAAGGAAGGTACATCATTGAAAATGTTCTAGCTATCTAGGAGGCCATGGAATGGGCCTAGATGTCTGTTGGACACAAATATGCATAAGTAAAATATTTCATCACTTGTGCACCCTAAACTCGGCCAACATTGAAAGGTCGAGAGAAAGAGAAGTCTCCCGGGCCAATCTTCAGAGAGGGCTAGCTCCCAAACTAATCTAAACTGGTTTCGAGATAAGGATGCAGGAAAGAAATGGGAAAATGCAAAAAGAAATGGGAAATAATAGAAAGAGATGTAAATATGGCCGAAGCCGATAGTTAATGGGGAACAACCTCAGATAGCAAATAATCTCAACAAACTCTTGAAGCTAAGCAGCAACTGCTCTTAGAATGCATATACAGAAACTGGGTCAAGCATTAGCCGTAAGTTCACTTCCAATTGTATTCCAAAAGCTCAAATGCAAATACAGCCAAATACATAACATCAGTATTTAACTTATATTAACACTGGACTAACAGAAGTGAATCAGACATAAAGTAAAACATGAACAACAATTTGGATCACCAACTCCAGAAGACACTAAGAATAGAGCAAAATGCATCTAGGATTTATGTTTTAATTTTTGCAAAATGGTCTTCCCCTTTGCTTGAGGTTTTACATTGGTATTTATAGAGGTCTTTCCTTTCCTTTTCGGATTACAACATTTAATACATAAAAAATATTTCGAAGAGGCTATCCGCAAAATAGGCACTTGAAAAGACAAACAAGCCCCCTTAATATACCTTAGAGAAATCACACATTAAATGGTTTTTTTCGAAGCAAGACGAAAGTTAGGAGATCACAAACAAGAGCTTTTAATACTGGAGGCATCTTTAATTTTTGTGGCATCGAAAACTACCTCAAGTTCTTCCATCTAGTGCACATCGGTAATCAACAACATTTAATCTTTGAGCCTCTTTGACCACGATCTCAAAATCCATTGGAGAGCTTTTAAAACATTACTACGTTTGATCTTATCTTCTCCTCATGTTATCCTATGTAGTTTTGAAGAAAAATGCAGACATAACTGTATCGGGTCTTTTGTCGTTGCTTCTGTCACAAAAATGAGACATGTCACGAAAATGCAACATGTCACAAAATTGTGACACTTTTACCTTACTGCTTCCTGTTTCTGCCACCAGTCATGAAAATGCGACATGTCACGATATCGTGACGTCTTCTCTTCATTTAGCTTTGTCTTCATGACATGTCACGAAATCGTGACATTCTCCTTTGTCTGGCTTTGTTCGCTACTCCAAGTCACGAAAACTCACCATGTCATGAAATCGTGACATATTCTTCCTTCTATGTCCTTTTCTTCTATATACCCGTGAAACTGCAACATGTCATGAAATCGTGACATCTTTCTCTTCCTTGGCCTTCATCTTCTTGCAAGTAGCGAAAATGGGACATGTCGTGATTTCACAACATTTTGTACTTGGCATTGTATTTCTAGCTCCATTGTGAAAACGTGACATGTCATGATATCATGACAATTTCTTCATTTGGTTCTTTTGTCTTCAACAAGTCATGAAATCGTGAAATTTTGTACAATCTGGCTACCTCCGTACTTCCTCCTCACGAAAACGTGACATGTGAAATCATGACAATTCTCTGCACTTGGTCCTTCCACCCAAATATGTATCAAAATCATGACACTTTCCTTTCTTCTCCTTCGTTGCCGTTTCCTGTCGCGATATCGTGACAATTTCCCTCCTGGTTGGCTTCGTCCTCAAAAATTTTGTGAAATCGTGACATCTTTCTCTGCCTTGTGTTTATCCTTCAGCCCTTCCGTGAAAACGTGACATGTCACGATATCGTGCCATTCCGTACCATCTGCTCCTTTCTTGCTTTTCTGTCGTGATATCATGACATTTTTCATTACTCTGCTCTGTGACCACTGCAAGTCGCAAAAACATGACATGTAGCAAAATAATGACAATTTTAACTTGAGTTCTCCTACACCGCAACAAGTCACGAAACTCCAACATGTCGCAATATCACAACAATGAAACTTCCTTTTTGCCTTTGGCTGTTTTGAGCCACAAAAATGCGATAGGTCATGAAAATGCGATAGGTCACGAAAATGCGACATGTCACGATATCACGACACCTTCTGTGCTTTGCTTTGTTTTTGGTATGGACGCCACGAAAATGTGACAGGTCACAAAAATGCGACATGTCGCGATATCGTGACAGTTTCGCTTTTGCACAAACTCGATTATTTTGCATGAACAACAACAACAAAAACAATGTGGCAAAAAAGCCAACATTCTTGGCGGCTCACAGGGTATACAATTCTGTTGTATGCATGAACCTCTAGCCTTCATCCATTAGGAAATAGAGTCAAGAAGCTGGAGGGGCAGAAGAAGTGAATGTTGGTTGATGCTGGACGTCTCTATGGACTGTTGCAACAAGCTCTTGCTGGTACTCGACACTCAAAATAGGATCTTCAATAGAAATTTGTAGAGTAGTAGAACTTCCTTTATTTCTTGAACAACTACATTTTGCCTAGCTTGGTGGAGCTGGGTAATCACCAGGTGTTGTGCAAGGATCTCCATGGCGATAGTGAAAATCACCTGAGTTACAAAAATGGAAATGAATGGAATGATGACCAGTGGATGTGCAGGCCATGGAATGGGGATGGGGAATGATGGGATGATGGAAAATGGAGTAGAAGTGGTAGATACAATAATAGGGTGCTACTGTGCTACCAGCTACTGTAAAATAGATAATGAAATTGAAGTGGATGGGATGGAGAAGGTGGTAGGAACTATGAAGAATTGCTCAAAAGACAAAGAATTAGAAGAAAGGGAAAGTAGAAACAGGAACATCAGAGAGGGGAGTAGAAACAATAGTAGTGGATTGATTATTTGCAAAAGAAGGAGTAGGATAGGAAGGGAATGAATTAGGGAAGTGGAAGAAAGAAGTAGAGGAAAGCCACTGACTTCTGGGAAGGAAAAAAAAAAGAATATAAATAAACATACCTGTGGGCTTGCGTGCAAAAGGAGCTGAAGTTAAATTTTTATTTTTTTTCTTCTTTTTTTATTTCTTTTTTTTACTATGTACACGGTAACCCCCAAATTTAGCTATGAAATCTCAGGAGAGACACATACCAGAACATGGTTCTATGATCTCTTGGATCCCAGACCTTGAACAGACACTCATTGGTCTCCTGATTGATAATCAGCTTGGTGTCACCAAATATTTGCAACTATCGTGCTCCAAGTATCTCAACCTTCTTTAGACCTAGGCATAAAGCCTCATATTATACTGTATTAGTTGTGTAGCTCTAGTTCAACTGGTATGAAGAAGATCATTTAATTCTAGAAGGTAATACTAGAACAATCCCAGCTTCAGCATCATTTTTGTATCGTGCTCCATCGAAATTGAGTTGATCTTGCACAGAGTCTTGATCAACTTTATCAGGAGGTAACTCTACTTCAACCTCTTCAGGATTTATAATGGAGTAACAACCAATTTTAGTTTCCATCATGGCATTAAAATTTAGCATTGAAAACTCATCCTCCAAGCAAAGCTCATCCAAGACTTCATCCATCAAATCAGGATTGTCCAATTCTTCAGTTATCATGTTGACAAAATGTCTGGACTTTTCTTCCTCTTCCATATTCTCTATATGAAAAGTAGAAGGCTTATGATTTTCAATACGGATTCTTCTTCCTTTGAAAGGAATCTCCAAGTGATAATAATCTAGAGAAAGGTAACCTACCAGCTTGGTAGTGAATTCTCACGACAAACACATATTGAAATATGGTTCCAAATCAACCACAACTATCTCCTGAATTACTATAATTTGAGGCGTACTATGTAGAGCAATAGGAACATCCTTGATTACACCCACTATTTTCATGAGAGTTCCATCCAACTGAAAGACACTAGGGCTACTTCTTGTATACTCCATACCCATGACTTCACAAATTGCCTTTGGCATGACAGTTTTCGTAGCACCAGAATCAATCATACAGTTGTGCACAATACAACCCTCCATCCTGAGTGACAAATAAAATGGGGGTGGTCTATTTTTCCCAGTGACTGAAGAGGTCAAAGTTTGACACATAAATACCTAGGATGGAGCCTTCCCCTTACTTTGTATGATCCTCAGGGATTCCTATAAGAGATTTACCTGTCCAGGTAGCTGCAAGGTGTCATACAGACTTACTTTAGCTGGTATCCATTTGAGTTCTTTAACAATGTTGTACTCCATCGATATCTGCTCTTTCCCTCCACTGGCAGATTCAAATTTGCTTTTATATTGCTGGGTGGCCTCCACTCATTTTTGTTTAGTTAATTATGGATATCGTAATGTCTCTCTAGTTTGTTCTTTTGTTTTCGCTTGTGGCTGAGAGACAGAAGCTTGTTCCTTCTCTTTTACTTGTGGTGGAACTGGATCCTTCGACAAAACAGGTGGTTGTTGTGGAGCTAGAGGATCATGAATCTTTACAGGTATTTGCTGCTTTGTTGCATGCATAGGAGGCACTTTCAATGGCTCCATCTTAGCCAAATCCACCAATATTGGTTTCTTGCCGCTACGTGTCAAGAGTGCTATGTGTTCCTCAAGAGACTTCATGGAATTAAGATCCACCTCTCGAATCATGTTTACACGGCTTCCCACAAGAACTTGCAAATAATTTTGGTGGACCATACAAGTGGACTCATCATGTGGATCATTATAGGAAGAACACCAGTAAGAAGGCTCATGTGAAACTTTAGAAGGGCTAGCCTCTTCACTTACCAAGATCGTTGAGTTCCTCTCAGGTACTTTCTCCATAGCCTTGCTAGGAGCAAGTTGCTCTCTTGTTACTATCGGAAAAAATCTTCATGGCTGATAGTTCCTTTCCGCCTCTCTCCACTCCATAGATGTCACCTTGTTAGTGAGAGATCTCATGGCCGACTGAATTTCTTGCAAAATAGCCAATTGAGGATCTGGGCTTGAGGACACACGCGGTGCCAGTAGAGGTAATGGAACTGGTGGAGAAGATAATACAGGAGTTGGAAGTGGAGAGGTTATCTATGGAATGGGAATCATAGGTACTGAAGGTACAAGAGGATTCCATGAAGATAAATGGTACATGGATGGAGTAGTGTAAGATGTGGAGACTGCACCTGTATGTTGGTATTGTGGGAGCTTGAGAAAAATAGGCATAGTCATTTTTGAAGGCAATTTCCCAATGACAATCAGATCGACCTCAACCTTTTGTGCCTGGGCATATAGGGTAGGAAATTTTTGAATAGGGGATATCCTAATATTCATACCAATATCTGAATGGAAAGCCCTAAGAAAGTACAATGCTGCTTGTTCATGAGTAGGGTGAAGACCTTCAGGAACTCTGCCAAGTTCGGGCAAACCTAACATTGAAATCCACTATCTCCTCTTGAGGATGCCTCTTGATATTATTAAATTGATGCACTAAAGAAAATGGGTCTGCTTGCTCATTGAAACCTTGGATTAGCATCTCTACTAACTGATCCTATGAAGTTATGGAGTTGGGAGACAAGGATCTATACCAGCATAACAACTTGCCTCAGGGTTACAGGACGAGCAATTTGATCATGACATCTTCGTCTGTGATATTATGAACTGAAGCCAAGGTTGCCACATATGACACATGCTCATACATTGTCTTTCCAGTCCCATCATATGTAGGCAAGGGTTTTATTACTGTAGCAGGAACTGGATTTTGAAAAGGCAGGTCCAACGCTCCTGAATTGTTCCAAGTAGAGAACTTCCTTGGTGGAGGATGCTGGGCCATTTGGACTACTGGATCTGGATGTAGCAAGCTCGTAACAGTACTAGGAGGAGTCAGAGATGGCACAAAATGATTTTCTACCTGTGAAGAAATAACAAATGATGGGTGCACAGGACTTACCAATCTTGAGCACTCCCTCCATTTCTAAACATCAATCTCAAAGAATTTGATTGGATCTTCTGATTCTTTGGCTATTGATCTCGTGATCATGAAGTGAAGATGCAAAGATTTTCACCAGATTAAGTATTGTAAATTTCTATGTACTAAACAGTCACCTTCAGCAGAGTCACCGGATGAACTTACAATCATCGCTTTTGAGGTCAAGACAGTTCATCAAAATCTTGATTCCTTCGAGTGTCAAAAATTTGTCCCATCGATTATGGATCTTTTTGAGATAGAAACAGTCTATCCCATCGAGCATGCCAAAAACTATTGGCACAGGTGGGTTTGTCAACTTGGAATAGTGCTTGTCCCACCAATTATGGATCTTTCTGAGACAAAAACAGTCTGTCCCATCGGGCATGCCAAAAAATGTTGGTCACAAATCTACCTAAGTACAAGATTTCATCACTTGTGCACCCTAGACTCGGCCAACATTGAAATGCTGAGAGAAAGAGAACTCTCCCAAGCCAATCTCCAGAGAGGGCTGGCTCCCAAACTAATATAAACTGGTTTCGAGATAAGGATGCAGGAAAGAAATGGGAAAATGCAAAAAAAAATGGGAAAATGTGGAAAGAAATGGGAAATAACAGAAATGGCCAAAGCCGATAGTTAATGGGGAACAACTTCAGATAGCAAATAATCTCAACAAAATCTTGAAGCTAAGCAAAAATTGACTCTTAGAATGCATATGTAGAAACCGGATCAAGCATTAGCTGTAAGTTCGCTTCCAATTGTAATCCAAACATTCAAATGCAAATACAACAAAATACAGAACAACAGTATTTAACTTATATTAACACTGGACTAACATAAGTGACTCAGACAGAAAGCAAAACATGAACAAAAATTTGGATCACCAACTCCATAAGACACTAAGAATAGAGCAAAATGCATCTAGGATTTCTATTTTAATTTTTGCAAAAAGGTCTTCCTCCTTTGCTTGAGGTTTTACATTGGTATTTATAGATGTATTTCCTCTCCTTTTCGGATTACAACATTTAATACATAAAACAGATTTCGAAGAGGCTATCCAAAAAATAGGCACTTGAAAAGAGAAACAAGCCCCCTTAATCTGCCTCAGAGAAATCACACATTAAATGGTTGTTTTCGGAGCAAGCCAGAAGTTGTTAGGAGATCATGAACAAGAGATTTTAATACTGGAGGCATCTTTAATTTTGGTGGCATTGAAAACTGCCTCAAGTTCTTCCATCTAGCGCACATCGGTAATCAACAACATTTAATCTTTGAGCCTCTTTGACCACGATCTCAAAATTTGTTGGAGAGATTTTAAAACATTACTGCGTTTGATCTTATCTTCTCCTCACGTTCTCCTATGCAATTTTGAAGAAAAATGTAGACAAAACTGTATCGGGTCTTTTATCGTTGCTTCTATCGTGAAAATGAGACAGGTCGCGAAAATGCAACATGTCACGAAATCGCGACACTTTTACCTTACTATTTCCTGTTTCTGCCACAAGTCGTGAAAATGTGACATGTTATGATATCACAACATCTTCTCTTCGTTTATCTTTGTCTTCATGAAATGTTGCAAAATCACAACATTCTCCTTTGTTTGGCTTTGTTCGCTGCTCCAAGTCGTGAAAACTCACCATGTCACAAAATTGCGACATGTCATGAAATCATGACATGTCACAAAATCATGAAATTTTCTGCCTTCTGTGTCCTTTTCTTTTGTATACCTGTGAAACTGTAACATGTCACGAAATCATGACATCTTTCTCTTCCTTGGCCTTCATCTTCTTGCAAGTAGCGAAAATGGGACATGTCATAATTTCGTGACATTCCGTACTTGGCATTGTCTTTCTGGCTCCTTCATCGCAAAAACATGACATGTCACGATATCATGACAATTTCTTCATTTGGTTCTTTTGTCTTCAACAAGTCACAAAATCATGACATTCCATACAATCTGGCTGCCTTCGTACTTCCTCCTCACGAAAACGCGACATGTCGCAAAATTGCGATAATTCTCCACACTTGGTCCTTTCGCCCCAATATGTAGTGAAATCATGACACTTTCCTATCTTCTCCTTCGTTGCTGCTTCCTGTCGCGATATCACGACAAGTTCCCTCCTACTTGGATTTGTCCTCAAAAATGTCACGAAATCGTGACATCTTCCTCCGCCTTGTGTTTATCCTTCAACCCTTCCGCGAAAACATGACATGTCGTGATATCACGCCATTTCGTACCATCTGCTCCTTTCTTGCTTTTCTATCATGATATCATGACATTTTTCATTACTCTGCTCTGTGACCATTGCAAGTCACGAAAACACGACATGTAGCGAAATTGCAAAAAATTTCACTTGAGTTCTCCCACACCACAACAAGTCGCAAAACTCCAACATGTCACAATATCGCGACAATGAAACTTCCTTGCTACCTTTGGTTGTTTTGAGCCACAAAAATGTGACAAGTCGTGAAAATGCGACATGTCGTGATATCGTGACACTTTCTGTGCTTTGCTTTGTTTTTGGTATGGACGTTGCAAAAACGCGACAGGTCACGAAAATGTGACATGTCGTGATATCGCAACAGTTTCACTTTTGCACAAACTTGGTTATTTTGCATGAACAACAACAACAAAAACAATGTGGCAAAAATGCCAACAATGTCAAACTAGAACATGTTTTTTATTATAATTAATTTTGAGAAATATTATGACCGCATTGAATGGAGATTAATTCTTGCTATGCTCAAAGCTTTAGTATTCATGCCAATTTTTATTTAGACTATTTTTATGCTATTCAAATATGCTTTAGCTATTATCAATATAAACAATTCATAGCCTGAAGTAGTGGGTCTATTTAAGTCTATTCGACAAGGGTGTCCTATTGCTCCTTACTTATATGTACTTGCTACTGAAGCCTTGGCTATTTTTTAGTTGCTCAAGCTTATGTGGGTCTTATTAAAGGAATTACTCTTTCAAATTATCAGGGTCAACTTATTAATGATCACTTTGTTGATGACTCATTTCTTACTATAAGGGAAGAGGAGCAATTTGTTTCTAATGCTCTATTTTATTTGAACACCTTTTATACAACCTTTGGTTCTAGCATATAATGGAGGAAGACCTCTTGCTTTAGACAATCTCTCTTGCCTAATCTACTTTGGTTTCAAGGGTATAATTGGAATTGGATCCCTCCTAGAGAAATTTTCAAGTTTCTTGGTATTCCTTTTGTCTTTCAAGACTCTCCTACTTAGCTTTGGAATTATGTTAAAAGAATTGAAAAGAAACTTGACTTTTGGCTTACTAAGAAACTATCTTTAGTAGGTAAATTTTAGATTTATTCTAAAGTTTTAGCTGCAACTCATTTTTATTATTCCTCTTGTTGGGTTCCTTCACAAGCTTGCTATAAGAAGCTTGAGAAACTCCTTCAATTATTATTTTTGAATAATTTTTCTAAAACAAAGGGATTTCATAGATTTTCTTGGGATATTTTTTGTCTTCCTAGAGAATGTGGCAGAATGGGTCTACTAGACTGTAGATGACAAGGTATTGCTCTATGTACTAAGTGGCTTATCAGGGCTCTGAGGATAGTTGAAGATTGGAAATTTTTGGTTTGACATTTCATTTCCTCTGGTCTTCCCTTAAGGTTGGATTTTCCCTCTCATTGTTGCTCTAGTTTTTGTTAAGATTTTTGGCTCCTATGTTACTAAAAGTATATGGAAAGCCTAAAAGAAACTCACTCCTTGGATTCGATCTATTGGAAAGGAGATAGCTTTTGTAAAGTCTTATCCATAAATTCTATGAATATTTGGTGGTCCCCCGTGTTTCTTCATCAAGGTTCTCCCTTAGCTCGGGTGCAATGGATTCATGCTCAATGGTTTTTAAAAAAGGGTATTGTTAAAATAGCTGATTTTTTCTCACTAGACCAGGGATTGGATCCCATGGAATGAGTTCAAATGTACCTTCAAGATAAATGGTACAGATAAAGATATATATGATGTTGTTATTGCTCTCAACCATTTTTATATATTGCATATGATTGGTGTGTGCTCACAGAGTCCTTGGTGGTTAGACTGGAGATGGCATGTTGACACTCCTTTGCTTAATTACAAGTCTCATTTGACGTATAAATGGTTATCTCCTTATCTTACTTTGGTGCCTAAGCTCAATCAGCATTGGGACTTATTTTCTACAAGGACTGGATGGAATTATAGATTTCAAAATGTTTGGGCTACTTATGTTGAGCCCAAGCAATATTGTTTTGTGTGGAGCTTGTTGTTTCCATGCATTCCCTTGGGGGAATGTTTGAAGCACCTTGGAATTATTGATCCTAAATGTTATTTTTGTGGTGTTCCCGAGTCTTGTATTCACCTCTTTGGAATTACAAAAGAGCTAGGTCTTATAAATGGGTTGTTTATTTTTTTCCCCATTTATAGATGCAAGAGTTTCTTGGTCCCAAGATCTTCTTGGGGACTCTTTTAATTTGTCTCTCCCACTTTTTGAAGTGTGGCAGGTTTTTAGGTTTAGCCTACTCTTTCATATTTGGGAGGTCCATAACATAATTATTTTTAAATAGTGTAAACCTTCTGTCACATTTACTCATGCTGACAAATTAGAAGTTTTTAATGACACGTGGCTACATATATGTACACAAACCAGCAAAGTTGCTACTGATTTGGATCATCTACATTTTATTATGGTGCACTGGGTCAATGCCCCATGTAAAGTCAACCGAATCCCCACATATCGCTCTTCTCAAGAGCATTTTCAATCTCACTCTCACCATTGGCCTCCGTCATATGCAAGAAGTGCTCTCATAGATAGGCACTGGTCCCAAAACTCACTAGTCAGGAAGCATCTTAATATTGACATTGCTTTTTTGTCCTACTAGGATGGGGGGTGGGATGATGCTCAACCAGTTTCTCTTGAGCTAGTTGTTGGTTGGAGCAATGTGGGTACTGAAGACCTTAATCGTGATGTGGAGGGGTGGATTCCCATACCATAATCACTAGCAGTTTATGCAGGATAGAACACCAAGGCACATTACTCCATATGATATACTTTCTTTGATGTACTGATCATCAATGATCATGATTGGTAAAATTGTATTTTATTGGAATATTTGTTTACTAACCCTTGTCAATGAGGGTTAGTTTGATTCCCCATGGGGTGTGTTAACCCACCCACTTTTTTTTTATTGTAAAGGTTGTTATCTTAAATTAATATAAATTTGATTTTTTCATCAAAAAATAGTATAACATGTTATTTTGAAAATGGATTAATGAAAATAGTAAAATAATATACTACTTTGAAAGTGGGCTAACGAAGTAACATGCTATTTTGAAAATGAAACATGTTACTTTGAATTCGTGAATAGTGAATAGTGAACATTGAATAGTGCATAGTGAACAATGTATAATAAATAATGTACAATGAACAATTTAGTGAACAATGAACAATGTATAGTGAACAGTGTATAGTGAAAATGAATAGTGAACAATGTACAATGTACAATGAATAGTGAATAGTGTATAGTGAATAATTAATAGTGAATAGTGAATAGTGATTTTAGGAAAATTAGAAGGAATTAGAGGGGATTAGAAGAAGCTAGAGGTATTTGAAGGAATTTAGGAGGATTTTATAGAGACTAAGGATGAATTAGAGGGAATATTAAGGATTTTGGAGGAAATTAAGAATACTTTGAGGAAATCAAGAGGAAATCATTGAAAATCTCTTTGTGAAATTGATCCAATGGTGGTGGTTTTGAGAAATTTGAAGATGATTTCATTGGGGAAATTTTTTTTCAAATATGACTTTAATTTTAGATTTTTTTAAAAGGTGAATTTGGCTTGGATGGTTCAAGAGTTAGTGCATGAGGGTGAATTAATAAAATTTGATGTAAAGTGGGTTAATTTTTAATTTCTACAGTACCCAACACTCCTTAATATCATAACACCTATAAAATTTAAATTAACAGGAGGAAGAAATATTAACTCATCCCAATGTTCAATACTACACTTGCTAATCAATTTTTAAAAATTGTATCCACTAAGAACTAGACAACCAAAGATTATGTAAGGACATGAAATAAATGAAGGCATATGGTGAAAAGAATACCAAGATTTCATAGGAGAATGAAATTCATTGAGAACCATTATGAATGATAATCTATGATTGGTTGTATGTTCCAATAATATGTTATGGGAACAATAATATGTATCCAATTATATTCTATAACCATGGATATAATAAGTACTAGCTATTCTTAAGTAAGTAAATTGAGGTAAATATCACAATTGCATAAGTATTCTTAATCCATAACCATATTTGGATTGGGAAGAGAAAACTAGGGCATCAGTTGGGTAGCCAAAGATATTTATGGTTGTGGAATTGCAGATAAAATTGTTACCTGAGGAGGGCCCAATGGGGACACCTCTAGATACTCTTTTAGAGAGATATAGTTCTTTTGCAAATTTGTTAAAGAATAAATTTCCAGTAGAGACTAAAGAAGCACAAAAAATAACATTAAAAATGCTCTTTATAGCTACTAGAAATAGATCAACATATCAACGAGTTAATGGATGCTTGCCATAGTTAGAATCAAGGCCAAATATTGTCATTGAGCAAAGGATGGTAGAAGAAATAAATTTATATATAAACAATCATGATTTGATCTATAAATTCATGGGTATTCATCCTACCCTAAATTTTTTGCATTCTTAGGTTCGGTAAAACTGGGAGCCTCTTGGTGAGTATTATTTGTGGTTTATTAGAAATGGATATTTTATTGTTAGTTTTTCTTCACTTATTGATAGAAATAGGGCTTTCAAATTGGAAAAGAGGAATCATAGTCCAATAGGATTATTTGTTTAGCCCTAGAGTGGGGGATTTGATCCTTGAATTGAAACCGCTACTATCCCATTTTGGATTTATTTGTATGCACTTCCACTAGATTTTTGGAGTGAGCAGGTATTGGAAATTATCGATAATTCCCTTGGAAGATATTTGGGTGTTTTCAAAGACACAATGGAATGAAAAACAATCATTTATGCTGGATTATGCATGGAAATGGATCTTAGCTAGCCTTTTCTAGTAGAGGTTGAACTCAAACATGTATGACTATCTTGGATTCAACAATTGGATTATGAGGCATTGCCCTTAAAGTGTAGAGTTTGCTACAAATATGGGCATTTAGCCCGATCTTGCCTAAACAATATGAACATAAAAATGGAGGCTCCTTTAGGAATGCCAAATCTTCTTAAGGAGGGTAATTAAACAACCAATAAAGAAACAACCAATATTTCTTAGGGTAAGGAAGCATAGGGAGATGGTTTTGAACAACCCAAAAGAATAAGACAAAAGAAAAAATATGGTAAAGAGCAAAACCAACTCTATCCTTTCAATAGGTATGAGATCTTCAAGATACTAATGGACCAGAAATAAGAACAATTCATGGAAGGAGTGGATGGGAATAATAAAAATAATAACAACCATGTTTAATCCCCTCTTTCACCTCCTCCCATCCTCGAGTAGGTAATTGAGTGTAGTGAGTTACCGTAATCAAAGATCGTAGGGGTATTGATAGTGCATAATCATAATCAAAGATAATATTGATAGGGGTATTGATAGTGAGTTATCGTAATCAAAGATCGTAGGGGTATATCAGTGAGGCCAATAGATTTTTATTACTCTCAAGGTAACCAATGATTATACAATCATGGAATGTTTGGGGGTTTAAACAATAGAACCCATCAATATACTATTTGAAGACTCTTAGAAAAATGTAAAATAAATTTTTTGCTTATCCAGGAGACAAAAATATGTCATTGGATCTTATGTGTAAAATAGTAAATAGACTTTGGAGGGGTGTTGGTCATATGGAAGTGGCTACCCAAGGGGTCTCAAGTGGGATAGTTACTTTTTTGAACTCTCTTGAATGGATTAAAATAGAACATATATCTTGGAGAGGTGTCCTTACATCGCATATTAGGAATAGTGTAACAACTAAGTTGTTTTTAATAATAAATTTTTATGGGGATTAAAACCTAGATAGTTAGATGCATCAATGGAAAGTTGTGCATAACATGAGAGTCTCAAGGAAGGAGTTATATTGGATTGTTGTTGGGGATTTTAATGCTAAATTATCCTCTAGATATTAGGAAAGGGGAACCCTAATTTTGGATCTAGGGGATTTACTTATGATTATTCAAGTCCAGGTATTACACTTGGTGGATATTAAATGCCTTGGAACCAACTATACTTGGACTAATAAGAGGAGAGAGCCACATGGCAAGAACGTGAAGTTAGATTATTTTTTGGTTTCAGAGGAGGCATTTGTGAAATGGAATATAAAATTTTATATTTTGGAGGGTCCAATTTTTGATCACTTTCCCATTTTTTTGGAAGGGGGGATAAAGATAGTGTAGTATAAAAAACCATTTAAATTTGAAAATATTTGGTTACAAAAAGAGAAATTTCAAAAGAAAAATCTACAATGGTGGGAAGAGGGTTGCCCAACATATGGGATAGCAATGTTTAGAATCCACAAGCAACTTCATTATATCAAGGATAAACTAAAACAATGGAGGTAAGATAACACAACAGACTTCCTGGTCCAAAGAAATCCATTGGTGGCCAGATGGTATGAGGTTCAAAATAACTTCATGGAAGGAACAATTATAGAGCAACTCAAAGAAGAGGATGATGCATTGCATAAAGCAGTTGAGGACATTGACAACCAAGAGGGGACCTACTGGAAAGAGAGAGAAAGAACCACCTGGTTATTAGAATGTGATAAAAATACCAAATTTTTCCATTGGGCTACCTGTGCTAGGAGATAGATGAACAAAATAGAAGCTCTTTAATATGAGAATGAATACTCCTTTGATACAATTCTAGGTATGCATTTCCATTCAATGGATTATTTTTCAAAACTATTTAAGAAAAGTATGGTCCAAGATGAAGAGGCTCAAAAATAAGTTCTTGCTATCATACCCTCTGTTATCTCTAAACAATAAAATTAGGCCTTACTTAAACCCATTGATAGAGAGGAACTAAAGAAAGTAGTCTTTGGAATGAGCAACAGAAAAACACCAAGTCTAGATGGCTTTCCAATTAATTCTTTTAAGGCTTTCTAGGACAACTTGGAGGAAGATGTAATGGGTGTTATAGAGGAGTCCAAAGGTAGTAAAAGAATACTTAAAGCATTAAATCATACTTTCATTGCCTTAATTCCAAAAGGGGAGGAGGAGGTGCATATTTTAGATTATAGAACTATTACATTATGCAATATCATATATAAAATAATCACAAAGGTAATGGCTAAGCGACTAAAACCTCTTCTACATAGGAGTATTTTATCGGAGCAAGGGGGTTTTGTAGAGGGCAAGAAAATCTTGGATGGTGTGGTTCTAGCTCATGAGGTAATCCATTCAATAAAAATAATTGGCAATAGGGGAATACTCATAAAATTGGATATGTCAAAGGCTTATGATAGGGTGGAGTGGAGTTTATTTTCAAATATGATGGCATCCTTTAGTTTCTCTTAGGATTGGATACAATGGATCATGAGATATGTTTCTACTCTGACACACTCAGTGTTAATCAAGGGTCTTCCCTCACAACCATTTGGATCTACACGAGGCATTCATAAAGGATATCCTTTTTTCCCCTATATTTTTCTCATATTGGTTGAAGGTTTGGGTAGACTTATCTTGAGGAGAAAACAAAAAGGTTTGCTAATAAGTATCGAGGTGGGTGAGAAATTTTTGACTCACCTACAGTTTGTGGATGACACAAGATTGGTGGGAGTGGCCAACTTAAAGGAAGCAAGAATTATTAGAGATATACTTAATATCTACCTTAGGGCCATAAACCAAGTCATCAATGATAAAAAATTCAAAGTGATATTTTTCAATCATGATCAAAGGCTTTAGGATAAAATTTTAGAGATCTTGGGATTCATGAGAAATTCTCTCCCAGTGGTATACTTGGGGGTCCCTTTGGATTTAAAAAAACTAAAAATAGATATATGAAATAAGATTTTAGATTGTATCAAGGAAATAATTAATCATTGGTATTGCAAATGGTTAAGATATGGGGGTAGATTAAATTTTTTATAGTCAATAATTTAGGCCATTATAATTTATAAATTTGTTGTCCTTGCGACCCCACATACCGCATCGAAAGAGTTAGACAAGATGGCTAGAAAGTTTTTATGGGGAAGAGTAAAAGGAGAGAGGAAATGGGCCTTAGTAGGTTGGGATAAAATAATCCAATCCAAGGTAAAACAAGGTTTGGGAATGAGGAGATCAAAGTTAAATAATAAATCTTTGGTTGGAAAGCTTTACCGGAGGTGGATTTCCCAGCCAACTTATTTATTCAGTAGAGTTTTAACTCGTAAATACTTAAGACAGGTAAAACCAAATGAGGTGGGTCATTTTGATTTGTATGGTAATGGATCCTTAGTGTGGCAGGCTCTAAAGCGAGGATCTCAAGTAGTGAAATATGGATTATTTTGAAAAGTAGGAAGAGGGGAGAAGACACGATTTTGGATAGATTCATGGTATAAATACCCATCTATCATTATTGAATTTATAGAACTACAACCAATAAAAATAGTCATGGAAACCAGGGATTGGGTCTAGATTAAAAGTTATTTAAACACTAGTCATCTATGGGATTATAAGTTTAAGCATTTTAAGAAGTTGGATGAGTGGCCAATTTCAATCCCTCCAGAATTGACACCCATCATGACTAAAATCTTGGCAAAACTATTTATCAAGGTACATATGAGGAGGATGAATTAGCTTGGGGCTATGAGAGACTTGGTGTCTACACAGTGAAGTATGGGTATGCTAAGATTCTTCTAGAGCCTCATCCTCATGCATATCAGGTTGAGGATTGGAGAAAGATTTAGCAATCCAAGGGTTTGTCGAAAGTAAACTTTTTTGACTGGCATTTCATGCATAATGGAATTCTTACTTTTGATAATATTAGACATAGGGGAATAATTGGTCCATATCAATGTGTTTTATGCTACAAGAGTGATAAAACATCTAACCACTTGATGTTTGAGTGCCTATTCATGTGCCAGATCTGGGAGAGATGATTTTTATATTATAAAATTTGAGTTAATGGTGATTTGAATGGGATTAATATTTGGGAAATATGGAAGAGGGGTATATTTAAATATAAATACCTTTGTATTTGTTGGGATCTTGAATTGAACTTCATTTGGTGGCAAGTGTGGTTGGAGAGAAATGGTAGAATTTTTAGAGAAACCTTTTCATCTTTAGATGGAGTTTGGTAGGTCATTTGGAGAAAAGTCACAAAAATTGTGGTAGTGTATGCTAAAGAGGAAACTCAAGATGATATAGGAACAATGGAGAAGGAATTTGAAGTGCAAGAGGGGTAGGACAGAGCTATTTGAAAGCCACCCCCAGAAGGTTGGATTAAAATTAATATTGATGGAGCTATAAAAGGTAATACAGGTAGAGCTATAATTGGAGTGGTTTACAAGAATCATGTTGAGATAGTGCTCTATTGGGAACTACAAGGTCTAGGAAGGACCACAAAAAATTAAGTGAAAGCCTTAGCTATCAAATTTGTTTCTATTTGGGCAGTAAAACAAGGTTACAACAAGATAATCCTCGAATCAGATTCTCAAATAATGGTAGGAGCTCTAGATTACATGAGGAACTTTGCTTTGAAGACATAGAGGTTGATGATTCTTATCACTCAAATTAAGAAATTGTGCAGGAAATTAGATGATGTGATTCCAGTTTATGTGAGTAGAGATCTAAATAAAGTGGTATACTTTCTAGTTAAGATGGGTACTGAGAAGGAGGTAGGGGTTTAGTGGGACATTGACATGGCTATTGAGGATGAGATGATTAGGCATGTTAGTAAGAAAATCTAGTGTTTAGCTAATTTGGACAACCATTGTAGAAATATGGTTTAGGATATTTGTTCTCCAATGTAGATCTTCTTTTAAAGTTATAAACAAGTTAACAAACATTGTATAAATATGGTTTAGGAGATTTGGATCTAATGCAAATCTTCTTTTACTATTGTAAACATGTGTTCTATTTTGCTAAGGCTAGGAGAAGTCTCATCACAACTTGTAAATGATCTTAAGTTTTTAAATTTATTTTACAAAAAAATAACCATATTTGGATCATGTTTGTTAGCGGGGGGATTTTCATTTGTTTAAAAAACATGGAGACAAAACTAGAAAGTAGAGCAAGAATAATACATCATCAAGCCACATGGATAAATCAAATTTGAAATTATTCAAAAATTTAAATCCAATTAATTCATAACTATGATGTAATAAGGGATGAATATTATGAGTTATTCCATCATAGTTAGGAAATATTATGTTTAGGGTACTAACCAACCACCCCTCATTAGGTGACAAGATAGTTATGGAGAGGTATCAACTACCCCTCACAATAAAATGATAATGAAAGTAGTACAAACTACCACTCACAAGAATTATGTTATAGCCTATTCATAAGGACCATGAATCCAAGTATTTGCAATCCTCACATGGATAGTGATTAAGCCAAAATTGGTAAAAAAAAAATGTACTTAAATATTGATCATATCATGTTATGAATTGATTTTTAAGAATGGAAAAATTAACACATTCACAATGTAGGTGTCATCTGTTCATGTATTTTTGAGAAGTTTGTGATCTAATTAATAAGCCTTTATTTAAATAAGAACAATCTATAACTCATCCAAAAGGGAAGGATGGATTGATGGATGGAATGTTTTGATTTCTCAAACCACTTTTGTTGTTTTTGGCAATTAGATAATCAATTTTTCATCACTTAATGTTACACATATTAAGTATTCAAGTTCAAATTTTGTGTACGGAACAATACATATTTATAGTGAAAATGTTTTCGGAAGAATAAATTTAGAATATTGAAATCTTATGATGTTAAGGGTACATGACCCTTCATGTTTTTGTAATGGCTGAGCAGAAATGATATGCTCTAGAAAGAGTTTTTCAAAACATATATACAAATTAGTCTATTTTTTCTATCAAAATAATCAAGACTACAAAAGAATGTCTAGCAAAGCTACATATAAATTACTTATGCCTTTGTGGAAAATTATATTATGGTATTTCAATAAAAAATATATGACTCTATGAGTTAGATTTCCCTACCACAATGCATAAAAATTATCTCCTATAAAATTTTATGTTTTATAGTGGTTGTGTAACAAAGTTATTTTTTATAACATATTATAATTGAAAATATGTCTAGTGATAAATCCTTATGCTTGCTAATTTTCCTTTCCAATTATATAAGGTTTGTGAATATTTTATTAGTGAAAACATGTTATAAATATATTTTAATCTTATAAAGGAAAAATATCATTGAAGGGTCTGATTTACAAGGTAAATATTTGTTAGGACCCCATCCTAACCTTATTATGTAATTACCCTTTCCCTAATGTGGGGATCCTATCTTATTAATATCATGTAATGTTGTCATGTGTATGTGGTATTTGAAGTGCCTAGAAAAGTGGTCCTCACTTGCATGTAGATGGTAACCCTTGAGCATTAGAGTTAGGGTTAGCTTGAATATTTAAAAATACCAAAGGAATGAGAGGAGGTATATTTGGAATTTTATTGTTTTGAAGCTCTACTTGCAAGGAGGTTTCCATTTGAAGAGGACCATAATTCTTGAATGTATTTATGTTTCTTTGCAATATAATCTGTTGCACTTCCATTCCATTGCAATATTGTTAATTTTCAACTTGTTTTTTCTATTATTAGTGCAAAATATTATGGTTGTGTTTTCAGTTTATTGCCAGGTTCCCAATAATATTAATTTTATTCACATTGTTTGAGGTTTTGAACTAATTACAAGCTATTCTTTTCACCATCATTATTTTTTCTAAAAAATATTTATCAAGGCTTTGATCGTACATTTTTTCACATACTTCCTCAAATTGTTAGGTCAATGTGAGGTCCTTAAATGAGGTGGGATGGCATGTTAGGACCCCATCCTATCCTTATTATGTAATTAATACTTTCCTAATGTGGAGATCATGTCTTATTAATATCATATAATTTTGTCATGTGTATGTGGTATTTGAGGTGCCTAGATAAGTGGAGCTCCCACTTGCATGTGGATGGGAACCCTTGAGCATTAGTATTAGGGTTAGATTAAATATTTAAAAATACCAATGGAACAAGAGGAGGCATCTTTAGAATTTTATTTTATTGTAGCTCTACTTCTTAGGAGGTTTCCCCCTCGAAGAGGCTTGTGATTATTGAATGTATTTATGTTCCTTTGTAATATACTATGTTGCATTTTCATTCAATCACAATATTGTTAATTTCTAGATTTTTCTTCTATTCTTATTACAAAATTATCTGATTGTATTTTCAATTTATTGCTATTTTCCTAAAAGTGGTATCAAAGTGATTTTCAAGGTTGCATCTTGCTATAGTACAAATAACTCATATTTTGCCATTTTGACTACTAGATATAAATTTCTCGTGTTTTCATTTTTTTCCTATTTTATTACTATAAAAAAATAGCCATTTTTTTCTTACATTAGTTTATTAGGTTAGAAAACCTATGTTGGGAGTTTTAAAATATCACAAAGGATTTATCATTATTGGCTAAGCTAGATTAACCATAGTGTCCAGTGAAGTGAGAGACGATTAGGCTCCAATACCTAGGCCTTGGATCACACCCATATATATAATTGAGCACACACATATCTTTGGATATATCAGGAGACCCCCTTAGGATTAGGATAAACCTTTAGCCCTAGAAATATTATCAATAATGTATTTTCCATAGTGTGTCGAACACAATATTTGTCTATCAGAGAGGCAGGTAGTGTGCTCAAGGATATGCATGGAACCCTCCTTAACTAGTGGCATAAAATATTGGTTTGATCCCTATCATTTTTCACTACAATATAACAGAGGGCTATGGGTAGTACACACACCTTGGCCTAGTGTTACCTTATTTTTAACATACTCAAAATCCTAACCATAAATTTGAGCATAACCCAAAGACTACACCTAAGTATGGTAAATGCTAGCAACATAGGAATATAGTGACCAGTTGTGAAATGAAGAGTATAAGGGAAATTATCAAGGTAGTTGTTAGGGTAGGACAATCATCAAGACAAAGTCAGAAGTAGGGCAAAGAAGAAATTAAAACTTTTTAGGGGAAGAAGACTTGATGAGAACATTAGATAAGACATGAATATAATGAGATCAAAAAATTGTAAAGCAAACCATTATCTATGCTAGTATGAGTGCAAAAAGTACCCAATCCATAGAGCAAGTCATTATCAGTAAAAAAAAATTATTTATAGATCAAGTTGTTATTAGTATTAAAAAATTAGCGTGCATAGTAGCAACTTATAGTCTGGTAGTAATCTATAGAATAAAAATTGTAGTTGGATATCCATGCTAAAATGCCTAGTCTACAATTTCGTAATAGGTCATTTTAAAAAAATTGTAGTTTGGTGATAGTTCAAGAAAAAATCCCATAGTTTGGAAGCAATCTGAAAGTTGTAATTTGTTTATAAAGAGATAAGTCTACATTTCGGTCATAGTCCAAAAATAAAATCTACAATTTGAAGGTAATTCATTAAAAAAATCCAATTTCCACAACTTCAACAGAGAAAACGGTTAGAAGTATAGAAAACAACCAGTTTGTAGTTGATAAAAATTTTTCAAACAAAAAAATACAAAGGCTAGAAAATATATTTTTGAGACCTAGCCCAGTATGATGGTCTTATCATATTAATAATTTTGATATATAACACCCAATTTATTTTTGGACCATTACAAAAAATAGTAACCACCCAGGAATAACACTTTCTATTTTTAGTAAGTTTCACTTCACAAGTAAATGGTTGGAGGAACTAGAGGACACCAAAAGGGATAGAACAAAATGCAAAAACCCTTCTAGAAAAAATACATACTATAATTTCTAATCTTACCAATGAATTTAAATAGGTGAGGGATGAAGTATCACTTTTGAGAGGTGAACACATCAAATCCAAAGCTTTATTTGAAGAAAAATTCCTAGAGGTTAGGGACAACCCAAAGTTGTTTGAGCATCTTAACATTGAAAAACTAGGTGGTATTACCAACAATAAAGAGAAAGGAAACCATAAGGAAAATGAAGGTTGTCATTCTCTTTTTGAAATAGATACCCCATTTAAGATGCCTAAATTAGACTTTTCTAAGTTCAACAACAAGGACACTAATGGGTGGTTATATTGAGTAGATTAGTTCTTTAAACTTTATAATGTCCCTAAATATGTGTGGGTCACTATGGAATCTTTAAAATTTAAATCTAAAGCTTTACAATGGTATAAATAGTTACAAAAAATAACTCTTGACCCTTCTTGGGAATATTTTGAGTACTACCTGAGCAGTGCATTGGGAAGCTTTTGAGTACTACATGTGTTAGCTTTTGATAATGTAAGCTCCAGGAGAATGCAGTCATAGGATGCAAGATATGAAAAAATGTAAGATAATATAATTTTGTAATAACACTGAAATATACTATTAATGGAAAGTGATAGAAATATTACAATGGAGTATGGAGGAATGGACACTCCAGTATTGATGCTAAAGAACTAGATTGTACTCCATCACCAATCTATATGGTGACCTACTCACTAGATCTACTTGTAAACTAAAAATGAGAAACACCAAATAAAGTAATCTTATCAAAAAGTAAATCAACACAATATTGCAAAAAATGAATAATATTTTTAATATGGAACTTGGAGGAGCTTGGATCTCCAAAGTATACAATATATATTCCCCGAATATGGGGTTACAATATGCTTTATAGCATTTGATACAATGTTATAATGCTACAATGTTGAGGGTTACAAAACCCTCGTTCACAAGAATAGTTGGTGTCTTCAACACTCGTTTTCACTCCAAAAAAATTATAGGAGGGCTTGTGTATCCCTGCGGTTCCACCTAAGCTACAAAAATCTTCAATAATAGAGTTCTTGCACCTACAAACAAATCAACACAAAAAGGTCAATAGCACATGAGAGAGATCTATTTTGTGAGGTCATCTATAAAGATATATTTATAAAACCCTAGTGCTATAAAATATAAATTTCTTACAAAGATAAAAAATGTAAGATTTAATACAATAGAATATTTACCTTATCAAGAATGTTTGCTATTTTGATCTGTGTTCTTGTTATTATGATCTACAATAATTTTAAAATATAGGGTTACGCTGGTATCTATGTTCCTCCAATTGATCTAAAAATTTGTGGAGATGTTCTATATTTTATCAGGAACCTACCCTCAAAATTTTGGCTCAATCCAACTCTAGATGTGGGAGATATGGCTAAAATAGGTTGGGTAGTTTATGCATTCCTGCACAAACGTGGGTAGCATGATAGTTATTTTTGTCCTCCAAAAATACTAACTCCCAAATCCTTAACCACTCCACCGACTGCTCAACAAAAGTGCTTAATCCTTTTACTGCTCAACCTCATTCATGATAATGAGTGACCTTTTATAACTTGCCTTCCATATGCTAGGGTTTCGATGACATCAATGTGCGATCAAGATTAAAACATAATGGATGGCTAAGATTATAATATTTGCAATATGGCATGGATCAAGTCAAGTGGATGGTTGAGATTAGAATTTGATGAGTGATTGTGATTTTTTCATACATATATATATCTATATATATATTTATATCAAATATATAAATATAAATATACTTTATATTTATATATAAAATACAAATATATATATATATATATATATATATATATATATATATATATAAATATAAATATATATATATATATATATATATATATATATATATATATATATATATATATATAATGGGTGGATGTGATTGAATGATGTGGATGGATGACAAGTGGCTAGGATTTGGTGTCTATAGATACCCCTTTTTGTATCGCATTGTGTAAAACACAATGCGGTGCAAAAACAAGAGACATATGGTTTGGATGAAGCAACTTTCTTTCCTTGGAGCGTAAGAAGATCCTAAAGATAAAAAAAATGTGGGTGTAGCTTACCCCCTCAATTGGCGAATGAGTGAAGAATGAATATCATGAGCCAATTGATAAAAATGTGAATGTAAATGTAAGTTTAAATGTGTGTGTAGATGTATTTTGTTTTTTCTCCAAAATATGAAAGGGAGTCGTTGGAAATGTGGATGTAGATGTGATGTGAATTTCATGAAAGTGACATAGATGATGATGCAATGAGTGATTTTGTTTGCCAATGATGTGTGATGTAAATATGGTGTATTATATTTTTCCCAATAGATGCAAGGGTTTTTTAAAATGTGAATGTGAATGTGATGTAAAAGATGTATCCCAATGTGGGAAGTCAAAATCAAATTTGGTTGCCTCAAGTGTGGGGTGGTCCTATGTTGTTGAAGACTGTGCCTTATCACATCATTAAAATGCAAAGTTATAAAAATGCAAAATGACATAGGAAAATATAACAATTATAGTGATTTGTTGTGAGGTTACTTCCATTAGGAACCAATCATGCTACTGGTCCATGTCCCTAATGACTATCTGTGTAAAAGAGATGATGTATTAGAAGTTGTTCATTTTTCAAGCCCCAACGACCAAGGCCATTAATGATAGCATTTGAGAAAATTATTCTAAGCATATTCTCACTCAAAAATGAGGGACCAAATATAATTGGATTTTTAACAAGAGGATGTTGGATGATGGTCAAGTTTCCTTGTGGTAATCTATCCATCCTACCAAATTGCACGAATAGTCAATTGCTACAGTTGCCAAGTGAATAGGATAAACCACTAGATACGAGGTTCACTTGAAAAATATGAGTGGAATTGGAAAATATTGAATGGTAATGTATGGTATTGTGGATGATATGAATGATGTAAATGAATGCATATGGATTATGGGATGATTGGTGGATGAATATGATAATTTTTGAAGGGATTTAGATTGATTTGAAGTAATTTTGGGTAATTTTGTGAGTTTTGGTTGCAATCAATAATTAAAAACCCAAATCAATCCAAATTATCACAATATATTATGGGATGGTGAGATGTACATGTAGAATGATGAATGTGGTTGTTTTGTGAAATTTGGGGCCATTTTGAAGCTTTTGTAAGCAAGTTTGGTATTTTTGTGACTTTTGGTTGTAAATGAAAATGAAGTGTCCAAATTGATTGAAACCTTCACAAAACATGATGTGATGATGAAACAGATGCATGGATGAATTTTGGAGTGATTTTGTGGGGGAAGCTACATTTTTGGGCCTTGTTGGTCTTTTTGCAGCATTTTAGAGCTAGACACCGACCAACAACCACACCATGCATAATTTTTGGTAAGCGTCTGCCACCCTAGAAATGTAAGGTAGCATTTGAGTGTACAAAAAATAGCTATAAAAGTGCTACTAAAGTAAAATTGGATTCATTCTCGTATTTGTGAGTTCCAAAAGTTTCGTTTGAAAGAGAGTGAGTGATTGAGTGGAGTGTGGAGGAAAGAAGTGATGGCAATGGAGGGTGTGGATGCACAAGTGGATGAGGTAAGTGCCCTTAGCAATCTTATTTATATTTGTAAAAAAATTTATTATGCAATGAATGTGATATTAATGTATTTACAATTGTGTTGTTGCAATTGTTAATCTTGGATGCTCGACATCGACTCTTTCCCATTATACAAGGGGTGAGAAAAGCCTTGCAGAAGGCCAATTGGGATAAGTTGGAGGGGATGGGATTGGATGGAGTAGCATGGATTGAGGTGGTACAGGATGTGGTGATAGTGAATTAATATGCTAAGGTTGATTAGCTATGGGTGGAGTTGGTAGCAGGTGGAGGTAAGGATGCGATAGCAAGGCTCCAGGAAAAGTTGAGATAGAGGGACTCTCATCAGAGGTATGATGCATTATGACTTTGTTCCTATGAGGCATATATCCAGTATTTAGAGGATCTATGTATGCAACACCACATTAGGCTACTAGATAAACCCTCTTCCTCTATAGCGGGCTCTGTTAGGCGTAGTGACTCTAGGTCTCTATTGGGGTCACAGGGGTCCTCCTATAGGTGTTAGCTAGTGCTTAAATGTAATTTTTGTATATGATCCTTGGTGCCCCATTGTATATAGCCTTTGAGTATTTATTTTATATGTGATTTTATATATGTATATATATATGGCTTTTACTTTTGAGTTATGAATTTGTGTGAATGTGTGTTTGAAAGCAAATAGATGGTAATGTAATAATTATGTGTGTGTGATATAAAATTAACTAAAGTACTAATGATCATTTGTAGTTTAGATTTTTGCTTGACCATATTGATCATTTTTGTTTAATCAGTGGCACAAAAATGGTGGTATGTGAAATGGAAGACTCATGTAATGTTATGTATGTTGATATGAATGATTGATTGTTTTGCAGAGACTCAAACATACTAGTGATTTCAACCAAACTCACTAATTTCTGTCTAATTTATCTAAGACAAAATATGTGTGTAGTTAAATTTTAAATTACCAATCAAGAGCATGGTAGTGACTCAAGGTAAAAAAGAATCAATGTGTGTGCAAGTGATTTCATTAACTCATCTTGAGTAAATTGAGATAAAACCTGTCATGGAGAATATCTGGAAGCTAATTTGTCCTTATGTGCAGTCAGAGGTCTTTCAAGAGAGGCATGTCACCATGCATGAGCATACTCCAATTCCATTCAAATGTCTATACCCTGAGTGGATATTAGCTCCATAGTTTAATTATCTAATATCTAACTTTGGGGGTTCGGACTACCTAACCATCTGGATGGAAATGTAGTTCTATCCTTACGACTTGTGGATCTATGGTGTGTGATTTGTAAAAGAGTTAGAGCTTTGGGAAATTAGATTCTCAACCAAGATATGATGAGAATTTAACCCTATCCTTACTACTCATTCTTTTGTTTGGAAGTGTGAGTAGTGATGAGAACCATTGTTTTTTATTTTTGACTATTTGTATAATGGGACAAATAGAGATAACTTTTTCACTTCGAGGTTCAGCCCAATCATGGTATTATATCTATTTGATACAAGATGTTTTTAATATATGTGAGATGTGCTTGGTTTAATAGTATTAGAGTCAAATCCCATTATTCAAGATTTTATTTAGTGAAGATGTGACTTGGTCCTAGAGATAACTCGATACGTATTGGAGGTTTGCTTGAAACACTAGGAGTGGTTGAGTGATCGTAAAAACCTAGGGATAATGAAAATATATTTTAAAAATGGTAAACTGACTTGCAAAGTGGTGTAATGAAATGTATGTGAACTTGGGGGTGCCCCTGATTAAGGAAAAAAATTTATTGGATCAATAATTGTCTAAACTTAACAAATGACCCCTAATGTGATGGATGAAATGCACTGAAATGACAATGAATATGTTTGTGTGATGTGGAAGTGTGAAATGCAATGTGTATGGATGATGTTTTTGTGTATTAGCTATGTATATATGTACATATATGTAAATCACATTAAGCATAAAATGTGCTCTCAAGTGGATGATATTTAGTGGCTCGGTATCTTCTACTCCCCTAGACTAGAAAGCCTATATGGTTGGAATGAACCTTGGATAGTAGCAAGCAACACATGTAATGCAAATTAAAATACCATGCAAGTGCAATGCACAATATTTTTGTTTTTTTTTATTTTCTTTTATTTTATTTTTTTGAATATTTACATATATTAAAAAATATTTTGGTGAGGTGGATGAATGAAGTAGAGGTGGTGGTTCACCAATTGGTTCAGCTTGCTCCCTTGGGAGAAGTAAATAGAAACTTAATTGGTGGATGGGGAATATTCTAAGGTAATCCTCATCCTATTTAGTGAATGGAGTGATAGGTGTTTATTCCTCTTAGGATTAATTACAATCTATCGATATGATGTCGTAGTCATAATAGAATTCCTCCTCAAATTCATCATTGTGGGTGGTTTCTTCTTATGAACCTAAATGAAGGCTTTTAAAAAATTGTTCAAAAGAAGAAATGGTGGGATGGGAATTATATCCTAAACCTAAATGGTCACACGCTTCTTGATATGAAGTTTTGATGATCTCGTGCATGCCTTGTTCATATCTTCCTAGGTCGTATCCTTACCAATTGACTCGGTAAAAGTAGCATGAAGGAAAACTCATCATATGATGTATATTGGAAAGGTTTGGTTGTTTGGGTTCATCTAGGGAAGGTGGATAGGATGATGAATCAATCACCCCATACATAAAATTTATTCTATTAGGTATTGAACCCATATTTTACACTGCTCCTATGGATAGGGGTGGGTTGCATGGGTGACCATAACCCTTATCGGTTTGGATATTTAGTGGTGTAATAGTGATGTCTTGGACCACATATTTATTTATGCTAGGATTAGTGAGGTGGATTGCAACTTGGAATGATGTGGATGTGGATGGAATGTATGTGGATGCGAAAGGCTCATGGTTGGCTTGTGACTCAGGTAGTGGGAGGGATGTATGGTCAAATGGTATCTCACAATATGTTAAGTCAACTTGTGAGACATCTACTGATGTGGATGAAGATGGGTGTGGTTGAGGTTTTGTTAAATGGTTTATTATATTGATGTAGGTGGAATTATAGTGGATGTTGATGTTAATTATGGAGAGTGTGGATTGGGATCGACCACATGTACATGTATCCAAATGTGATGAATGTGGAGGTGTAGAAATAGAAGCCTGATGTGGGTTGGTGATGGGTAGCTCCTCAAGACTTTGAGCTTTAGATAAAGAAATGGTGGATGATGTATATTATGGTGTTAGTAATAGGTGGATTGATCGATGTGTGGTTTCATAGGGATTTGAGATAAAATTTCAATACTTAAGCAATTCGATGTCTGCTGGTATGCAATGTATTTTACCCTCATGTACATATTTTAAACATTGATATAGAATTGAGGGAACACATCTCATCTACCTAATCCAAAGGTGTCCAAGTAGTACATTGTAATCCATGGACCCCTCCAAGATGTGGAACATGGTGTGCAACATTTTTACCTCCACTTCTATAGGTAAAACGACAGTGCCAGCTATGGAACAAAGATCATCATTGAATGCTCTTAGGGTGAATGTGGATTTGGTAATGTGGGATGGCAAAATAGTGAGATGTTGGAGGGTATATGTGGTGATGATATTAATGGAAGACCCAATGTTAATTAACACTCATTTAAAAGGCTTCCTATCAACTTGAGCCATAATATGTAATGGAGGGTCCACCACTTCTAATGACATTGATTTAATTTCAAAGTCATAAAATGTAATGGAAGGCTCCATACACGTGCGAATACTCCCTATAAAATTGTTGAAGGCATTAGTGTCTTGGGAATGTAATTCAATGGATTTTAGAATTTCCATTAATATCTCACAGTGTGGGGGATATTGTTGAATTAACTCATAGATTGATAGTTTGGTTGAAGGCATTTTGAGGCTAGTTGTCAGCCAACTGCTTAATGAAATAATGGGTCTTTGTGAATGGTTTGAAGGATGGATTGGTTGATATGGAAAAATTGGAATATGAATTAGCTAGGATGAATTGGAAGAGAAATATATGGCTAGTGGTGGAATGATAGGTTATGGTGACACACTTTCTTGAGGTGCTAGAGGAAACTAGACTTTCTATTGTTGTTCACTTTGTCTACTGGTGCTTCTTTGTACTTGCATAACTACATGAATAGCCCCCATAAAACCTTGATATTTTTGTACATGGTTGACCTGATTAGGAGGAGTCTTAATGTTTGACTCTCCTATTGTCTATTATTGTTCCTCATTATGAGGAAGTGATGTTTGGTATATTCTAAAGTGTTGGTTTTGTTGAGCCAAGGGACTATCAACCTTTATGACCCCTAGCTCTATCAAATATTGCACCATGTGTTTAAATGCCCAAAATTTGTTAATATCGTATCCTTTATGTCAATGAAAAGGATAAAACAAGTGTTCCTTATAGTCCCTATCTTGGTTAACTTGATCTTTTGGTATAATTTTAGGTAAGACAATAGCATTGGTGTCATACAACCTACAAAAAATGGAGACGTATGATTAATATAAAGGTGTGAAAATATGATCTTATCAAATAAATTATCGATGTTGGTGAGTCTCCATAGTTGGAACTATGGTGTGAGGTTGGTGAGGTGGGGAAACCGCTTGATAATTGGTTTATTGTGGTTGTTGTTGCATGGGTTGTTTCTATTATTGATTCATTACTGATTGACTCAGGACCACTTGATTTACTTGATTCAACTTAGATTGGCTAGAATAAATTCCTTTTGATTAACCCTTATTCTATAATTATTTCTCTTAGGCTTTATATCACCCTCTTGAATTTTGATCTCTTCAATGAGATGGACTTGAGAGAGAGTCTCATCGAATGTTCTATATTTTTATAGTTGTAATAGCAAAGATATGGGTTTTAAGCAACTCCTTGTGAACATTCAGGTTAGATCTTCCATTGCTAGGGAGAATGAAAATTTAGTGATAACAACCCTCCAATGATTTCTAAAATCATAGACTGACTTTTCTTCAAATTGTCTTAAGTTTTATAATTCATTCAATGTGGTCTTCTTTTGAACATTGAGGGAAAATATCTCCAAAAATTTATCTTCTAGCTGTTTAAATATAAAAATTTATGGTGAGGTAGATGGTTATACCAATCTTGAGCATCTCCCCACAATATCTAAGGAAATGTTCAAAGAATCAAAGCATCTTGATCTGGGATCTAGAAACATGAGTGTATAAATATTCTAATGTGCTTTCGAGGGTCCTTAGTTCCTTTAAATTTGTAAAATTTTAGTACTATGAAGTCTGCTTGATATGGCGGTGATGGTACCAAAAAATAGATTGGTTGATTGACTATCTCAAAGTGGGCTTCTAGTACATCATACCAGGAGTATGCCTAATCAAGTTGTCAATATGTTGTTGCATTGCCAAGATTTTAGGGTCTTCCCCATATGTGTGGAAGCCCTAAATTTCTTGTTGATTATGCTGAGATGGAATGTATGAAGTGATGATTTGGTGAGATGGATTGTGATGTTGATGACTTGAAGTGTTGAAGGAAACTTGATGATATTGAGCATGTTGTATTTTATGATGATATGATTGATGTTGGTTAAATGGATATGAGGTTTGAGGAATATGGATCTGCTGGGTTGTGAAAGAGGGATTGATGTGAGTGAATGGGGGTGTGGGTATATTAACCTGAGAAGAAGGTAATACCTAATATAAATCAGGCGTGAAATAGGATTGGCTTGAGATGAATTGGGGCTTGAAATCTACTATATGTTATTGTTGTTGAGGGCAAGAACGAGCACATTGTTGACCCATAAGCAACTAATTAAGGTGTTGTCATGCTTTTTGTATGAAAATATCTAAAGCATATTAGGTATTTATAATAGAAATATATGGAGGTGAGGTATGAATGTTAGCCATGTTGGTGGAATTTGGTGGAGGATAAATTGCAAAAGGAATTGCAATAGAATTAGGGGTAATGGATGGAATAGTGGATGAAATCTATGAATCAACATTGACTTGTGCTTCATAGAATGTATTGGAATATGAGGTAGTGCAGTTAGATGAAATGGAAGTGGTTTCGCTGAATTATGGTGGATGAATATGGTATGAAGGGGCGGATGTGGCCTCAAAAAGAGGGTTGGTATAAACTTGGATAATGTTGGTGTATTGTGGGTGCACAAATACCTATTGAAAATAATGAACTTGGTTGTGTGGAAGGTTAATTTTCTCTAAGATAGGTCTAGTTGATCTTAAATAAGTATTAGCTTTATCCATATCTATGTATGTGATGTAAGTTTTAGTAGTTGTGGAAGGCTCGATCTTTGGGATAGAAGTGTGAATAGTCCTTTCCATCACATTTACATTTGAATTAAACACAAAATATGAAGGTAAAAAAAAAAATCATAACAATTTATTTGTATCACACTTGCAGGATTAGCCATAGAAATGGCTAGAAAAGAAGTGATGCACTCCATGGATGAAGTGGATTGACTGGTGGATGCTTGACTCATGATTTTGGCTTGGATTCGATTTGAATGTGGAAAATGTGTGTGAAAATGTGGAAATCTAATGGAAAGCATACATAATCAAACAAGCAATTAAATCCTAAGTCTTGCAATAGTGTTTTTGAAACTCTCTTTTTTGTTTTTGTTTTGTGTGTTCTAATGTATGCCTAAGCCTAACTTGCTATGCAGGATGTAATCCTATGGTGGATGGAAAATAAGGATTTTCTAGTGATGAAATTCAGAAAAATATCTCACGGGTTGCTATGGTATCTATGGGGCACGACCACGGATGGAGATGAAACCCACCGTCACTAGTCTTGATCAATAGTTGGTGATGAAATCCAACGTATTGATGTTTAAAGTGATGAATTCTCGTGTGTGATTATTTTTAAAATTTTAGTTGTCTATAGTGTTTAAACAGTGCCAAGAAACCCTCTTTTACTCATCTAAGCTAGTAACCAAGGACATTAATACCAAGTTCCCTCAAAAGAACCTAGGCTACACTGCTTAAGATACATCCTAAATCATCAAGGGACTCCAATAGTGGAGGTTGCACTTAGCTCTTCCACTTTGAATCATAAAGTGATTCCAAAAGTGGGAATATGATCGAATATCAATGGCTAGTTCCAACTTAAACGAAGAAAAGGTGGGAGAATTTAGCCTAAAAATATAGCTATTTATGCTTTATTTTTGTTCATTGCAAGCAACACTCAGGTAAAAGTAAAACACCACAAACAACAAAAAATTTAAATTTATTATGATGTGTATTTTGATGCAACTAGTGTGGATGCACAAATGCAAATCTACCCTATGTGTAGACTATATGAAAATATGTAAATGCCTAAAATACAAAATGCTTTGCTTTTTAAATGGAAAGTAAATATTTATTTTCAATTTTACTTTAAAAAGCAAGAAAAATGGAAAATAGAAATGGGGTTTTGATCCAGAATTACCAGGAAGCCTACATTTTTTTTCTTCCCAACACTCCTAAATGTGGTGCAACCACAGATCAAATTTTGTTGCTCCCAGAAACCCTAGTTTCATGAATTTTGCATGATCAAATCTCTAAAAACTTGTAACATAAAAACAAAAAATGTAAGTCATATTGATAAGGTTTATTAAAATGAAAAACCCTTAGGGGGTCCCACCATGATCATAATTTTCTAAGCTAAAAATGAGCAACACCAAATAAAGCAATCTTATCAAAAGTAAATCAACACAATATTGCATAAAATAAAGAATCTTATTAATATGGAATTGGGGGAGTCTGGATATCCAAAGTGTACAATATATATATATATATACCTTGAATATGGGGTTTCAGTATGTTTTACAACCTTTAATACAATTTTACAATATTGAGGATTACAAAACCCTCATTCGCAAGAATAGTTGGTGTCTTTAATGCTCATTTTCACTTAAAACAAATTATAGGTGGGCTTGTATAGCCCTATGGGACCAATTGGGCTGCAAAAACCTTTAATAACATAGTTCTTGCACATGCAAACAAATAAAAAACATAAAAATGTCAATAGTACATGAGAAAGCTCCACTATGTGAGGCCCTCTATAAAGATAAATTTATAAAATCCTAGTGCTGTAAATATGAATTTCTTACAAAGATAGAAAAGGTAATATTTAACAAAATAGAATATTTAACTTGTCAAGAATGTCTTCTATTTTGATCTATGTTCTTGTGCTTACGATCTGTAATCACATTAGAATATAGGGTTGTTCTAGGATATTTGTTGCTCCAATTGATTTGAAACTTTGTGAAGATGTTCTAGCATTTTTTAGGAACATACCCTTACAATTATAGCTCAATTCAACTATATATGATTGAGATACGGTTGAAATAGGTTGGGTAGTTTGTATAGTCCTAAGTAAACATGGGTAGCATGATAGATATTTTTGTCCTCCAAAAATCCTAACTACCCAACTCCTTAACTGCTCCACTGACTGCTCAACAAAATTTCTTAACCCTTTTACTGCTCAACCTCATTCATGAGAATGAGTTACCTTTTATAACTTGTCTTCCATATGCTAGGGTTTCGACGACACCAACATGTGGTCAAGATTAAAACATAATGGATGGCTCAGATGTGGCATGAGTCAAGTGGATGGCTGATATTAGATTGTAATGAATGGTTGTGATTTATTCATACATATATATTTATTTATATTAAATATATAAATATAAATATCAATATATATATATATATATATATATATATATATATATATATATATATATATAATGGGTAGATGTGATTGAGTGATGTGGATGGATGAAAAGTGACTAGGATTTGGTGTCTACACTACTACTATCTACATTGATATATAATCACTTGCTATGATGTCTTTTATATAGGAAGATTTATTCCTTGGCCAACACTCTACCTAGTTGTACAAGGGGATACCTTGCACATATACAACTTTTGCATTGACACTTGTGCATTAATTACATTAATTGAAGTAACTAGCTAACTATACCCTAAGGTAATCTTCTACTCTAGCTATGTACCAAAGGTGGTACATTTACATGACTCAAATGATGTAATATACTCTAACACCCCCTCGTATTACATTATTTGGGTATTGAAGACTTTAGTCTTCAATATGGATCTTCTCTTGAATAATCTTGAGCTTGATCTGGTCCTTCTTCTTATGCAATAGTCTTCATGTTATATCAATTGTTCCTTATTGTCAGACATCTTTTATGAACTAATGATCTCATAATTTTGCATGTTGCGAGTGGATCAGGGTTGCTTCATTTTTCTTTTGATTCTTTGTATGACTTGTTTCTTTGATCTTCATAAGTGTCAAGCTTGAACTGATTGTTCGTGGAAGCTTTTGAAATAAGATCTTGAAAGGAAAATGATATTTTCTTAATAAAGGAATAACATTGGTGTTGCCCTACCTAAAAGGTATTATCACAACTTGTCTTTAGGTGGATTAATTACTGTGGTTGATATTGTGGGTGCATTTATATTAATGAGAAGAAAAGGTTTATAACAAGTGGTATTAGAGCAACAATATTGGAAAAGGAAAAAAAAATATACGGTTTATAGAGATTATTTCAAGGGAGAAAATTTAATTTTGTCATACTTTTCAAGGAGCTATATCTTTTTTCAAGCAATCATATTTAGAATATTCTCACACCATCATGTAGATAATTCTGAGTACTATAAAAATGGTTGGTTATATAGTAAATTCTAAGTAATATTAAAGGAATTATGGCTATTTAAAGTTGGGCTATTGACATTATTTTTTGGTTACACAAAAAATCATCGAAAATAAAAAAATAATTCCTTTCAATATGGATAAGCAAATCAATTGCAATTTATTTTATTTTGAAGAAAATATATAGATGTTTATAGAAAGGAATATATGATATTTGAGGAATTCTATTTTTGAGAAATTATAATTTATTACACCCTAGTTGCTTTGGAAATTTTTCTAGGTTGAGGTGATGTAGTTGTCACTATTCATTGGAAAGGATGATATGGATGCTAGGAAATGGTGGAGAACTTTTAAATATCTAAAGTATCCTAATTTTTCATGGAAATACAATCTTAGTGATTCTTTACGAGAGGAAGCTTTATCCTATTATGTGAACTCTATTAGTGGCCATAATTTGACATACACATAAGAAAAAATTGAAGTTGCATTCTTAAGAAAATGGAAATTTGTGAAGAAGGATAAAAATATAGTTACTTTGATTGATGCACTTAAAGACTATGAAAAAAAATAAATGTCTTAAGGAAAAGAAAAAAAGAATAATTTTGGATGAGAATTTGAAGGCTAAGGGAACCATAGGTTTAGTGTCAGATAGGATAAAAAATTATCAAAAGGATTTGTTTAAATATAAAAATTCCATTTTGTAGGTTCATGGCTATATTTTGAGGGAATTTACTTTAGTCCTAGTAGGTATAATATTATTAATATTGCTTTTATAAGAGGTTGCAAGTTAAGGCAACACAAATTAAAGATATACAAATTGGGCATGTGAATGTCCATATTTTTGAAGATTTGAAGATCACCATAGATAAATATGTTTTACATTAAAATTTTTATGCTATTGACATGGACAATGTGGATATTATTTTATGTTATCCATGGATTATTTAGGTACTATTACCATTAATGTGCAAATTATGGTCATGAAGTTATGGTACAAGAAAAAATAAGATAACACTATATGACATTTCTCAATTTAAGGATCAAGGATTCAAGGAGAAACAAGAAATAATTATGGTTATATAAAAAGTTAAGGAACCAACAGAAGAATCAAAAATTAATTCTACAATATATGTAGTAGCAACATTCTAAAAAAAAACAACAAAATTCAAGGAAGCTTTGTTAGAAGAGCACATAGATACACAAAAAAAAGCACATGAGAGAATATTTTGAAGAAGAATTTAAAACAATAAAACAAAATGCTAAAGAAAAAAATAAAATAGAACATTTTGTTAAGATACAACATATTTATACCCACACCACCATAAGAAAAAACAATCTTAGAGGTAGGGATTAGGGTACTAATATTACCATGAATCTACATGGAGTTAGAAAGATGTCAAGTATGATAGTTTTAGGTAGAAAAACCATAGTAAATTTATATTTCAAAGTGGTGCAACAACATCATGGAAGAATAGGACCAATCATTGAGAATATCAAAGTAGAAAAATAGAAGCATGTATCAAACAAAGAAGTTATGGATATTCAAGTGGCACAATAGCAACTTGACATCATCATAGAATACCACTAATAAAGATTTCTGAAGAACATGAACTTATACTGAGAGGGGGGGTGAACAGTATAAGACTTAATCATTTAATAATTTTAAATTCAGATAGCAATGGCATCAACACAATATTAAACAAGACAGAAAGCATCACACATAGAAGACTCATTTTTAATGTGGTTCACCCAGAATGGTTAGGCTACGTCCACAAAAATTTTCTTTAAAAGTTTATTTCAAATTCTTTGGAAACCTTCCCAATTACAATATTTATGAGCCTCTGCTCAAGGGAGATACCTTCCCCTAACTATGCTCTGGCTGGTGATCCTCTAGAATACCTCTGCCTCTTCTGCCCTTAGCAAGTGGAACTCTATCCACAGAAGACACCTGTCTTCCCTGCTCTGGTTGGAGACCTCTGTCCTCAACTCTGTCACCTCAAAGCTAGTCCTTGAATTTGCACCAAAACACAGTCCTTCGGTCTGGCACAAATTGTCCTCTTCCTCTATTCTGCAAGACACAGTCCTTTCACTCTTATTACGTAATTACAGCTGCACTCGATCGAACATCGACCTTTGCACCTCTGTGCAAACTTAGTAGCATACAACACTCTACGATCGAACTTCTCACAGTGCGCATCAACTCGCCACTTCTGCACTATTTATGTTGTTATGGCTGCATCTCACACACTTCGCACGAATCGATTCGACTCGGTCTCTGTGCATCGCGGACTTTGCTTGTGCAACTTTGATTCTCCGATTCGATGTCCAAAACTCTCCAATCTGCCCTCCTTTTATAGAATACTTTTCACGATAAAAACTCTCAAACTTAGTCGGCTGCAAAACCCTACGCTGCGTTGGCCCAAATTTAACTCTGTCAGCTCAAAGTTAACTCTGTCCTTCAACCGCCTTTGGTTCTGTAGCTTTTCCTACAAAACTATAGCATGTCATGATATCGCAACACCTTTGCCTACCATGCACCTTCTTTTACCTACTGTCGTGAAATCGTGACACTTTTTGCCTTTGTCTGCCTTGACTGCGTCCTTGTCATGAAATTGTGACACTTCTATCTTTTGCTGATGTCATCTTCACTCCTGTCATGAAATCATGACACTTTAGACTTCATTGCCTTCTTCTTTGCTTTTGTCTTGAAATCACGATACATCTGCTTTTGCTGACGTCATCTTTAACTTTGTCGTGAAATCGTGACCCTTTTGTCTTCAAGGCCTTCCTCTCAGCTTTTGTCACAAAATCGTGACACTTTTGCTGCCTCGAGCTTCTTTCTGCCTTACACCCACGAAACTAGAACATGTCGCGAAATCGTGACACTTTTGTCTTCATAGCCTTCCTCTCTGCTTCTATCGCAAAATTGTGACACTTCTCCTATAGAAGACTTGCTTCCAGTTTTTGTCATGAAATCGTGACACTTTCTCCAACTCAATGTTGCCTTCTCAACCTATCACGAAATCATGACATTTTCTATTGACGCAAGCTTTCTCTTTTGCCTATCGCGAAATCATGACACTCTCTGCGTTCGTACGCTTTTTCTTCAACCTATCACAAAATCGTGACGCTACTCATAACAAACTCTTTCCTTTGCTGCATGTCACGAAATCATGATAGTTCTCACTTTGAGCTTTTCAGCATGTCACAAAATCATGACAGTCCTCACTTGACCTCTGCAGCATGCCACAAAAATGTGACAGTCCTCACTTGGAACTTTGCATCATGTCACGAAATCGTGACAGTTCCTGAACCACTTTCTCTCTCTTCAATCTTGTCGTGAAATCATGATAGTTCACACTGCGGACTCTCTCTTCTGCAACATGTCACAAAATCATGACATTTTCTCGTCGGTACAACCTTCTTTACAGAATGTCGTGAAATCACGACACTTTTCCTTCTCTACCTTCCTGCACTTTTCGAGACGCAAAAATGCGACATGTCACGAAATTGTGACACTTTCCATCTGCTCTTCTTCCCTGCCAACATGTCGCAAAATCACGACAGTTTTTCAACTTTTTCTCTTTCTTCCAGCATGTCACGAAATCGTGACTGTTTTGCCAAAAATTTCTCTCTCCTCAAACATGTCACGAAATCATGACAGTTTTGCCAGCACTTTCTCTCTCCTGAAACATGTCGCAAAATCACGACAGTTTTACCAACACTTTCTCTCTCCTAAAACATGTCGCGAAATTGTGATAGTTTTTCCAGCCGCCTGCATACTTTTTCTTACTTGTCTTTTTCTTGATCTTTTGCAACTGGGCTACTCCGATCTTCTTGGAAACTCACTGTCCAAACTGAAACCTTCATCAAAAACACATTCTGAGACATCAAAACAAATTGCTTCAAGAACTCTTTGACATCAATGACAACATTTACACTTAGAGCAAAGGCAATGTACCCAAGGTACCCAAAATTGCCAACAATCTCCCCCTTTGTCATTGATGGCAACCCTTAACTGAAAACATATCTCAAGAGCCAAAACTAAACCCTATTGATCCAACAACTAAGAATATGCAATTGAAGTTTTTGCTCCCCTTGACTTGAAACTCTCTTCTTCACATGAAGCTCTCCCCCTTCTTCATATCTCTCCCCCTTTGTCATCAATGGCAAAGGGCCACCTTTGGGACTCGGGACTAAGAAAGAGCCTCTTGCCTTGGTCCCTCCCCCACCTCCTGATGAGGTGATTAATTCTGAGGTGAGAGTACAACTCCCAATTTCTCCCTTAGATACTCAAATGTATCTCTTGGAAGAGGTTTGGTGAAGATATCTGCAATCTACTCTTTAGTAGGCACATACTCTAGCTTGACTTGCTTCTCTTGCACTTTCTCCCTTAGAAAATGATATTTGATGGAAATGTGCTTTGTCCTTGAGTGCATTACTGGATTTTTAGAAATACTTATGGCACTTGTATTATCACAGAGAATGGAGATGGGTTGTTCATGCTTGACTTTGAAATCATCCAAGGTGGTTTTCATCCATAAAACCTGTGTGCACCCAGCCACTGCTACTATGTATTCAGCTTCTACTATAGATAAGGAAGCGAAGGTTGTTTCTTACTTAACCAAGAAACCGGACTCTTTCCCGGAAAGAATGCTCCACCACTAGTGCTTTTCCTATCATCAATACCGTCTGCCCAATTTGCATCTGTATAAGCTGTGAGGGTGAAATCATCACCTTTGGGATACCAAAGCCCAAAGTCCATAGTTCCCTTCAAATATCTAAATATCCTCTTGACTGCTATAACATGAGATTCTTTTGGAGCTGCCTGAAATCTTGTAACTAATCCAACGACCTGCATGATATTCGATCTGGTAGCTGTACTGTATAGTAAACTGCCAATCATAGATCTATACAACTTCTGATATGCCGTTGGAGATTCATCATCTTTACTCAGATTGCACCCTGTAATCATAGGAGTACACACGGGTTTGCTGTCCATCATCCCAAATTTCTTCAACATTTCTTTGATATACTTTTCCTGAGAGAGAAATATACCATCTTTTGATTGCGCAATCTAAAGCCCTAAAAAGAATGACAGCTCTCCAATCATAGACATCTCGAATTCCTTCTACATGGTGTTGGCAAAAACTTTGCACATCTGAGTATTATTTCCCCCAAAAATAATATCATCAACATAGACAACTATGATCAACATATCATCACCTTCATTCTTAATATACAAGTTGCTATCTGCCACGCCTTTCTTGAAACCTTGTTCATGAAGATACCCGTCAAGTCTTGAGTACCAAGCCCTGGGTACTTGTTTTAACCCGTACAAGGCCTTTTTTAGTTTACATACATAGTCTGGCTGTTCTAAGAGAGACACTGCTTCTGGATGTTCTATGTAGACTTCTTCATTCAACACCCCATTTAGAAAGGTTGACTTTACATCCATTTGCAAAACTTTGAAATATTTGAAACTAGAAAGGGCCAAAAACATTCTGATAGCTTCAAGACGAGCAACAGACACAAACGTATCCTCGAAATCAACACCTTCTACTTGAGAATAACCTTTACAAACTAACCTAGCTTTGTTTCTGACAATATTTCCATCCTCATTGAGTTTATTTCTGAAAATCCATTTTGTGCCAATGACATTCTTGTCCTTAGGTCGAAACCAAATCCCAAGTTTCACTTTTCTCTATTTGATTTAGCTCTTCATCCATTGCTTTTATCCAAAATTTATCTACACATGCTTCATTGAAATCTTTTGGCTCAATCTAAGACAATAAAGCAACATTCGTAGAATCATGTGAAGGAATGACTCTTCTTCTTGTTTTCCTGCTATTTGGATCACCAATGATCAAGTCTTTGGGATGATGTTTTTGAACATACCGTGAAGGAGTTTTGGGAAGCATTTGTTGTATTTCCTCTTCTTCATCTGAAGCCTCTTTGAATTCTTCTTGATAGATTTCATCACCTAGTTCCTTGAATGGTTCTCTTATCCATGTCTTTTCATCTACTATTACATTTATGCTCTCTACAACAGTATGAGTTCTTTTGTTGAAACATCTGTAGGCCTTGCTTCTGCTGGAATATCCAAGAAAAATTCCCTCATCACACCTAGGATCAAATTTTCCCAAATTCTGATCTTCCCTTCTGATGAAGCACTTACTCATGAACACTTTGAAGTGTTTTACTATAGCTGGCCTTCCTTTCCACAAATCATAGGGAGTTTTATGATGATTGACTCTGAGTTGAGCCCTGGTGATGATGTAAACTACTGTGTTGACTGCTTCTCTCCAAAATCCATTTGAAAGTTTTGACTCATTTAACATAGCTCTAGCCATATTTTCAATAGTTCTGTTTTTCCTTTCAACTACTCCATTTTGTTGAGGAGTTCTTGCTACTGAATATTCTCTTTTGATTTCGTGTTGTTCACAGTATTCCAAAAATTCATTTGAAGTGAACTCTCCTCCTCTATCTGATCTTAAGCATTTGATTCTCTTGTCAGTCTCATTTTCAATCATTTCTTTAAAAGCTTTAAATTTTTCAAAAGCTTGATTTTTCTTTGAGAAAAGTAACCCAAGTCATTCTAGAATAATCATCTATAAATAGCATGAAGTAGCTATCTCCCTGAATGCTCTGAGTTCTGGTGGGGCCACACAAATCAGTATGAATAAGATCCAATGGTTTGGAAGAAGTATACCCTTTTGATTTGAAACTGGTTCTGGTCTGTTTACCATGTTGACAAGGACCGCAAATGATGTTATGGGGCCTTTTTATTTTAGGCAAGTCTCTGACTGCTTCCTTGTTACTAATACTGACAAGATTATCAAAACTCAAATGTCCCAATCTTTTATGCCATAACCAACTCTCATCTTCTTGAGTTATAAAACACTTTTCCCTTTTTATCTCACTTAGCATGTAAAGATTGTTTGGAGTCCTTGTAGCACTAGCAATGAGTTTTTCATTTTTTTCTTTACTTATCTCACATCTATTTGAAAAGAAAGATACTATGTGCCCTTGATCACAAAGTTGACTCACACTAAGAAGATTATGTCTTAGGCCTTCTACATAGAGCACATTCTTTGTTTTGGATTTCCCATCCAAACTAAGAGTCCCTTTACCACAGATTTTTGCGGACCTGTTATCTCCAAAACTGACTGTTCCTCTCGTTTGTTTCTTTGAAAACCAAAAACTTTTCTTTTTCACTAGTCATATGTTTTGAACAACCACTATCAAGATACCATTTTTCTACTTTGTCTTGAGCATGAAAAGCAGTTTGAACTATCATTGACTTAGATTTGATCTCATTCCTCTTTTTAGTGAACTCAAAGCTAAATCTATTCAAACTGCACATCCTTGCTATATGCCCAAAATTCTTGCACTTGTAACACATGATATTTTTATTCATAAGAGGTGCAAATGATTTAAAATTTTCCTTACTATGGCTATTCAGAGATTTATTGCAATGCATAGCTATGTGACCAAATTTCTTACAGGAAAAACAATAGCCATGGAAGGTATTATGTAACTTTGTTTTGATGCCTTGGATGATTGTTCTTCTTGCGATCAATTGGAATCCACTGCTCTTCAGGATGAAGATTGATCTTGCTCAAAGACCCTGTTTCATGAATGGTGATACCATCCTTCTTTTCACATGGAATATTCTGTCTGAGAGTCAACTGTTCCAACTTCACTCTAAGAGACATAATTTCTTCTTCTAGTTTCTCACAATCAACTTCCTTTCCTTTTAGAGCCTCTGTTAGAACCTGTTCAACCTTCTTTCCTTCTTCAGCTAGAATTTTGAAATCTATAACACTTTGAGACAATTCTGATCTTGCTATTTCTTCTTCCTGACATTTATGCTTGAGAACAGAATTCTCTTCCCTAAGTTTCTCAAGCTTTCTTAAGGCCAAGAAGAATTCACTTTTGAGATCAAACTCAACCTCTTCATTTCTTTCTAAAATTATATGTTCCTCTGATAGATCCTTCTCCAAGATGTTAGGCTCTTTCTAGAGTGACTCGCTCTGATACCAATTGAAGAACATGAACTTATACTGAGAGGGGGGGTGAACAGTATAAGACTTAACCATTTAATAATTTTAAATTTAGATAGCAGTGGCATCAACACAATATTAAACAAGACAAAAAGCATCACACATAGAAGACTCATTTTTAACGTGGTTCACCCATAATGGCTAGGCTACGTCCACAAAAATTTTCTTTAAAAGTTTATTTCAAATTCTTTGGGAAACCTTCCCAATTACAATATTTATGAGCCTCTACTCAAAGGAGATACCTTCCCCTAACTCTGCTCTGGCTGGTGATCCTCTAGAAGACCTCTACCTCTTCTGCCCTTAGCAAGTGGAACTCTATCCACAAAAGACACCTGTCTTCCCTGCTCTGGTTGGAGACCATTGTCCTCAACTCTGTCACCTCAAATTTGGTCCTTGAATTTGCACCAAAACATAGTCCTTCGATCTAGCATAAATTATCCTCTTCCTCTGTTCTACAAGATAGTCCTTTCGCTCTTATTATGCAATTACAACTGCACTCGATCGAATATAGACCTTTGCACCTCTGTGCAAACTCAGTAGTATACAACACTCTACGATCGAACTTCTCACAGTGTGCATCAACTCACCACTTCTGTGCTATTTGCGTTGTTATGGTTGCATCTCATACACTTCGCACGAATCGATTTGACTCAGTCTCTGCGCATCATGGAATTTTCTTGTGCAACTTCAATTCTTCGATTCGATGTCCAAAAATATCCAAGCAACCCTCCTTTTATAGAATACTTTTCATGATCAAAACTCTCAAACTTAGTCGATTGTAAAACCCTATGCTGCGTCGGCCCAGATTTAACTCTGTCGGCTCAAAGTTAACTCTGTCCTTCAACCACCTCTGGTTTTGTAGCTTTTCCTACAAAACTATAGCATGTCACGATATTGCGACACCTTTGCCTACCGTGCACCTTCTTTTACTTGCTATCGTGAAATCGTGACACTTTTTGCCTTTGTCTGCCTTGACTGCGTCCTTGTCGCAAAATCGTGACACTTCTATCTTTTGCTGATGTCATCTTCACTCCTATCATGAAATCATGACACTTTAGACTTCATTGCCTTCTTCTCTACTTTTGTCGCTAAATCATGACACATCTACTTCTGTTGACGTTATCTTTAACTCTGTCACAAAATCATGACCCTTTTGTCTTCAAGGCCTTCCTCTCAGCTTTTTTCATGAAATCGTGACACTTCTGCTGCCTCGAGCTTCTTTCTGCCTCACACCCGCGAAACTGGAACATGTCGCAAAATCACGATACTTTTGTCTTCATAGCCTTCCTCTCTGCTTCTGTTGCAAAATCGTGACACTTATCCTATAGAAGACCTGCTTCCAGTTTTTGTCATGAAATCATGACACTTTCTCCAACTCAATGCTGCCTTCTCAACCTATCATGAAATCATGACATTTTCTGCTGACTCAAGCTTTCTCTTTTGCCTATCATGAAATCATGACACTCTCTGCGTCCGTACACTTTTTCTTTAGCCTATCACAAAATCATGATGCTACTCATAACAAACTCTTTCCTTTGCTGCATGTCGCAAAATCGTGATAGTTCTCACTTTGAGCTTTTCAGCATGTCACAAAATTGCGACAGTCCTCACTTGACCTCTGCAGCATGCCACAAAAACACGATAGTCCTCACTTGGAACTTTGCATCATGTCGCAAAATTGTGACAATTCCTAAACCACTTTCTCTCTCTTCAATCTTGTCGTGAAATCATGACAGTTCACACTGTGGACTCTCTCTTCTGCAACATGTCGCAAAATCGTGACATTTTCTCGTCCATACAGCCTTCTTTGCAGAATGTCATGAAATCATGACACTTTTCCTTCTCTACCTTCTTACACTTTTCGAGATGCGAAAATGCGACATGTCACGAAATCGTGACACTTTCCATCTGCTCTTCTTCCCTGCCAACATGTCGTGAAATCATGACAATTTTTCTAGCTTTTTCTCTTTCTTCCAGCATGTCGTGAAATCGTGACTATTTTGCCATAACTTTCTCTCTCCTCAAACATGTTGCAAAATCACGACAGTTTTGCCAGCACTTTCTCTCTCTTGAAACATGTCACGAAATTGCGATAGTTTTGCCAGCACTTTCTCTCTCCTGAAACATGTCGCGAAATCATGACAGTTTTTCCAGTTGCCTGCATACTTTTTCTTACTTGTCTTTTTCTTGATCTTTTGCAACTGGGCTACTCTGATCTTCTTGGAAACTCACTGTCCAAACTGAAACCTTCATCAAAAACACATTATGAGACATCAAAACAAATTGCTTCAAGAACTCTTTGACATCAATGACAACATTTACACTTAGAGCAAAGGCAATGTACCCAAGGTACCCAAAATTGCCAACAATTTCACTTAGATGGAGGGATGATCAAGATTGGTACCGATTGTTAACATTGCTTAGAAAATCATATTGTTTAGGTTTTTCTTATTTTTTGAGGATGAAACATTTGTAAGGAGAGTGGACTGATATGGTACATAAGTATAGAACTATGGAGGGATGATATTATATTGTATAATAGTATTATGGATAGTTTCCATGGGTAAAACATAACCTAAGGTTGATTATATTATAATAATGAGTGGGATAAGGGTTTAGCAGTCAACCTCCCAAAGTAGTATTAGATATGGGTATATAAAAAGGGATATTGTCATTGTACTCCTTACCTAGTTTCTCTTGATGCTTGGCTCATGGAGACTCTCATCTTGGGAATTTTGGATGTTTTTTTTTAAGGAATGCTTGGTGTCCCTCCTAAGGGTTTTCTCTTCTTGTGGGTTTTAGTGTGGTGATTTTCTATATTAGTTTGGGATCTTTTTTTATGAGATAAGGTTGATGTCACTCATTTTCATGATGGACTATCCTTAGCGGAAGTGTTGCTGTTTCTACTAGGTTACTATCCACAGTTATAAATGTATTGATCATCAAAATTAGATGCATTGTCACCATTAGAAAGTGTTATGCTAATATTGGTAATTTATGTTTACTAGTGGGTTTGTGCTCCTAAGACTTCCCCATGAACACTGACTATGATTTCTATTTCAATGCAGATTAGGATTGATGTCAAAAGCACAAAGGCCTCAACTCATACAATGCACGCAAAATTTTAATTTGTGGATCATTGGTTTGTGTAAGGGGGGGGGGGGGGCTAACAAAGATGCTCCATATGTAAGAAAATCAAATGCTTTATCTCAATATTATGTTGGCTTCTTTGGTTTCCTCTTAAATTGTTGAAATTCAAGCCTATAATTTCATTTGATCCACCCGTAAGTGAAATATTTAAGTATTTTTTTATCTAATAACTTTGATAAGGTAAATATTATAATAAAAATAACATTAATTTGTGATGAAAGCCACGTGTTAGATATAAATGATGTTAATAAGAAAATGTAAAATTAATGAATCTTTCATCCATATTTTTTGGACAAAAATTAAGATTTATTTTTTAATAAACTATGTGTGGGTTTTGGGGCCGTTGCAACAAAGCTTTGCTCTATTGATTCTAATAAGTTAATTAAAGCTCCCATCTTTATCTTTCTTCAAAGATTTCTTTTTTTTTAATAATAAAAAAACAGCCCATGACACATAAATCCAATAGTAAAAGAATCCCAAAAAAGAAAATTAGTTGATTATTTTTCTTGAAAAATTCTTCCTCCTTTAAAATGACAAAAGATTTAAAATTTAATTATTATAATTATATATTTAAAATTATTATGTATTAATTAATAGTTTACTATTATTTTATTTTGAACTTAAAAAAAAACAATAAATGATAAAAGTTTTCTAATTAAAATAAAACACGTAGAATTTGTTTAATGTGAATTGGATTCAAACTATAATAATATAACTATCCCACTTTAAAAAAATCGAATTCCAATACCATCTTTTCCAACACACTTTTAGGACCACAAAAAACTAGAATTTTAAACGTGCACACAACCCTAAAAAGCACTGCCACTCCCACCACGTTAAGAGAATTATCAACTTGAATGCAAGCATGCATGCAATGTTAGCTGATGCCGTAATATATTGTTTAATTATATTTTAATAACTAAACATGGTGCGTAATTCTATTTACAAGATTTTAACTTTCAATTTAAATTTTAATATATTAAACCCCAATCAAATTATAATCCCACATATAAATCTAAATCGCTTTTAATGCTACATAAATTCTTGTATCATCTAAACGCGCTTCTTAGAGAAACCAGAGAAACCACGCTGGGTTACTGTATTAAAACATTTGAAAACATGATTTTGTATGTTATATATGAGAACTTTAAGCTTGGAACTTCTTATAAATTGTCTGATCTTTTCCTTTGATTAAAAGCTTCTGAGTATTGGTTCGTTGGTAAAGAGTTTCGTAAATTTCTTCCAATTTTATAAAACCCTAAGATTCTGAAAAATTACATTAAAAGTTGATTAATATTAAAAGTTTGACTAAATACCAAACGCTGTACCAAACGCTGATACCCAATATCCAGTTGATAGTGTAATTCAGTTGATAATGTTGGTATCATCAGGGCTAGACGCGACTTCCGGGTGATTTTTTTTTTTTTATTGGTGGTGGCCACAAGGGGTAAACAGAGTGTGACCACGAGGGAACCATTACATAACATATCCGCAACATGTGAGGCGAGAGATTTGAACCTGGGCCTCTCAGCAACTAGAGAGGTTTAACTACCCACTTGCACTCCAACTCCTCGACATGGGCGGATAACTTCCGGGTGATTTTAACGGTGTAGAACCATCATAGTTTCTTAAACCAAAACAACCCACAATTTTTTCATGTTTAATGCAAAATTGGAATCCAAAGACTATAGGAAAAAAAATAAACAATGCTGCTTATCATACGGGCTTCAGAAGTTTACAAAATTTATATGTATAGTTATTGTTAATGTGAAAGCTTTTTGGCACTGTCATCAGTCTGCTGTTCTTATTATATGTTTTGTTGGAAAGGTGTAGTTTGCGAATGGACCAGCTGTATTCTTTAGCACGGACAATGAGTTTCTTATATTAAATCATTAGTCTTCTTAATTCATAACATTTGGTGTAATTTACTTTTCATCTATTCGCGCCGTTGAATTCTTCTTTTATCATCACAAAGCCGGTCTCCGCCGTCCAAACCCATGGAGATTTCTTTGTGAGGTGGAGATTTTCAGAACAAGTGAATATTCGGATACATCACCCCAAGAAAACATATACTTAAAAGGTATGGTTTTTAGCTTGCACCTACGAATATTATATTCTTCACCGGCAACCTATAATTCATTACCTATATTGTCTGTGTAGGCATTCTACGGAATGTTTCCTCTGAAAATATATGGAAAAATTTATATAGAACGAATCATATAAAACAATTCGGATCCCTTGAAGCCACAGCTCTGCCTTTCTTTTTAAAAAAAAAAAAAATGGCCATTAATTATACCAATACATCAGTTCGAATTAAAATAATAAACATATTTTCAAACTGAAGCTTTGCAGAATTTACTCTGATTTATAAAAAGAATAGGAGACTCAAGTGCAAATTCTAAACAAAATAGAACATTTTTTTATCATTGAATATAGTAACATATGTAGATTGCAGATTATCCAACTTCAGAATCACATGCTACAGAACGGGAAAAAAAAGAAGTATGGTAGCTAAGATAATTCTTTCTTCAAGCTTGAGCAGAAGCTTATTGGTGAAGAAAGATTTTTTTTTCTTACATATATGCCTCCACCTACTCTTTTAAAACATGACTATAGCTAAGTGTTCTTCCTACATATTGATAACTACATCTGATCATAAATAATGTTAAAATTGTTTTATTTACCCCTTGCTAGGTACCCTTCATATTGTGCATCAGATGGCGATTTCTGAAGCCTCAAATCCTTGTGAAACCTGTAAATAAACACATCTGCAGCCTTATCGACGTCTCTTTCTCCCCCGTTCCCTATGTAGTAGCGTGGAGAAGATTCATACCCATTCTTATCCTCAGACACTTGGAAAGAGGATGGATATTCAGGCTGTGGCGTGATCTGTTTGTAGCTTTGATCCTTCTTGTTACTCTTCTTCTCGGGCTTGCATGCAAATATCATTTTCAAAAGCTTACTCATGTTGCCACACAGAGAACACCAAAGAAATCAGACAGAATGGGAATACAAAGAGGAAGATCCCACAAACACTCAAAAATCAAAGGCAATGTGAAAAAAGGTGAACAGACTAGAGTACACACATGTATTATGAGTGTACACAAGTTTTGAGAACACCATGGTCCAACCATTGTGTCTCCAATCCAATATATAGCTAGGCAGGCAATAATATCCTAATTAATTTTTTAACTAGGCAAGCAATAATCTCATAATTAGTTTTTTAATTAATTCAATGGACTTTTTTTCCTTCATGAGTCATTAAATCTATCAAATCTATTTGGTCTTTTATTGTTGACTGGTATGAATAGAATATTGTATGATATCATCGTAAGTTTGGTGTGCACTGATTGAGATCAGTCGATATCTTGATAAGTGCCTGATTAAACATAAACTTATCAATCCACTAACCCTCGAGGCTAGTCCAATGGACATTTCCATGTTTGATACTTTTCCCGCACAACAATATTTTCGGACATATTCGATTCTCTGCCAGCCAATTTTGAACCCAAAATAAAAAAAACCAGTTTTGACATTCAATTCATGAGGAAGCAGACTTGACAGTCCGGCTTTCCTTCTCTGGTTATTTAATATAAATTAAGCAGATTCCCACGCGATATGAGTATATATTTTTCTTACTTGCGTTGGTTCCAACTAATGATAATCACAAAAAGCTGACAGGATGTTGGCGTTTCAACTTTTCACATGAATTGTTTGGCGCGAGAATCTTTCACAGCTGCAGACACGTTTCTCTTCTCAATTTTCTTTCCTCCGAGCTTCATATATGGTATTGCTTGATTGATTTGAAGCAGCTTTCGTGTAGAAGACGATTGTTTTTTAATCAAAATAGGTCTAGACGGAGAGCTGAGTGAGATTCGAATCCACCAACATTTAACAATGTGCTTTGTGGTCTCACGTTGCTGTGTGAGTACATAAAGACGGTTGCATATAATTGACCTTTGACGGCTGTGAATGAAAGTTCTATATGTGTGCATATAATAGACATCAGGCGGCTCTAATTCAGGAGGAATGAGAGGCAAACAACTAGAAATTCCATCAATAGCTATTTCAACTTGTTTGAATGCATAGGATGGGGTTGGGATTTGTTTTCGTTACTGTTGATTGCCCTTAGCTGTGAGCAATGATTCGAATAGGTGGAATGTTCGTGTTGAACGGTGAAAGACAATGAGACATCCACTAAGGAATGCCTTTTCAGGACAACAATGTGATATACCATAAACGACTAAACATACAAGTTTTTTTTTGAAGACCTATCGAGTGGAAGACTTCAGAAAGAATATGGGACTCGGTACCATTTATGTATGTGAATGTTGTAATTTAAAATTTAAATTGAGGTAAGAAATATTTGAAAATCATATGGTGTAGACGATATACTATGTTGAAGGAAAAATATATTTTGCACATTATTCAAAGAATGAAATCTGAGTTAATACCTTTCTTTTATGTTAAGTTTTTTTTGGAATTTAATCATTAATTACAAATGGAAAGGTTGTGCTATTGATGAAAATAGTAGAGATTAAAATAGATTATGGTTATGAATTTCTTAGATGTTGCTTTACTCTTTAAGTATTAGATTTGGAATGAAGTATCTAATTTTTTTTTGGTATGTTATGTTGATATTTAAATTTTGAACATATTATAATATGGTATTCTATTATTTTTTTTGAAATAATAATTACGATCCTTGGGATGAAATGGGGTTATTTTGAGCATGCCTAGCACCATATCAGTTATTCTTTGATCCAGGTTGTATCTAATTCTAGTGAATTATGGTGAGACAATTCAACTAGGTAAATGTGAATGATATATCCTAGCGATGAGGTTGGGGTGGTCCTAGCAATGAGGCTTGAACGTATTCCTAGTGGTGGGGCTTAGGAATCTTAATAGTGGATTAGTATAGGATAATCCATTGGATCATTCATAAGGTAATATAGTGGTGGTACCTTGTGGTGAGGTAAGTATGACCATGATCATTACCAAGTGAGTGATAATGGTCTTAGTTAGCTCATGGGGAGATGAAGCTAACTAATCACTAAGGCATCATGCCATAATAATCCTACATAGATAGATGTATGTAGGGTTAGAGAATATACATCATCTTTAAGTGTTATAAGCCTTAATATATAATCCCTATATTGTGGTCAAGTTGTCTCATATAGGTGAGTGTATGGGAAAAGTGGGGGGATCGCTAATGGTGTATTTTCTAATGGTTGGGTTAAAAAGTAAACTTCAAAAAATTATGGGAAGCTAGCCACTCCTATCTACTTGAGTCACATTTACAACAAAAATAAAATCAAGAGTGGTTATGCCCTAATACTAATGAAAACATTGGGTCTTCTTTATGAATCATTCCTTCTTTAAAAAATAAATTAGCCCTCTCCCTTGGGTTGAGTTTATGCATCATTACAAAATTCTACTCTTTAAGTGAAATAATATTCACAATTGTATATCCAAGGTATATCACCTCTTATGCTTACATATTATTCCTAAACATGATAGAATCACTTTGACCACTTATATCTTGGGTATCCATGCCCATTAGTGGTATCTTTTAAAATTGATGCATCAAGCCTATCATCTTTTATGGGTCAAAATACAATAAAATATTCCTACTAAAATTTGATAAGGACCCCTCTAATTATTATATGGTTAGGTTAATATAGATAAAGCAAAATATTATGATGGATTATTACACTAAGCTCATAATCCTCCTCACACATATACACCATTTAGATAAGGTATTGCTAGTTTCATAATTTTATCATAGCCTTAATGATAGAATTTAGGAGGTTGATATGTATGATCCATTCACCCTCCATGATATGAACTTTTTGGCCTACATGGTTAAAAAAGAAACTCTATTTATCTTTATTTTAATAATGATATGATTTTTGTTCTTATTATCTTTACATCAACAATCATCATGAAAACTTAGAGCTAGAAAATTGCATAGGGTTATTTATCTACAACATGGAGTAAGGTTCAATGTGTGGATTGTATTGTTAATGTGTTGAATAAAAATTAGGGTAAGGTTCAATGTGTGGGTTGTATTGTTAATGTTTACATCTGCATGGGTTCCCATACTTGGGTCAACAAACTTTATGCAATGGATATGGGTTGTGTGGATGTTATTTTCAGAGCACAATAGTTATATTAGTTAGGATATTTATTTTCAATCCCCTTGATTGTATCTATATTGGACATAAAATAGCAAGATCATATTAGTTTTGGGTATGCAACCCCTACCTTCCAAGGTCATCAACTCTCAATAGATGAAAAACTATTTGAGGGCAGTAAAGGCTTCTTTGTCTAGATTTGTTAGATGGAAGTCATGATCATTGACCAATCACAAGTATTTTTTTATTTGATATGTAGCATCTTGTTGCTCAACATATTGTACTCTAAAATTAATCTAAGGGTTTTTTGCATAAGCATATACATGGTCATTCTATGTAGCTTCTTCTAGGAAGTCATCTATAAAACATTCATTCTTATTGCTATCTCAGTCCCTATAAATCTAAAATAAAAGAACTAATTCAAGAGACATCACAATAACATATTATTCATCTTATAAGGAGTACCTATTCATATATGGTGTTAGTGGTCTACCACAAGGGAAATTCTTAATTAATGAGATTTTATTTCCACTCACTCAAAAATATTTTGATCAAAGATAAGTTATTATTCATATTATTAATAATTTATTGGATAGATTGTGTGATGCAATATCTTATTACAAAATTTCTCTTACATTTTGGGTTTTATCAAATTAGGGTTCGATATTAGGATATTGTCAAAATAACTTTTTATCCAAATGATGATCATTATGAGTTCTTGTTCATGTCATTTTGTCCTACTAATGCCCCTCCTACTTTCCAAAGTTTAATTAATTTAGCTTTCATCCTCTTCTTCATAAATTTGTATTGGCATTTTTTTTATGATATCCTAAGCTATAATAAGCTTTGGGTAACCCATTTGCTTCATATCAAATAGGTTCTCCATATTCTACAAAATAAATAATTACATCTCAAGTTAAAATGTTCTATTTGGGTGTCCAAAATAAATTTTTTATGAATAATAACTTTACTTAATGTGAATCCAAGGATATAAAATTTACATGATATCTACAAAGTATGTACATCCATCGAAGGATGGTTAGATTTGATCCCAAAGATGATGAATTAGCATTACATAAATTGAATAGACAAACTTCTATCTTTACATGTAATGAATAGGAAACCAAATATTATATGATATATTTGAAGTACAAAAATATAAATTGCTTTGAAAGGGAAACTAAACTACTTACTAGATTTGAAATATAGAAAATGTAAATTGCATTGAAAAAACTAAAAAATATATTTGAATTTAAATACAAGATATATAAATTGCATTAAAAGGAATACTAAACTAACACCTGATACTATTGCAATAGCAAGTAAAATTTTCTAGAAATGTAAATTGAGTTCAAAGGAAATAAATCAATATCTAAATATATTAGATTTGAAAGGAGACTTTATTGAAGGTGAAATTGAATAGGAACTTAAACTATAATTCAATGAAAATTAATTAACATAAAATTCTTCTATAAGAAATGAATTGCATCCTATAAACCTAATAACAAAATTGTTAAGGAAAAAAATTCTACCTATGGCCTCTATAAGATTGAACTTCATATTAAAAACTTTACAATTGATCAAGAAGCATATCACATGATTAAGAAATTAGGAGGATTCAACAAACTCTTATTTTAAAGCTTGTTTAATGCCACATCATCTTATTTCTTATCCAAAAATGGTAACCACTCTTATTTTTTGAGCTTGTAAAGTAATGATCAAAAATTACATTCATGTGAGTAATAATTCAAGATCTTGAATTTCTATTAATAACCTCAGTGATAGGACTTATAAAATAGTAAGTGAGCTTCAAATTATACCAAAAATTCTATTACACATTTTCATACAAAAAGACAAGTTGATTTGGAATTTGTTGAAATATGATGGATACTCAATCAATTCATTATATTAGGATTTGGAACAATCAAAATTATCTTCCAATTAAAATTTGTTTCAAATAACATTTGGTCACTTAAAAGTGTGCCTATAAACAATATTTCATAGTCAACTCATCATATTAAAACTTGGAGCAATAAGTAAAAATTTACATTAAATAACATTTGTTCACTTAAAACTCTTTTTATAAAAAAATTTGAAGAAAAAAAAAACTATAAACCTTTAATTCTACATTATATAATAAAATAAAAAAAAAACATGAAATCATTTACTTTCTTATTCTCCTTTTACTTATACCCAATAAAACCTGTCATTTTACTATGAAATAGCTCCATCAACCACTTGGTCCTCTCCACTAAATCAAGTCAAGACGAAGAAATTTTATCCTTTTTAATATGGAATAGCTCCATCAACCACTTGGTCCTCTCCACTAAATCAAGTCAAGACGAAGAAATTTTACCCTTAAAAGAGACTTTAATGTATGATAGCTCCATCAACGACTGGGTCCTCTCCACTAAGTCAAGCCAAGACGAGGAAATTTTAGATTTTCCACAACACGGTGATACGACAATGAAATGTACGACGCCACAACCATTGAATCAGAATCAGGCAATCATGATTCGTGATAATGACTTCACATTGCACATGGATCATTCATTGCAAATTCTGATGACCCATTCTCCCATTCTTACATTTACACAATTTTTAAAAGATAGAAGGTACATCTGATACCCTCTGCTAATGCATTAGAGAAAGCAAAGAAAACTATGACAACGACTAAGACTAATGAGGTTACCTAGATTTTTTTATGAAAAGTTATCTAACATTAATTATGTTGCCTAATTTTTTTTAATGAAAAGTTATTATATTAATAAAATATAAGGAAAGATGGGATTAGCATACACGCGGTTAACGTTAGTGCTTTTCCCTATAGTTATTATCTGGTCATCTAAATTTTTATTTAAGTCGAAGTCAACACTGAAATTGCCCCAACAGTCATTTACGCCGGACAGTTTTACATGTCCAAAATTCCAAATATCCAGCGATATCCAATCTCCTATAACTTGGTTAAATTATCATTGTTGCCCTCATACCCAAAGCAAAACAAAATGGGAAGGCAATCTCCTACTGCGCTTGTCATCTTCAATTTCTTTTTCTGTGTTGCTCCTTATTTTATTTTTGGGGGATACGCAGAACGTTCCCTTAGCTTTACCTTCCCTCCCGATACCACTATACGGCCGTACAAAGATGCCGTCATAGATCAGCACAAAATACAACTCACCAGACAACCATACGGAGGATATGCACAGGCAAGCTGGGGCTGGGCAACATACAACAAACCGATTTCTCTATGGGACAATTCTTCTGGTTCTCTTCCCAGTTTTGCTACTCATTTCCAATTCCTCATCTCCAAGATCAGTAATAGTTCTCCTGCAGATGGGCTTGCTTTCTTCCTTGCACCCTTTGACTCTCAACCCCCAGAATCTGGAGCTAGTGGCTGGTGGCTTGGTCTGTTTAACGGAACAACCGAAAAGAAGCCATCCACTCAGATTGTGGCTGTAGAGTTCGACACATACAAAGACCATATGGATCCTGATGCCAACCATGTGGGAATTGATGTCAATAGCATTGTTTCCAAGAATACGGCGTCTGTGAGCAAAGCAACAATTCCTCCTGCAAATGAATCTCTTAAGAATGGAGGAATTTGGGAAGCATGGGTGGATTATGATGGTGGGGCGCAGATTCTGCAGGTATTTGTTTTATATAATCCCTCTGCTTCAACTGATATAACTGATATTTCTAAACCCAAAAGCCCAATCTTAACGTACGCAATAGACTTGCTGGAGTTTCTTCCCTCTAACGTCAAGGTCGGCTTCTCGGCGTCGACCGGGATATTTCCTTCAAACGGAGCGATCTACTCTGTGTCTGAGAGGCACACGGTTTCCTTTTGGAAATTTTCTTTGTGGGAAACGCATCCAAGCGCTAGCAAGAACCGTTCGAGGGGAAATATTCGAAAGGGAAAATTCGCTTGAAGGCATTGGGGGAGGTATTTCTAATTTGGAGTTCTATAAAAACATCTTAAGACTTTGTTTAGTACAGTGCAATATAATGCACTGGTTAAGATTTTGGTTCTTTGTAAGAAATTTAAGTTTAAACTATTTGGTTAAGCCTGTTTAAGCCTATTTGATAGCGATGAGTATGATTTACGAGGGTCGGAGTCCTACCACTTATTGGTAAAAGGTGTTATGGATTTCCTGCTGTAGAAAAGAAAGAAGAACGAACATCATTCCAGATCTGATGCGTTGTGATCTGTTTTGGTCTATACTTCGAAAAGATCGTTTATCTTATTTTAAATGTATTTATTTATAATATAAATTTTAGAAAATTTGTTGAATTATATATAATATAATTTATATTTTAATATATATTTTTAAAAAAGATAAATACTTATTATGTGGTTACCATATAATCCATATCGACAACATATTATATATATTATATTTTAATTATAAATATTAGAGGGTAAATATATATTATATTTTAATATATATTAATAATATTTAATTTAAATAATATAAGCAAAATTAGATGGGTATTATTATCTTAATGATGGGCTAGTATCAAATGTTTTATGTATTATTTGAGTTATATTGTAAGTGTGATGAACTTCAAAATTAAAATAATATATTACTTGTATTTATTTTTTTATATTGAACAGGTTACAAATATTAACGTTTCTTCGAACAAATACAAGAGGGAATCGACCTCAAAACCACATGGATGATAATAACTAGGCAACTGCCATTACACTAAATGCCATTCGGCTACTTGTATTCATTTGAAATGTCTCATTGGTTTTTATATTACTTAACATATGATATTTTATTTATAATTTTATTTTATTCATTATAATCAATTTATTTGAGGTCTCGAATAGGTTGTATAACGAATCAATGCATTTGATGTTATTTTTATCGTATTTGTGGTAGTTCAATGTACATAATGTTTTTTTGAATGAAAAAAACCTTATATTTAAATGTCTTAATCATAAAAAAAGGGTGAGTGGAATTAGCACACCCCAAGCACACAACCAACACACTAATTATGTGCTAAAAAGTTAGCAGAGCTACCAAAATAACTTACAAAAGTTCACAAAAAAACCAAACAGAGAACTACATAAAAAATAACTAATAGACTATGCATCATTGTTGTGTAGGGGCTGGAGAATGAAGAACGCAAGCTTATACTAAGAGGGGGGTGAACAGTATAAGACCACTTTTTAATTTTTTCATTTTACTTCAGAAAGCAATGCAATGAACCAATAGAAAAATCAAAGCAGTAATCAAACCAATGTACAAGTCATCACACAAGTGAGACACCAATATAACATGGTTCACCCAAGGTGGGCTACTCCACAGAGAAAATATTTCACTAAATTTTCTCAATCAAATCCTTTGGGAATCCTTACCAATTACAATGTTTATGGACTTCCTGTCCAAAGGAGAATCCTTCCCCTAATCAAATATTTATGAGCCTCCTGCACAAAGGAGATGTCCTATCCCCCAAATAAGTATTTATGAGCCTCCTGCCCAAAGGAGATGTCCTATCCCCCAAAGCTCTGGAAATGATACTTCATAAGATCACTGCCTCTTCTATCGCTAGTAGGTGGGACTCCTTTCCACAGAATATGTCCTATCCTCCTTGCTCTAACTTTATAGACTTTTGTCCTCATTGATCACCTCCATAGCTGCTCATCAAAACCTGTACTAAACACAGTCAGTTAGTCCAGCAGAAGTCCTCTCAAAATCTATCACAAATATGCACCAAACTCAATCCTCTGGTCCAGCATAAATCTACTATCAAATCTCTGTTATATATTTCCCAAGATTAAGCCAAAATCTTGAACAAATAAATCACAACTGCTCACAAGTCTCCACCAAGAATTCATCAAATCTGTCCACAAGTTCTTCAACAAGAACCTATCCAAATCAGTCCACAAGTTATCCACAAGAACCTGTCCAAATCAGTCCACAAGTTCTCCACAAGAACCTGTCCAAATTAGTCCTAGCAAGCTCACCAAGAACTTGCCCAAATCAGCTCAAGAAATTTTACCAAGAAACTTGCCCAATGTGAACACACAAAGAGAATTGTTAGAGACCCAATGTGTTTCATCCAATCATATAAAATCAATCTCATAGAAGCATAAAGAGAATTTTTATAGACTCAATATGTTCTATCCTTCAACTTTCAATCTCAACTCAAATCAATATCATAGAAGCATAAAGAGAATTGTTAGAGACTCAATATGTTCTATCCTTCAACTCTCAATCTCAACTCAAATAAATCTCATAGAAGCATAAAGAGAATTGTTAGAGACTCAATATGTTATATCCTTCAACTTTCAATATTAACTCAAATCAATCTCATATAGGCATAAAGAGAATTGTTAGAGACTCAATATGTTCTATCCTTCAAATTTCAATCTCAGCTCAAATCAATCTCATAGGAGCATAAAGAGAATTTTTAGAGACTCAATATGTTCTATCCTTCAACTCTCAACAACCAAACAACTCAATTAGGGTTTCAATAACTTATAGCAATGGCATAAGCTTCTCACTCAAAAAACCTAAAGCAAACTTCAAATGCTTCCACTCTCATCAACCAAAATTATGCAATAACTCATAAACTCATCATGATCTCATATGCATAATCAATACTTCCACTTTCAGAAAATAAGATCCACTCCAAATAAGGAAACCTAATTTAATCCTTTTCACTCCAAACTTATTTTCAGAAAACCATCAATCAATAATAACCATGGAATAATGTGCCCATACCTTTACTTTGATGAAGAAGGATAACTCAAAATTTGTCACAACACTAACTCTCAATTTGCCACAAATTAGATTTAGCAACAATGGAATAATGCACAATGATAAGAGTCCTAATAACACCTTATCACTCCAACTCATTAATAATCAAAACTCACAAATATACATATCAACAATATTCCTTTACACCTTATAACTCCTACTTAATATATCACAAAATAACTTCAACCTCAAAAATATTTACAATATAATATCCACTCAATAACTCCAAAGGCTTTTTAACCCCAATATGACATTAAGCACAATTATTCCTTAAACCCTTATAAATCCTAAAATACATTTACTTTTAAATGTATTTACCACATAAACATTAAGCATCAATAATAACAATGTCAAAGCAATATTTCTATTTAACCTTATACCTCCATACAATTACCAACAATAATTGCCAAGTCAAATCAAATATTCCACATTATCAACAAAAGATCTACCTTGACCAAAAATCAATTCTCCACCCTTAGAAGTGTGGAGACACCAAAATAAGCGTCAAAGTACTTCCTCCTACAAACTCGTGGCCCAAGGCAACTGCTATACCACATGCAAAATAATTCATGAACAAAAATGGAACACGCCCAACGCAAATCGATCTCGACACGTCTGCCTAGAAAGCACCTTCGCTCTACTACCTCCATCATTGGAGAACAAGTGCCCAACAAAACTCTCAAGTGCCACTCATCATATACCTTCTATTTGCTCGCAAAAATTAAAGACAAACATATTTGTCTTCCTCAAAGGCTTACGAAATCGAAACTTAAACACAAAGCAATACGAAACTCAAAAATCACAGAGCAATCTGAAATCGAAGGTCACAAAGCAATACGAAATCGAAGGTCATAGAGCAATATGAATTCGAAGGTAATCGCGCAAATTGGAGGTGCTTAAAACCTTAGGAAATAATTCCCTTTAATAGTCTTTCATCCCATGCAAATTCACGTCAGTGCTCCTTTCAAACATTACGTTTTTCATCCCATGCAAGTTGACGTCGGTGAGTTAAGTCTTTTACATTTGCGCCACTAAGGGTTTAGAAATCCTTTCAATAATAATTATTAAATTAATAATTATTATTTTATTAATAATAAACTTAACTTAAAACCTTTTCAAAGGTTTGAGTTAATTTATTTATTAATAATCAAAATGGACTTTTAAGGTTTTTTCAAGGAGCAAAACCTTTTCATTAAGACAAGATGGTTTTAATAAAAACCCTTAATGATTCCAGATGGTTTTAAGAAAAACCTTTAACCTTTTCACCATGGTTTTAATAAAAACCCTTAAAAAAACATCATGGAACTTTCAAGATCTTTTTGGCACCAAACTCTTTTTGACATCAGCACAAATTCCTTTTGACATCAACACAAACTCCTTTTGACATCAATGACAACTCACAAACATGAATCTAGGCAACATACCCAAAATTACCAACAATCTCCCCCTTTGTCATTGATGGAAAACCACTACTAAAACCACTGCCAACTGTCAAAAATGAAACCAAATGAAAACCATCCTCTGAAGCTTTTCTCCCCCTAACTCAAGGCTCTCCCCCTTACTCAAATATCTCCCCCTTTGTCATCAATGGCAAAGGGTCACCTTTGGGGCTCAGGGCTAAGAATGAGCCTCTTAGCTTAGCCCCTCCCCCACCTCCTATTGAGGTGATTAATTTTGTGGTGGGAGTAAAACTCCCATTAGGCACTGATCATCATCAGTGTCTATAGCTGCCTTTCCATGATTTTTACTGATATCCTTGTCCATGTTCCTATTCTTGTTCTTGTTCATATCATTGTTCTTGTTCCTATTCAAAACCCTGTTCCTATTCATGTTCTCATCTATGTTTCTATCCAAGCCATTATTCTTATTCCTGTCATTATTCCTGTTCCTACAATTATTTCTGTTCCTATTCATAGCCTTGAACCTGTACCTTGGAACTTATGCTCTACACCATATGGTTGTATGTCCTTCATTATTGCACTTATAACATTTGACAATGTTATTCCTTTGAGATGTACCTATTTTTTGAATCCTCTCTGTTGGACCAAACTTGTTCCTGTTGTTAACCCTACAATTAACTGCCTTGCACCCAAAATGATTACAAGAGTAGCAATACCCTTGAAAGAAATTACCATTTCTGAAGTTTCCATTAACCTGTCTTTCTTGAGCCCTACACTATGAAGCCATGTGTCCAAACCCGTGACATGCAAAACATCTTCTATTAAACTTTCCTTGCCTTGATCTCATAGGTCCTTTAATATTTATCCCCTTATTTTGATTCCTATTTTCTTATTTTGTGCTATCTGAATTATCATATGAAAACTTACTCTCTGAAGTACTCTCTTCATCTGAACCATCTTCTTCTTGGGAGCTCATACTAGATTCCTCAACCTGTTCCTTTTGTTTCTTTCCAAAACCAAGACTTGTTTTATCTGTTGTCCTTCTTTGATCCTTGATGATTGATTTTACCTTCTTGGAACTTTCTTCAAACCTATAAAGCTTCTCATTGTACTCTTTAGTTTTCTTTTTCAAGGAAGCTACTTCATGTTTTAACTCTTTACACTCAAGAGACCTAGCTGCCAACTCTTCTTTGAGTTCTTGTGTCTTTGCTATAGAGATATCAAGATTCCCTATAAGCTGATATCTTTCATATTGACATTCACCAAACCTATCAATGAGTCTAGCATATTTATTTCTTTCTTTCTTTAACACATCAAGAGCATTAACAAGTTCAGCCTCAAGATCTACTTCTCCCTTTTCTGAAACATCCTCTATTTGTTTATCTTTTGAAACATCAATATATTTTTTTGATTTCTTATCACTAGAGGTGCTACCTTCATCTAAATCCATAAGAAGATCTTCCTCATAATTTTCTAAAGCATCCTCATACATAGTATTACCATAATTCAAACCATCA